>CM060950.1:262649634-262897134 GCA_030765055.1 Mantis religiosa | reverse complement strand
AAAAATCCTTGCAGTCGCCGAAATTCAAACCATAGATCTTCGACTTAGTTTTCTGTTTTCGACCACGAATAAATAAAATTTAGTCTATAAAAGAACATTTCATTAAAATAAACTATAAACACAGACATCGATGAAGAGGTTTGGCTGGAATATTCTTGACGAGAACCATTCTTGTGCAATGTTGGCTTAAATACACAGATGGCTTTAGATGCAAAGCGGGCAATAGCAGTTTCTCAGAGCAGTGTGAATAACATTTATTCTTTCTTCCGATGTACAATTCTTTTCCTATCTAGTACTCTGTATTGACAAATATCAATCTAACTTCATAGACGTTTTAAACAGATAACGGTTAGAAAGCATACAAACGAAGACTAGGTCTACAGATATACCTACAGAATAAAGTATCGTTACTATGCGGGTTATTTAAACGCCCAGCTGTGGTCTTCACTGATAAAGCTACAAGTATGTTCTCCAGCGTAGTTATCCTGTAGTAATATCCAAGCTACTCACATTTAGGACAGTCAGCCGTAGGTTCTATTGCTACCGTTAAGGGATGAAAGCAAAAAGGCGAAGAGGAAAAAACGTCTTTTGTTGAGCCGACAAATCCATCTCACAATTTCATCACTAAAAGCTCTTCCCAAACAAAACGTGGAATATTGAAAAGCTACCGTTTAATATTATTGATGGAATACTTTTAGGTGAGGAACATTTTCAATACAACCAACTGCGTGCTTAGAAAAGTAAGGAATTCAGTGCTTTGAATTACCAAAGGCGATAAATTGACGATTATTAAAAGAAATACTACCCTAGTATTATCAAATTCGGTGTTTCAAAAATAATAATTGGGAATGAAATTTCATGTTTTACATACGGCTGAGAAACTTCCGATATTATTCTGTGGCAATAATAGTTTCCCTTGACTTTCTGTATCAGCTACAAATACACACACGTCCGTTCATATAAATTAGCTAGATGTCTGAAGCTGCGCGTTAGGTTTTTAAACTTCTGTAACGGATTTATTAACTCTATGTACCTTGACCCAACCTTTATCTTATTGTACAAATGTACGGTTATTGCAACAATATATACTCTGTTTTTATATTTAATCTTCCACTTTACCCCCTAAAATTGAATTCTGTTCAGCACCGGCTGTTCCAAATAACGGATGCAAAATCCATTGATATTGACGTAAAATGATGCGAAAATATGGGCAGGAACGTCTGATTTTATCTTCTCCTCCGATACACTTTCCAAGCTCTGCAAATGGTGCATAGCTCATAAGTGTTCCTTCGTGGTGGAACAAACACGGAGGAAACGGTTAAGGAATCCTTTAGACAATTATAACCAATTAAATGTTAAGCCTTTTGTACTCTGTACGGCTGTAAGTGTTTCAAATGGGATTTTCGCTTTTAAACGCACTCAAAAGCAATAGATCTGAGCTGAATTTGAACCTACGATCTTGGGATCAGCTCACATTATCTATCTCAGACTATAATGCAACAGCCTTAATATATACGATATAAGATTCCCACTACCAGGCCAAGAAGCTAATTTCTATGGAAAATACGCATAGTCTGTAAATATCGAAAAGTATGTTATGTAAATATCGGATCCTGACTTTAAAGTTAGCAGTTTATACAATTATTTGACAGGCCCCTGCTAATGAACATGACTACAAAGTAAACACAAACGAAATAAAGCAAAAGTTTGTTTCATGAGGGTTATTAGGATGGATGGACGCTTTTTCAAACTCTTGTGCTCTGTTGGGCTTCATCAGGGATATCTATGCGTATTCCTTATTATACTAGGCGGAGTGCATCAGGTATTAATATTATGTGGAGTTACAATAAGAGTACCGTCTACTTCACAATATTCTCAGCTTGAAGTTAAGGTCTTCTTTCTAAACATGCCCGCTTATAACTTCAACGGGTGTGTACTGAAGTACAAGAGCTTTGTAAATACTTTGTAATATTTTAGTAATTTATTATACGAAATTAGAAGGCATTTTGTAACTGCATGTCCTTAAAGAGCGAATTACGCTTTTCATTGGGGAGAGCATTTTAGAATGAGGTTATTGATTGTTAAAAATACCCTACACACAAACACATTTTCTCTCTTTATGATATAAAATTATCATATCTTCATATAAAAGTTAGGTATACGTTGTACGTTACATTTTTGTTTAGTGATGATTGCAAATTAAGCAAGTCGTTCTTGATTATAATTGGGGGCAGAAATTTCCAAGCACTAAGGTCAGGACGGAATGGAATAAGGTGGAACTGCTACTACACTATAGATACAATGCAAGAAACCCGCCCCTCCCACGTACAATGTTTGGCGTTTGCGTATAGCACACAATAAAATTCAGCTACCCCATGTCAGTGATCCAGTGAAAATCATTTGAGTGTTGATGAATTGAGAACAACTGGGTAAGAATTCATAAGTCTTTGTTTAATATACGGTTGTATATTCGAATATTTTTTCGTGGTAAAAAATCCTTGAAATTTGAACAAAGGAAACGATTAGATAAAGTAATAATCAACATTTTCAAGCATGTCTATTAGATAACGCTTAATCATGGAGAATTCTAACCAAAATATTTTGAAACAGCTTAAAATGTGTAAAAGTGACTTGACAGAAATTATGTGGTTTAATGAGCTATACAGTTGTTCTGTAGTAAGCTTCTGTGTATCTTTTAAGGTTCTCTGGTATTTAAAAATTCCACAGGTTTTAATGAAATAATGAGGACTTCAAAGCCAGTGCACAGAACATTGAAAATATAAATACTATTTTCATTTCATTTTAGAGCGAAAGTTACCTAATATTGTGTACTTTTTTTCTTTTTGTTGTATAACCAATAATAACAAAGGTTAGTATTTATAATAAAATACATTTGTATACTCCGACTCTTTATATCTCTTTACTCGAGGTTAAATACACTGTTATGCAAATAAACTGCAATTCTCTAAAATACAAAAATGCGATTCCTAATATGGGGTGCTAGAGATTCCTAATACGGGATACATTTTCTTTGTTAAGTTAGAGCATTATAAGTACAAAAGTTAACACTACTTAATGTTTGCATTAAATATGATTTTTTATACTAGATGTGAAAATCCAAGGTTCATATCTCGATTTGTTATCCTATTTTGGTGCCTAATTACTAGACAGGTCTTTTTTCATTTACTTCTTTTTCTCACGCAATTTTCACAACAGAACCTATTGGAACTGTCACCTGCACAAACCGTGTGTGCTCAATTGAAACATTTGTAGCACCTTATCCATGTTTCTCTCTCTCGGTCCTCCAAAAAAGGCCTGCGCAATACAGGTACTCCGCATCATCATCATCATCATCATCATCATCATCATCATCATCATCATCATCATCATCATCATCATCATCATCATCATCATCATCATCATCATCATCATCATCATCATCATCATCATCATCATCATCATCATCATCATCATCATCATCATCATCATCATCATGCCCGCCTCGGTAGCGTAGATGGTAGCATGTCTGCCTCACGTTTAAGAGGTCCCGAGTTCGAATCTCGGTTAGGGTGTTACCTGGATAAGGTTTTTCCAGGGTTTTCCCTTATCCTTCAAGACGAATGTCGGGTAACTCTAAGATCCATGAACCCTGGTCTCATTTGAGCATCATTTCACGCAATTCATTCACCGTCCAATATGCCTTAACGTTGGAGGACGTAAATTACAACAACAAAAATCATCATCATCATCATCATCATCGTCGTCGTCGTCGTCGTCGTCGCCATCGTCATTCTCGCTTCCTCACTCTTCTTCTCATTCCGGAGGCACAAAGTCTCTTCGACTTCAGAGAACGAAGTTTCAGTTGTGCACTTCCTGCCGTTTCTGGTTTACTTTGTCACTTTTGTTTGCAATACTAAGGTCCATGTGACTTTGGGCGGAATCTTGTTGGCTTTCTTTGACTTCTGTTCAGTGAGCTGAGCTTTGTATGGCGAGCTTGTAATTATACAAGATGACCCAGCTCGAGATAGATTGGCTCGTTCTGATAAAACATGCCTTCTGCTTCAGTGTTGGCATTGGGCTGATGTCTGTCACCAGGGAAGTGGGTGGATCTGTCACTTGTGCCACATTTTTAGATTCAGAAACTTCATCGCGTCCATTGCACATTTCAGCTCCATGGATTGTAAAATCTTATGGCCAGAAAATGTTGGGGTTGAATGGATAAATTCCCGTTTTATGGAACCCACTTTTAGCTGTTTCTGCAGTGACTGCAGGTAGATAGGCTTTTCCAAAGAGATTTCCTATCTAGTAAACTGTAACCGTTCGACCTATATGATTTTTAAGCCATGTTTCGATTTCATACATGTACATGTTTCCATGTACTGTCAGTCTGGTAAGCACGTGCCTCATCTTGAAGTGGGATGCTGTCCACGTCATAGATGTTTAGTTTCTAGCATGAATATTAAAAGTACGATAGGAAGTCCTAAAATGGGTATTTCCTAATTAAGCTCTCCATGGTACCCTATAATATGGAACTCGCCTTTTTTAATTTATTAGTTCTTCCAGCTCCATTTGTAATTTAACTTAGGCAAAGGACTGGGCCTAGAAAGACAGTTTGATCCTAATACTACAACTTCAGCAAAGGTATGTTTAAAACAATAAATATCTTATTACCTTTGCATACACAGATGTCAACAGCAGCAAATAACTTCAAGGAACAAACTTCCTTTGTCAGCTCACCGTGACGCGATCTCCAGCAGGAATGCCATAACGTAACCGAGGGTGCTTAGTCGCCAAAACTCTCTTAGTCCATGACATTTCTAGCAAGGTGCAGTACTATGCAGCTGAGAAACCACGGTACTCCAAATTGCGCACCATCCCGTAAATAGGCTACTTTCTTCTATGACGGCATAAGAATCCCGGAGGTCAATGAAGACCTCCGCCAGAGCTGTAGTAGACTACAGAGCACCTTGAACAAACATCTGAATCATCTAATTTAACAAATTCCAGCTAATTACCCTGCAGATCCTGCAGTGAGAAGACTGAAAAGGAAAAGAATCACCGACTTAAATCTTTGAAAACCAGTATTTCCATCGGAACTTCATGACTATCGCTGGATGGCCTCTTGAGTACATGTTTTTTATTATTATTGGGCTTTGTATTTTCGAAAATGCAATGCATTTACTGTACACTAAAGTTTAACTGAATTAAAAATGGATATTAAAGTATGTAATTTTATTTACGTCAGAGACGTTTTTCGAGAAAACCAAAATATAAGGTATTTTCCATGTGCAATTTTTGAAACTGTTTGTGCCGCATCCTTGAAAGTGTAGTTTTAACGAAGTTTTCTTGTTGAGCTATTCCATACAGTCACTCTCTCGAGCGCACGCACGTTCATGGATATTATGGGCCTCAGAACATAAATATTCGGCGCCGCGCTAAGTGTAAGACTTTCATTCGGGAAATTGTGGGTTCGATCCCTAATCGATCGCCCACTATGATTTACTACTTCCGTGGTTTCCCCTAGTTCCTAAGATAAATGCTGCGGTGCTCACCTTCATGTCAGGATTTCCTTCGTTCAATTTGCTTATGTTTCAGGTGTGCCTTCAGACTCGTAGATTTTGGCGGTGCGGAACCACATGGCACGGTTTGTATGTGTAAGTCGCACAATGGTTCTTGATCAGTGACCTTCACCCATAGAACAGTCAGCGAGCCCAGACCTAACCCTCATTCCCTTGTCTTTTTCCTACTCCGGTATTCAACGAACTTATTGCTCTTATTACTTGATGTTATATGCTGTGTGAATCGCCTGCCCCCCTACAGTAGACTGTAAAGTATTGTGACGCTGTCATAATAGTGTTGTGATAATGCCCCCTCTAATTTCAAAGTTAAAAGAAAGACTCTTCATTAAGAAACTTGTAAGGTAATTATTAATATATATATAAACACCTTAAGCAAAAGACTATGCTTAAAGATCACTACTCTCGTAAGCATTTCAGAATGATTAAGAAAGTGCAAGACCGCTTTACAAATCACAACAGAAAAACGGAGACTTTCATACCAAAATAAATATTGAAAATTATGTTAAACAGCTATGCACAATGTAAAATACAAATTTACCCCCTAACTCGGTGCTAGTAATAGATAACGCTTCTTACCATAACACCAAAACCTCAAGTTCTTTAAGAAGAGATATGCTTTCTTGCTTACAATATCACATAATCCCTTTTGATGAACGTGGTACGAAGACAAAATTGTGATTTAGTTCTAACCATCAAGCCAATTCAGAAGAACTTCTAGATTAACCAAATACCGTCCGAATATAACTATCTATGCAACCCCTAGGCTTCATTCCTATCATCCGGATCTGAATGTTATAGAATTAATTGGGAAGATGTCAAATACTGGATTGCTTGTAGAAATGTAATCTTTAAAACAGAAGACTTTGAAATGTGTCACCAATTATTCGAGTAAATTGGCAAATGGAATGGAGAAAGGTATGCTATCATGTGAATGAAATGGAACAGGAGTACTGGAAATAAAGGACGCTCTAGCAGAAGAAAGAATAGAAAGAATTACAATTGAAGACACTGTGTTGAAAAGGAGTGACGACGATGGCAGTAATAATGACTCCACACAAGAAGATGATGATGATGATGATGATGATGATGATGATGATGATGATGATGATGATGATGATGATGATGATGATGATGATGATGATGATGATGATGATGATGATGATGATGATGATGATGATATTCAGGCGTAGAAGAATTAAAGCATGATTAAAGGCAAATTTGTTTAACTCAGTGCCAAGTTACTATGTGTAAATGAAAAAGTTCTGGAATTATAGTATTTAATTTGCTAGAGACTGTACTACTTACCTGAATAGCGATGCTTGAAACAATCACGTGATACTTGAGAGAGTGAAGTCATCGTAATGAATATTACTGCTATTGAAGGTCAGGGAAAACAATTGAGAGACTCACATCAAATCTTTCATTTAAATATTTAAAGGTTCAAGAACCATTGCGCGACCTATAAATGCTATTCTGGGCGTTGTATGGCCACTGTTCCCCCTTATGGGGATGCTTGTCGACCCCCGGGCGCATTGAGCATTATTTCACCCATTTCATTCCTCGTCCGATATGACTAAATGTTGGAGGACGTTAACCAAAAAAATAAAAAAATTAAAAAAAACTGAACTGGGTGTACAAGGTGCCCTGGGAGGGCCTTCAGCTGCCGTGGTGCGGGCGCTGCGGACCCTTAGCACTCGTGGTACATCTGACGTTACGAGAGGAACCTCGGGCCGAACATTCGAGCCCCTCCCGAAGGGGAGTTGTTTGGATTGTGTTGGACTCGAGGAGGCAGTGTGTTCCCGACACCCGCGGGAGTTCGGGCACCTCCGCCAAGACCTCTGCCGCCCGGAGGGAGTAGAGGGTTGCCTAAGAAGTCCCAGGTACTAGCCTGCATAGCTAGTAGGTGCGCTAGATCACCAGGCGGCCCCACCGAGGTTATTTAGTAGTCTTCCCTGCGGAGTGAAGTGGTAAGTGGCGTATCCACTTCCATCCCGTCTTGTCGTTGTTGTCGATGGGGGTGGCATTTTGGACTCCAGGTATTGCCCTATGGAAAGAGCCCCGGAGTTTCCATCGCTCCCAGGTTAAAGGAGGCCGAGGTCTTCGGACTTTCCGGTAGATCCTCTGCGTTTAAATGTTAAAAAATGTCCTGACGTCGGTATGAAGAACTTACCGCGAGTTTCTGTGCTCCTGTGGCCTCCTACGGTTCCCTCACTGCTGGTTGGTGTTATCTTTTAATAGTGGTAGGAGTGAGCGAGGAGACCTCCTTCCTGGCTTACCCGTTACCCTTTTAGGTGCTACAGGGATACAATATGGTGAAGTGACAATCTAGCGGGCCCCTATGTATGATCACTGGAGAAGAAATTCTAATGCATTGCATTCATATAACTTTCTCTGCACTCTCGTTTATTAGTTCATTTCTTCTTATCTTCAGGATAAATATTTGCAGAAATAGCTCCATGCACATTTCGCTATCGATGCAAAGGGAATAGAGTTATTAAAATATTTAAGAATTGGACGCGATATGATGGCCTTCAAATTCCACACGCTTCCATGATATTGCGAGGTAGGATATTAAAACAATGAAAGATTGTTGATCAACTCGATACTCCAGTATCCGATATCTTGGAAATTTATGCTCTTGCCGAATGGGAAATTTCCTCGGTATTTCTTCTGGGTCTGGCTGTGTTCCTGTAGTACAAACAGTTGCAATATCAGTGCGGTTAAGAACTATGCACTCTTCCAAGGGTATTAATTCATTCAAGAATATTTCAAGGAATACATATTTCCTATTTTTTATATCCTGGCCTATCGCTACACAGATTCTCTTTGCAATTATCAATAGCTTTCTCCCCAAATGAGCAATCAGTGTTTCTTGGTTTGAACCCCGATTCAAATTCTGTCACAAATTGTCATTGGCCATTGTTACTATTAATTGCTGAAAACAAAGTACACTGTCATTATTACAACCCTCCTTTTGTGTACGAAATCCTTCGACCCTTTTTGTGAAGTTCACATTGGAGCTTAATGCTCTCGTTTTCTCACAAGGCCTTCAGCTTGTTTTCCACTGTCTCCATCTAAATGCCACATTCTTAACGATCCATTAGGGGCTTTTCTAAATTCCTTCAACGTTAACCTAATCTTTAGAGCTCTCTGTTGTGGTCTTACTGGCATCTCCTGCTGTGCGTTTAAGTTGTGCCATACAGCTCCGTGCTTTATGACATCTTTCGGAAAAGGCAATGAAGAGGTTTACATCGGTAGTGTACGTCATGCACGTTTTGTAAGACGTACTGGTTGCTACTTTCATGACTAATTATGTGTTGGGAAAGCTCTATTAAAATTATCCCCAAGACGAAGCAAAATGTCCAATTAAATTACATAACCCACATCAGTGCAAATCTAAAAAGCCCATGCGCTTACCTTTCCTTGCACTTTTAAATGGATGACTTATTTAATTGATGGATGAACGGGTTTTTGGCTTCACTGACATCTATATGTAACATTCAATTAACAATTAAATAAGCATTGTAATATTTATATTACACAAAGAAGTCTTACAAGCTGGAACGAATTCGTTCAATGTGTCCCACTAAGAAATGAATCTACCCTTTTCTTTCAGTATATTTGAAAATCGTGAACAAATTTCTGGGTAAATTGCCGTTAAATCATTATATAGAATGTGAAGTTTAACATCAGAGTATTTAATATGGAAAATACTATGAATTACCAATTCTTTACTATCTGCAACTCCGTTTCTATGAACCTATTTGGTTACAAAATGCAAAAGGTTTTAGCTTTACCATTGTTAATAACCTGCAGTTCTATAGCCAACAACCTCTTGTTAACATAATGCATTAACACAATTCTCATCCCTAACTCCTGCTTCAGTAAGATATTGATATATTTTAAAGGCGTAGGGATTATAGTGCTTCGAGATACTAAATTGTATTTCATCTGACGCATCTTAGCGCGGCTACTTTTCAAATTAGCGTTTGTAAGATTTTACGTTCCCTGTAAGTGTATTGAAGTTTAGTTAGTAATTTGAACGACATTTCTTTGCATTTCAAAACTAAGCATCGTAATATTAATGGACAGAATTAATTCTTATAAGCAGTTATACTTTCTGCCAAGAAGGTGCTGGGAATTCATCATAAAAAATTTTTTTGAAAGAGTATTCGAAATTATTGTCGTCGCTAATTTGGTACAAGTTTACTCTGCACCCGGGTGGGGTTTGATCGTCATCTGTCATATAGTTTGTTTACATTGCGCCATGTTGTTAGTTTATCTTAATGATGTTTTGGGTTTTACGATGGATAAAAATATTGAACAAAAATCGAGGTGGTTGAGATATGGTGGAAGATTTGCCTCGCTCTGGTCGGTCACCAACAGTTTCAACCGAACTGAATATCGCTGAAGTGAAGGAAATAGTGTCTCAAAATCGTCATTTAGGTCTGAGAGAGTTTACCACTAAACTTTCTGTGTCTCACGAATCGTTTCGTATTATTTTTGTGCGATTTTTTGGGCATGAGACGCGTTGCTGCTCGGTTAGTTCCGAAAGACATGAATTTTCTGCAAAAACTCCTTCCCTTAAGGATCGCTGAAGACACGCTAGAACAAGTCAGTTCCGACTCCACATACATGAAGCGCACTGAAACTCGTGATGAGACGTGGATTTACTAGTCTGACACACAAACCCGTGGACAAGCTTCCTATGGCGTCTTCCAACTGCACCGAAACCCAAAAGAGCAGGTCAAATTCGATCAAAACTGAAGATCATGTTTGGATTATTGCGCTATCGTACACTTGGAATTCTTGCCAAAGAGTCAGACGGTAAGTAAAGACAGCGCTAGGCGCTGTTTTAAAGAACAAATACATCGAAAAGGTCCGGATTTGTGGGAAGTTCACTCATTGGTTGTGCACCACGATAACGTAACAGCACAAAGGCTATCATTGTGAATGAATTTCTGGCCAAAAACTCACAAATTTCATTGAACAACCAGCGTTTTCACCTGACCTGGTACCGGCTTACTTCTTTCTCTTTCCAAAATTCAAGTTACCACGTCGATGCACCTGTTCTGGTCAATAAATGACATCGGAAAATCCGCGACAATAATTGACATCCATTCCAAAACACGCGTACAAAAATATTTTTATACTTGGATTATTCGTTGGCATAAATGAATAATTTCGAAAGGATCCTACTTCGAATTTTATAAAATAAAATTGGATGAATAATACACATTTTCTGTTTTATTGACTAATTCCCGGAACTTTCTTGGCACATAATAACCAATCTAGAGTAAAAAGATATTTATGAGGCGTGGTAAGTAATTTTAGCGACTAATATGCACTTAACTAACATGCAACTTAATTAATTTTAATGGCTCCGTCAACAATAAGGAATATGGTCAGCTAAGGATAAACATATATCTAACTAGGGACTCCACCAGAGCTCATGACTATATCACAATTAGTATTTGCACTAACCTCGCTTCCAAAAATCAAAGAAGAAGCCAATTTTTGAAAATTTGAGAAAGTACGTTTTAATTTTTAGCTATAAATGTAATGTGTTATGGGAACAATATAATTAAGATTTTAATTTATTTACTTACTATCTGTGCTTTAGGAATTAAGGTCATTAAAATGAATATGAAATACTACGGAACAGCTTTTAATCACTATATTTTAAACTGTGATGGAAAACAGTGAAGGGACTTACTGCGGTAGGTACAGAAATTGGCGATCCCAGGGTCCCGAGCCAAATCTCTCGATTGGATGCCCCTGAGTGCTGAGAGAGCTAATGCCAAACGCCCAAAGAATGTCCACTTCTGTGTTTGACCCTAACCTCCCTGTACACACGTCTGATGGATAACCTAAGCGCGGGTTGGCGGAATGGGAAGCGCAGGGGTGACTGGGTAACGCATAACCCCCAGCTCCGGTTTATCATGTAGGTTTGTGTTCGTATCTGCTGATAAAGGTCAGTCCAGGGGAGGGGCCATTGCATGAGCTGTAACACTTCTGAAGGCGATTGGGTCCCTATGTCTATTCACTGGGAGGCGAGAGCCTGTGGTGAGCGAGTTCTAGGTCAGGACTCTCACCTAAGCCTGAGTGGCGTCCAGGATGTGAGCACGCCATCGGAGAAGTTTGAATTGGTGGAGGGTACTGTCGCTAGGGGAACTGATAAAATAAACAAAACTGTTAAGAAAAGTGGAAAGGAAATTGCTGAGTCTTGTGGTCCTCGCTATTTGGTTATTTTTAGAACTGAGGAAGTGAACCCGTTTATCATTCAGAAGGGTCTAGATAATATTGCTGGTCCAGTAAAATCATGTACTCGTTCTCACAATGGCAAGCTATTGGTCGAATTTTCACCGACGCAGACTACAAACATTTTAAAAGCCAATATGCTTACGAGCTTTCCGGTGCGCGTGGAATTGCATAGGACTCTGAACTCCTCGCGTGGTGTTGTAAACACCAGCGCATTGGACGGCATGTACAATGAGGAGATTAAGGAAAACTTGGTGGCAGAAGGTGTGACAAATGTATAGCGAGTTCACCGCAAAGAACGAGATGAACTAGTGCTCACTCGTACCCTGTTGCTTACCTTTGATCGGGCAGACCTCCCGCAAAGGATTAAGGCAGGGTATGAAGCTACTGAAATGAGGCAGTATGTACCTAATCCACTGGGATGTTATAAATGCCAGCGCTTTGGCCACGGAAGTGATTCTTGTAATGGAGTTGCTCTTTGCGTTGACTACGGGAAAGTCAACCATGATAATGCATGTACTTCACCTGTAACATGTCTTAACTGCAGTGGTAATCATTCATCTAACTACAGACAATGCCCGCATTTTATGGAGGTAAAGGCGATCCAAGAGATCCGTGTAAGAGAGAGGGTATCCTTGGAAGCCCGGAAACTCTTACGTATTCGTCAGCCTTCTGTACCTGGGACCGTTACTTACAGTGTAGCTGCAGCTAAACCGGTACCTAGACGTGAAATCGCAACACAGACTAGCGACATAAACGGGGCACTTAAATCCGAAAGAACAATTACACCAAAATCACAGCCAAACCAGAACAGCAGCACGAATAACAGTGAGCGCGCCGACCAAATCCAGTCCTAAGAAGAAGGATTCAGCTATCATCGCCGAAACCATCTACTTCAAGAATATGAGAACCGGTAATATATAATGTATCGCCAAGGAAATTTAAGCCCTCATATGACAGCACTAGCTTCCTTAAGGAAAATAATAAGACCAGTGAAAAGAATGCTAGTCAGCATAAAAGTCCACGAGCATCTCCTCCGTAAACATCATCTGAGGAATCATCTGGAGGGGACTCAGATCGGCGACTTTCATCTTTGCCGATCGCAGTTTCCGATCGTTTCGAGAGACTCGGATCGAAGTTACCAGTACGAAAGCCGTCCTGTTCCATTGAGGATGCGGAGCGGGTAGATGCTGTCCTCACTGCCACAACGGCGGTGAGAAAAAGGCAGGAACACCTGCTGAAAGTGCTAGCCCAGCCCCTAAGAAGAAGAATAAATTGATTCGACCTCTACTGGGGAAGTAGTTGGTTCTGTGAATTGAAATTAATATTGAAAACTGTTTTCTGCCTTTTGGCATTTTATTGTTAATTATAGTTTTTTTCCCTTCTGTTTGTGCTTATTTAGTTTATTGTAATATGTTTATTTTTTATTTTGAGTAATTTAACTCTGGCTATTGCTATGAATTAGTTTTTGTAAGGGCGCTGATGACCGAGCAGTTGAGCGCCCTTATACACAAATCATCATCGTCATCGTCATCGTCGTCGTCATCCCCCCACATGGCGCTACAGCCCTTATAGAGGCAACGCCTGCCAACCCGACTGCCGGCCCTACGCCCACATACGCAAGGTAGAGGTGGACAGCATCTCGGCAACCCCAGTCGGAAATTTGGCTTTCTTGAGCAGAACCGCTTACCTATCGTAAGCTCGTCAACTTCCTCAGGATGCTGAGTGGGCACGGGTCCAACATCCAAAACCTAAAATCCGCACTTCCAGGGTTGGGGTCGATCTGGGCCGCAATCCGTGGCAGGGAACCAAAGCATGATGCCTTAGCTCACTACACCACGGCGCAGGACACGAACTTCCTTATCACTTTAAAAACTCGACAGTCATAAAAGGAAGGGGAAAATAATTTATGTTAAATATAGGCATTTAGGATCAAAGTGAACA
Organism: Mantis religiosa; assembly: GCA_030765055.1. Lineage (NCBI taxonomy): Eukaryota > Metazoa > Arthropoda > Insecta > Mantodea > Mantidae > Mantis > Mantis religiosa. The sequence goes on along the minus strand of CM060950.1, from coordinate 262,883,350 downwards.
TTATTTACGTGTAACATATTTCCAAAACAGATTTACTGATGCAAGATGGAAACCGCACTTCGTAAGATAAAAAGGCGTAGGAAAATTTGCCTTGAAGTATTTAGCATTCACTTCTTAATCCCTGTGGTGCCGACTTTATAGTAATTATATAGCAGAGGAAGTGAAAGATATTAGATAAGACTTTTCTTTCTGTAAGTCTTCCTGTAAAAGTTAGCGAGAGGGTAAAAGTTGTAAAAGAGAAGATGGTGGCTTCAATGTTAATTGAGTTAAGCTGCCTGACTGAGTTTTATTTCCGAAGCCTTTTCTCTATCTGGTTTTGGCTGCTCGGCGTCCTTGTAGTTCAAGAAACTTTCGTATCAGGACTTGCGGTATCAACAAAGGATGTTAAGGATTCGTTTAAAAGGCAATAAGTAGGCACTGATTGGGTCTCTGGCATTTAGGCGGTAAAACAAAAAGCATTATAAGTGTATTTAGTAGAGTGGCAGATAATGAGATTCTGTAAGTCACAATTCCTCTGACAAATACAAGCGTTATGGCTGTAGTTTAAAATCTCAGAATCTCCAAGTGAGAAGCAGAGGAACGTCCTTCAGTATCGGCCAAAGGTAGACTTCATGCCTGTGACAGAGGGTGAAAGTCATTGTGAACTGTTGTGAATGATACTCCAACCAATTTGTTGCTCTATCTGCTAGTTTATTTACTAGGCAAAGTAAATATTTAATGGGGCACGCGGTTGGTCATATATCCCAGTGTCACCCGCCTCGGTAGTGTGGTGGTAGCGTGTCTGCTCCACGTTTAAGAGGTCCCGAGTTCGAATCACGGTAAGGGCTAGTTACCTGGATAATGTTTTTTTCCGGGGTTTTCCTCTTATCCTTCAAGACGAATGTCGGATAACTGCAAGCTCCATGGACCACGGACTCATTTGAACATCATTTCACCAATTCATTCACCGTCCGATATGACTTAACGTTGGAGGGCGTAAATTACAAAACAAAAAAAAACAAAAAAGAAAAGAAAGAAAGAAAGAAAGAAAGAGAGAGAGAAAGAAAGAAAGAAAGAAAGAAAGAAAGAAAGAAAGAAAGAAAGAAAGAAAGAAAGAAAGAAAGAAAGAAAGAAGAAAGAAAGAAAGAAAGAAAGAAAGAAAGAAAAGAAGAAAGAAAGAAAGAAAAGAAAGAAAGAAAGAAAGAAAGAAAGAAAGAAAGAAAGAAAGAAAGAAGAAAAGAAGAGAAAGAAAGAAAGAAAAGAAAGAAAGAAAGAAAGAAAGAAAGAAAGAAAGAAAGAAAGAAAGAAAGGAAAGAAAAGAAAGAAAGAAAAGAGAAGAAAGAAAGAAAGATAGAAAGAAAGAAAGAAAGAAAGAAAGAAAGAAAGAAAGAAAGAAGAAGAAAGAAAGAAAAGAAAGAAAGAAAGAAAGAAAGAAAGAAAGAAAGAAAGAAAGAAAGAAAGAAAGAAAGAAAGAAGAAAGAAAGAAAGAAGAGAAAGAAAGAAAGAAAGAAAGAAAGAAAGAAAGAAAGAAAGAAAGAAAGAAAGAAAGAAAGAAAGAAAGAAAGAAAGAAGAAAAGAAAGAAAGAAAGAAAGAAAGAAAGAAAGAAAGAAAGAAAGAAAGAAAGAAAGAAAGAAAGAAAGAAAGAAAGAAAGAAAGAAAGAAAGAAAGAAAGAAAGAAAGAAAGAAAGAAAGAAAGAAAGAAAGAAAGAAAATCCCAGTGTCGAACGAATAGCCGAGCGGGATAACTCAGACAGTTTCATCTGTGGCCCGCTTTCGGGAGGTCTGCGTTTGATTCCCGTGGCCAATCTATCTGACCAATGGGTTTCCTCGTGGGTTTTCTCGGGTCGCCAGGCGAATGCCTGGTTAATCATACCGTCCTTCCCAAATTCCTGTCCCTGCATTTCATCTCTATTATCATTTCAAACACCATCTCTCCTCTGTTGGTCTCTTTCAGGGTAGAAGTGTCGGCGGGTGCCTCAGCGGTGCATTGCAGGATGATATGCTCTGAGTAAAATTTCCTCCTCCGGTAGGACGGTTTCCGGTCTCCGAGCCCGGTTGGATGGGGCCGTTTCCGAAACGCATTCGGCTGAGCTGTCGGTTGTCATGGCCTGCCATGGAGCTTTCAAATGTAAAATGCCTCTGCACTGCCGTGGCTCATTGTGACTGTCTTCCTATGTCTCCTCTCTCTTCATTCTTCCCCCCGGGATGCCCCACTTGGGGAATAAGTAAAATCGATCAATACTTGTCGCAGTGCCGATTCCAATCTAATCCAATTGAACGAATGTATTGCCGTTTTGTCCATTGCCGATCTATTACTTCATTTACTTGGCATCGTAATAAGGTACATGAGGCGAACCTCCTCTACCGGACGGTTTACTCGTTGGAAAGTCCAAAAAAAGACTTCTCGATTCCCTTATAGTTACAACATTCCCTGCATGTCGTTAGCACTTTATTTGGAGAACAGCGCTTTTCGTCATACCAGAAATGCACTCGCTACATCAATGATACGCTTTTTGAGACTTTCAAGAACGTTGGTTTATATATCTATCGAAAGTTTTCACACATTTCCGGAACATTCGAGAAGGAAAAACACCCAGAAGTTCGTAATTATTCGGCGATGGCGCTTGTCGTGTTTATGCTAGGCGAGCTTGCGACTTATCTCTTTAGAGTCCAAAGGTTCGGCGCTGACCTTCCGATATTCCTAGCATTATCTGCTACACCACAGAGGTCCCTCTTCGGAGTTATTCATTTGCGATGCGCAGAAAGACAATTACGACGAATTACCAACACTTTTCCTAGGGGTTGATACTGGATGCGGGTCGAGGTGTTTGGATCTGCCGCGTAGTTCTCGCAAAGCTGATCCAGCTCTCCACGTCGTTTCGTAGATGCAACCAATCAATCAGCTACATAATAAGATTCTTTGAGGTTATGTTCACTTCGAGATACCCTTATGAACTACTGGCATGTGTTTTCCGCGAGGACTTCCTTCACCGTGCTCTTCAGAACATCAGTTGCTTCCACAAACTCCTCAACAAACCGTTTTTTGACCATCAGGAAGTCCCGCTTTGCCCAATAGCTCACCTATGACGACTTCCTGAGGAAAATAAAAAAAAAAATCCATCCGTTTCGGTAGTAATCATATTCTTTATTTTTGAAGATTGCACAACAAAATGTATTGGATATAAATGGTGTGTTTTACAGATATATTGAACACTTTTTGTAAAGTAAGATTTTGAATAATTCTAACGGTCAACCAGCTATGAAAAAAGAAATTCAGAACTAAGAGAACTGCTGCACCTTCTCTAATTACTAGGTAAATGGTAGAGAAAGTAAACAAGAAAAAGTTAGAGTTACAAATAAAGGAGAGATAAAAAAGGGAAGGAGAGAACCTAGCGCTCAAACATACTCTATAAGCATAATCCAACAAGATATAATAAACAAAATTATGAAGAGTAACGAAATGAAAATATAGTTATCGGCAGTTAGAAAGAAATTTAATGCATTATCTTTTTGGAGACAAGTGTTGAATAATGGGTATAGCATACGACATCTAAAGATTGGGCCCATATGGAACACATTGAAGTGATAACATTGACTATTTCATATTTTATCACTGTGAACTGGATAAAACGTTTTGTGTATCCTATTTAAATTTCCTATATTTTGAAGTTTTATAAATCATGCAAGAACACAATATATTGTGCAATATATTTTAGACAGCATGCCACTGATAGCATATCAGTGTTGTATTGGACCTTTCACCACACTGCCAAGAAGTATACCTGTGTGGTACAGTGATAAAACATGGCGTTTGCAAGCCAGCAACACTACATTCCATGTCGAATACTTCCCTCTTTAATTCTTCTATTTCTTTCTTCAAATTTATAATTTTGAAGTATATGAAATACTGTACCATTCCGTTTATTATCGTGACTTTTAAATGCAATCAAACGAATGAATTTTGAACAGGAATTTTAATTATTAGATATTATAATGTTTTAAACCTAGACATAATATGGTATCAGAATGCTCTATAGAGGCTATTAGAAATGGCAATAGCATACCCTGAATTAATACAGCATTGTGTTAACGAGCTGAAAGAATGTGCTGTAACCTCTGGAGGACCAGTCACCGATGTGCAAGGCAAATAAAATCGGCATTCCTGCTTATCTTTTATTTATTCTCTTTCAGGAACTGTAGAAAAGCATATTTCTTTTTCAGATGTAAGGAAACAGCTAGCAGTGAGCCTTTAAATTTCTGAACTCTGATTTTTTGAAATGTTTACCATTTGGAAAGCACCATCGAATTACAAGATAACATTCTCATATATTTCCAGAAAGTCATATACCAATGCTGGCGCATGTTGCCATTTCCACACATAGTTCACTCGTAACATTGTTCGCTACAGCGGAATCGTGTTGTGTTCGATTTTCTCTGCAAAACAACTTTTGATTTTATTTCTCTGTTTAAGATGAGAGGAGCATGCATACCCTAATATTGAATTCGCCCAGTGATATGGCCATCAGAGACTCGGGAATCAAATGTGCACTAATCTCAGTATTCTCGTTTGACATTAAAAAATATGTCCGTGTTACACCATTTTATTCTCTTTATTAAAATGTGAATATTTATTGAGTCAGCCTCAACAGTCTCTTCCAGCAGATACAGAAGTGCGCAGACATTCTATTTCTTGCAGTACAGTTAAGAGCATCACATATTTTAATGAGAGCGTTGACGCCAGTTATTTTACATTAGTGTGAATACAACTGTACTGTAATAGGAACCTTCAATCTTCATTTGCCCAGGGTTCACTACCTATTGTTTCTGAGACATTATTTCCAAACATTAAATGGGATAGTGCAGTAAAGCGCACTAGCTGGTGTGCTGCACTGACATGGCCTTTTCAACTCACTGTTGAACAAACTATAAGAACTTTTTGGTAATCAAGCTAAACTTTTACAGAAATACCGCACATTTTCATATTGGTTAATGGGAACAGGTAAATACAATAAGCTTAAGCTACAGTCAACATCTTTTTAGGAACTGCTTGCTAAGTGACTTCCTTCATATTTCACTCTCTTTAAATGGCCAGGACATATTTTTTTAAGAGTAACGACTTCACTTTCTATTTAAGAAAAGTATAGGTATCCAAGAATTAACAGCAATAACAGGGAATATCTTCTAAATTATCTCCACAAATTATTTATTTGCAGAAATTCCGTGGCTTAACGGTACTTATGTATTTTGCACAAGATGTTGTTCCTCTTACGATTTACGAGTTATGAAAAAGTGCTAGAAAATTCAAGACATACACTTTATTGGCCATAAAATACCCTTAGTATGATATTTAATTAACATCGTTGTACAGTATTTGGGAAAATGAAGCTGTTCGAAACTTTTTCCAGGGTAAGAGTACTAGATTGGTGAGATTTTCTTCAAAATCCTCGTGCCGCATCTTTGGAAATTCTGAAAAGAACTGTGTACCGAGCTTGTTACTTAACCGAACTTTCAATATTCTGTTTTAATGTTCAGAAGCACCCGGCTATACACACGCAGGTGAACGTTTTTCTAAGGATGCTTTTTGGACGGTAGATTTCAGGGAACCCAAAACGTGTATTTCCAGTGCACTCGCGGCATCGTATTTTCGGATGTAACGCAAAATCTTCTCTGCCTAATATGTACGCAGTAAAAATAGTATAAACCATAGCCACTTCAGAGTGAGAAAAATTGAAGTATGAAAATTTAAATGAAGGGTACGGAATATCTCGAAAATGGTCATCTAAAACTGATTTGCGAGATCTAACATTTCTGTGGATAAAATGTTTTCTGTCTCTTATGATTTAATCGTAGGTTACTTTCATGCAAGACGATGAACTTAAATACGAAGTTTGGTATTTAAAGGTGTGTTCATTGATACACATACACACACTTTCATCATAAATCATAAGAACATATGAGATACTCAAACATCTATTTGAGAAAAATGTCTAGTTCACCATAATTTAAGTATATGTTACATTTTGTCCTTGGATTAGCCAAATTCCAAATATAAGTAAGTTGCTTCTCCAGTTGTTCAGAGTTAAAGTAAGACATTTTGGAGTACAGTTATTTTGCTTCTCCTGAACTCTTTTCAAACTATGCACGTATCGAAGCATGAATGTACAAAACAACTGAAAGTACTATCGGCCTCATTTAGGTAAACTTTTGTTATCATGATTTTTGTATCATGATGGAGAGGAAATGGGATAAGGTCCTTCGTGTGATTATTTGTTGGATTAATATATATATATTTGTAACTTACGTCCTCCAACGTAAAGTCATATCGAACGATGAATGAAATGGGTGATATGATGCTCAATGTGTCCGGGGTCCATACAGCTGACAGTTACCGGACATTCGTCTTTTTAAGGATAAGGGAAAACCCCGGAAAAAACTTACACAGGTAACCCACCCTGACCGAGATTCAAACTCGGGACCTCATGAATGAGAGGCAGACACGCTACCATCTACGCTACCGAGGCGGGCAAAATTGGATTAATATACAAGTAAATAATTATCGGCAGAAAAAGTGGGATTGAAGTGCTTCAAATTGTTTTTAATAGCCATACAATATCACCAATTCTTCTGATTGAACGTAAGCTTATATACGTTTAGGTTGGAAACATACAAAGTAGAATTCTCATTGAAGAATCGGCAGTTTGTAATGTAAAGCGTAATATGGGGCCAAGCATTAACAATGACGTATTAATATGTAAACAAGGCAATAGGACTCGTTAACACCTACTGAGTTTAAAGCAAGATTAGTTATGATAGAACACAAGGATTTCCTCACAGAGAACTCTATATCAGTCATTCATCCGACCAATTATCTCATAATTGTAGAGCGATTAAACGTTGAATCAATCAGCAGTCGCAACCATTAAGAGAGTTCTGGGATGGAGAAACACTGTGTAATTGCGATCTATGTTGCTCATGTTTATGCAGGTTCGGCTTATGCGGGTTTCTCTGTAAATGTTTTCCCGTGCTTCTATAGCTAATAAACGCTGTAACAATGGCCCTTCTTACATCACTAATGCTGTTATTTCGCTCACCCCAACGCTGTTGATGCCCCTATCGACTCTCATTAAAGTTCCGCTATCTCGCTGCTGTTATGTTGTGTCCGCATATTTAATCTACCCCTTCAAGACGCATAACGGGTGATTCACTAAGTTGCTTTTTGTGAAAAATGCATTAGAGATCTACACAAGTTAACTATATAAGAATTACTCTGGCTTGTTTCGTTAACGTAATTTCATCTAGAATGTGTTAATATCGTGCCACACAGCGTCGGTTAATGATTCTCCTTTTTTAAAGATTTAACGCCCTTTGGTCTGGTAAGTCATGCCCAACAATGAATGAAATAGGTGAAATGGTACTCAAATGGATCCAGGGTCCAAAGAGCTTAAAGTTAGTCGACGTTCATCTTTCGGGATAAGGACAATCACAATGAAACCTTATCTCAACTTAACCGAGATTCGAAATCGGAGCCTCTTGAATGTAAAGCAAACACGCTACCTCTAAACCATAGAGAGGTGGACTACGAGGTTTCCAGACTGGAAAAAAAAATCCACTGTGGTATAGGGGTAACATGCCTGTAAAGGGGCCTTTGAGCAAGATTAGGCGGAATTTCAGGTCCAATATAGAATGGGGCACTGACAACCATGGGAGTTAAAAACTCCCTATAAATAAAATTAACACAAAAACATGGAAAATACAACTCCACACTTCAGCCGTTATTTTTACATTCCCAATGACGTATTTACTTAAGTAGAGTAGTTAAGTATTGTATTATAACCAAAAGTTCGATACGGAATTTCAACCGGAAATACAAGATTTACCCACACTCCCCAATAGAAAAAGATACCTTTCTGTGCACATACCTATGTGTATGTACCTCTGTGTTTATCTTTTACATTCCAAGTAAATCTTGGTACCAAGATTTTACCGGAAATACAAGTTTTGAGTATTCCTGAATAAAAATAATGTTCTGGTCTGAGAGTATTTCTGTCTATTCGTCTGACTATCTTTCTTATTATTTAATGTTTTACGTCCTCCAACGTAAAGTCATATCGGACGGTGAATGAAATGGCTGAAATGATGCTCAAATATGTCCAGGGTCCATGGAGCTTAGAGTTACTCGACATTTGTCTATCAGGATAAAGGAAAACCCCGGCAAAACCTTATTCAGGTAACTCACCCTGACAGAGATTTGAACTCGGGACCTCTTAAACGTGAGGTAGACATGCTACCATCTACGCTACCGAGATGGGCCGTCTGACTATGAGGGGCATAAATAAAAAGCAAAAAGTCGGTGGGTACTTAAATTCAGGCTCTTCCAGGAATGGACAAGAATATATTCAGGCAATTCCCCTAATTCAAACTACCCTTTAAATAGAAACTACTTCGTAAATGTTTATTTTTTTTTCAAAAATGACTAATTGCTCTAATTGCATTATCATATATGTAAGATATTTTCATTAGAAATAAATTAGCTATATGTATTTAATATCCTGGAGATAGTCTCGGAAGTCCCCTTCATTCTGGGTGTACTTTGTATAACTGGTAAGCCTTGATACATAGGTAACATTGGTGGATTAATCATTGTCGATATTTTCCTAGTTATTGGTTTCAATTTTAAAATACTTATACATCCTCGATTGGGAGGTCATACACACACACACACACACACACACACACACACACACACACACACACACACACACACACACACACACACATACACACACACTCTCTCTCTCCCTAAATTTCTGTCTCCCTCCTTGTCATGCACAAAGAAGGGAAAATCAAAGCTATCGCATAGCGACCACTCTTAAACGATTTGACTATCACTTCTGCCTTTCGCATTCCTCTACTCCCATTGTGTCTTAAAGGAAATATAAGAACATTTCTGCAGTATATTATCTGGATTAACGTGTAACAGAAGAGTACTGTTTTGTTGAAGAATGGTTAGAGAAAGTCGTATAAATGTTACACATCATAGTTCTTACACACTTAATTTACAGGAGAGCTATGATTTTAGATTCTTTCAGATTGCAACAGTAAATACTTAGGTGTAATACTCAAAAACATATCTCAAAGCAATTCTTACTTATACTAATTCTCAGATTAGCATTTTACGTGTACGGACTCCGAGTTTCCCATTCTCCATATAGAAGTAAAACAACACGTAGGGAGCGAGCTTAGTTTTACATGACTTGCAGTTCGCATTCGAAAAGTGTTGATGTTTAACCTAAGTCAAGTAATCTGATTGTGAGCAACTTTTTTCGTTTTTCCCCTCATTCGAGGGTTGGAGTCAATACCAGCACCAAATTTCCAACAATAGAACAAAACATATATAAATAACATAGATTTCATACCAAAGCATTTACATAAGTAAGACCTTGAGAAACAAGTTACTTATATTTTATACATAATGTACTCATGGTGATCCTAATGAAAACAAACGATTATATATCCTTGGGCAATTCCCGTCAATGGTACTATGGATTTGTCAGAAATACATGGCACGAATAAGCGCTGGAATGACAAGAGAGCATAGCGATATATCTCGTAAAAACAGTTGTATCACTTGCATAAGTTAACGTGCATATTGATGAATACAGATAAGAAAACAAAAGAATATATTTAAGATGAGATTGCATAAAAATTACAAAATGGATTGGGTTATCATATAATTAGTTGGTTATTCCTTCCCCACTTCTATATAAAGCTCTATCCTGTACAAATCTCAGTCAACACCACTTCACTAGTATCAATGACACTTTTTTTTTTTGTAATGTAAGTCCTCCAACGTTAAGCCATATCGGACGGTGAATGAATTGGGTGAAATGATGCTCAATGAGTCCAGGGTCCATGGAGCTTACAGTTGCCCGACATTCATTTTGAAGGATAACGGAAAACCCCGGAAAGAACCTTATCCAGGTAGCTCACCCTGACCGAGATTCGAACTCGGAACTCTTGAACGTGAGGCAGACACGCTACCATCTACGCTACCGAGGTGGGTATCAATGTCACTGCTGCTGCGTTGTAGGTTAATAATGAGTATGTCAATAAGGGAGTCGTTCAATTTGTCCAAATCCACAAACAAATTATTTCCTTCACAGCACTATTTATACTCGTAACCGAAACACTGGTAAATTTTGAGGATAGCTTTACCATTTTGTTTATTGCAAGTGTCAGTTACCTATCACAAAATTTCGAAAACACGGATGATCCAGTTATTTTCTTGGCACTAGTTAAAGGCTTGACTTGTTTATGCATAACATTTCTCCACAGAAACATATGCATGAGCCATGAAATCAGAGCAAACTGACTGCTCCCCACTCGACTTAAAGCCTCGTCTGCAGCAGCTGAATCAAGCAAAATTTAGTTTGAGAGCCGGAGCATATCTATCCGAAACTTGGAAAACCAGTCAGGAGTAATAAATCACACATTCTCAAATTTACATAGCTAATTGGAACCAGTTTTTGTATGCTTTGGCATTGTGTGTGATCACAAATAGGTGCGACTTTTATATAAGTACGTCAATAAAATTAATATTAATTTAATATAATAAATAAATGAATAACAAAAAACTGGATGACATAAAAATAAATCGCAGGACAGGTGACTGTGCAACTGATACCAGCTAGAAGCAGGTTACTCAGAGAAATGGCGCAGGAAGGTGATATAAACAGTGAAATTAATTTGATCGACATAGATCGAATTCTGTATGTGAAAGTAGCTCAACAATTACGGACACGATATGACCCAAAATATCGAAGCGGCGTTGAACACCCAACAGAACAGGAGCAATGTGTTTTCGTGTTACATAAAAAATAAAATTTATACCTAAATCTTCAACTTCAATTCCTATCTGAATAAAAAAAAGAAAAGGTCATGGATTTTGTGCGTGCATGTATGCGCGCGTGTACTACGTATAGAATAATTGCAGGTATAGACTGAATGAACCGCAAAGACTAAATCTGACTAAAAGGAAAAGGAAGCCAGACAGCTTAAAACAATCGGCATTGTAAATAAAATGTGACTACCTGAATATTATTCTTACCTGAAATGCCTGCAGATGAAAATGATAATGATGACGATGATAATGAGAATGATGATGGTAATAATGATGCCACCAAGAACAATTACTACTACTACCACTAATAATAATAATGATAATAGTAGTGGTAGTGGTGGTGGTAGCGGTAGCGGTAGTGGTAGTGGTGGTGGTGATGATGATCATGATGATGATGATGATGATGATGATGATGATGATGATGATGATGATGATGATGATGATGATAATAATAATAATAATAATAATAATAATGATAATAATAATGATAATAATAATGATAATAATAATCATAATAATAATAATAATAATAATAATAATAATAATAATAATAATAATAATAATAATAATAATAATAATAATAATAATAATAATAATAATAATAATAATAATAATAATAATAATAATAATAATAATAATAATAATAATAATAATAATAATAATAATAATAATAATAATAATAATAATAATAATAATAATAATAATAATAATAATAATAATAATAATAATAATAATAATAATAATAATAATAATAATAATAATAATAATAATAATAATAATAATAATAATAATAATAATAATAATAATAATAATAATAATAATAATAATAATAATAATAATAATAATAATAATAATAATAATAATAATAATAATAATAATAATAATAATAATAATAATAATAATAATAATAATAATAATAATAATAATAATAATAATAATAATAATAATAATAATAATAATAATAATAATAATAATAATAATAATAATAATAATAATAATAATAATAATAATAATAATAATAATAATAATAATAATAATAATAATAATAATAATAATAATAATAATAATAATAATAATAATAATAATAATAATAATAATAATAATAATAATAATAATAATAATAATAATAATAATAATAATAATAATAATAATAATAATAATAATAATAATAATAATAATAATAATAATAATAAATGATAATATCTTTCTTTATAATCAATGTGCTCAAATGTTTTGACTGCACTGCAAATACCGATAGAGCTCGGAAATTTTACCTAGTATGTTAAAAAATAAGTCTATGCCTTCAAATGAAGTTTGCAAATGTGTAATATTTTTTATGCTACAAAACATTTCCTCCCATTCGAACTCTAGCTTCTTAGTGGAAGTAATTCCGAGGGAGATACAGCTTTGTTATTTATCGTTCTAACCGCAGTGTAAGTTATGTTAGGACAGCAAGCCAAAAGTCAGCAGAGGGTTTTATACCGCTCACACGCCCCTAGCCACAACTCATTTCCATAGTCGAGTTTTCCGACCCACTCCTGGGACCTGGAACGCCCAGAAACCCAACTTTCGAATTTTATTTACGTTCCTTTCCTGGGTACGTGTTTATTACACTCAAAGGCGCGATAGACAAAAAATGTGTGTAGCCCGAAACCGCTCTGGAGCAGGTACCTCACTTTTTATGCTGAGATTTATGCTCTGGATATATCCATTTAGAATTCAGAAAGGTTTCTAAACACAGTTTATATTGCTTTTTGTTTTGGAAGGCAGAGCCCTCTTCGTTCGTGTATTGTACTTTACCCCTAAAATGCTGAATGTGGCAGCAACTGTGGCAATTCTTTCCATAAGTGTGCTGTAGTTGCCATCAGTTTTAAAGAAAATTATATAAATCACATGTTTACTCATCACAGTGACGGGATGCAATTACCTTGTTTAAACTATCGCATTGGAGCATTAATACGCATTGGAGTTTGATAATTAGGATTCCTAAGCTGCTCTACTGGTAGCAATGCCAGCGTCTATTACCTAGAAGTAGTTTATTAAGTAAGCAAGCGCCAAGCAAAGGTAAGGCTCAAGTATGTATACATGGTAAAACTTATGCAATAAAGGTAATTTTATTGTCCTGACGAAATGTTTTAGCGCAAAAAAAAAAAATACTTTAAATGAACTAAAAATTTAATAAGTAATCTCGGCGTAACAGCACAAATCGAGCCTGGGCCTTCCATCCCGACTGCCGGCCTCACGCCCATACACGTAGGGTAGAGCCATCATCCAACTAACGTAATCTTAGAGTTTTGGCTTTCTGGCGTCGCCGCTAAGGGGAATAATTGCTTTACCTACATACCATGCCTTGTTTCTAGGTGGTGCTATTTCTCCTGTACTTTCGCTCCTTTCATTGCACAGGCTATTCAGTTGATGCGAATTCTTTGCACAGAAGTTGATAGTGCGTAACCGCGTGTTTTATGTTGCCTAAGTTGCTTATCGGAAAACGAAACAACCCAATGTGTTCCATAACAAACCCACGCCAAACTGTGCAATATGCATGTAAGATTCTTAGATTGATTTTTTCCTCTTTCACTGTACATATTGTATGTAATGTGTTCTGTTACCAATCAAATGTTTACCCTTGTACATTTGTATACATTTTCTTCATTGCAAACTAGATTTTAGAATTTTCTCTCATTATATTTATCTTTGGTATGGAAAGAGTACTTTCTCCCTGTTCTGTTGCTTTAAATATTGATGTAAACGTTGTGGTTTGCTACGAATAAGCGGGTATAAAGATTAACAGCATTCGGTACTGTTTTAATGCCAAAATGTCCGGAAAATTTAGCACACAGATTCTCATGTACTTTTCCACATGATAACAACCTTTCATAAAAAAGCGAGACGGTGATTTATGGTCACTCGTGCTGTACCTGCGACAGAAGGTGAAACTGTTTCTAATCTTTTGAGTAACTTTAGGGGCATGATTTCTGTTCTCGATAACAAATCGAAAGTAAATTATTGTATTCTTACAGGGGAAAAATTCAAATACATCGTCTAAATGCTAGAAAAGAGTGCACTGAAATCTCCGGAAAAACTTTCACAGGGTTAAGGAATTTCGCAAACATCGACTTGAAATGCAATTAAACCTTTAAAATTAGACTTTTACAAGTAAGGAAATGCAACAACGCTATAATGTGAGTGTAGACAGCTATTGAAACGGATTTTTTTTTGGATGTGTAAGTAATCGTGCTATTGATCCGTGTTTTAATGATTATCGGAACGATCATTGTTTTGTTTACGTGGCGATGAAGAGTTATTTAAGGTCAAAGAAAATGTTCTTAAAAGGCTCAAAGACACCGTTCCCAACATATTCTATGACGATCGTATGCAATTACAACAGATATAATTGGAACGGGAAATATATGCGCCGGAATTTAAAGGTGCATCTATGTCCCTGCAAACAGTGCGTTTCTTGATGCCCAGAAAGCTACTGTTCGGACTGCCACGTGTTCAAACGAAGGCTATTATTGAAATAACATTAAAGTCACTACAAATAAAAGATACATATTTTCATCAAACTTGGTACTCAACATAATCACTGGGAATCACATAGAGTTACCAATGATTAGTAGGTTTGGTTGACCTTTCTTATATTTAAGTGTTATGTGATACTGATAAAGTAACACATATGCAGTCAAGTCATTCCAGGTATTAATTACGTTATTTACAGCGATTCATGCACAGTTTTCGATGACGGCCACTACTACTACTCAATTAAATAAGTATTCAGTAATTCCTAAATATCGAACTAAGTGAACACATCCCGTTCTAGATCTCCTAGTTCTCATCAAGAGCGAAACTCTATGACAGTATCGTGAACAGACCTGAGCATATTGTTCAAAGGACACTGGTGTTAATAAATCTTAATAAGACAATTCCACTAAGTCTTAAGCATGCTATTACTGTGAGTCAGTAATAAATACTCTACATGCCATTAAACCTGACATTTCGCAGGTTAAATAAATGAATTTGTCTCCTATAGAAAACTAGAGTTACTAGACTTAACTAAGTATTCATAAGAAAGAATACAGCAAAAATGCAAAATTTGGAGTTCAACAGGACACAAGACTTTTTTGAAACAGTGTCCTGACTGTAAAGGGGGTTATGGGGCTCATGGTGTGTGGAAAAGCAAAGCAAATGTGTACATGAACCGTCTGCTGAGAAGACCAGTGGAATATGAAAACTACGTTTTGTTGGTCACTTGGTTCACGTTATAAATGAACTAAGTCGAAACCTAGATATCCTTTGTGCACAATATGGCTGATTTGTACATTCCAATAGAATATCCGACTTACAGTTTGCTGTCCAAAGCACAATTTTCCGCACAGATGCTGCTCCTAAGTAAAACCATGTTGCTATGCACCAGCTTTCTCTTACCGTTCTCTTCTTTCCTTAAAAGGTCCATAGCCCTAAAAATTCATGGCCTAACCCGCCCGCTATAAAGGACGCAGTCGTAGTGCCCACGAGTTCTACAGCAAGCAATTTGGATAACTTTCGCCTTTCGAGGGGACCTGCACCTCCATTTGCTCGAGCTTATCTTAGCTACGGATGAGGAAATGACTGTTTCAGACTTCACCTCGCACCTCTCCCACTCCATTTTTCTGATTGCGATCTAATAAATTTCTCAACAACGATACCGAACTCAGGAGCGGGTTGGCTCTTTTCCAACATAAAGATAATGGCCACTGCCACTAAAAACAATCTGCTTAAAAAGAGAGAGAAATGGTATCCATTTTGTTTCCCTTTTCTAGCTATTTTCCTTCCTTTGATATCAGTTACCCAATTCTTGTCGTACGTTGTGTCCAATAAAACTTCTCTGGTTGTGAAGATATTTTTCTAGTGGTGACGGAATGCTACCAAAACGCAAGACTTCACTGAAAAGATAATAGCCTTAATTTCTCTTATGTCAGGCTCAGAGTTGGCTTAGCAGAAGAGAAATTGGATTCAGCTTTCAGTGAACAGAACACGACAAGAAACCACAGGCACAAAGCAGATACAAACTCGAATGTAATTGAAACAAGATAAAGCGAGGTCCGCAAGAGACTTATATCTGCGTGTTCATATACCATTGTTCAGACTCCATATACAAAAATGTTTTGTAGCTCTTCTTTCAAACCATACTTTAAAATGTCTAATTACTATTACATTTATGCTTTTTATTACAATTTTACACGCTTCGGTTATCTGTTTATATAATATGTCAATAAAATACTTAGCACGTAGTTCTTTGGTAATATATATATATATATATATATATTGTTTGTATTAGCTTTTGACTTCTGATGATATAGCCTGAAATGAAGGGGAAAACACTTCCTGAGATCTTTGTTCACGAGTTTATGCGCATTTAATACATCTATATATCTATGCGTGTGTATACTTGTTTTCTCCTGTTTGCTATAATACAAGGAGGGAAGAAAATAAAAACAAATCGCTCATACATTCCAGCATTCAACAGAGTGGTACATTACTAGAGCTTATCATACACAATGGCACAAGCAATTCTCAGCATTTTGTAAGTTTGTGAAGGAGATAACAATCTGGCATAAACTACAAATAATCAGCAGCATATGCTAAATCTATTCTACGATTAATAAAACCCTTTAAATGCTACGAAAGTTACACTTGCTTACATATATAAGATTTCTTTAAAAATAGATTAATGTGACCCCATAATGAATTATATCAATAAATACACTACAAGAGAGTGTGCCTAGCATACTGCCCCAAACAAAAGAAGGTAATGTCGTACAACAAAAACAATTTAGTAAGAAGAACATAAATGACGAACAGATTTTATCTAAATGATTCTTTTATCTGCTTAGAGTAAGTAATGGTTGCTGATAAATGATAATAATGAATAAATGATTTCTAACATAGTCCCACATCAGTGACTGATCGTTTCTGATGTCTGATCTATGTGTGTGAATCAGTGGACATAATATTCTGAGGCGTTTTGTTATTTATATACATATTTATAGAACTTCCATTTCCCCTGCAATTTCTATTACTAATAAATATTTAAAAATATGCATGACCTTATATTTAATCTGTACATTTGTATTTTAATTGCCACAAATTACCTCAGAGAGTAATTCCTGTTACAGTAGTTAAGAGCATAACCCTGAATGTATAATGGGAATAATGTCATGCTCTCTGTTTTACTCTTGAGTCTATGCTACTATGAATGCAATTGGAAATTGGCAGACTGAGAGCAGCCCAATAAATGCATGGAGTTTGCTTTCCTTGTTAGCGCCTAAACAGTTTAGGCCGGGATGGATTTTGCGATGTGAAGGACTGATAGGTGATTTGCTCCTCCACGACTGCAGGTGTGGGTGCAATGGCACTTGTGCACTGCTAGTATGCGGTATTTTACAAAATTGCTATTCGGAGGATACTATTGCAAATGTTCAATTATACAGGCATCTCTTAGAGCACAGTGTCACACAAAACATCCAATTTGAGATTTTTAAATGCGCATTTATAAATCAACAGCGTCCACTTAAATTGTACTCAGTTATCAACCAAGTACACATACCGATGTTTCTAAATTAGTAATGAAATATAGGCTATTTACTAGCATCAAGTTATTGATAGCGTAGTTGGTCGCGGGTTCGAGTCCCGCCCTGGGCATGGGTGTTTATGTGTGTAGTGTATATGTGTGAAACTACAGAAAACATCTAGGTAATTAAATGGAAACAATAAAAAAACGGTTAAATAAGGAAAAGAAAAAAATATATATACATAGATATATTTTTATATAAAAAAATTAAATAAAAAAATTGATATATGACATTGTACACACTTCAATCCTGAATATGATACCCTAGCATTATGAAATAATGCTGACTTATACAAATGTTTAAATTTTTATAAATCATAGAAGATCGAGTGCAAAATTCTGCAGTGTCGAGCCCAATGCCTGTATTTATACTGCCTGGCATGCAAGTTAAACTATATGAGGTTGTGATATAGAAGACATTAAATCCGTATAGAAAGAATGTCATATAAGATATATTTGAGCGGAACGTTAATACAGCAAGATGGTGTTTAGATATGCTTTCAGAACTTGGCAAATTGTTCAGTGCTTGGCTTAGATAATTAGAACAATTTAAAATTAATTAACATTACAAAATATTATAAAATATACTGATTTAGCTTTAGAATTATAGGCTATATGCTATAGCCTTTATAGGCTTTAGCTTTTCGAAAGAATGTTTTAAGTTCAAATTACAGCATTACAAAACATCATCAAGGTATGTCAACTCATAAGCATATGAGACTCCGCTGTTGTTTTCCAGTGGGAAAACGCGAGTAAGTTGGAGAACTTTAATGTCCTACTGGCATGTTGCAATGGTAGCCTGGTGGTTACAGCAGCCGTAAGGAGATCAAGAGAGCAGTGTTTTAAACCCCGGCAATAGCTGCATCTATATAAAATCTTAGATTTGTGTGTGTACGTGTTCTTTCTGTACTTCGAAAATACTATGTATAACTATTAAGAATAACGAAACGCTATAGTAACACAACTTCACTATTACTGATCTTATTTAAAATCCTTGGGACCGGTTTCAAAGAAAAATCCGCTTTATTTACAACCTGTCAGCTTGACACTGACCATAGCCCGCTCACTAAAGGGATGTGAGCGGGTTATGCATTGACACACTGACTGACTGAGTGACCTTGACCACTTACGGAGTTTGAAGAATAGCCCCCTATCTTACTGCCATCTACTAGGACAACACAAATTTATTGAATAAGGTGTGTTACTATAGTGTTTAGTTATTCTTAATACCTAGTTTACTTCACTGTCAGCAGCTTCAGTTTCTTACATAACTACGTATAGCTGTTATTTAGACAGTTTTCTTTTAACGTTTGTCCCACCCGCGTCTAAGATTCCGTTTCTTTCAAGGTATTCCATTTTACTTTCTTTGTTTTATAAGTTCGCTTTGCATTAAATGTTTTATTAAACCGGCTGTTTCCGTGTTTCAACACATCTCTGGATGCAGGCAGTTCGTTTACTGTTTTTGAAACGGAGGCGAAATGTGTAAGTTGAAACAAAATGTAGGGAACAAGAATGAGAGTAACAGAAAGAGTGTAAAAATCAAGACAGAAAGGGCAGAAAAGAATTAATAATGCTAGTAAAGTTCCCAACTCAACTGGAAATAGAGCATAACTGTCCAATCCAGATTAATTTGTATCTTTCTTTGGGAATATTATTTATATCTGTACCTAGAAACGTTAATAGCTTCAAAACACAGGCCTTTGATCCGTTTGCAGGAGAAAACGTCATTTCGATTGGTGAGAATAACATATTCTAAGTTACGTCCTAACTATCTCAAATATTTCCTGAACATGGGAAACCTAATTAGGAAATACCAGGGACACCATGTAGGTAAAAATTAATAGAATAATCAGACTTCGTTAAGACTTGCTTGTACATGCTACCTATATTGTGCAGGTTGATTTTGTTTAGCTTTAGAAGTTTTCCGTTATCCTAAAAGATGAATGTCGGGAAACTGTAAGCTCCATGGACTCCGGACTTATTTCAGCACCATTTCACCCATTTCATTCATCGTCCGATATGACTTAACGTTGGTGGACGTAAATTAAAAAAAAAGAAGCGCTTACTAAATTTAGATCAATCACTGGTTTTAAATAAGCAGGAGTCCGAGGTTAGTTTCCCGGTACTTCCGAGGGAATTTCTCCTCCACCGAGAGACTTGGTCCAGGGCCGCACTCAACCAACTGTAAAGCTACTTGAGTGAGAAGTAAAGAGCCCTTGATTAGGAAAACCGTAGCTACCGGTCGGGAGGGACCGGGACGCTGAACACGTCCCATCATTCCGTAGGTACTACATCTCACTCCTAACGTCTGTGGTGGGTGGAGTGCGCGTCACGGTCAGGCCTTGGCCAGAAAGGGCTGTTGCACCATGTACTTGATCATTTTTATGGTTTTAAATAAATTCAAGCGGAGTACATACAAGCACAAATATAGTTGTGTAAATGTTGCCATTAAATATTAAACTTTAAGCGATGTGATTATTACACTACGCAAAGTGTGTAGTGTCCGTATCGAACAATAAGCATAAAACCTTATATAGAATTTTATTAAATAATCTAAGGTTCCATTTTGCTAAGTTTGATTACGCAGTCAAAGCACATAAAAATAAAGTAAAAGTAGTATTCTTCAACCTACTGACTGCCAATGACATTTATTCCGAGAAAGTGGATTGGAAAATGCGACTGTGAAAAATGAACTGTTTGAATGATTATTACATTTATGTGCAATAAGCAGCGCTTGTGTTTTAAAAAAAAAGTGCATTTCGACGACAAAACCTTTTTCTTCCTTCGGTTGCGAGTTTTCATTTGATAAAAAGAATTAAGAAACTAGGCTATAACACACCAGGTTGTTGACTCATTAAACAGAACATGCATACATAACCACACACACACACACACACACACACACACACACACACACACACACACACACACACACACACATCACATCACATGACATCACATTTTTGGAAACCAATTTTGTTCTTTCAAGAACATCGAGGAGAATCATATCACTTACATTTGAACCTAAAGTGAAAATTATTAGATAATTGTTAAAACATTTTGCTTCCAATAGAAAAAAACATCAAGAGCTCCTTGTATTATACATAAACATTTATTTTGGTGGTATCCATATTCTGAACAGTAGTAACTTATACAGATTTATGGACAGTTTAACAAGGCCTTCATTTATTGCATTTATTTCCGTCATCATAACCGTTCCGGCACAAAAATCTGCATTTATGTTCACCTTTTACCAAGGTAGTGGGCGTGAAAATAAGAACCGTATGTTTATCTGTAAATGCTCGACGAACGCAGCTAGGAATCTCAGTTTGTGTATGGCGGATATGTAAATTCAGAAATCGCTTTCCCTCAGAAATGTGCAGCGATGTAAAAGCGGAGCAGAATGTTATGTTGGCGACATTCCAGCTAACATTCATCATCGAGCTACTCGAGTATATTCAGCAGTGAGGGAGAAGCAGATTGATGGATTTGTCGTGAGCAGAATAATCAGACATCATTAAGACTTGCTTGTGCAGGCTATCTATCGTCTTCAAGCACAGCTCTCTTATTTCTTGTCTATACGTAGCAAGATCTAAACTTTATAATATAAAACTGACGCTCTGCTCAGGGTATAAAAACTTTTCCAATACGAGAGAGGTGACCTGACCGTTTTCGCTTACAGCAAGAAACCAACTTCTACCTGACTTCATGTTATCTTATTTCATCGATGTACTAGAATGAGACATTTCGCGAATTAAAACTTCTCTCGTTCCTTTTTCCCGGTCTTGTTAGGAAAAGTTGATGTGTGCTTAAAGTGAACTCTGGGAATAGATTTTAATTCTTAATTAATACACCTAACTTCATTAGGTATTACATTTGTATAATCATCTGATATGGGTAGCCTCCATTAAACCTGTTTTTCTAAATGTGTTACTTTCTCTGCCTTCCACTTAAAATAAATAGGGAAAATATTGCATTCCATCCAAAAATTCGGTCCACAGATTTGGCAGAAGTGCATGTTTTGACAAAAGCTCATATGCATTTGTGTAATGCTCGGGATATTTAACAATGCGCTGGAATTGTTGGCGCTGGTATCATGTTTACTTGCGTACCCTGTACACCAGTGTAGTTCCTCCATTAGCCGCAAATAAACAAATGCAATGCAAAAATCCCTGAGTAGTATGTGTGAGTGTAAGAGTGTACAGGCGTGTTTCTTCTTTCATTCTTTAGGTGAACAACATAACTTAGAAGTTTAAGTCAGTTAAATAACAAATTATATATCGTATTTAGTTTCAGCATCCTTCAAAATTACAGTACGAACAATTTCAAGAAAATTCCCCAAGCTCGAACTATCCTTTACATAGAAACAGTTTCTTATATTTTATATCCTAAAATTGACTGATGATTTTGACTAATATACCATATTTTTATACTTGCATAAGAAATAAAAATTATATCTACTATTTTCTGGAGCTAGTCTATAGTCTTACTCTTTTATTCAATCAGCCAAACAATGTACCAGAAGATACTGAATGAAACGGAGGTTAGCTATAAGGAGAAATGCACACACAAATTGGAGACTATGAAAACGTCTGAATCCAAGTTGTTGATAGGTCCGATTGTTGGGTACACGGCATTCAGTATGAGGCTGGAGACCACTGATCTTTGAATCAACATCAATTCTTTACTCATTTGCAACCTTGTGACAGTATAAAAATCTAAATTATGTGAACTATTATGCTATTCGTTCAGAAGTTACTCTCTTAGCAGCGGAATACTAGCTTTTAATATTTGGCTGTTGCAATGGTGAGTTGAACTGACGAAAGTAATTATTACGAGTATGTATATAAGATGTAACATTTAATTCATGGTGTACTGTTAGTAAATCGCATTAAAGAATATGCCTTTCATCAGATAAGTTCGCCGACACTCTCGATAAATGGCATGTGATAATTGCTAGCTGCGCATTATTTCTATAACAATGCTTGCATTGTATAACAATTGCTTCAATTATGACGTATGCGGCAGCAGTTTGGGCAGAAAGGATGGATGATGTGCAAATAAGAAGATTGTTGAGAAGAACGCAAAGAAAAGTATTATTACGTCTGACAGGAGCTGTAAAAACAACACCAACTATGGCATTGCTAGTAACAACGGCCATTTGGCCCATTGATTTATTAATAAGATTGAAGGGCGCAAAATTTTGGGCGAAAAAAGGAAACTTAGAAAAAGTTTATAATATAACTGGAGTCAGAACAAACAAATCTTGGGTGATTAAAAATAGTTTAAAAGATAAATGGCAAAAAGAATGGACAGAAAGTCTAGAAGGTAGAAGAGTGTTTGAAATTTTTCAGAACGTCAAAGAGAGACTAAAATTGAATTTTATTCAACCAACAAAGGGATTTATACATTATATAACAGGACACGGCCCTTATAAGACCTATTGGAAGAAAATCAATAAAACTGAAAATGATATATGTGAATTATGTTAGTTAGTTAGTTACTAACACTCCCCACATGGCAACCTTGGCCTTCGGGGTAACCTCACCCCACCAAGTGATGACCGGACCCATTTCTCAGGTGGAGACACCCAGAGGGCGGTGTCCATTACCTCCGATGATAGGGTGATAGTGAAGATGGCGGTGAGGTGAGAGGACCTACAGTTTTTACCGTGGACTCCGAACCACGTTGGGCATAGGGGATACTTCACATGTGCTAGACAGAGGTGAAGGCGTGGATAGGGCCGACTTAAAATCGCCAACCCCAGAGCCGGGAATCGAACTCGGGACCCTTAGAACGGGAGCCGCGAACGAAACCACCGCGCTACCCCGGCGCCCTTATGTGAATTATGTAACAAACAAGATAATCCTGAACATGTAGTATTTGAATGTGGAAGATATGCAATTCACCAAAAAGAAGAGAGGCATGCGCTAGCAGGATATATCGTATAGGACATAATTCTAGATCAACAATTGGTAAATAAATTACAAGTTTTGACTAACTTTGTAAGTAAGAAAGCATGGGAGGTAAAAATATTCAAAGGAGAAAGAGTTGATAATAGGCGAAGAATAGTACAAGATCCAAGAAGGGGTTCTAGAATACAAAATAGGATAAGACGGGAAGAATTATTGAATAATCTAACAATGGAGTTGACTGCATGGGCGGCGGAGGGAGAGAGTGATGGCAGAGGCCATGGTGGACTACAGAATTAGTAGATTTAGATATAGATTTAGGAAATAAGGATTTTGTAATTTTTATAGTTGTATTCTTTTTTTTTTTTTGCTTTTTTTGTGTTTATTTCTGATATTTTATTTCATTTTATTTTTGTAGAGTAGTTGTCTGAGAGATTTGTATAATTATAACATTTGTAAGGATTTTATGGAAAAATAAAGAGAAAATTTGGATATATGCCCCGGTATAGTTGTCTAGGTGCCGGGGTAGAATATTCAGATTTTATTTATTTATTTATTTATTTATTTATTTATTTATTTATTTATTTATTTATTTATTTATTTATTTATTTATTTATTTATTTATTTATTTATTTATTTATTTATTTATTTATTTATTTATTTATTTATTTATTTATTTATTTATTTATTTATTTATTTATTTATTTATTTATTTATTTATTTATTTATTTATTTATTTATTTATTTATTTATTTATTTATTTATTTATTTATTTATTTATTTATTTATTTATTTATTTATTTATTTATTTATTTATTTATTTATTTATTTATTTATTTATTTATTTATTTATTTATTTATTTATTTATTTATTTATTTATTTATTTATTTATTTATTTATTTATTTATTTATTTATTTATTTATTTATTTATTTATTTATTTATTTATTTATTTATTTATTTATTTATTTATTTATTTATTTATTTATTTATTTATTTATTTATTTATTTATTTATTTATTTATTTATTTATTTATTTATTTATTTATTTATTTATTTATTTATTTATTTATTTATTTATTTATTTATTTATTTATTTATTTATTTATTTATTTATTTATTTATTTATTTATTTATTTATTTATTTATTTATTTATTTATTTATTTATTTATTTATTTATTTATTTATTTATTTATTTATTTATTTATTTATTTATTTATTTATTTATTTATTTATTTATTTATTTATTTATTTATTTATTTATTTATTTATTTATTTATTTATTTATTTATTTATTTATTTATTTATTTATTTATTTATTTATTTATTTATTTATTTATTTATTTATTTATTTATTTATTTATTTATTTATTTATTTATTTATTTATTTATTTATTTATTTATTTATTTATTTATTTATTTATTTATTTATTTATTTATTTATTTATTTATTTATTTATTTATTTATTTATTTATTTATTTATTTATTTATTTATTTATTTATTTATTTATTTATTTATTTATTTATTTATTTATTTATTTATTTATTTATTTATTTATTTATTTATTTATTTATTTATTTATTTATTTATTTATTTATTTATTTATTTATTTATTTATTTATTTATTTATTTATTTATTTATTTATTTATTTATTTATTTATTTATTTATTTATTTATTTATTTATTTATTTATTTATTTATTTATTTATTTATTTATTTATTTATTTATTTATTTATTTATTTATTTATTTATTTATTTATTTATTTATTTATTTATTTATTTATTTATTTATTTATTTATTTATTTATTTATTTATTTATTTATTTATTTATTTATTTATTTATTTATTTATTTATTTATTTATTTATTTATTTATTTATTTATTTATTTATTTATTTATTTATTTATTTATTTATTTATTTATTTATTTATTTATTTATTTATTTATTTATTTATTTATTTATTTATTTATTTATTTATTTATTTATTTATTTATTTATTTATTTATTTATTTATTTATTTATTTATTTATTTATTTATTTATTTATTTATTTATTTATTTATTTATTTATTTATTTATTTATTTATTTATTTATTTATTTATTTATTTATTTATTTATTTATTTATTTATTTATTTATTTATTTATTTATTTATTTATTTATTTATTTATTTATTTATTTATTTATTTATTTATTTATTTATTTATTTATTTATTTATTTATTTATTTATTTATTTATTTATTTATTTATTTATTTATTTATTTATTTATTTATTTATTTATTTATTTATTTATTTATTTATTTATTTATTTATTTATTTATTTATTTATTTATTTATTTATTTATTTATTTATTTATTTATTTATTTATTTATTTATTTATTTATTTATTTATTTATTTATTTATTTATTTATTTATTTATTTATTTATTTATTTATTTATTTATTTATTTATTTATTTATTTATTTATTTATTTATTTATTTATTTATTTATTTATTTATTTATTTATTTATTTATTTATTTATTTATTTATTTATTTATTTATTTATTTATTTATTTATTTATTTATTTATTTATTTATTTATTTATTTATTTATTTATTTATTTATTTATTTATTTATTTATTTATTTATTTATTTATTTATTTATTTATTTATTTATTTATTTATTTATTTATTTATTTATTTATTTATTTATTTATTTATTTATTTATTTATTTATTTATTTATTTATTTATTTATTTATTTATTTATTTATTTATTTATTTATTTATTTATTTATTTATTTATTTATTTATTTATTTATTTATTTATTTATTTATTTATTTATTTATTTATTTATTTATTTATTTATTTATTTATTTATTTATTTATTTATTTATTTATTTATTTATTTATTTATTTATAACATAATCCCAAGGCCTTTATCCGAAACTTCAAAGTTGAATTTTGACTTCAAGTTGTCGCCTAGTTTTAAATGCAGCTACTGAAACCATAAATATAGGCTATGTGATACATATCAGGGTTTCCAGATTATGCATATTCTACCCGGTTCTCAGTTGTCCATCATCCCAAGGCAATTCTCTTCTGCCTTTGCTTCCTAGATAGCTTAATAAATGTGGCTATCACATTTAGGATGAAGCTGTTGAGTCAAAGAGTTATCGTCTCCAGCTTCATACTGAATGTCGTGTACACAACAATCGGACCTATCATGAACTTGGACTCAAGACGTTTTCATGTGTGCATTTCTCCTTATAGCTAACCTCCGTTTTATACAGTATCTTCTGGTACATTGTTTAGCTGATTTATTAAACAAAAATAAGTAAAAGCTGAACTGCGTATGACAGGTTCTACGTCGTCATATGTAGAAACTTCAGAATCACATTAAAATTTATGCCAAAACTGATAAACTTCAAGTATGCGCCATCAATAGAAGTTCTGCAATTATTTTTATGTTGGAATTACTTTAGCAAGCTATAAGAGACACCTAAAACGGCGTATTTGCAAAGCGAGTTAGGAACATTTTTATTAGAGCTACAATTGTTATGAAGATGGTCAAGAAGAAAGGGTTATTTCGAGGATTTACTTTTAAAAGATGGCTACAAGTAAAGGAAAGGCTGTCCATAAGATATGCACTACATAAATACGGACCGTCTTGATAAGATTGTAACTTTGAACATTCCCACAAGTCTCCATAATTCTCACATATCTGAAAGAAGAGTCTTTTGCAGTGTAGAACGAAAGTGAACGACTTAGGTGAAAAATCAGCAAGCCTAGTACCAAAGAATTACATGAGAATACCGTTACTTCTGTAAGTTCACTATATTTTACTGAGGTGAAAATACTGCGTGAATCAATTTCAGAAGAGCAATGCCATCATTTGCCTAAAGTACAAATAGCAGTATCCGAAGTTCATGAAGTATTAGCTTAATTGCATATAGTGTCATCTACGAATAAGGATTTTTTATACCAAATGATAGTAAAAATAATTTGAATTTTTGTGTATGAAAGTAGCTTAATTACATTATTTAGTGGCAACACCCCATCTATATGGAACTGTCAGCGCTTTACCACACACCTTATGCAATGATTCACGATAAATTTTCTTAAAAACACACATGTTCTGGTCTTGCTTTGTTTATTACCAAGGAAAAGTAAATATATGTATTCTATCATGTTTCGTTTTATAAAGCAAAATGTGATATCTTAGCATTGAGATATGAACCAATGAAAGTAGTAGCAGCCTTTGAAATTACTGCTCATTAAGTAGTTAATTCATGATGGAGAGAGATATCTCATCTGTTATTCAGTTTTTTCATATATGTCAGCCGTGGTAGTGTAAACTTCAAAGTGTTGGCCTCACAAAGGACTATAAAATAATTAATCTCCAGCCGGTAGGTAACTCATTCATGTATTTTGGTTTATCCTATTTATCTCCAGCAGAAGTAGTTGACAATAATGCGTTTACTTTTAATGGTTGATGATTAAACATGATGACTATCCCTCCCCAAATAAAGCATTCCCTTTTGTGACGAACATGTAGATTATTTCGTATTTGACGAGGCCATATTCCGTGGGCCAAACATTCATTTGAAATTATACTACTGACACCTGTAAAACTTTCTATAGCAAATGCAATGAATGCTTATTTTACACTCAAATCCTGATATTTATAAACCCGCCACAGTATTTAATTGAAGTACATCAAAGACTTGCTTTAAAATTAATAGATTTCATATGTAAAATAATAAAAAGAACGAAAACTGAAAAGTGCCAATACAGATTTATACGAAAAAGTATTAAAACGCATTAAATCGTCTTGAGTTTGTAAAATATTTATCGTATATAAGTACACCCCCACTGCAAAGACAGCAGTGCTTTTAAAGTTTCTAAAAAAGCTTTTTCGTTAGTTAAACAGATACATTTATCGTAGCACAATGTTTAACCATACGTGATAAGAAGTTCGAATTCATCTGTCAGTCAGTAAAATGAAATGAAATGTGTAGTGTTTAACGCCCGCTTTTACTACATACGGCACCGCAGGCGATGGCACTGATGAAGCATGAGATGAAGATGGAGCACCAGTGGAATGAAATGGCAGGGCAAACCAGAGGTCCCGGAGAAAACCCGCCCCAACGCCGTGTTATCCACCACCAATCTCACTTTGCGGTCGCCTGGGATCGAACCCGGGCCGCCTTGGTGAGAGCCAAGCGGTCTAACCCCTGAGCCACGGCGTGGCCTTGTCAGCCAGTGGCCGTACAAAGTAGGATGAATAATAAAATTGGGCCATAACGTTTGATATAGTGCCAACATAAACGCAAATTTGTGACTGGCCTATTCACAATTTGTAATTAGTATTAGGTAGTGTAATGATATTGTTCTAATGAGATAAGTGACGCAACAGTGTGCTTCAAATTTTATTACTGTTTGATAAAATATTAAAAAGGATAGCTTTATATGCCTTAATTTTGCTACCAGAATAGTTTTAAAATGGGAATGGACAGCTTTTGAAGTTTATACTTATGAATATGGTTGGAATCAGTACATCCTGTGCACCAGAGAGCATTGTAATACTCCAGATGATAAGATTAATGATAGCAAAAATAACAATCATTCCCAATGACAGGAGTATTGGCAGGGACAAAAGGCAATATAGCTTAAAGTTTGTTTCCATTAAAGATTAACCAGGAGACGAACAAAAAAGTAGGCGGGAAAGTTGATCTGTAGCCTCGGCTAAAAAAAAGGTAAAAATTACAAATACTCGGAAAGCTCGACACACAGTTCAATTACATGAACACATAGAGAAATTGGCTAATAGGAAGTAAAACAACAATTATGTGTTAAAGTGATAAGCGGCAAGAGAGATTTACGGTAGAGTAAAACCAATGGTGGTCTGGATGTCAGCTTGCTGGCGCTGAGATTCATGTATGCATTTGTAAAATAATTGTAGGAATGGTGCATAAGGCAATGCGTATGTGCGTGAACCTCCAATGGTGAAGCAACGGTGAGAGGGAATAAACTAATTAAAAAAAAAACACTATTGTATTCCCGAGAGCAAAGAGCCAGGCAACTCTGAAATAGAATCGAACCCAGAATCCATCTTGAAAGGTCCCATGTGGTTAACCCAACGCATAGCATCTTCCAGCATCGCATACCGTCTCACAATGCACAGTGACATGCATGATGCTTTTACATCCGAGAATGGTATCAAAACTTCAAAACTTTGTATACAGTCACATTTAGAACATATTGCTTGACAACTTCAATAATTTTCCCAAAAGGACGGCTTATATTGGAGTCCTAAATGAAAAAGGGGCTAAGCGCTTATTTTAAAATTTTGAGAAATGTGCTAAATAACAAAAGCTTAAATTTAAGATAAATTTTTGTAAATTAAAAATTCAGATAGGACGAATATTTAAGGGAAGAGGCCAGTTTTACTTAATTTCAGTCCTTCGGCTACTTTACAGTTAATTTTTGTCAGTATATGATTCCGGATCCTTTTATTTTCTCTTCCAGTAGTCAAGCAAAGTGTATATTTCAGAATGCATAATAAGTATAAGGAGCAACTTGTATACAACTAAAGGAACCATTTACCTGTGTCCAAAGTTTTAACCAATACTGGCAAAAAGCTGTTTTAATACTTAATTTACATAAAACACATGGAGATAATTCATAGTTTGGGTGTGAAAGAATTAGAGAAAAGAATTGCATTAAACGCAATGTTGTGAGGAAAGCCAGCATATACACGTTTATTCAAAGGGTTTGCGTATATTTGCTTAGCACAAGCAGCAAGAAGACACCTCGAAAGCCAGAATCTTGTTTTCGGTAACTCAGGTTTCATGGCTTCCGTCACGTTATATCTACGATGACCACAATATGTGAGGCAGAGATAGCCCCTTAAGAATGTGCAGTGACTTCCCCTCGCCCTAGATGTCATTTGGAAGAGATGTGTCCAATCAGCGGATCAATTTGTTACCACTGAGCCGTTAAGGGGAACCTTCCTCACTAACCGATAATCGAATATTGCAGAACCGAGTGCACTTCATTAATTTCCTTTACTGTTAGACCTGCTTCCTGACTCCACTTGTAACTGCAGAAAATTGCGGCCTTCCTGATTCCGAAAGTACGTATGTAGTGGAAAAGCAAATCTAATGAGCGCATTTGACCTATAGCTTACTTCCATGTGCTTTCATTAATTCGCACCTGACAATCATTAGATTGAAGATATCGAATAATAGATCAGAGAGTGCCTCGTATAGTGTGCTTTGCAATAAGATGTTTAATGCTGTATCTCTCATTACACGATATAGAAAGAACGAAACAAAAAAAAATATCTTGGTTGGAATGAGTAACCAAAATTCTGTAGAATAAGTCAGTTGTGATATATATTTTTCTCTACAACAGTCGGTCGGTTTAATTGGTTAACTACCCTTACCATGCTTCAAACCGCTCGACCTTTAATTCCGATGTCGTAGCCAACCAGGTTGATACTGTTATCTTCTTAGTATTTAAAAGTACTGCACATTACAGCAAAATGGATGTGAAAACCATCTTTCCAAAGAAAGACATATTTCGCCTCCCACAGGACAAAAATAACAGCTTGGTTTTAACCTGAATTTGATTTTCTATATTTCACATGTCACCAAGAGAAGTGGCATTATTAGAGTTGAATAATACAAAAAGGAGGTGAATAATAGTAGAAATAATACTGAAATTCTAGTATAAGTGTATTATAGGTCAGAAAGGATAATTATTGAATCTGTGCATGAGGCAACAGAAAAGCATTAAGAACGCAACTAGTTGGTGGTCGGAATTGGAAAGAATGGAATCGAAGATAGGCATGGGAAATTTATGGAGAGCAGAGGAGTCAAATCATAGCGGGTTTTGGAAGGAAGTGAGAACCAGGGTACAAGACATAGACAGGCAGGAGATTTGGGAAAGTATAGAAGAAAAGAAATGTTTGAAATTTTATAAACAATTAAAAACCGAATGGGGCAGGGAAAAATATATAGAACAATCTGACAAAATTGGAAGAGAAGGCACAGCATGGATGAGAGTAGGAATAATAAATATAAAAGGGTTGAGAAGTAATGAGGTAAGCATATGTGAATTTGGTGGAGATGAAGAGAGCACTGTTCATTACAAATTGCAGGAGAAAACTATGGGATAAGAAGTGGGACAGCGTGAGCAAAGGCGTAGTGGAATTATGCATGTTAACGGGGATGAGTGAAAAGAAAAATAGATGTATAGGAGAATTCTTATATAGTTTAAGAGAAAAGTGGATTCGGGTAAAAGAAACGAAGGTCAGGAAGAAATGACGAGCTGCTCAGAAAAACCAAAGGATTAAGGCCAGGGGGCCTAAGTCAGCAAGTAAATCTTAGGTCAGCAATTTCATGTATTTGTACAGGATCTGTAATAGTGATTGTTAGATATCGAAGCGATTGTAGTGAAAATGTAATGGAAACTGTGCAAATAAATATCAAGTAAATATTATATCATATTTCACGTAGCGGTTTCTGCAAAGCTGTTGAAGGTATTGATGTGAACGCTTTGCCAGAAATTTATTAATGCAGCTTAAAGCGTGTGAACTAACTTTTATAGACATCAGATAAATGTAACATGGAAAGAACAAAATTCCACGTCACTAAAATGTTATCACTAGCGATCTGATTTATAGACACTAAAATGTGTGAAATAGTCAGGCAAAAAGACACTAAAATGGACAAAATAGGCACTTTAATAGGCACTAACAATTTGCTAAGAAATATAAAATTTTAGTAAAATGGCTGTTAAAATGCACTATAGCTAAATAGTACAAATTATTAAACTATTATTTGCAGTGCAAAATGATTTATAAATTTCACCTTATTCGTTATTAGGTGCTTACTCTGTGTATTTGTAAACAGTGTAAGTGATTGTAAATTAGCACTTGGCTAACTATTCTGGTGACAAATAAAGTAGGTTTAGTGCCAATCTTCTAGTAATTTTGTCATAAAACAAATCAAGAATCCGCTGTATATTTTTTCTCCTATATATTTTTATATTCCGCGACTGGACTGTATATACATCAAATTTACTTTTAATTTTATTAGTTGTTTTAAAAGTTTCTTTTTAATAAATCGAATAATTTAATGCCATATGGGCAAAAGGACATCTTGGGGCTCTTAAAACAACACTATTACTATCAGTTTCACTACATACTACACAACAATTGTGGGAAATGTTACAAAAGTTTATGGAATATTTTACCAATGTAATACCACGGCGGCGGCGACCGACCGAAATTCTGTACAGTCTGAGTTATACGTATTGCTGCGTGTCCATAATCAATAGGATTTAACCACAGATAGATTTTCATTTCGGGACTATTTAGGTAGGGTTATTAGATTTAAGTCAGAGGAGGTTTATGCGGTAGAATGTTGCTCCTCTGGATCAGTAGCTTTTCTCCATATGAAGCGTGTTCAAATACACAAATTTGTGGACTTTATCGCGGTAACTATGTTTGAGATTGTCTTTGTGGTGTCAACTAATGCAATATGAATTTTTCTCAGCTTTGCTAACTCATTGGATACTTTTACATCTGTGCGACTAAATCAGGGGCCAAATTGCTAATAAGTGAAGCTAACGTTTCAGGCGCTGCTATAGCACAGTGCGGTTAAGCAATGTAAGTAAACTATGTATATTTATTACCTTTACTCATCGGAAGACTTTTCCATTATTTTCTACACTTCTTCTAAATTGATACTACTTGGTCACTATGAACAACACAAAAGAAATGTATCATCTGGAACCATTAAGCCAACAGCCATAAGAGGTAAGAAAAATATATGTTGTGAAATTTTCTATCAAACGATATTTGCACATTGCTATAAGAGGAGCAGGCCGATATTTTCTTTGGGTTTGAAGCTTTGCAACAGAGACATATAACCAATAGCTCCAAATAGGAAAAACCAAAGAGTGGTATTAGTTGGAGAGCACGCTACAGAGGATCTGTATAGCTGTAAGCAAGCGGTTGTGTATACAGATCGCCACGCACGCACACACATACATTACCTTTGCTTGCATTACATACTTAGGATGATATATACAGGGTTGAGTCCAGAGGGCCTACTCCCATCACTCCTGGACCCGTAGGACCAAGACACGGGCCTCTTTAAGCCAGGGAGTTACCCGAGCTGTCCCAAAGGGCGCTCGGCGTCCTCCGTGGGGCTTTCCATAGGGCAAGACCTATATATACAGGGTGTTTCAAAACGACACCGAAAGAAATTTATAGAAGTAGCTGCTCAGCTTCTATGCGACACATATAGATAGTTTTTACTTCCAATGGAGCCGCACAAAATGGCGCTACAGAATGAGTGTGGATTAGGCAGTTAGAGGAACAACGCCTTGTGCCTCATGCTATCGAAGTTCGCATGTAGGTGACACACCGAGTCGCGTGCTGTAGCTGTTTGTAAACATACGGACCTACTCCATGGTAGCTTGCTAGTATTACGAATTTTTTTGGCTTATGAAACCGCAACAAAGAACATATTCTTTACTTATTTATTTATGGGTGTTTAACGCATTTCAACATTCCGTTATAACAGTCGATAACGGCAAATAAGCTGGTGGACATGGGAAACTTAAACCTTTTAGAGGGAAGTTAATATTAAAGAGATTGAGGATGGAAGCATTAAGTGAAGAAAAGAACAGAGAACAATATCAAAGAATTGCTGATAAAGTTAAACAAAACTAAATGCCTTATGCAACGAGACAAGCGTTTTATTTCACTGTGTTTAGTACTACTAAATAAAGTACTTGTAACTGAAAAAGAAGCTGTTGATTTTATAGTAACTGGTTGAAAGTGCTTGTGTAATTATGATCATAACAAATGAGTAACCATGGAACTGTCCGAGTCATTATTGACTTTTGCACAAATAATTACACTTTGCCCCATTACCTGAAAGTGAGGCTTAGTGTCACTGAAGAGCCACGATCAATGATTTTGTCTTCGTGGCCGGTGCGTACCAAGTGTGTGTGTGTGTGTGTGTGTGTGTGTGTGTGTGTGTGTGTGTGTGTGTGTGTGTCTGTATGTGTGTGTGTGTGTCTGTGAACAAGATAACTCAAATATAAAAGACATGATACTTACCAAACTTGGTATTTCATATCGGCATTTTCCAATTATGTGATAAGAAGCTTTCCAAGAAACTTCCCAAACCCAAATACCCTTTACATGAATTTTTTGTTGAAAATTGTGTATTTTTAAAAATATAGTACTAAGATTTTATTTAAAATAATGTTTTAAAATATTTTCATAACAAACGAAATTTATATTTCGAATTTTCTGGAAATGTACTCAGAGTTACTCCTCATTCTGGATATTCGTTGCAGAAGTGTCGAGAGACTGTGTTGGTTTATGTTACGTCAGTTTGCTGCAAAAAGTTGTCTTTCTACGGAAATAACGAGAGTTTTGAATTTCTGCAACTTGAACTTTTTATTTATGAACCCCCAAAGTCACAATTTTATTATTTATATTACTATTGTTGCTATGTGCATTACTATTGTTTATCATTACTATTGCTAGATCTATTTTCATACTTATTATTGAATCACTATACTCTTTGTAGAGAAATCTTAACATTAAGGCGACATATCTGTGACTTTAGCTTAAGATAAATAGAATATGAAGCAATCTTTAGTGTCTGTAGTTCTTTGCCTTTGTAGGGTAACCGCATTTTCGAAACTGTACTTAAGCCTGCTGTTTTATTTCATTCATTGCGGTTAGAATATTTCTATTACAGGAATAATATCTGCCAGTGTTTGTTTTATAACTGATTAGCTATCTTTTCCACACGATTTCTTGCATGCCTTGAGGCATTTGATATTTTAGGAGCATAGTACGGAGACAGATATGTTTACATAGCACAGTCTGTGTCTCTCTCTTGCGTAGCCCGAAAGGTTATAATTCCAACGGGAAAAGAAGAATTTCACATTCATTGCTTATATAGTCCTAGTTATTTAATTACTTCAGACGACGAATACACTGATATGGTTCTACGGTATTTCCACACAGATCTTAGAACTGAATTTTTGGGCGGGATGTTATGATTTCTCCACATGCTGTAAATACGTAGTGGAGAATGTAAAAATAGCTATGGGTAATTATGGACATATGAAATAAAAATTGCTCAATAACATGCCAACCTAAAAAGTAAGTTTATTCTGTCCAAAATAAAGGCTTTAATATAAACGGAAAATATCCTAATACTTTTCCGGTTGTTTACGCTGTTTTTGTGTATTATCACAAACTACACACGGCAGTTCAAGCTGGGAACTGCCTCGCGACGCTCGCTGCAGAACAAAATTCCGTCACGCCGCTGCCGTCTTTTTTACTGGATATACTCCGTCGTGTTCTGCAACTGTTCTAAGAGACGAAGGGATATTTACTTACCTCAGAGACAGGTTAGTTGGGCCACCTGGTGTATAAATATATAAAGCTTTATTAGCAACTTAATAGGTGGACACACACATAGAGTGTTTAGGACGACGGATTAGTCGGAGGAAATTTGGCAGGTATTGGACCATGGTAGCCAAAGAGGGAGAAACTTGAGCGAAAAAAGAAAGGTCGTGGACCTACCAGTAGGACAGAAAACGATACTGATATGATGCTCCTAATAGCTAAACGGAACTGCAAATTCCGGCTACCTTTCAACTCAGACTCTTGCCTAAAAGGGATGTATATG
Organism: Mantis religiosa; assembly: GCA_030765055.1. Lineage (NCBI taxonomy): Eukaryota > Metazoa > Arthropoda > Insecta > Mantodea > Mantidae > Mantis > Mantis religiosa. Next base: position 262,847,219 of record CM060950.1, on the reverse strand, counting down.
GACTAATTGTCAATTTCAAGATGGTGCAAATAAAGCTTTAAAGCTCCATAGAACTTTATTTTTCATAACTGTGAAACTGCAGCTAAGAAGTGAAATATTTAATTCCTACTCATTTATTTCATTTATAAGCAGCATTTCTTTTGTTAAAGTACCATGCTCAGTGTGTCAACTATTCTAATATTTTCCAACGAATACGATACTCTGTATCTATTGGGTACCGTTCCACACCATCGGAAGGGCGTAGCGTTTCAAGTTATCCTGCTATCTTAACACTATAAACCAATGCTTACTATCTGCCAAATATGATTTCTTTTCTGAGTCAAGTTTAAGACTAACATGACATCTTATTAAACACAATGATGCGCCTGTCATCATCTGTTACGTATCAACACTACTAGCTGCAGCATGCACACCAAGCATTTGTCATTTAGCTTCATGGTGCATTTGATAATGCATAACATGCGCTCTGCGCCCTGTCCAGGGGTCCCAGATAAGCATTATGTGCACGCAAGGTTTCTGGATATCACAAAATGACAAGCTGGAATTTGAAACTGTATAAAACGCACTTAGAGATGCTAACATACACAGAAGTAATTCAGAAATCAGCAGAAGCTTCTAATGAGAGGTAAGGAGGTAACAAATTCATTGATTCTCTTAATAAAGAAAAGGAATACAATAACGAAAGCAAAATACTTAGTTACGAAACATTCTAACACCAACTAATGGTTTAACTGCCACTGAGGAATAACGAGTGTCGGTATTATACGTACTTCTTTTATTTGAAGCTTGTTAATCTTTTAACATTTACTTAATTTGCTATTTTGAACTTTTGAAATTCCGGTCGTTTATTTTCCGTCCTTGCTCTACTTATCAAAATATTAAGTCAGTTCAACAGTTTTCAGCCATCAGAATCCGGAGAAAATAAAAGCGACAAATGCACCGGCACTTCCAATTTCATTTATCTTTAAAGGTTGACGTATCATCTTAGCAGCCTTTCTACTCAGAAGGCGCGAATGCTGTCCTTATTTTGTGCGAGGTAACACCTGCCTCTGATATTTGTTAAATATTTAGTATGACACATTGCAGTAACCTGTATTGACCTCTAAGTTGATCAAAGTTCAACTTTCTTCAGCATTGTTAAATCATATAACAGTTATTCTCATTAATTAATGTAGGGTTCTCCATATAATTCGACTGAAATAGTCTATTTAGAAATTTCTTTGAAAATACCCGAAGCTCGCTGTAACTAAGAAAAGGCATTTTGTGGCAAACATATACCCGCTTCTCTTGCAGGTGGTACTTCAAAGAATTGGAACTATACCATGTTTATTACATGTATTTACGTTATCTAAATAGGTGCTGCTGGGTTTTCTACAAAAGTAGAAGATGTTCACGAACTTTTTCACTTGTAGCTGTAGCTCTATCGTGTATTTCTAAACAAAAATAGGTAAGTAACAAAAGAATACATTTGCTTTAGTTTTAAGTAGACAGTAAATGAAAATAAACCTTTTACTTTAAGCTGTATGTATATGATAATATAAGTTTCTACTTATATGTAAAAGGCTATTAGGCACAGTCTTTTGTGACTAAATAAAACTTACTTTGTGTAATATTCCCATGACTTTCTCAACCTACAAACGTTTGCTCTGATATAGCTCTCACTACCTCTTCTCACACTTATTTTTCTATCTGATTCATCTTGAGCCTGATAATAATTTGCAAATGTAATCTCACTACACGTTTCTTTGTAGGTGCAAGGGAGATAGAGAGGTAACCAAGTACATAGTGATGCTTAAAATTAGATGCTCTTTTCATAATATTGCTAGAAACAAATGAATAACGAAGATATTTAAAATGGAGATGAACAATATAAAGCAATAATATGGATACCTCAGGAACAGCTGTAAAAACAAAAGCAAAATACTTGAAATACGTTTCGTTTTAAAGCGATCAGCTTTAGTTTTGTATTAGGTTTTTGCATATATTTTATGATGCACTTACATTTATGTACAATTATAAAGAATTTAGGCCAAATGAAGAGGATTTCAGAGCATATTCCCAAACAGTTTATCTGCAATATAAATATCTTATACCCAGTATTTTAATTACAAGAGAGCCATTTTGAGAAACTTGAAAATTTAAAAAAAAAACTATTGCATGTGAAGACTAGTTTAGAGTGTAGGGATATTGTTGAAAATATTTGTGTCGAATTATTAAGGGATCCTACACTTGAGGTATCAAATTTGGTATTGAACCGCTTTTCGGGCAAGAGAAAGTTTTTCTTCATTTTGCAGGCCTCAAAACCCGGCAAACACTTCACACGAAATAATGGGTAGAATAAACCACTCTTTCTGGTTACTAGTACAAGTGAGTACTGTAGCTGAACAAATGAAGTAAAACTGTTATTATTTTTTATTGTTTTAAAGGAATTCAATAATATAAAATAACTAAATCGTTAAGCATTTCATAAATGAGGCTAACAAATCAATATTAGGTACTTTTTAACATTTAATATAACTGAACGACATCGACGTACAATGTTGCTAACGATATTTATACAAGATATGAAAAGCAAGCTTCCAAAACACATCATACCCGTGTTAAACTTATTTGTGAGAACATTGTGCAGGTGCTGTAAATTTACGTGCTTTTTTATATAACGAAAATGAGAAATTCTTAGAACCAAGAGACCCAAGAGAGAAAGTAAAGCACACGCAAATGTAGATTATCTGCTGTTCTTCGTATATTTTAGAAGGATTTGCCTCAGTCACTCCGTTTTTATGAATTATTAAGCGATGAAAAGTGAAAAAGTCCTTTCTCTGCTTATATAAGTGCTTATAGTCTAAAATGCTATTGTACTTTTTCATTCCCCCAAAGGAATCAAGCTTCCTTCTCAAATAGGTCAGCGATAAATATGGCACAGCAAAGTTCATCTAGATTAGCTAGTAATAACGATAGTTCTTCAAATCGACTAAGAATGGATGAAGAAATAACTGTACCGATATCAAGAGCCTTCTTTCTTCCTGCCAGTCTTGATGAACACAGCACAGCAACAGCAAGCCAGTGTGGAAACTTTGCAGCTAACTAAGCGTCCACTTATCTCTTATTCAAAACGAACATGTAGATCATTAATGTAATGCTTAAGGTGGCCAAATTAATTAATTTCGTCTTATGGTAGTGAAACATAACAAAGATAAGCTGAACATGTATAAAATAGAAGGATAAAGAAAGATAATAGAGCACTTAACAGTAGACGAAGCAGAATATCAGACCTGTCAGGTACAATCTAATAGGGCTTTGCTTGTAGCCTTAAGAGGAAACGCAGCACAGAATTAATGATTGTTCAATTAAGAGACTCGGACTACGAGCCATTACAAAACTTACTAGCAAGGCACCGAGTCAGAAGTTGCCAATACCACTGCTTTTATGGATTTACATTCAAGTCCAAAGAATCCAGAAATCTGTAACTAACCTAGCCTTGCAATGGGGTTATTAAAGTAGAGGCACCAATACTAAAGAGGTTAAAATACGAAACAGCGCCCCAACACAACAATTCGGGCACAGCATACTGCAAGATGTGTCAATTGTGAAGGACTTCATCTAGTAGAAATGCGCAAGGACGTCCTGCCGATCCTCACAAACTGCAAGGGATGCCTGTCATCCAGTCAAACATAAGGTGTACACCGAATACCAGAGAATCCAGAAAAGCACAGCCAGACTCCAGAAACTTTAACAGGTGATGCCATATCTTAGCATACAGCACCGCTACCACCACCAGCAATAACGACGCTTATAAACTAAGGAGGATCAATTCTAGCCAGCTGCAAAAATGCCACCATTTCATGTTGCAGGTAATTCCATGAAAAAAGCTAATTACACTGACGACAAAGTAAGAAATAGCACATCACTTTCCGATATGGTTAAGAAAATAGACTTCTTTTATCGATGCTTCAACCTTTCATTATGCACAATAAATAATACAGCATACAAATACCTCAGAACATGCCCCCGGAACAACCCCAGCACCACCTTAAGAAGATTCACGGAACTGTTAACAGAGTTAAAATTTTCAACGGATATAACCCTGAACACAAACCTCAAGAAACTTCTTGCTGTAACTATGATGATGATGATAATGATGATGATAATAATAATTTATATTTAAGGGCGCTCAACTCCATGGTCATTAGCACCCTTTCAAAAAGTGTATTTCACTTTACTGTCCTTCCTTTGACTACATCTTGCTTGCTGTGTCCTCGGTATGCTCTTGCTCCACTTTGACTTTGCTTTAGATTTGCATTAGCTTTGCTCTGGCTTTGCTCTAGCTCTGCTTTGGCTTTGCTTTCGCTTTACTCTGCTTTGCCCTTTCTCTGCTCTAGCTCTGCTTTGGCTGGCTCTACTCTGGCTCCGCTTTAGCTCTGCTTTTGGCTTTGCTTTGGCCTTGCTGTAATTTTGCGTTGGCTTTGCTTTAGCTCTGCTCTTGCTTAGCTCTGCCTTTGCTATGGCTCCGCCCTGGCATCTGAATTAAGTAAGTTTGGTGGCTAGAGGAGGGTAGAGCACTTTATCCTCAGGGAATGCATGGATATGTATGAGTAAGGATGTGACTATTTTGTCCATTGTGATTATTAGTCTCGGTCATGCCATTATTAAGGGTCCGAACAATTCTTTTCAAACGGAGTCAAATGCTACTCATTTAGAATTCTGTTTCTCCCGTGTCTTTTGTTACACGACTGAACTACCTGCCCCTGCACGTGTTGTAACCAAGATTCAACATTCCTTTGAAATCCATTACGATTCTTTACTACTTGCAATCCTTAATTTCAGTATCTCCTCGCTTTGGTTTTACTCTGGCTTTGTTTGGCTTCGCTCTAGCTCCGCCATCGCCTTGCTCTGGTTCCGCTCTGGCTTCACTCCGGCTTCTCTATCTCGATCTCCAAACTTCACCCCAAAGTCACTCTAACTTGGCCCTGGCTAGGTTCCAGCCCCAGTTCCAGACCCGCTCTTTCTTCACTCTGGCCTCACTGTAACTTCATTCCATAACTTAACTCTGGTTTGGCTTAGGCTTCGCACTGGCTAAGCTCCGCTCACCGCTCCGGCCCCGCTCTGACTTGGCTCAGGTCTAGCTCTGGCTTCACTCTGGCATCACACGAACTTCATTCTCTAACTTAACTCTGGCTTGGCTCTGGCTTGGCTCTGGCTTCGCTCAGGCTTGACTCTGGCTAGACTCCGGTCACCATTTGGTCCCGCTCTGGCTTAGCTCTGGCTTTGCTCTGGCTCCGCTCCGGCTTCACTCTAACCTCACTCTAACTTCACTCTAAACGCACCCTACTTTGGCTCTGGATGGACGCTGGCTAGGGTTCGGCCCACCTTCGGCCCGTTTCGGGCTTCGCTCTGGCCTCACTCCAAACTCATTCTGTAACCTAACTCTGGCTTGGCTCTAGTCTCACACTCGCTTCGCTCTGGCTAGGCTCCCGTCACCACTCCGGTCCCGCTCTAGCTTGGCTTTGGCTCCGCTCTGGCTTCGCTTAGGCTCCACTCTAACATCACTCAAACTTCACTCTGAATTAATTCTAACTTGGCTCTGGCTTGCCTCTGGCTGAGCTCCGGCCTACCTTCGGTCCCGCTCTGGCTTCGCTCTTGCCTCGCTCTAACTCCATTCTTTAACATAATTCCGGCTTGGCTCTGGCTGCGCTCTAGCTAGTCTCCGGTCACCATTCTGGTCCCGCTCTGGCTGGGCTCTGGCTCTACTCTGGCTAAGGTGTGGCTTGACTCTGGCTATTCTGCATCTTTCCTCGCTTTGTTCTCGCATTGCTCTGGCTCCACTCTGGCTTTGCTTTGACTCTGCCCTGGCTCCGCGCTGGCTCCCCTCAGCCTCTACTTTGGATTTGCTTTGACTTCAATTTGAATTTAGTTTAATTTACTTTAACTTAAATTAGGGTCAAACACGGATTTGCACCTGGTTTGGGCGTTTAGCATTAGCTCTCTCACCACTCTGAGAGGCACCCAATCGAGAGATGAAGCTCGGGAACCCGGGATCGCCAATACCCGTACCTACCGCAGTAGGCCTCTGGGGCTGTAACTATAGCTGTAAACAAAATTGTAGCACTATGCACTGAAAATTTATGGACTAACAACAAACAGAATTCCTTAAGAGGAGAACCTACGTACTCCTATACGCTACTTGATATACAATGTTTTAAAAATTATATTGACTCAAACTTTCAAAATTCTCCTCAGTATTAACTAACATGAACTTGCTCTCGCTCAACAAAAACAAATGAATCCGAGCTAAAATTTAAATACTACCTTATTTTTATATCATAATTATAAATGTAAGTACGAAATTAAATTTTCCTCCTGTTCTTGCCTGCTGTGCAACAAATTTCTTTCGTTCGTAAACGATTACCTTGTTATACGTTGTTAATTTTATAACATTAGTTTTTAACCGTCAAAACTGCGTTCATCTGAAACCTTGATAATCGTTCATAAAATCATACGTGCTATCTGAACAGTTCATAACTAAAGCGGGTAACACTTAATACAAAAGGGACGTGTTGTTCGTATTACAGAGATAGCATGTCCAAACCAGACAGCTAGATTAATAACACCATGGGCAGCTGTTAAAGCTATTGAGGAAGCCCATACTGCTTGTTTATTAGGCCCGGATAAATCAAATGCGCGTAAATTATTTCTCACCTTCCAGCTTACCAAAGCATGGACATATAAAATTAGGTTTTCTTCAATGCCCATATCGTAGAGTGTTCACCGTCTGTGGTGGCGCATATAGTAAAACGAGCACTATTAAAAGAACTCTTATTTCTCGTTCCATTCATTTACTCTGTTTCTCCCTCCCACCCTGAAAAGAACGATGCAAAGTCGTAGATGCAATTTGATAAGATTTGGTGTATTTTAAGGTAATCTTCGGTGGCCTAATGATTAGTATCTAAATTGTGCCGAGTGGGATAGCTCAGGCAGTTTCGTCTGCAACCTGCAGTTGGGAGGTCCGAGTTCGATTCCCATAGCCGACCTATCTGATCCATGAGTTTATTTCGGGAGCTTTCCCGGGACGCCAGGCAAATGCTAGGTAGGTTAATTACATCCCCCGAATTTCCTGTCACTTTATTTCATCTCTATTATCATTTCACATCATTTCTCATCTGGTGCTCTGTTACAGGTTAGAAGTGTTGACGGGTGTCTCGGCGTTGCATGGCGGAATGATAAGCCCTCGGTAAAACTTCCTCCTCCAGTACGACGGTTTGCTGTCTCCGGGCTGGCCTAGTGGGTCGTTTGAGGACCACGGCGGGTGGGTTGACGGCTTTACTGGTCAGCTGGGGTCTGCCGTGACTTCTTACCAACCTCTGTCTCCTCTCACCTCAACCTTCATCCCGGGGATGCCCCACTATGATTATAGGCATAATAAATTTAGTCTGGTCGGTGTTGAATCCTGTTCGTTGCATAGTCCAATCCAATCGTCCCTAAATCTCTAGTGCCCGATTTCACCAACAGATGTTAAGACTTAACACGAGTTTAGCAATAGTTGAAACAAAAATTGCATTTAACCAACAAGTGTTAGCGTAACATTCATGTTAAATCCCTTGTTAAACTAACACGCCAAATTTCTGATGTTAAGTCCTTAAAAATTGTAAATAGTCAAGATGGCGAGCATAACCTCAGTTGTTGATGTCGATTTGCGATATTTAAGACCGTCTAAATGGCATTTGCAATACAATACGGCATATGAGGAGAAATGATTTTGAGGAGCTATCCGAAGAAATTATTTATTTTGAGGAGCTATCCGAAGAAATTATTTTACGGAGGTATAAACTATCGAAACAGGTTGCTATGAAGGTTACTGCGGAAGTACAAGAGAGGTTAGAACATGCATCGAAAGGAATATGACGATCTCGCCTTTCCTTCAAGTATTAATAACCTTGTGATTTTATAATTCACTGAATTATGTGGATAATACACTGTCCACCTCCCGTCTTGAAACGTTCAAGTCACTTGCCCTTCTTCGCTCCTCGTTTTCAATTTACGTAATACTGAGTTAGAACATGCATGAAAGGAATATGCCGATCTCGCCTTTGCATCAAGTATTAATAACTTTGTGATTTTATAATTCACTGAATAATGTGGATAACACACTGTCCACCTTCCGTCTTGTAACGTTCAGGTCACTCGTCACTTGTACTTCTTCGCACCTCGTTTTAAATTTACGTAATACGTTTCGTGTTTCTAGTAATGACACATGCATTTGAATTAAGTTTGTTTCCAATTTTTTCGCACGTAACATCATTCTCTTTGACATTCACCGCATCCGTCCTATTTTCCACGATATCGTTATACTTCGTCACCAATTCAATTAACAATCCTTTCTCTATTTATGAGAAATTTGTTTCACGGCTTTTGTTTATGATTTTGTTTATCTGCCATTTTTTAGCTGTGTTCAGACTGTGGTGCAGACGAAAATGAAAACAAAAGCACATCGCAGTACGTTCAGAAAATAACACAACTCATCCACAGCCTTCTATAGCTGTAATATTTACAAGTTTCTTGGCGTTAGCACGTGTTTGTTAACATTTTCAGAAAACAGGTTGGTGAAATAAAATAAATTGTTAGTGCTGTTACAATTGTTACGTTATATTTGTTAACGTGGACTTTAACATCTGTTGGTGATATCGGGCATTGGTGTCGGATATAGGGGTAAGAATGCAACAGCGGACGTTGTGAACGTGCAAGATCTGAAAAGAAGAGGTGCGGTTCAATTGTTCAAAGTCATGAAAGACATATCTTAATTCTTACTTTCTGTTTGCTTGAGCTAATTGATACTCTCAAGTGGTTATAATGGAGGAAAAGCATCAACAAATTATTAAACCATTCCTAATTTGTTATCTGCAATTAATTGCATATTCGGAAGCATAGCAAGGTGCATTCTCGTACAGTTTATAAACCCCTTTCAGTGACCAAGTTTGTAATTAATTTCTGTACCCTGTAGCTAGGCATCTCACAATTAAATCGCCCATCACGTTAATATAACTAGCATCTTCGCACTAGCGTATGAACAAGCGAATAAGAAAGTAATGCATAAAACTAAACAAACGTTGAGCATTTGAACAGGTCATTTGTACCCTACAAACTCACAGTAAATCACCAGTTTTTTGTATCAATTAAATAACCTTATACTAGTGCCTCATTCAATATTGAAAGTGAAGGCGTCATTTTTCTATTGTGTGCATGTTTCATGTTTACAGGAGTAAATATGCAAATTTAATAGTGTTTCTAAAAGACTATTCTCATTGTGTGTGCCTGTTCCTGCCTACGGTTTTTCGTAATGCGATCGTTGATCCAAGTCTTTGCTTAGCATAAATTCATACTTTTTATGTTGACAGATATTTATTAATATTTTGTATCATATGATATTAACTTTAGTATTGCAATAAATAATTCGTGCTTTTAGCCAATGAGCTGCTGTTGAACACTTAGAACACTTAGAACTTAGGAAAGTTTAACACTTTCCTGAGGTTTATAACACTGGCATTCCTTTCCTAACGTTAGCATTTAATTTCTCTTGTCTAAGAATAAAACGCATCTACCCAGTACAATAATCCGTACCGTAAAAGCAAATAAAGAAAAAGCTACTGGTTTACGACGTAAAATCGATCATTGTGTAATTAATGCATCACTTTGTCCAGTAATACATTAACTTTATTGTCTTAATTACAAATCAGCATTGCAGTGTTAAAAGTATTCAAGAAAGAAATGACTTATCAATGGAAAATAGGGTTAACCATAAGAAATACTGGTAAATAAAGGGTGAAAATGCTTACACTTTACGTTCTATTAATAGAATTTAGTAATCCATTACGGTGTATCGATATGTGAAACTTCTATACAGTTCTATGGTATTTTAAGGTTTAGCACTTACTGCGCCGAGCTCTGTTAAGCAACAATGCTGTCTGCATAGTATAAGCGATGTTTCTATTAAAAGAAATACAACATGCCTTCTTGGATAAAACTTTTGTTATCTACTTCTTCAAATTCGATGTATTTGACTATAGAACTATATTCTTGTAAGCTTTTCTGAGATAATCAAGTATGAGGATCAGCTTTAATTTACTTTAAAAAGAATTAAAATAAATTAATTTTAGGATAACTCTGTTATACAAATAGTGTGGTTTTTATGTACAAGTAGTTCGGTCGGCCGTTCTAAACCTCAGAGAAGCTCCGTGCCATACGACTTTGCTTATGTTTGTTCCTGTAACCAGTACTTGTGTAGAGTTTGGTAGTTTAGATGTAAATATTTTTATTTTATATTACAAAATGCTGCAAGATGATTACCCATAACACCAAATAAATTTACACAAAGAGTGATGGTACTGTATACTAAACTAAATAGTACAAATTTCAGAGGAATTGACATTGTAGAACTTATTTCCTAAATTAAAGCACCAAGATGACCATGATATTATATTTGGAAAAATAACGAAAGAGAGAGAGAGAGAAATACTCTTAAACAGAATGTTATTATCGTTCTCTCCAGCCATCCCCCCTTTAGGATTAGTATTACCTCGGAGGGGATTCGACAATGCATTCAGGCTTTTTCTATTGCTCCTATGCTCTTAAGTGGGGCATACCCGTGAGGAAGGATGAGGCGAGAGGAGACAGAGGGTGGCCGTCCCAAGGAGCCTGGACAGTGCATAGGGCAGATTCATGACATTTTAACTAGATAGAGACCTTTCGTCGGCCGACAAATTGATATGCCCCTTACTGCGATACGCAAATTTGCCCAGCAGCCTCTTCGCAAATGCTACCGGCATCCGGTCATGAAATGGTTCCAACAGCAGGTTCAGAGACCGGCAACAAACCTAACGGAGGAAGAAGTAGTTTTCCTCAGAGCATATCATCCTGCCATGCACCGCCGAGAGAGCTGCCGATACTTCTGAAAGAGACGACCTGAAAGACACTAGATAAGAGATGTGAAAGCATAACGAAGATGAAATGGGACAGCAAATTTGGGTGATATAATTAACCTACCTGGTATTCGCCTAGTGATCTGGGAAAACCGCCGAAAAAGACCATGGGTCAGGTAGGTCCACCACGCTAGTCGAACCCGGACCTCCCGAATACGAGCTACAGTCGACACCACCTGAGCCATCCCGCTCGGTAATAAGTAGGTAAAGTGTTGAACATTTCTCAAAAGTTATGCTTAATTTTGCTTCAATTTCCTTAGTGATACGCTATTTAAATGTACTTGACAGTTGGTTTACGAAATATTTAGCAATATGTTTGGCAGACTGCATGAAACCACCATCACGGTACTGCTTTACTGAACTGGCTTTGTCAACACACTTTGCACAAAATAAGCAAACGGGGTTTTCTCTGTTTTCCAAAATACAACACTGCTCTTTCCAATCATTCTTAAAACTGAAACTTCTTTCTTTGGTGTAAGCACATTGTGATATGACTAATTGACACAAGACACGTTACTGAACCTTCACTTACAAGCTCTAAAGTTATACTGAATATTTTGTTCAAAAACGTATTCCCTCGCTCACTATCGGTGCAAACAACAATGGTAAATAGGACGAAGTTATTGTACAGCAAAGCTTTGTTGGTATTGAAGTGATTGTCTCCAATTCCCATCAACTGAAGCCCGATATTTGTTCAAGAAAAAATGAGTACAGCTTTGTGTTAAAAAGCAACTTTATCCTGAAATCTAAGATTAGACGTCGTTGGAATAATACTTTGCTTATGGAGAGCGCCAGGGTACATCGCTGGCCCCACAGCGCTTCGCAGGACAGTCCAGATCTACGAGGTCTTATTCTCAGCCTATGTGTGGGCGGATGTGAGTATAAACCACAAGATTAAAGTTTACCGATAAATTTAATGGAAACTATTTAAGAAATATTTGAAATGAATCTGCGATTATTTGATGTTGAAGAATCAAAATGTTCACAAAGCTTATGATTTCAAATTATAGCTGCTGAGCTAGCGTCAGCTATGTACACGTATTTACTCCCCTATCCCTATTTTGATACTTTAAAAAAGATGGGAAAAGATCGTGGCTAAAGAAAATACCATCATGTATTCAATAAGTGAACCCGAAAACTTTGCATTGATTAACATGTTAACCACCAGATCACAGAAGAGGTCGAAAATCAGGACTTACTCTACTATGCACTGTATATCCAGAAAAGCATATTCGAATACTTAGATTCGGAATCACAGATAGGTCTTCAAAATAATTTAAATTCATTTTCTATCTCCTCTGCTATGTACGATACAAAATAGCTAGAAGGCACGTATTCCACCGAAAAAATTCCATACCAAAATTTTATTGGAAGTAGGTACACGTTGCTGCGGTATCCTCCTGTCTGAGTAGGTATACAGGTATACTTTTGACTATAGACTTAAACCTGCTGTAATTAAGATGTACTGAGTTTATTGCAGCTGTAGTATTATTCTTTATATATTATATGAATAATGCAGCGGCTAGTCTGACTGCCGGTAGAGTACTTTGATCTTGCAGGTAGTGGGATGGGAGACGCCAGCAGTATAGTAAATAAATACAGTTTACTTTTCCATTACTAATTTAACTCTTTAGTCACAGTTACGAGTTCAGGTTCCATAATTATAGTATAGTTACATTTACACTGATTACTAATGCATCCGCACCAAAGGTGAAATTTTGATGTTACATTATTACATTTTTCAATGGACTGCAATAATTTCCTCTTCCTCCTTAGAGAGGAGCTCATAATATTCAAATGTGTAGTGTTTAACGCCCACTTTTACTACATACGGCACCGCAGGTGGTGACACTGATGAGATGAACATAAAGCACCGGTGGAATGAGATGGCGGGGGAATCCGGAGGTCCCGGAGAAAACCCGCCCTAGTGCCATGTTATCCAACACAAATCTCACTTTGCAGTCACCTGGGATTGAACCCGGGCCGCCTTGGTGAGAGCCAAAGCGGTCTAACCACTGAGCCACGGATCGGCCCATAATATTTAAGTTATTTAACTAAAGAAATATTAAAGGGTGATAGAACACGGTGTTTCATTACTATGTACAAGTTTGCAGTACCACTGATACTCATTTTTGATCTGTTAACTCTGTTCTGAGGCAGTAAACTGAATAACAAAGCAAAAATAAAAAAATACAGAATGTCAAACGTCAAATCGAATGTATGACATTTTCTGTTGAACAGTTATACGGCTGAAATTATACTAGAAGAAGAAAGAAGGAAGCTAAAGCAATGTCAGAGAATACAGGTTTTCTGCATGCATTACAGGATTATTATCAGCGTAAACAATAGGCAATGTGACAGTGTGAAATGTGCACTTGTGTCACGTTAAGTTGCTAGCCGTACAGGTATAAGCAAATCAAGAGCGAGTAAGGCTTGTGAGAACAGCTACTAACTGAACACTCGCTTCATTACACGAGTTCGTTATGCAATGAATTTCATTAAATTGATATTCCATGTGAAATATTCTTAGTGAAATATTCCCGTAAATATGGGTCTCACTTGCACATTTACGGCGTGCTAAAGAACTCGCAGGTATATATAGAAAAGATCCTGTGCAACAATGCTGGGTTCATGACTAATTAACCCATTTTCTGAAAGATAGTTCTCGAAAAAATCACACAATTTTTCAGCTTCATAGCGTTAGCGCTAGGTGTAATTCAGTGTCCACATTTAGCAACAGTTACCAAGCAACCATAAATGGTTAAGACCGTAATTGCACTTCAGTGATAATTTCAATGGTTATGCTGATAATATGAAAAATTGCCTATGTTATTTAATTCACTCGGTATCTAAATGTGGAAAAAACTGCAGTATTTTTAGATAGTCTAGCTAACTGCAGTTACACTGCAGCGGAATTTAAAATATGCAAGCTACACTTGTTTTATGCTGGAATAACAACCAAACAAAGGTTTTCAATGTTAGCGTGCGTTTATAATTTCTCCATAAAGGAAACACCACGTGTGTTTTGCTAGTACTCAAATCATAATTTTTTTCTTGCTAACGTCGATTTGAAGAGAGCTATAACAGAAACAATTAACTACTTATTAATTTCCAGATTAGCTTAAGAATTAGTGCAAAAGGTCCTCCATTACTCTAGGCTGTATATTATCTGTCTATTCACAATGGACCATTCAGAGATTTATAGAGAAGCCTTCTTAAAAGATTTTCTTCTTAATGCAAGTGAGACCTCCTGCATAAGAAAACGCGAACATTCAATAGCTTCAGAATATTTGTCACAACTATGTATAAATGTAAGTAGGAAATATTTAAACTTCAATGACAGCGCTTTTGTTTCCCTTCTCCAAAGAAGAAAAACGTATATAATGCAGATTCAACGTAGCTATTTTACGATTGTATGAATCGGTTCCTCTTGCAGGAAGTTTCATGCTGTTTCTATTTCATAATTCAATGCCTGTTTTTCTTTGTTTATACGGTAAATTAGCGGGGAATTATTCATTCTAATGAAGTAGATTATTACCCCAAGCCTCCAGCAAGTTCTGATTGGTGGTAATTGCTTTCCTGTTTATTCAAATTTGCATTACAACCCTCACAGAAATGTTATTTTTCAACAAAATCTTTCAGTTAAAATGACTCCATGGGAAAATATACAGTATTTTGGAAAATACATATCATCTCCCAATGAAACCCCGATTCCCAATTTTGTCTTGAAGATATGAATAGTTTTTTCCTTTTAGCTTTGTTTTTGCGGGGGGTTACGGATTTATAGGGATTTCATTTCATAATACTATCTGGATATATTTTCCGGAGTAATATGAGGTTTATCAAGTGCTATTACGCATACCTTACTGGAGTGGCTGATCCTTCTGCAGGGATGGTACAGCTGTAGTGGAAATGCGGAGGACACGTCTCCAGAACGCATCAAATGGCGCACACTAGCATGGAAAACATATTTTGAGGTGTGAAAACTACATTTGTATAGTTTTAATCTTTGAATGCTTTATTAGGTCTCAACAATTTTGGACTAAGATGGGTTTAAAACATGGGTAAGAGATGAATCTAACACTGTTCAAAACGTGTTTGGATACACCTGTGTCTTAAGATACACCTGAAGAAACCGATTACCTTGCAATGGAGAGAGAAGGATGTGATTCGGATTTAGGAGTAGAAACTATTAAACTGGCTCTACCATTTAAAATTTCCCTTTAGTCGGATAATTGTGTAAGAAATATATGTGAGCGTAATAACCAAACATGAAGAGAAGTACCAGCGCTAAATGGAATATTGTGGAGTAGGGAGATGCATGAAAGAATAAAAAAGAGCATCAGAAATATCACTGACAGCGTGATGACCTATTGAGGTGAACCTTTGTCCTTGACAGAATGCCAGAAGCAAAGGTTGCGTATGGTTGTTTCAGGCGAAACTGGAAGGTTAAGATTCCGCCAAGGTTATGATATATATATATATATATATATATATATATATATATATATAACATGGCCAAAAACTATCGTATATTAGAATGGAGAGAAAAGGAAAAAATAAGGTCGTTAACCTCGAACAACACGGAGGGCAAGTGTTTCACAAGTCACACGAGGAAGAAACATCATACATAAAACTACAACAAGGTAGGAGAAGTCAATCGCTGAAAGGTGCAAACGCTGAAAAGTGTTAGTAAATTAGGCATCATTTTGTTAACACTTGTGAAAATGGTGAAGCACATTGAGAATATCCCTGCGGTAATGACACATATTGTCTTTGTAAGTTCGGTAACTATTACTGGATAAAGTTACTTTTTATTCGTTATTCAAATAACCGATTAGTAAGTAGATACCATTTCTTCCATTATTCTGTAACAGTCACAGTATAACGGTTAGGTTATTTTCTGCCCACCTCGGTATTTAGCCATGGACCACAACTGGATTCGAGATCACCAACGGATATTGTCGTTTTTCGGACAGTGTATAAAGCTGTAATAACCGCATTGTATCAAAAGGAATATGACTGGCTATAGTGCCCACAGAAACTAAAAAAAGCGGGAAGTGAATGTACGATTACCTCATCTTTCAGTATCATGTGCATGTTAGTTAAGCGCTGCCGTGTGGATGAGGCACAAATTCTTGGCTTTTAACCTGATGAGCTGTCATCCACAGATTATTTATTATCAAATACTGCAACGCATTGCAACTTCCAGATATGGTATAACATTATGTTAGGATTTGCTGGTCACGAGATCTCTCTACAATATGCTGTTTTTTCATTTGATCTTTATACTTAGAGCTAATTTATAGAGAATTCCAACAATGTATGCAACTAAAAGCATTTAAAAATAGTTTAGTTTCGTGCAGGTACCTATGTACTCTGGGGTGCGCGAAACAAAGACTTAAATCAGGTTAGGTATGACGACACCATAGTAGGCTATATTGCAGCCAGCACTCATTCTGCTTTTGCATTCATTTTGTCGCCTATTGAAGGTATAATATGTTCCAAAAATGGAAATTACGAAATACAGGTTTTAAGTCTCCCCAAATGTCATGTATATGTATACGCCTTAACTCAAAAGGTAAAAGGTGGCTTCAAGTCCACTATCTTTCAAAAATGAAATACGAGGGTTCTCAGGAAATGTTGCCGCCACAAACTAACTTTACTAAACTGTAGATGAACACATTTTCGTTTTGTTTTACTTTCTCAAAAGCGATCGAACGATTTTAATAAAATGTTGGCAGAGAATATACTTTTACAGCCCAAAAATAATGTGAAAGACCCTATTTCAAATTTAAAAAAAAAGTTTAGTTACATAGAGATATTGACCATGCGCAAACCCCACAAACGTGAAAATTCATCAAGTGATGTCGAAATAACTCCAATGATATTAAACCTAGGTGCATAAAAGATTAGGAAACCTTGAGTCATATATGTAAACCTTCTTTACAAAACGATGTTTTCAAAAAGCCTGAAATAATTTTACCACTATATAAAGGGGCAAACGTCACAAATGTTAAGCTGTTGACCGAAATTGGTGCTAAACGTTTTCTCCAAAATAATTGAGAGATTAATGTTTAAATGAATATGTCATCATATAAACAAAAGTAATATGTTACCAAAGAAACGTTTTGGTTTTAGGAAAAACGTCAAATTTCAACTTAACTAGAACTCCAACTGAACTCCTGAAATCGCATGATAATAAATGCAGCAGTCCAGGAATATTCTATGACGTATCAGAGGGGACTGATTGTGTAAATCATAACATACTGTTATCTAAATTTGCTATACTGACATTAATGGTGGAGGATATCAATAGATAACATCATACTCATCAAAGAGAAAGCAAAAAGTTATAATAAATTCTACAGATAATTACAAAGCATATTTTGAGTGGTCTGAAATAAACCATGGGGTTCCAGGTCTTATTCTTATTATAGATCACAATTTGAATTAGAAAGACCATGTTCAATTCATCCAACCGAAACTAAGCGATGAATATTTAATTTTACAAATAAAAACATCTTAAAACAGTATATTGTGCGAATTTTAATTCAATTAAGGCTTAAAACCAAGTTTTGGGGGAATTTGAAAGGATGCTAAAATATGCATTTTGCAAAATAAATAAAATAAATATAATTATAAGCAATATGGACGGTGTAAAAAGATGAATTTATTGTAAACTACTATTCAAAACTTTTGAGATGTTATCATTAGCTTATGAGTGTGTTATAGATGTATTTTTTAATGTAGTCTAAAACCCAGAAGTTTTATGAAAAGTTCAGATCTTTGCAACAAGCACACCAGACGCAAGAAGGATTTAGACAATTCAAGCAATAACTTAGAGATTTTTCAAAAAGGGGTCTGCTACATTTCGTTATTTAATTCACTTCCATAAAGTTGTCACAAGTGACTGTTTAATTCAAATATGTTGGATCATCTTTTGACTGTTGTGTGGGTTACGCCAATGTCACGTGACCTCTTCTTCTCTCTAATGAAGCATGTACAAGGCTTGCTCTGCCTCTTGTGAGCAAGCTGTCAACAAGGAGGAAGGTAAGGTCCGCTGCGTGTAAGGCAAGTCACAGCTATGTGGCCACTTGTGTATTTTTCATTATTGAAGTAAACATTTCTTGTTTAAATTGTAGCTTTGGTATTTTTGTATGAGATTGAACCTCTATGCAGAATATACCAACCTCTCCGCAGAACATGTGAAACCTCTCCCAGTAGCTCCTCCTGTGTAACGTCCGGTCATGTGATAATTATCCATTAGCATCCTTGGTTAGTCCTTCACAATATATAAAGGAACATAAACCTAATCAAAATGAATTCAAGTTAGCATTATCATCTTATCCTTTACATCTTCTATACAGAAGAGCAGAGTACATAGAGAATAATAAAGGTACTAATAATTTTACTCCAAAAATTAAAAACAAAGAATATCAAACTACTAATTTTCTCCAAAATTAGTGCAGTTTTGTAATACTAAATATTAATGTTTTAGTTAACATAGGAAATATTTTTGTATACGTTTAAAATTTAAATAACATTAATTTGTAATTTTAAGGAAAAAATTTCGTTTTGCAAATGTGCATAAATACGGAGCTTGACATATTCTGCGTGCTATTCTAGACTACCGTCTTAAGCTGTTTTAAAAGGGCGCTAGTGACCTCATAGCTGATTGCCCTTATATAAACATCATCATTATCTTCATTATTGTTAACATCTTAAACTGGTCTAACTCACTATGAGATCCACATATTCATATATTATGATATATCATATATTACAATTTAGATTTTGACAGAAGAATTTACTATATATATGTTTACTATATATGTTTATATATATTTACTATATATATGCATTAATATCAAGCAGAAGGTTCGATTGCCAGTGCCGGCTGGGAGTTCTGGTCCGGGGTGCACTCAGCCTCGTTAGGTTGCTGAGGGGCCATTTGAGAAGCTACTTTATTGAGAAATAGCAACCCCTGGTCGCGAACACCGCATATACCGGCCGGGAAGGATCTGGAGCTCTCCAGTACTGTAGGAGACAGAGATGAGAGATGCAGTGATCGTGCGGTAGGCCTTGGTCCAGAAAGGTCTGATGTTTTAGTAAATAACGTCCTCTTCATGCAGAACGGGTTTTGCCCTAAATTTGTATATTCGGGAAACCATAAGGGAATGCAAAGGGGGAAAAAAAAAAAACTCTCATTTCCCCTATACGACGTATATATATACTAGATAGAAAATGCATTTCATTCCACCAAAACCGGGATACAGAGATTTTGTAAATGTATATCTTAGACCTCTTGAATCAAAAACTAGAAAATTGTACGTTTAGCAAAACGTGTGTGTATGTGAACAGAGTAGCTCAAAACGAAAGGTAAAATAAATATCTAACTGGTTATTTACGCACAATAACCTTCCAAGTTGTAATGGTGGTACCCCATATGCCTCAAATTGCAGAGTTCTCCAGTTTGACTGTCGGTCAAACTGAGTTATCTCGGTAGGGGCTTTCTACCTGAGTTTTTCCTTACCTTTTATGACGAATATCGAGTAACTCTAAGCTCTGTGGACACTTGGCTCATTTCTGCATCATTTCAATAATTTCATTCACGTCCAATATGACTTACGTTGGAAGACGATAAGAAGTGAAACACAAAGATTACCAAGGAAGTTACAAAAACCCCAAAATAACCTATACATGGAAGGTTTTTACAATTTACGTTTTACTTTCTAAAACACGGCTACAACATGTTTATTAAAACGCCATATATTAAAGATGTTTTCATGGCATTTCTTGAATCTTCTATGAATAGATGGTGAACTTCTTTTTATTCAGAAGGAATTTGTTTTAGCCGTATCTTGTGTAATAGTTATTCACTAAGCGTTAGACGAAAACTATTATATAAAACAGTTGATCCTTTTGAAACACACAGATTATTTCAAATAACTTTTCGTGGCATATGCCATATCCAAAACATCCGTATTAATGGTTCGAATGCACGGAAGAGTATGGCAAGGTCAGCACTCCTTCCAGTTTTTTTAAATATTTGAACTGTTCCGCTTGAATCCTAACAAACTTTCCAGTGAAGTTACTTCTGCCAGGGCTTATCATGATTCAAATAACGTGGATAAAACAAACATTCACAAGATGAATAATTTATGTACCCACCAATTAGCAATAGGGTTAGTGAAAATCCTGTGAATGCAAAACATTAGACTTTTAACAAATAGCGCCTTTCGCAGAATTAGCAATATTCGGATATTCCATGCTATATTTTTACATTATTCATATTTAAGTGCTTCATTGCAATATTGTGAAGATGGGCGTTCCTCTTTGCTTCTTTCTTTTCCTTTCCTCTGAATGCTCTGTGGTTTTACAAATAAAGCATTAAGTAAATAAAACTGAGATAAACAAAGGCTAAAGGTAGTCTTTGCATGTTACATGTAACTACGACCACCTTCTTGATTTTGAAATTCATTAGGACTATGTTGGTCACTATAAATATTTTCTTAGAATAACCTGTAAGCAAACTACAACACATTTCCAATGTAGATTTCACTTTGCATTTTCCCTAAAAAAAATACGCAAAATATGAAGCTATTAACAGATAATAAAACAAATATAACAATTGTAACTTAAAACTTCACTTATCTTACAAAAAATTATAACTTCTTATTAATTGTCCGGGATCGCGATCTCATGTGAAACTTTTACACATCTTCAGCCGGAAACAACAAAGCTGTAGCAATCGTAACGAACGCTAGATGATAATATGTTCTTTTCAGTACTAACAAAATCTGAAAATAAAACAAATTTGAAAACAGAAACGACTGTCGGTATTTCAAAATTCATTACACGACGTTTGTTTTTTAAAATAAATATATTTTCCCAAACCATGAAATCTATCGGAACATTTAATTGTTTTAATAATTTAACTTCTGGATTTATTTCATGGTTAAATGACCAAACATGATCTGCTATGGCCGATTTATCAGTCTGTTATACTTAATGTTACGAAAATGTTCTTTCGTTCTGGCTTCTAAATTACATTTTGTCATTCCAATATAAACGTTATCATAATCGAAACAATTAAACTGATAAATACCATATCTTTTATTAGTAGGAATTTTATCTTTTTTGGAGAAATGCAATAAATTTTAATACTATATTTATTTTGAGGATCTAAAGTTATACCAAATTCTTTAAAGTTTTCCTTTGGAAAATGTTTATTAACCCAAGGATGTAAATTTTTTAAAATTATGATCATCCTTTATTTTTCTAAGGGTACAAATATCATTAACAGTTTCTTGATATTTGAATTTTTCAATTTTTTTATTTATAAAGTCTTCATTAAAACCATTAATTAAAGCAGTATTAATAATATGCTTATATTCTTTATTAAAGCCATATATATTCACGAGTATATATATTAATCTATAAATCAAAACTATTGAAACAGCAAATTTATTTGAAAAAAAGATTAAAACTTTTATTTGCATGTAATTATCAATATGAGTACACTTTCTATAAATACCATGTTTAATTTATTATTATTTCTTATTATCTTTAGATCTAGAAAAGGAAGAAATCCATTAATTTCAGTTTCTAATGACAATTTTATAGTGTTTTATCTTGCAAATTTATGAATTTTAAAAATCATTTATGAGTTTATAACGAACAATTGCAAAAATATCAAGATATCTATAACAAACTTTAAAAATTAAAGGGAATGCTTTAGCGACTTGCATTTAAAAAAATAAAAAAACTACCTCATAAAAAGATCAGAAAGAACATATAAAAGAGGATTATTAGAACAGTTAAATGGTCCGATATATATTATATATTATATATATTATATATTATATATATAGTAATTTTACGTCCTCCAACATCAAGTCATATCGGACGATGAATGGAATGGGTGAAATACTCCTCAAATGAGCCCAGGGTCCTTAGAGCTTAGAGGTACCCTACATTCGTCTTTCAGGATAAGGGAAAACCCCGTAAAAAACTTATCCAGGTAATTCACCCTGACTGAGAATCGAACTCGGGACCGCTTGAACGTGAGGCAGACATTCTACTACCACGCTACCGAGGCGGGCGAGGTCGGATTAGTCCTATAGATTTCATGGTTTGGGAAGAGGTTTTTATTTTAAAAAACAAACATCGCGTTATGAATTTTGAAATACAGGCAGTCAATTCTGTTATTAAATTTGTTTTATGTTCAAATTTTGGTAGTACTAACAAGAACATATTAATATCTAGCGTTCGTAACGATGGCAACAGCTTTGTTTCCGGCTGAAGATATGTAAAAGTGTTACATAAAATCGCGATCCAGGATAATTTATAAGTATCATCATTTCTTGTAAGATAAGTGAAGCTTTAAGTTAAAAATTATATTTCTATATATTGTACTTTACATTTTCATGTGAGGGATACGCTCAAATTTGTAACGAGAGAGAAGTGTGTGTGCGCGTGCGTGCGTGCGTTCGTGTGTGTGTTTGTTTGTTGCTGTTGTTTTTTACATCCTCCAACGTTAAGTCATATCAAACGAATTAAGTGAATTGTGAAATGATGCTCAAACGATCCCAGGGTTCATAGAGCTTAGAATTAGCAGACATTCATCTTTCAGGATAAGGGAAAAGCCCGGGAAAACCTTATCCAGATAACTCACCATGACCGAGATTCGAACTCGTCATCTCTTGAACATGAGACAGACACGCTACCATCTGCGCTATCTAAACGGGCACGTGTGTGAGAGAGAGAGAGGGAGGGAGAGAGAGAGAGAGAGGGAGGGGGAGAGAGAATGAGAATGAGTGCGTGAGTGAGTTTTACGGAACAGATTTCCGAATATAAATTATTATCTACTATCTGCTTATTAAATGGCTATTCTGTACTTATTTATTACAAGAAGAAACTCATAACGTAATTTTTGAAATGTACAAATTTGGCATCTCAGAGCGATTAAGAGATAGCCTTTTAACCGGAATTGGTTAGCTTTCCAGCGCGGAAATAATGTCCTCTTAATCACTTACTTCCCTTTAGCAAATCTGAAACATGAAACTGGATAACATAAGTATAGTTCATTGGGCACTAGGTGTTATTCACATAATTGGGTTAAAATGCTATCCAGAATGAACGATGGCATTAAGATCTGTTTGGTTTAAACTAGCACAAATGGGGCTCGTGCAGACCTTGCGATGGAGGGAAACATTTACCAGAGAAGTGTTACAACCTCTTTTCTTTATGTAACGTTGCTTCGCCTTGCGAGTTTAGTAATTCAGTGTACCGAATGGGTTAATTTTCCTTGTGGAAATTCCCAGGGAAACGTTCACTCGGGAGCATCAAGGTTTACTCTGCAATTACGTAAACAACGCCACACGTATACGGGGAAATGCTAGAGCTATAACTATTTCTAACGTAAGCTCCCAAGAAACACCACGAAGAAAGAAACAATGATGAGCATTATGGGCAACTTTAAGGCAAGTGTTTGCCCGTGATAAATATGAACAAAGAAAATCAGCCAGTGCGATGGAGAAGAGAGAATAGAACGAGAAATGAGGCAGACATTTCCAACCTCTTTACTCCCTAACTTTTGTAGGATTATAACTTTATGAAATAAAGCCCTAATTTTAAGTGCGCTGTTTGTACGCCCTCTTGAAATTGCGTGACATCATTTGCGAACTAAACAAATATTCAGCGGCTTAAATTCCTATCTTTATTTCATATCATCTATTTGGTGCTACTTCTACTTGTACTCCCTACCACGTTGCCCCAAGACAAAAATATCATATCCTACTTAGATACATCTCAAAAACATTGTGTGCCCGCCTCGGTAGTGTAGATGGTAGCATGTCTGCCTCACGTTAAAGAGGTCCCGAGTTTGAATCTCTGTCAGGGTGAGCTACCTGGATAAGCTTTTTTCCGGGGCTTTCCCTTATCCTTTAAGACAAATGTCGGGTAACTGCAAGCTTCATGGACCCTGAACTCATTTGAGCATCATTTCACCCAATTCATTCACCGTCAGATATGACAATGTTGGAGGACGTAAATAAAAAAAGACATTGTATATATCTTAAAGTTTTTAAACCTCTCTTTGATGTTGATTCGCGGACACCTTCCCTTAACTATCCAGAGAAATGAGTGATAAAGGGATTAGTTAACAAGAAGGTCCAATTTCTGATTATGTATATTATCTACAATGTTTAGCGTCGAGAAGGTAGTGTTACCAAACTGGTTTCCCATAATGTTGAGGGAGCCTCAAAGCGTGCATTTCTAGTACAATCTCGACATTGAATTTTAGGGTGGAATACAATATTTTATTTAACCTACTGCAGGTAGGTGACCAAAGATTTAAAAAGTCTATTGCATTAATTAATGCAGTCCCACCTAGATCATGGAAGATAAAGAATGTACTAATCGCCAGACAACGGATGTAGACACATTCATTTTCATAATGGTGAATGAAGTTGCTATTTTGGTATAAACTGTTTCAATTTAAGTCCTTTTTGTGGGAAGATTTCATTAACAATGCTGCAACAACATACAAATGCCCATATCAAATACTGCCTTGCAATGAAGTATGGTGTAAACTGGCAGCCATTCTAGTCATCAATAACGCCCACCTCGGTAGCATGGTGGTAGCATGACTGCCTCACGTTCAAGGGGGGTCCCGAGTTTAAATCTCCGTCAGGGTAAGTTTCCTCTTTAAGGTTATTTTTTTCGGGGGTTTGCCCTTATCCTGAAAGACGAATATCGGGTAACTCTAAGCTCTATGGACATTGGGCTCATTTGAGCATCATTTCACCAGTCCCATTCATTGTCCGATATGACTTAACGTTGGAGGAGCTAAATTACAACAACAACTAGTCACCAATACCGGGAAACTTGAAAATAAATCAAATTGAGGTCTGAAGTGGTCCATATAACAAGTATTCAAATATTACGACTGAGACAGCAAACTTCATTCTTGCAATTTATTTCAAATTGTCTGAAATCAGGATCAACTTTGTGTTTTAAGCATTTAAAGCTGTTAGAGCCTAAATTTTCAGTTTTCAAACTTTAACTTAAATATTATATTTCATATTTGAAAAGGCCAGACGTGCAGAAATGCCATACTTTGCGCTACGCATTATCTGATCCTTATCAGTGGACAGGTATGTAAAGTATACCTATATTAAGGAGTAAATCTCTTCTATTTACCACTTTTACGGGAAATAGCTATTACAGTATGCTAAGTAAGCGCATATCATTGTCATCATCATCATTATTGTTATATTATGATTAATATTCTGTGCCAGCAGACTAAGATAAATCATCATCTTCCCCAGAGTCTAGTGGTATGGATGAGAGTGCGAATGTGTGCGAGATCTAATGATTAAAATGCAGCGAATACGAGTTAAGACCTTCGATATGTTCAAAAGCAGAACGGCCGCATATATGATCGGCAGATAAAGGTGGGTTATAAATGGAACAAATAAAAACATTATTTATTATTAAGGGGTTTCTTAAACAGTATAAGCGCCATCACGAAAGTAATATTACTCATTTAAATACGTAAGCAAGAATGTGCTGTTTGTTCGTTCACATAGACTTAAGTATGATATAAAGTATTTAGCTTCTTCTTTCCTTCTTGCTCACCTCACGTAGCACCGCCCAGCATAGACCAGGTGCGATTAATCCAAAAGAAAATTCTTCTGCCGTTTTCACTGCAACAATAGTGTAAAAAAAAGCAGAACTGAACAGTTTCTATAGCATTATCTAACACGCAACAACATTTGTGAGACACATGACTACATCATTTTACTGCTGGCCACGTAGCTCAATAGCTCAGTCGGTGGATCACCTGCATGCTATGCAAGGATTTCCGGTTTGGATTCCTGGCTGTGCATGGTACTTCTACTCTAGCCAAGTTTAGTAGATATCCTCCTCAGAATTGAATGTATGGTTGTGAGTATAAAACCAAAGAAAGACATAAGTCCAATGACAACTGTATACGAGTTAAGACCATTTGAATATCAATATGCTCCAAAATTAGAATGCAGTGTATATGCCATTGCCGTTAAACACTAGATATAAATGGAGTGGGTAACCTTCTAGGTGATATTTTATCAGAACACTCCTCATTAAATCAGTATAAATAACGAACAACCTGTTGTTTTGATTTTGTTTTGGTATTAACACTAAAAATCTACTATAGTTTTCACATCTTCTAATCCTCGAACATTCTTACAGTCTGTCGCAAGCTTCCTTCACATTTTACACTCTCTCCTCCTCTCTCATCCCTTCTGAACAATGTTGTATATCAAAGTGATGTTTGGAGAACTGGTTTTTCCTAGATGTTAGTACAGATTTTAACGTTACTGGAATATCTAAGGGTACCCATTTATGCTTGCAATACAATTAGAACTATATTGCTTCTCATACTAAATGATTATTCAAGTGATTTTTTGAATACTAAGTATACCTTGTCGGAAATATTTATGATTGTTGTGGTGGAAATACTGGAGTCCAAACAAAAATGAATTCTATGTCAAAATTTCACCCAAATTACTTGCTTTGATATGCTCTTAATCAAAAGAGCTGCATTTTTATATAAAAATGCACCCGATCCTCGTCTGTGCGTAAGTATATGTGAACAGGATAACTTGAAAATGAAAAATTGATTTTCAAACTTCATATGCAAATTTAGTATTCTCAATGTATGCTATGCAAAGATTTTCCAGATACCCTTCATTTCGTCTAACATTATGTGAAAAACTTGTCTCTAATTTTGGTTTTCTCAAAAATGCCTTCAATGATTTTGACTGAAGTACCCCATATTTACTATGCTTGCGTAGCTAACGTTTAGAATTTTCCGCAAATGTGAAGTCCTCTTCATTGCGAATGAAACTGTGTAATTTTGTGTAAATTGTAAAATATGAAAGAAGCGCTATCTAAACTTCACCTCATACAAGATGTAGTTGACTTTAAAGCACAGAATTTGATTTTAAATAGTTTTTTGTGACAGCAGGCATTTGCGATATATTTGATGTCATCCGTTAGCATTTCTCCAAACCTTGAGCATTTTTCAAGTGCTGTCATCATTTAGATACTTCTAGAAAAGTCGTGGAAAGCGTGTGGAATTTCAAAGTTGACATATAAGCTGTACGCTGTTCAAAAACTGCATTAGTGTTTCAGCCCCCAGTATTCTATTTGCACCTACAATGAAGGCTGCATTGTACCTATTTCTACAATTGTTTATATTGATATACATGAAGCAGATGAAAAATAAGTTTTTATTATAACAGCCTGTGAAACAGATTGTGGCACTACATGACATGGCACGGTTCACTGCAAGACAGCGCAAGCTGGAAATTATTCACTGGATATTGAGCTAGCGGCGCTTGCATTATGAAGGTTGGCTGAACCCG
Organism: Mantis religiosa; assembly: GCA_030765055.1. Classification (NCBI taxonomy): domain Eukaryota; kingdom Metazoa; phylum Arthropoda; class Insecta; order Mantodea; family Mantidae; genus Mantis; species Mantis religiosa. The sequence goes on along the minus strand of CM060950.1, from coordinate 262,819,831 downwards.
TTTGCGTTCACTCTCAAGCCTGCCTCTTCCTCCTCCTCCTCCTCCTCCTCCTCCTCCTCCTCCTCCTCCTCCTCCTCCTCCTGATCCTCCACCTCCTCCTCATACTCTTCCGGTGGTTGTCGCTCGCTACCTGGAGCTGTGAAGTCGACACTTGTTCTCACTGCTGGGCGACAATGATACCATCCCATACCATCAGTTGGAATTTCGTCCTGGGCGTCAACTCCCCAGTTATTGCCTCGGTTGCCCTGGGGTTTCAGGAGGGTGTCTCCACTGATGCGGTGTTTCTGGATGTTGAGAAGGTCTTCTCACGCAGGTCTCCTATACAATTCCTCATACTGGGATTACCTAAGCAAGTCATCAACACCTTACTCGTACACCGCACATTTTAAGATTTCAGTCACGGGAAACATCTACACCTAGAGCAAGAACTGACAGTCCTCGAAGGCTTTCTGCAACCATCTACACGTTTGGGCGTCTTAAGACGGACTTACTATCTCAGTCTAGCCCAGTATGCTGGCTGCATATCCTGCAGATACTAAGTATTCGTACTACAAAGTACTTTTAATCCTCAAAACACCGCATTAAAATTTTGTAATATTTTGTAGCTTACTCCCAAAAGCAGGTTTTCCTTAGCAGCTCATTTCTTGCGCTTTCTTCTTTTCTCTTCTATTATCTCATTTTCTTTATGCCTTTCTTTCTGTTCCAGCGTAAATCTGTGATAAAAGTCGTACTTCAAATATTTCTCAGCATTAAATATAGCATTATTTAGTTAATATGTGAAAGTTACATAACTGTGGTGTAGCCAATTCATTTATACAGCGCTCCCAAACTTCAATAGTCTGTATTATCTCATTTTATGTAAAAGTCTGTGAGTTTGTGTGTGTGTGTGTGTGAGAGAGAGAGAGAGAGAGAGAGAGAGAGAGAGAGAGAGAGAGAGAGAGAGAGAGAGAGAGAGAGAGAGAGAGAGAGAGAGAGAGAGAGAGAGAGAGAGAGAGAGAGAGAGAGAGAGAGAGAGAGAGAGAGAGAGAGAGAGAGAGAGAGAGAGAGAGAGAGAGAGAGAGAGAGAGAGAGAGAGAGAGAGAGAGAGAGAGAGAGAGAGAGAGAGAGAGAGAGAGAGAGAGAGAGAGAGAGAGAGAGAGAGAGAGAGAGAGAGAGAGAGAGAGAGAGAGAGAGAGAGAGAGAGAGAGAGAGAGAGAGAGAGAGAGAGAGAGAGAGAGAGAGAGAGAGAGAGAGAGAGAGAGAGAGAGAGAGAGAGAGAGAGAGAGAGAGAGAGAGAGAGAGAGAGAGAGAGATGAGAGAGAGAGAGAGAGAGAGAGAGAGAGAGAGAGAGAGAGAGAGAGAGAGAGATGAGAGAGAGAGAGAGAGAGAGAGAGAGAGAGAGAGGAGTTGTTCATATGCTTCAACGCCGTCGCATCGATCGACCACACTTGGCCCAGTTAACTTTTGACAAGAGGCAAGTACTGCTGTTGAATTCAAGGTTCCACTCCATTTCACGCAATCAATTATTTAAATTTATGTAATGCTTCAAACACTCGTAAGAATATTGTTTTTATCAAATATGTAGTTCCAACATTGCCAATATAGGCATAATTGTTTACTTACATTTTCACGGTCTCACAAAATAACAAAGGAACCGCGAGTTCGTGTGGTTCAATTCAAGTCCTTTTGTGGTTTTTCACTTTGCTGCGTTTTCTAAGTATAATGGTGCTCCATGATGTATTCATTGGTTACTGAGAATAAACAAGGTAATGCTGACTCCGAATGCGACTAATTGGAAGTCATATAGCTCCATCAACGAGAAAGTATTACAGATTTGTTATTTGTGATTATTCAACAGCACTGTTACGCAGTATAATCCCGGCATTTTTATTATACACACTTTGTCTTTATACTGTTCTGAGAGTATTAATTCGGTCTTTAAGCTCTTATGCCACATTTCTAAATACTACAAAAGAAAGATGACGCAAGTGCAGCGTAAGTTTAATACTGCAAGGATAAATCAGCAAACCAGATAAAACATATATTAATTAATTAAGCCTTATTTGTTTAAATTTCTTTGGGGTACCAGATTAAATAAATTTTAATATTTTAGTTGCCTTAGAATTTAATTAGGAAGCCAATTAAAGTACTACAATAATTTCTGCTTACACAAAAATTTTAAATGAATGGCAGCCAAATTTATGTTTCTGTATAAAATTGTTATAAACATGTTTAAGTTAACACTTATTCGAAATTGTGAAAGAATACTGTAAGTGAAATCCTGCTTCTTAACTCAAAATGTAACACATTATTTACTTGCAACTTCCTCTCGTGGTATTTGATTTGTTGGTAGTGGTTTTGTTTATTCCTTTCTTAGTGTTTTGATTTTTTTACTTTTTCCTTTATTGTGTTCGGAGAGTCTTCATTAACATTTTATTAAAGTGTACTACATGTGTCCGAAGGCTATTGGTCAAGTGAAAATTAAGTCTAGAAGTTGTAGATATAAATTTCGGATCGCGACATAAGCTAAGCGTTATAACTAAACACATTTTAATAATAGAAACAATTTTTGGTTGATCACGAAAACGCGACTGTTTCTTTATATATAATAAAAGTATGCCAGGGATAATCTTATGATGCCATTAACAATTGCAGCGTTCACTCTCCTTATTGAACGCAAATTTAAACGCAAATTAAATTATATACGATTTTCGACGAAATGAATAATTGTTTTATTGTGATATTCATGAAAACAGACATGTTAGAAGAAATTTCAAAAGCACAACACCTTCTGCAACACAGAAAGCCAGATCCAAGGGCGTAAGTTGACGCGTATTTTACGGAAGGCTGCGAGGAAAGACAGTGAGATGCCAAGTACAGCGGAAGTTTAACAGAGTTCATGTTCTGGTTGAAGTGTGAAGCCGCGACACCTGCTAGTTTACAGTTTGCTTCCTAAATTCTTAAAATTCCTACATGTTTTGATCCTGCAGAGAATTTCAAAAGTGAGAAATATTATGTGTTTGAGACACGTAAGAACATCATAATGTGTAGGTAATTTTAGATCGGTTCAGAAACGCTCTGATTTTTGTGTAAAATACTATGAAGGTACAATGCCAGGATGAAGAAGGGCTGTAAAGATGAAAAGGAAACTAATACAAAACGAGAACAGTCATTCAAGCATGCAATGTACACTGTAAGAAAGGGCTGTACAAGAAAAAGCAGAATTTCTAATGTCCAGTGTTGTGTGGTTTTTAAATAAATATACTCTTAGAAAATTTGGAGCTAACTTCAATGAAAAATTGGATAAAAAATGTTAGTCTAGCCTTCTGCTGCAAAACAGGGTTTCGACCAGGCTTCGGCAAGCGTATACTCACTGAGACCGGACAACTATGACGTATGAAGGGCAACGCTTACTGTACCAAACCCCTCCCCCGCACATTCTTTAACTATCACGGGCGGACTGTCCTGTCGTATTTACCTGTACGTCTAAATATATCTGTGTCAAAGTAAAAGGTAGCTCTGCGGAAATCTGCGTTTCAAGAATCGTGGGAGAAGAAGTATTTTGTTACGCACAAGAAGACAACATAGGATGTTTGTTGTGCACTAAAGTTTAAAAAGGGATTCATCAATGGAATATCAAGCGACATTACGATACATGTCATAAAGATCACCACACAATTACAGGTCAGCATTGTATTTATATATTTACACCACGATTTAAAGTAGCATAACACTGACGTAATGTCGTTTCTTCAGGTCTAGATCGGAGTAACTAATTGCAAAAGCTCAAAGAGCAATATTGAGATACTACACTTAATATTAATTCAAATACTATAACTGATAGACAACTTCACGCCAATTATGCTGTTGCTTTGGAGATTGCTCAGTCACTGAGGTATTTTAGTGACGGAGATTTCATAAAAAAATATGTGTGAGTTAAGATGGTAACATATTTTGCCCTGAACAATATGACAAACTTAGTAATATTGCATTATCACCAGGAACCATAACGAGGATAAATAAAATAGCTGAAATAGCCGATAAAAGACTACTAAACAAGGTCCATGAATTTATAGCCTTTTCTCTCGCGTTGGATGAAAGCACTGACAACTTTGACACAGCAAAATTAGTTATTTTCATTCGTGGAGTTAATAACAACTTCGCGATACAAGGATATATGCTTAAAGTCTTTCCACTTAGGGAACATACAACAGGGGTAGAATTAATTTAGGCATTTAAAAATGTGTAGAACAATGCAGACTGTATCTCAAGAATCTTGAATCCATAGTAAAAGATGGGGCTCGAAATATGACTGGTGAAAACAAAGGTCTAATTGGTAGAGTGAAACGTGATTTAAATGAAATGGGAATAAACAATAAAATAAAATGTTTTCATTGTATAATACGTCAGGAAGAATTATGCGCAAAAATACTAAATATGAAATATGTAATGGACATAGTTATACAGACTATAAATAAAATAAAACACCGTGAAACATCGAACATTTCGTAAAGTACTGGAAGATTTAGGGCTTTCTTATGAAGACCTCTCATTATGCACTGAAGTCAGATGGTTAAGCAGAGGAGACATGCTCAACCGATTTTTCGAAATGCGTGAAGTAATATCTGAATTCCTGAAGGAGCAGGTATGTAGATATTAGTGCTTAATTGCAATATATGTTTATGTTGTACTGAATATCTTAAATTTACATTTTTTTCTTTGTTTAGGATATAGACATCCATGAATTGGGAGATGAAGATTGGATAAGTGATTTAGTCTTCCTCACTGATACTTTTCAACATTTCAGTAATCTTAATCTTCGTCTTTAGGGAAAGTTCCAAAATATAGTTCATATGTATTACATGGTAAGATCATTGGTAAATATGACAGATGCATGGAACTCAAATCTCATGAGAAAAGAGTTTCATCATTTTCTATGTCTAAAATCTCTTCCCAATATTTGTGTAACAAATCTGAAGAAATATACTGGTCTCTTAGATACAGTAAAGAGGTAATTTGAAGTAAGGCGATTCAGTGATTTTAAATCCATGGAAAATTCTTTTCCTCTGTTTGCTAATCGTCTTGCAATAGATTTACATAAAGTTAAACCAGAGTTACAGCAAGAAGTCGCTGATTTACACTGTAATGCGTATATTCAATTGTATTGTAAGGATTTGACTGATTTGGATATATTAATATATCTGAAAGGAGATACATATACATCTTTTAGATCGTTCGTTGTCGGTGTAGCAGTTATGTTTGGATCCACATATGTATGCGAACATTTTTTTTTTCCAAAATGAAACTTGTAAAATCGAAGCAACGATTGCGATGAACAGATGATAATTTGCGTGCTATACTGAGAGTGGAAACTTGTGATGTATCATTAGATTTCATGGTACATTGCAAATAGAAGTGAATTGAAATATATTGCTCAAATATCTAGGCCTACCTAAGGTATTGTATACCAAAATAGCTGGATTCAAGTGTGTGTGTACTATGTACATCAAGCATGAATTCCTTACTCTACTCTGTAGCGAGCGCGTCCAGCACTGACTCTGAACGAAAGTGAATACCTACCTCTGTTCGACACTACGTCATGTGCATTGCGGGTTGCAACTTGAGACGTCATACTCCTCCCTTTTTGAGTACATATCTGCTGGTGCCTGGATTAGACTATTCGGTAGGCTCCGGCCAATTGGCTTTATTTCCTGTGTTTGTAGGTATGCGGTGTAGTATTCTTTTTTGGAATCCGTGAGCTGTCTGTTATCTGTAGTTGTGCTTCCCAATTTCCTCTGTATTCTATCATTTTATCCTGTATTTACAGTATGTTTAATGCACCCCTATTCCTTGGTTTCTTATTTTATCAAATTTTCTGTCTTAGAAATTTCATTTTGGTAGTCTCCACATGCCTACAGCCGTTCTGCCATGTTACCTAAGGTTCACTACCAAACATTAGAACCAATACCTACCGTAATAACTTAATCATCTTCAATTGAGAACCGTAACTTGTGGCTTTTGATGTTCTTTTTAGAGTGCCACGCATTAACTAACATTTAGTCTTCTTATTATCTGTATCACTATCATATTCAAATAGAAAGCTCAAACCCCAGTTAATATAAGTGACAGAAAAGTCTGACAGAAAAACTAAAACTTGAAGAAGACAGGAACTCGGGTAGTATTTATGAACACCTGAAAGAAGGTGTACATGAAGCAGCAGTTGAAGCGCTTGAGCAGAAAATAGTAGACAGTATAGAAATCTCTGGATGAATGCCGAAACCCTGGATATAATAACATAAAAGGAAAAGGAATATCAAAGATATTTAAGCTCAAAAAATAAAGACCATCAAATATATAAGGTACTATAAAGGCAAGTCAAAGTAGAAGTCAGGAACCAAAATAAAGAAATGTGTAATAGGCTATGTGGAGAAATTGAACATATAGTAGGATATCAAAAGTCAGCCCAAGCATGGAGGATAATTAAAAATATGAGAAATAATACTAGGACAAAGAATTTTAATTTAGTACCAATGAAAATTTTTCAGGAGTATTTTAAAATGCTTTTAACAGAATCAAGAAAAGAATTTAATGACTTAAGCTTACAAGATAATGAAAAGGATGATCTGATGGAACCTACAAGGGAAGATGAGATACGGAATGTTTTGAGGACCACAAAAATGGGAAAGCTGCTGGCTCGGGAGGAATAACAGCAGAATTAATTAAATATGATGGTCCAGGTATTATAAGAACTATAACAAACTTTTTAATCAGGTGATTGAAGGAGATTCTATCCCGCTTCAGTGGAGGTTATCATACATTATTCCCATATAAAAATAAAGGGAACAAACGAGAACCATTAAACTATAGAGGGATGAATGTTATGGTAGCAATAAGCAGAATTTTAAGCACTATTATTAAAATTAGATTGGAGGACTTAATACAAAATAAGATATTGGAAGAACAAGCAGGCTTTACAGCCGGCAGATCATGCTGTGATAGTATATTTGTGATAAGACAAATCACAGAAAAGATGTTGGCTAAAGGGAAAGATGTGCATATATTATTTATTGACCTTGAAAGAGCATATGACTCTGTACCAATAAATAGGCTATGGAAAGGAATGGAAAACTTTGGAATACGTAAGTCCCTTACATACTTTATCAAAAGAATGTATGAATATAAAGCAAGTGTTTAGATGGGAAACCGAGTATCAGCTGAATTCCCCATAACAAAAGGACTGAGATGAGTTTGTGGCATGTCACCTACACTGTTTAAAATAATTATGAAAGAGGTGTTAAGAAAGTGGAATAAGTCATGTAGGGGAATGGGACTAAATATCAATGGCTGTTTATTGCAAAATTTACTATTTGCAGATGACCAGATTATAAGAGAGCAGGATAAAGATGATATAGAGTATATGATTAGAAAATGAACAAATGCATTTGAAGTATGCCGACTAAAATTAAATGCCATTAAAAGTGAATATATGGTAATAGAAGGAAATTCGGAAGATCTGAAAGTAAATGATGTGATAATAAAATGTGTAGAACAATTTAAGTACCTAGGATCTATAACAGATAAGAGTGACACTTGTGAAAAAAGATTTATCCATAGGGTAAATTGTGCAAGGAAGGCGATTACAAGTCTGTAGAGTCTTTTATGCAAGAGGAATCTGACTAGAAATACGAAAAAAAAAACAATTTTAAAAGCATTAATAGAAGGTATACTTATATATGGTTCCAATAGTTGGACAGTAAATGGAGAACGCAGAAAAGAATATTAGCAACAGAAATGAACGAACTTTGAGGAAATATGAGGATATTAAGGTTACAGCATGTTAGGAACACCTAAATAAGGTATGAAATGGGCGCACTAGAAACTGTTACAGACATAATGTCCAGTAGATCTCGACAGTGGAATGGACATGTACAACGGATGCCGGAAGAACGGTAGCCCAAACAAGTCAAGTGGGACGTACCAGGCAGAAGAGAGGGGGGAAGAGCCAGAAGAACGTGGCACGCGGTCATATGAAGAAGAGGGACAATGGAACGACAGAAATCTCTGGAAAACAAGAATAAAAGGTGAACTGCCCTAAAGTGGAAAATAAATAAATAAATAAATAAATAAATGAACGAACGAATGAATGGACTGAATGACTAAATAACTAAATAAATACATAAGTAAATAAAAATACAATCAATAAAAAATAAATAAAAGTGTTCAATCTGTTCTTAAAGTTAGTCTTACAAGACGATTTTAAGTCACATTGGGCGTTTCTCCTGCAATGCCACGGTTAGTCTTAGGAACAGAGATATTAAGATTATATTATTCATATATCTGATGGAACATATAAATTGCTTTCTAATCATTCTCTTCTGGGTTTTTGTAATTACGAAATTATGTGCATGAATTGAAACATTAAGGAAACTTTCCACTGCTAATATTCCAGCTGCTGTACATTTTTGCTGTCTTCCTAAAATGTCTATATAAATGTTAAACAGTGTGCGTGACAATACACAGCTTTGTCCATCCCTAGGTTGGTTACCATGATTTTCCCTTTCAAACAGTCTGAATAAGCACATTATTGAAAGGTACGTTTCTGAAAAAAATTCCTTTTTAGTTAATGTATATAACAGCTAAATAAACTATTTTGTCAACTATTAACAATATTGTAAGTATTTGTTCATTTTCAAGATGCTTTATGAAGCAGAAATTTTTCACCTGCAGTCTGGATGTGACAAAGGTATTTTGCACAGCTAAATGCACAGCTTTAAGCAGCATTAAAGCATCGCACAGTTAAATACATAGCGATAAGGCCACTGATTTGATCGGTACGGCATTTTCTGTTATGTACTATAGGACCCTATCTAAAGATGTTGTTGGTGGAGTACATAATAATAAGCTGGAAAATGTGAACTCGCAAGAATTTTGCCAGACCAGCTGAGCAGTTCTACAGAAACCAAATGCAAACCCTATTGCCTGATCAGAATAAATACGGTGATGAGAAAGATGTTAAAATGTTCCCTTTAGTATTAGTCTAATGAAATAGCTTGTTTACTGCTGTTTTGTATCTGTCAGAATGTTTACTGAATGTAGTAGAATACTTTAAACAGTTGTCAATCGTGATGAAAGTGTAAACTATTTTAAGAAATAAATTGAAGGTGACATAAATGTCATCATGTGTGACGATACGTTTGTTAAAGAACGCTCTTTCTAGGACTGAAATGATCATCTATTTTGAAGATAAAGATTATTCACTGACACATAGGACTGTTTATAGTATAAAAAAGCTACTAACGACAGTAAATTTGTGGAGAGGTTTAGCTTAAATCAAGAAGTAATTAACAAGGTTAAAGGTGTGTCACATGATAAGGAAAAGGCGTAGATGAGAGGATAACAGAACTTAGAAAGGCATGCATTAGTTATTCTACAAATTCAGACCGTATTTCACCTAAGAAATTATTTTATATGATGCGATTTGTTACAGGGATCATGTTCATATATATACATATAATATCGTAGTGATGTAATTCCTACAACTACATATTTTATGTGTAGAAAATATTCGCTTGTGTTACAATGTTCCTGGTTCAGCATAGTTTACTGAAGCGTAAAACTTTTAGATGCTATAAGGCAGTTCGGATCTCAGTTGGGGTGAGTTACATGGATAAGGTTTTTCCTGCTTTTTCCCTTATCCTGAAAGACATGTCGGGTTGCTCTAAGTTCCATGGACCCCGGACTCATTTGCGCATCATTTCACCAATTTCGTTCATAGTCCGATATGACTTAACGTTGGAGGACGTAAATTACACACACACACACTCTCTCTCTCTCTCTCTCTCTCTCTCACACACACACACACACACACACACACACACACACACACAAATGTTTGCAGCGAACAGCGAAAAATTTCTGTGTACTACCTTGAGGGGTAAAAGCCTTTCATTGTATTGTTACGTGTGCTGGGTACGTAAACAGGGATAGGCGTAGCATAAATATCATTAACTTAACGAAAAATCATAATCAGAAAGACATAAGCCAATGAAAGAAGATTAAAATGTCATAGCAGTCCGACGCGTCCACCAGCGGGAAAATGTATCCAATCCAATGTACCCAATCACGTGCGTAAGCATAGAGCTTACGCACGTGATAGATTATGTACATTGGGAAAAAAAAAACTACCGTAAAATGCCAGCCACCCTCAGTTACTGTTAAGCAGTGTTACGGAAACCCATCTCGCCTCGAGGAATATATTCCTGCGCAAATATAATAAAAGTGTTCCATGAAAACTTCCACATTATTGTAATGAGGAAACTTTTAAGAATATTTAATCTTCGTAAGCAGTTTCTTATTAGTGCATATATGTCTTGACTCCAGTTTAACTGCTGAACAAGTATTAAATCAACTACCTTTACTTCCAAATTAAATAGAGCTCCGTTGTAACAAACTGAAATTATTTTGTCAGATAAAAGAACCAAGCAGGAAACATACAAACCGTGCTTAATTATTTTAATGACATTGCTAAACAAATCTTTGAAATGCAAGTTAGATTAGTAGGTTTAGCAGTTTATATAGGCGCTTTTTATCCCTCTTTGAGCTTCCATTTATGCTTACATACAACGTTTTATTCATCATGAAAACGTGATTATGTACCTAAAATAATGAGTAAAAGGCGTGAAATATAAGTGCAAATATGTCCAAATTTATAGAGCCACAGATATTTTAATATTCATCCCAAAATATTCATCCTCATTTTTCCGAATGAGATCTCAATTCAGCATAACAGGAAAATAATGTTTTTTGTGTGTAATGTTATGTCCTCCAACGTTAAGTCATATGCGACTGTGAATGGAATGGGTGAAATGATGCTCAAATGTTTCCAGGGTACACGGAGATTAGAGCTACCCGACATTCGTATTTATGGATAAGGGAAAACCCCGTAAAAAACCTTATCCAAGTAACTCACTCTGACCGAGATTCGAACTCGGGACCTCTTGAACGTGAGGCAGACGCGCTACCATCTACGCTACCGAGGCGGGCAGGAAAGTAATGGGAAATTACGTTGTGGTATATATGAATACCTAACTACACTATTTCTCTTAGTTGCCTGAAAAACAACAGAATTTATCAAATTTTTGCTTTCAGATAACCATTTAATAGCTTCTTAAATGGTTGCTATATCCAAACAGTGAAAATAAACTAGTTAATTACATGTATATTACTATGGTGTTTTCTTTAGATAATATACATATATATCATATATACTGTTATTACGATAAGGTATATCATATTCAAAATAACATACTAATTTTTTGCGTTATTTTGATATATTTATTGAATTTTTTTTGAATGGGGAAAATATCTTAACCGCGTAACACAATTTTCAGACGCAATTTTTGTCCTCAGGGTAATTGATACACGACATCATTATTTTCCTAAAGTCAAAAGCTACTAAAATATTTTTTATAGATTATTATTCTGTACAAAGTATATAACATAGCCTGGACTTTATTCGGGGTACACTTTACTATCATCAACATCATCGTCGTCGTCGTCGTCGTCGTCGTCGTCGTTGTCTTCGTCGTCATCATTATTATTATTTATTATCATCATCACTGTTGTTGTTAAGGAACTATGGCCAAACCAATGTAGTTTCCTATTAACTCAGACTGCCCATTTGCATATAGGTCTGTTTCTACTTATACAGCTCCATTATGCCAATTACGCCAAAGTTAAAACTTAACCCGTTTCACCAGTAGTCCAAGATTTACGTTGGGGACTTTCCCAATGAGAAAGGTAGGGTAAATGTTAGATACTTCTATGTTCTAAAGATATCGGGCTGAGCCCATTTATTTGCGTCGAAATATTCTTCCCTTGAATTTTATGAGTAACTAAACCACAGAGAGGCGACGGGAAATGTAGCCGCCTCTTGTCGTTTAAACTAACTTCTATTGGAATTGGCGTTCGCCTGGATGAACTTTGTTCTTGTAGCAGATCGTGACCAGGTTATCAAATCACTTGGTACAAAGGCTGGCCCGGCCTCTGTTCATCTGCTCGGAAGAAACCCAACCTTGTGAAAACTTTAAATCTTTTAATAATAATAACGATTTTAGAGATGAAGATGTGCCCAGTCATTTCCTTATGTACTTGCACTCCTATTACATTCTCTTAACATCTCGGAAAACTCCAAATTGGTATCATTTGAGGGCATTTTAGTAAAATTAATACTTTAACAGTTTAAGTGAAAAAGGTGTTACATTCAATATTATTTTTTCCTCCCACTCTTCAGTGAGCTATTATTACGCAATTCTATTTCGAAATAAATAAATACAGAGATGATATTATTAGACATTTTCTTACAGGTACAATGACAATAGCAGAATTATGGTAAGCTTCAGAGATAACCAAATCTTTTAAGAGCTATACGTTAGTTTAGAAATTTGATATTCATTGGATGAGGGGTGGAAAAGAAAAGGAAATAAAGAACAAATTAAAACTAGAGGGAAGGAAGGAAGGAAGGAATGAAGGAAGGAAGGTAGGAAGAAGAGAAAGAGAGAACGAAGAAAAATAAACATCATCTTTTCATTTAGAAAAGTAAAATTATTTGAATATCGAAACGAGTAATGATGATGATGATGATGATGATGATGATGATGGTTGTTGTTGTTTGGTTATACCTTCTGGGTTACCTTCTATGTAACTCTAAGTTTTGAATAAAATTATTTATACACGTCTGAAGCTATTATTTTGTTTTGTATGTAGGTAAACCTGTAAAAGTTGTTATTGAATTAAGTTATAGGGCTGAGAATGAATAATTGGACCCCAAAAAGAAGATGATACACATGTTTAACATTAAAAGAAAAATTTCAGCCTTTTCTGTTTTATTATAAAACGGGTATGTTCAGCGTTTGTGAAGAGTACAAGGAATGGGGTGCAGTGTATTACTGGAAATGTTTGTCGCAATTTGTTAGACAGAAATTCGGTAGGAATGTATACTAGAAAGTACTACCGCTAGGTGAATGTGTTACATTTATCGTGAACGGCAACGAAATTGTTGCGAGGTCGTTGAGCATAGCTGGATAGATGGACGTTATCCATTTCCATTGTAATAACTATTCGTTGAATAATTCTTACTATTGGTAGAATCAAGTTACAGAACCTAAAATTGCTTGGAAATTTATTATAATTTGGTTTTTATGTTCAAATGTTGTTGTCAATTTGCAATAGTCAACCACAGATCAATGCAGCTGTCAACAGACATGTGGGATGATTCTAGCTGTTACTTTGGAGGATCACACCACACCTGAAGTTACAATGCGGTCATTACGGAGCAGAAGCTAGTGTTTGAGGTGATATTTGTCGAATGTACGTAAAAACAAGTATTTGTGCGAAATTAAAATAAAATACAGTTGGTGAAGTGACCTACAAGTAATTTAAGTTTTGTGGAGGGTGAAGTGAGCAAAACTGTGTTTGCTAAGGTTAAAAAAATTGTTGAAATGAACAGTGGATAAAGTACAATTACAAAATTGCTGATTCATGGTTGCAAAACGCATTCCCTTGACGAAGAAAAGCTCGGAGGCCCTTAGTGCTTGTTGATTTAAGTATGGCCAAGTATCGCATATTGATACTCAAAGAAGCTTCTCTATGAGTCCGTTGAAAACTTAGGAAAACAAAGTTTCCAAATATTACAAAGTTGCGACGTGCTGAATAGATAAATGTCATCGGGGTCGAGAATATCGAGTTTGTGGATATATTATATCTATGGATGGCTCCCCGATATTTGCGATATCTCGATACTTACAATACTTGCACAGAATCGACCTCGAAGGATACTTAAGAAAATTTGCTCGGTACATTTTCGTTACTTCGGTGGTAATTCTGCAATTTTTATTTTATTTTAAAATCATAAAATATTTTTGCCACAAGTAGAACATTGCTAAGCCCAAGAAATTATCAGGAATGTGGCACCTGCACAGTAACATTATACAAAAATAATAATTAGATCAAAATTTTGCATCCTCTCTCTAATGCACTGACTTACTGGAAAACAAATTCAACATTTACAGAACTAAAAGAAAATTAGCCGCTAAATACTTTTGTATTCCAACTCCGGCGGTTTTCACTGAAAAACTATTTGTTATAGCCGGATACCTATGAGACAGAAAAATAAATAAACTGGACTTCGAAAGTGTGGAAAAAGTTTTTTTGAACCAAAACGTATAAACGTTGACTGTTTTGCATTTAAATGTCTAATGTAAAGTTTAAGAGCAACAACAATGAAGGCTTTAAGTTCCGTCTCATTAAATATGTGCGCCTATTCAATTTTATGGCCATTACACTGCTCTCCCAACATTCTATTCTCTATTGATACTAGGGGTAGAAATGACAGTATCGATTATCGAAGTATCGGGTATCTTGGAAAATGTCATGTATCCGTATCGAGAATCGAGTATCGAGTATCGAGAAAAAATGGAATCGGCCCATCCCTAATTATACCCTATAAATAATTCTGAAATATGTTGGTGATGACATAGAAATACATGACGTGACGCTGGATAGATAAACTTATTTTGAAGAATTTAGGAACCTCAACCTGAGGGCGGCTGTGCAAACAGTACATCATGACGTTCATCTCCAGAGCAAAAGGAACAGTCAAATCGATAACAGTACCAACTCCTTCAACCCAAACTTCCAAAATCGTTTATGAAGACTTTACTACCGTGGCTTGAACTACTGTCACAAACTAATGAGGCGTCACAAGTGCATTAAGAGCAAATCAAATTGCAATTCTTTTGCGACGTTAATTCATATCGAACGATGAATGAAATGGGTTAAGTGATGCTCAAATGAGTCCGAGGTCCATAGAGCTTAGAGTTACCTGACATTCGTCTATCAGGATAAGGGAAAAAACGGAAAAACCTTATCCAAGTAACTCACTCTAACCGAGAATCGAACTCGGGACCTCTTGAACGGAAGGCAGAAACGCTTCCTCTACACTACCGTGGCGGGGTAAATTGCACAGTAGTTCTAACTTGTATTTCTAGAGAGAGGTGAGAAGGAGCTAATTTCAAAGGAAACATTTCAAATCCATATGAACA
Source organism: Mantis religiosa (assembly GCA_030765055.1). NCBI lineage: Eukaryota > Metazoa > Arthropoda > Insecta > Mantodea > Mantidae > Mantis > Mantis religiosa. The sequence continues at coordinate 262,804,751 of CM060950.1, read as the reverse complement.
CTTAAAATCGCAATTTGATACTTCAAGGAGGTATAAATTAACAGCTCACTAATCCGTCTGGAAATGTGGGAAATAGAAGCGGCTGAATTGCAAATTTGGCTATTTCAAAGATCCGATTGTTCTATCGACCATCTTAAGCTGAATATGGTATTTTATTTAGGCCTATTAGTAGACGTGCTACCCGTTTGAAGGCACAACAATTTGTGGAGGAAGTGTACTTGTTTATAAGAGAGGAGGGTGTGGAGAAAGGCAATGTTTGAATCATGAACCAGAGTCAAATTGCTCTCTTCCATTTTGTTGTATAATCGATATCCTACAACTACTGCATTTTGAGAACTAACATACGTACTATCATCCTTATCAGCTGTGTAGTATATGTACGTTTTGGGCCAATGCAAGTACTATAAGCAGAGGGTTTCTGACACCTTTGATTGAAAATGTCAACGTTTTGCACGGATATGACACGGACCACTCTTCGGTTGTGATCGAATGCCATTCTAAGCAAGTTTACGTGCGGTTCCGAGCGTTAGATTTCAAAGGCTCACTTGTAAGTAGAAGAATGAAGACAGGCAGGGAGACGAAAGTTCATTCATTGTGGTTTAACTATTTACTGCGCATTCACATATGTGACCAGCGAGAGTCGTGTACCGACAGTCGCGGTAGATAGACGTGTTTTGTGCGCGCTGCTTCCGTGAGTGTTTATAGTGTAACTGTGTTTAACTGTGGAATACGATATCTTCTAGTGAATTGTATTTTCACAATCAGTGCAAACAGTGTTCTTTTACTGACGTGTACTAGTGCCCTTTGGGTACAGGTGTGTTTCTTTCTCTTTCTCTATTTTTTTCTTTTCTTTCCTCACCTATTATGTCTCTCACGCCGGAAACTACCGGCCATCTAGTACGCTCAGCTATCGATATGGTTTATAATACCACTAGTGAATTCCCACAGTTACCAGTGCCTCTACAGCAAGCTCAACCAGTGTCTACGCAGCCAACCCAGGTTTCTCGCACCAATACTTTTAATCCTAATTCACCAGTGCGTCAATCACCCTTACGCCCGTCACAATTACATCTTACCACGTCAACTGCTGCTATAGTTACCGCTAAAACTACGAGTGACGTTATCATGCATGAGACTGCCCCATCTAACAGTTCACCTGCAACCAGCTCTAGTCGCGCTGCTACACACGCTGCTGCTGCCACAGCTGGCCCGAGTAAGCGTCGCTGTACAGCTCCCCCATCAGAACAAACAACTGCCTCGCGCTATGCTTACTCTGTTTCCACGCACAACCGCTTCGCACTACTAGAAAACAACACAGCCATGGACGAGACAAGCAACTCCGAGACACCTAAGGAAAAAGTTCCACCAATTTGCTTGCGCAACATTGGTAACTATCAACTTCTATTACAAGATCTAAAAAATAATGTTACCTCTGAATTTCACACAGAGCTTCGCGGGTCTATCCTTAAGGTTCATCCCTCTACTTCTGACGATTTCCGTAAACTTACTACATACTTCAGCTCCATACAACAGGAATACTATACTTACAGAAATCCGACAGATAAGCTTTTCTCGGTAATTATCCGAGACATCCCTCCTTCGCTCACTGATAAGGAAATCTATGACGAACTGTGCTTACAGAACTACCCAGTGCGGAAGGTCACTCGACTTATGAATCGGTCGAAACAACCCATTCCTCTCTGTGCGGTGGAATTGTTAAATAGCGATGATGGTAAAGCTATACTCAACCTAACTCGCCTGTTCTACAGTGTTGTTAAGGTGGAACATCGCCGTCGTAACACTGACATACCGCAATGCACCCGCTGTCAGAATTACGGTCACACAAAGAACTATTGTCAGCTGACCCCGAGGTGTGTTCGCTGTCTAGAGAATCATCACTTCTCACAGTGCACTAAACCGAGAGACACTCCAGCTCAGTGTGTTCATTGTCATGAAAACCATCCAGCTAACTACCGAGGTTGTCGGCATTATTTAGAACTGAAATTCAGAACACAAAATAGCAACACAAGGCAACAGCCTGGGAATTCTCATCGCTCTCGTCCCCTACAACAATCAGACAATCCTGCACAGCAACCATTACAACCCCCAGCTGCATCACCAGTACCTCCAACTTCTTCACCAGCAACTTATGCCAGTGTAACTTCTGCTTCCTCGACGAGGCGTACTACTACACAACCGGATCCCTCTGACTCTTCTTCTCTCTCGGCTCTGCTAAGTAGCCTGTTCACTCAACTTCTAAGTTCTTTATCTACGTTCCTCACTCCTCTCTTACCGCAATTTACACAATGTTTCCAAAACGCTCTTCTAACTATTTTCCGAAATGGTGGCGTGTAATAGGCCATCTCTTTCATCACTCACTCTCCTGAACTGGAACGCTAATGGCATACGCACTAAACGTGCCTCCTTCGCTGCCTTTCTCAGCTTGCACAGTATAGATGCTGCCTGTATCACCGAGACTCATCTTCTCCCGAATGAACGTTTCTCTGTTCCAGGCTACAAGATTTATAGATTTGATCGGAATGCACCTACCGCCTCTGGGGGAGTAGCTGTGCTAGTTAAACGTTCTCTGACTCATCATGAAATATTCCTACCTGTGATTCCCGGTTTTGAGGTAGTGGGCATTAAACTCTCTCTTCGCGATAGCAACGATCTCGTTCTAATGAGTGCTTACAAGCCCCCAAATAGTAAGCTTAATACTCACTATTTCTCTTTCCTTTTCCCAGCAGAAAGCTGCACTCTCTTGCTAGGGGATTTGAACTCGAAGCACACTTCTTGGGGCTGTAGAGTCACAAACCCGAATGGACGGCGTCTGTTTGACACTATTAATGCCACTGGTCTTCACATACTGGCTCCCACAGAACCGACTTACTATTCTGGCAACCCACAGGTAGCTCCTGACATTTTGGACATTGGGGTACATCGCAATATACGATTACCTGCATCGATTTCTGCACTGCCAGCGCTCGATTCCGATCACTGTCCAGTGTTGGTCACATTTAACCTCACTCCTAATATTTTGCCACAAATCCCGCGACTCATCGATGGTTTTGTCAACTGGGACATCTTTCGCACACACCTGGATGCTGCACTCCACACATCTTATCAACTGGGTACTGCGGATGCCATAGACACTGCCGTTCACCATTTTACCTCTGCCCTCTCTTCCAGTGTACGATCCTCTACTATCCGCAGTCCTCAACCTCGTCATTTCCCCTCCTTGCCTATCCATATTACTCAACTCATCCAAGAGAAACATCGCATCCGTCGACTGTGGCAACGTCAGCGTCTACCCTGGCTGCGCCAAAGATTAAATAGTCTCATTCGACAAGTACGAACCGCACTAGAGCAACACCGATTTCAGGAGTACCAGCGACAATTAGCCACTATCCGTCCCGGAGATCATACCTTATGGAACATCACTAAGAGGATTCTCCGAGAGCCGACAGTGATTCCACCTCTTCAGGTTGATGGGACCCTTTTGAGTGACTCTGCTGCCAAGTGTGACGCTCTAGCTACTCACTACGAGCGTACATTCACGCCTAACACCTGTCTTGACTCTAATATTCCCTCTTCCGTGGACAGGGAACTCCTTGAGTACCAACTTCGTCCTACAGCGCACAACAGAATTTCGTTCACTACTCCACGTGAATTGTCCCGCTTTATCCATCGTCTTCCCGTTAAAAAGTCTCCCGGTCATGACCTTATCCCTAACGTTGTGCTGAAGAATTTGACAAACAAAGCCCTAGCTTATTTATCATCAATCTTCAATGCTGCTCTGCGCATTGGTCATTTTCCATCTACATGGAAACATGCGGAAATTATAGTCTTCCATAAACCCAACAAGCCAAAAAATCTTCCCTCAAGTTACAGACCAATCAGCTTATTACCTACACTTTCTAAGCTTTTTGAAAAGATTATTCATCAACGTATTTCTCATTTTTTGATCCATAATCAGATAATTCCGTCTTTTCAGTTTGGCTTTCGCCCGAAGCATGCTACCACTCACCAATTGCTCAGAATCACGCAGTCTATTATTCAAGGTTTCGAAAACAGGCAGTACACCGTAGCAGCATTCCTAGATATCGCCCAGGCATTCGACAAGGTGTGGCACAGTGGACTACTACTTAAAACATATCGCATTGGTCTTCCTTATTATCTGATACAAATCATAGCAAGTTTTCTCACCAATAGAACCTTTGTGGTGCGCATTGCTGGTTTCACATCCACCCGACGGCCTATTTTAGCAGGTGTACCTCAAGGTTCAGTACTTGCACCACTCCTCTTTAATATATTCACTTATGATCTTCCTGATATAGCTCCAGTTTGTACGGCGTTATACGCAGATGATACTGCTCTCTATTATTCTCACGTCAATATTCTTCATGCCATTCAGAAACTGCAAATTGCCCTAGATCAATTAGCTCATTGGTTCTCTCACTGGCGCATTTCCCTCAATACTAACAAGACAGAGGTTAAGATCTTCTCTTTACGACCTTATAGGGATCCTCCCTCACTATGGCTGCTGGGGGAACCGCTCTCATGGTTACCAAGCAATGTGCCAGTGAAATACCTTGGGGTGTTACTGGACACTCGACTTACTTGGAACGCCCACATCTGTCGGTCTGTTACGCTTGCATTTGCCCGGATATCAAAACTGTACCCTCTACTCAACAGGCGCACTTCACTTGGTTATGAATCCTCCCTGCTTCTTTACACATCTCTAGTCCGTCCCATTTTTACCTATGCAGCTCCAGTCTGGGGTGGCACCAGTAAGACTAATCTCCGCCGACTGCAGGTACTACAAAACAGGGTGCTTCGTACAGTTACAAACGCTCCATGGTTCATCCGAAACCAGCAGCTTCATCATGAGTTTGGTCTTTTACCCGTTCACCAATACATCCGACGCCTGGCACGTCCATTCTTTTACCATCTCCAGGAGGTCCCTGGAGCTGTTACCTACCGTCTCGGCTGTCGCACTCGCCAGCCAACTCGCCTGAAGCGCAGACTGCCCCAAGATCTTCTCCTAAGTGACGTCTCCAGCACAGACGACTCAGACACGTGATTACTACCATCAGACTTTAAGTTCTCAATTTGTGTTACAGTTATCCTCCACATTTAGTTAGAGGAGTCGTTCATGGCTACCTCCATTGTTATGTGTCCTGTTCCTATGTATCTTATAACAAACATCTGTAAAGCATAATTGCTGATCGATGGATAAAATAAAAAAAAAAAAAAAAAAAAAAATATATGTGACCAGCAGGCCGTTGCGCCTTGAACTTCAGTCGTTGACGAGCACTTCTGCTATACCCCCATTCTCTCTTTTTCCTTTCTCTTTTCTCTTCTATCCCCATACCTAATACTTACCAACCTACAAAGCCAACAGACCGTCACTATGTGGTTAAGGCCAAACCAATGTGTTTCTGTTGCAAGATATGCCATTTTGTTAACTTTACATATTAAAACTTCTGTGTGTTAGGAATTAAAAGGTAAGTGAAAATATTTGTTCCTATTTGTTTGATATGTAAAGATAAATAATTTAATGTAAATACACATCTATCTTTTTTATTGCCATATCATCTGGCCAAAACACGTCTGCAACAGATTAGAACTATTTGCTAACATTCATCCATGGGGAATTTGGATCGAACATGGAGGCCCTTTACTGAAATCTACACTATTCTACTAAGAGGTACTGTAGGCTTTATTTCTTAACCTTGTGAGCAAAGGAGAGAAAAAACAGCCGTTTAATTTGAAATTAATTCATTATAATTATATTTAGATGGCCGGAAACATATTATTTATAAATGCAATAATGTTTCATAGCAAAATATCTCTTTATTTCATACTATAATTCTAATTTTATGCACTGTGTTTTCTCGTTAAAGTCTCCCCTAACTTTTATAAGTAATTAATCGGAATTTATATGACTCAGTTATATTTGCCTTGCTATTTAACTGACGAGTTTTCAGAGTGGATTGAATTATTGGCAGAATTCGATCTGCCCATGTTTGATGTGAAAGGTGGTGATGGACCAAGCGAATGTTTTACATTCTCGATTGCCGAACGATAGTTACAATCCAATGCTTTCATTCGGTTTGTCATTCAAATAAATGAGTGTCTCGGTAGCGTAGATGCTAGCGTGTTTGTCTCACGTCCAAGAGGTTCGGAATTGGAACCTTGGCCAGGGTGAGCTAATTGGATAAGGTTTCTTTTTCGGGGTTTTCCGTTATTCTGAAAGACAAGTGTCTTGTAGGTCTAAGCTCTATAGACTCTAGGTTCATTTCAGCATCATTTCACCCATTTAGTTCTGCGTCCGTTACGACTTACCGTTGGAGGACATAAATTAAACAAAATCATATAAATACGTTGAACTGTAGCCTGAGTGGCCACACGTACAGTAGACTGTAAAGTTGAAATTCGTAATGTTGCACTAAACTTATATTTGCATCACACGAGTAAAGAAGGTCTAGGGGTGACATGCTATCCTCTGGTTACTGGGGTCGCGGCTTCAAATCCGGTAGAGGGCGTTGGATCTTTAAGGGCGTATAAACACTTAGCATAATTTCCTTCTCCGAACTGGAAATAAAGCCGGTTGTTCAGTCTCGTAGATTTGCGCGGCTAGCACATCTCACTGTAAACCAACACAGTTAAAAACCGTCACAAAAAAGTCTAATTTTTAAATAATCGACGAAATTAAATATGAATGATGTATCATGAATTTTGGCGTTAGCCTATTTTTCAAAACGTAACTAATTTACCGAAATTGCAATGGCATGTTGAAGCATAGTAACAATTTCACGTCGACTTTTTAATTGAGTATATGAACAAATTAATATAAATATAATGCAATACTTTTCTTCTACTCTTGTAACTTTTTCTACTCTGATTTATCTCAATTAGTTCGCCAATAAAAATTTCAATTAACGGATTACCATATTAAATACAATAAAAATAATGGAGCTCAATGGGGAAATGGACAAGCCGTATATTTTTTAATCGATCACAAGAGAAGTAAAAGTGAATGACATAAAGAAAGGTCAAGCTCATGATTTACGTATTTTGAGAAGTATTTACAGCTACAGATAGACAAAATAAGAGGAAATTGTGAAATTATGAACAAATAGGCAAGAATCTTAAAATACAATAAACATTACAAAATATTATGAAATACATATATTTAAAACCAAAACATTTGAAGATCAACGATTTGAAGAAGTGTAAGCTCAATATTCGAAAAGACAGACGTAGTAGACTTTTATTCATAGTTAATAATAAACTATCAATGAGAAGGAACAAGTTAGTTAAAGTTTAGAAGTTTTAGTCATTGTGAAAACGTTTAACTTAGGAGAGGAAAATGAATTTAAGTAATCATTGTTTTGTGTGTAATACCAATTAGTAATTAGAGGGTTTGAGGTACAATATGCCACTAAAAGATTAACAGTGCTATTTGGCAAAAGGTTGTGGACTTCACATGATGAAATGGCCTGAGCGACTTAAGTATAGGGTCACTTAGCAATATAGCTACCGTTCCGCGGGCTCCCTCCCTTTCCACGGAAAATCGAGAATCTCCGGCAAAATTGCAGCCCCAGAGCCGTATAAAATTCCTTACCTTATAGTAGATATATACTGGAAATATTGATCTTCTGCTCTCAATTAGACAGCATAACATCATATAAGAATTTTTCCCTCACTCTCGTAAGCTGGCAGCAGTAATCCTTATGATTTTTTACATGATACTGTAGTTAAGTCCCTGTTAATTACATATGTCATTGGGACTAATCAAACCAAAGAAGAGGCAGATTAATACTCTCGCTCATTATTTCCACAACCATACGTGACTTTGAATGTCACACTCTGGAATATCCTTTTTGTTTCCGTCAGCATCCCAGTAGTTTGGGAATATTAGTAAGTTCGTTCTTCCTCTTGTAATATTTGTGTATCAGAATATTATAGTTAATCAATATTTGCCGAAACTAATTAATAGGGAGCGCTGGAACACCCTGTGAAAGCAGCTGGCAGCGGGAGACAGGGAAGGTTCGGTTAGCCACGCCCTCGCCTCGTTTGTCCTATAGTGGTGACAGGCTGTGGTTGGGGGAAAAACATGACTGTGCCGTATGTTTCCTTACACCTGGTTCTCGATCTTTCTGTTACTAGAACAATCCTGTAAACACCAGAAGTTGGCGATATTCCTATTTAAAGAGGGTTACAGACAGACAGAGTTGAGTTGGTCAATCAGTTGGTTAGTGTGTGTGAGTGAGGACAGTTCTTGGTGTAAGAAGGCAGTGTTAGTCAGTGACGTGTTAATGAACGGAAAGATTGTGCAACGGAAGACTGTACGTAACTGTGAAGGTGTACCGGAGCTTACGTAACCGCGAGTACAAGGAAATTGTAACGGACGAACTGGTGAATTGTAATTGTTGCAGCACGTAATTCTGTGTAATTGGCAAGTGTTTAACTGTAAGTCGGTGGAAATAAAGAACATTGTTGAGTGGTGTAATTGGACTTTTCATTTCACGAACCCACAAAGTCACATTATGTTCTGTCAGGGAAAATGCTAAGACAGCAGCCTGAGAGAGAGAGAGAGAGAGAGAGAGAGAGAGAGAGAGAGAGAGAGAGAGAGATAATCAGACAGACAGAGAGAGAGAGAGCTATTGCGGCTATCTGAAGAATTACTAGCAATTTAACATTTTCGAGTGCATACAGCAAGTGAATTAGTTCCTTAATTTGCTAGGAAATTCGATAAAAAGATTTCCCCTTAATACCCTTTTGAGGGCTTAAAAGAGCATTTATAGAAAACGATTCACGTGAGCAGTAACATTCAAACACGATAAGTCTGATAAATAGGAAACTTGGTGTATACGTTCAGGACTGTATTGTACTAGTGTCACGGAGTTAGGGGCTCGAATACAAACTGCGTGGTGGGAAATTCGTCAGAAACGCATTCAGAACATTTTTGATGCAATATAGCAGCTCTAATTGCAGTGCATGGAGGCTACACGAAATACTGAATATTAGGGCTCAAAGCTCATGTACAGGTTTTAAAAGTTAATCATTTGATACTTCTAATGTACCTAGCCTGTGGTATTAAATTCATTGAATTCATGTGTTTGCTTCTTGGTGTTGCAATTTTCACAAACAGTAGTGTATGTGTAAAATCGTCCAATCTCACTTTCTCCCTTGCATTATACAGAATTTTAGACAGACGACAACGCACCTCCTCTACAAAAACACGCTACATGATATACACATACATCCAGCTCGTACTCACCATTTTCGCTTCCAGTTGCAATAAGCATGAGGGTTAGAACAACGACTAGTGCTGATGTACTTGAGCATCTAAGCGAGAACATTTGTATAAGGTATGCTCGCTGTTTAAGAGCAGAACGTCAATATTTCCAGCATAGATTATGAAGTAAGGATTTTAGTCGGCCTTAGATGGCAAAATTTCTTCGGCGATTGCCGGTTTTCTCACGCACTGGAGAGAGTCTCTGGAACGGGTTACGGTATATTTTAGCTACCCTATGTTTACACCTGCAACGTGCTACTACGTACATTAAGACCTATTAATGTCCACAGTGCAGGTGTGAGCGTATGCTTTCTAGTTGACATACATTGCACTGCCATAATACATCTTCAGGAGAACTGTGTAGTTGGTACATTCCTGTCACAGCTCTTCTCCTAGATAGAAATCAGCAATGGCGTAAACGTTCTGCTTTCTTAGATCGCATCTAGCAAGGTTTTCTGGTAACGGAAACAATTTTAAATTTTAAAACTCACAAATATTATAAAATATTGATAAATACGAAGATTTTCATAATATGTGATGATATTATAAATAGAATACCACATTTCAACTTTTTCTCACTTCATTTAAGTCCACTCACTGCAAACTACATATTTCCATAACAGTAGCAAGCATGGTATAAAATATAAAATAGGTACACATAGGAGTGGCAACAGCATCGATACACACAACATTATCAAGACAACTTTCTTGTATTTGTATTTAGCATCGCAGCCCTACACAACAATATTTGTGGCATACATTCTAACCATTTCTATAACTTAAGTACTTCGAGTTCAAACTAAATATTTGAACTAGCGTGTACAGTGCAAAGCTCATTACGTTCTATAATATCCTAAATATTATTGTCTGTTTTCCAATTTCTCCAGTGATATTAATCTTACAGGCCGATATTTGATTTGAAATTTAATTAAAATGACTTGTAAAAATTGAGAGTATATTGGTAAATGAGTAGTTATTACATTATTTGCATTGGTCAACAACATTAGGGAAACCTTAAATGAGCTGTTTATAATCCCTCCCTCACTTACTACTGGGATTTTTACTTTGGCGCATTCCTTTGAAGCCAGAATTACACGATTATTGGTGAATATATTCCAACGAACACAGGTTCCAGGGTTCGGGAAGGTAGCGTCTAATACTTTGGAAATCTCTTTTTAGTCGTCAGCATTATCTGTATATTAGTATGTATAAAGATAATGAAGGAAAAATAGATAAAATGTACTAAAATGGAAACATAGGTATTATTACAAGTGCAAACATGTTCCTTAGATTAACAATATAAACAACTTGTATAGAACACAATATCACGTAATTGCACTTTCTTTTCAAAACTCAATTAAGTACATTACAGTTGCAGAAAAAATGAAGTGTGTAGTGTTCAACGCCCGCTTTTACTACATACGGCACCGCAGGCGGTGACACTGATGAAGATGGAGCACCGGTGGAATGAGTTGGAAAGGAAAACCGGAGGTCCCGGAGAAAACCCGCCCCAGCACCGTGTTGTCCACAACAAATCTCACTTTACGGTCGCCTGGGATCGAACTCGGACCGCCTTGGTGAGAGCCAAGCAATCTAAGCACTGAGCCATGGTGCGGCCGCTACAGTTGCAGACATTGTCCTTGTATGGAACATATAAAAATGCATGACCATAATTTCTGGAATTCTCCTATATTTCATATAGTCATAAAAGAAATTGTAAAGGTACTGAATTTCATGGACATTAAACTTCAAACTAAAGTTACATAATTGATTAAATATTTCAATACCCAATTATGTTAATAGATTTAATTGTTTTTGACACAACTCTGATTACAGCATGTAGACATCTAGGGAATGTGTCAGACGGTTTCTTATGTGGCCCGCATTCGGGGGGTCCGGGTTCGATTCCAGTGACGGACCTATCTGACCCATGAGAATTTTCGGGGGTTTTCACGGAGTCACCAGGTGAATAGGAAAGGTTAACTGCATCCACCGAATTTCCTGTCCCTCCATTTCACCTCCATTATTATTCCACAGCATCTCTGATTTGGTGGTTTCTTCCAGGGCGGAGGTGTCGGTGGGTGTCTCGGCGGTGCATGGTGGGATTACATATTCTGAGTGAACAGTTTCTCCTCCGGCGGGATGAACTCCGGTCTCTTACCCGGAGTCCTCTGCTTGATGGGAGTGGGGGCGGCCTCCGGTCTCCGAACCGGCCTCGTAAGTGTTTCGAGGCCACAGTAAGCGGGATGACGATTGTGCGGCACTGCCGGGAAGTTTCTACCTAGTATAGGGACCTCGCACTCTGTACTGCAGTAACTCCTTGGTGTCGGCCACCCTCCGTCTCCTCTCAGCTCATCCTCACTCCCGAAGGTGCCACACTTGATGCATAGATATAAAAGACCAGTCTGATCGAGGTACCGAATCCCCTACGAACAAACCAATCTAACCCAATAGTGTATAGTGGAATTCACTTCAACTTCAAGTGTTTATTCCACATAAAATTCCTAGATAATTTAACTATTATAAACGCTATAGTGAATTCTTATGCATATCAATTTACATGAAATTGCTTAATCATTGAAATGTATTACTTATAAGTTTGCTAAAACCTTGTATACATGTAAATATCCCGCTCCATAGATTGTTTTTTTTTTTCTGGGCAAAACTGAATGAGATTAAAAGTATTCGCATGGGAGAAGCGCTGTTAATTGTTTTATATGTAACACACTATAAGCTGAGTCTTGTATTCCTCCCATCTTATTGGTTGGGTAATCTGAGTGAATGTTACTATTGTTTTAAAGTACGCCAAGTACAATCAGTGCAGTAAGTGAAAAAAAATGAATGCTGATGGTAAATACCGAATAATTCGGAGTATGTGATTATCTAATAATTAGATAGTTTTGAGTTACATTGCGAAACTCTATGCTGAGTAATTTCGGTCTGTGCATATTCGTAGTAAAGGATTTGGATAGTGACACTCAATGCTTAGACGGTAAATTGGTAAACGATAGTTTCCTGTAATAGCCGCATGTTTTCATTTGGTTCTGCATCATTATGGTGCTATTATCCTGTTGAACGGTAGTCATAGCATTGAGTTAGTGTAATCATTTGATAGTAGTGCAGTAGATTTTATGTTTGGCTTCTTTTATGCTCTGCGTTATAATGATGTAAACACGGAGATTTCGTGCACTATGGAAGCAGAAATATGATCCTAAAAGGGTAATTGTAACCGTGTAGTAAAAGATGTACATTTTACAGATATTTAAGTGTATCATTATTGTAATGAATGGGGTTATGAACATTTTCCATTTGGGCGATGCCTTTCACGTAAATTAATAATTTAAGTAGAGCAGTTGTAAAAAAACTACTATGCAGTGAGCGAACGGAACAAATCATTTCGGCATGACACGCTTTCATACTGTCTTTATCTATCTCTCTAGCAAGAAATTATTAAACTGATTAATAATAATTAAAAAGCGACTTTGCCTAATGATGACACTGTTTTGTCTATAATGAACGTAACTTCCATGCCATGACGAGATTTACATTTTGTCTGCTTCATACAGTTTACCAGTGATGCATGTCACTCATATGAAGAAGACTTCAAAGGCTGTTCACAGACAATTCAAGATACAGACACATTTTATTTGCCGTAAAAAGTGTCTTAAACACATGTCCGTGCCGTAGCTCAGTGGTTAAGCGGCTTGGCACTCACCAAGGCAGCCGGGTCTCGATCCCAGGTGACCGCAAAGTGAGATTTGTGATATTTTGTTGCAATTTATGTCCTCCAACGTTGCCATATCGGACGATCAATGGAATGGGTGAAATGATGCTCAAATGGGCCCAGGGTCCGTAGAGCTTAGAGTTACCAGACATTCGTCTTTCAGGATAAGGTAAACTCCCGGTAAAAACCTTATCCAGCTAACTCACCCTGACCGAGGTTCGAACTCGGGCCTCTTGAACGTGAGGCAGTCATGCTACCATTTACGCTACCGAGGCAGGCGAGATTTGTGATGGACAGACGTAGCTGGGAAGGGTTTTCTCCTGGATCTCCGTGTTCCGTCTTCATTTCATGTACCCATCATCAGTATCACCGCCTGAGGAGAATGTTAAACATTACACATTCATTCATTCGTAAACATATGATGTTTTAAGCAAAATGATTAATCACCAACGAGAGCATCAGAAGTAAAACAATACTTTCGATGAAAAGTATGGATTTGGAATAAGCGAATCTGTTTAAAAATCCTCATGTTGCATTCCTGGAAGGTTGCGAACATAAATTCCGTTTCATGTTTAAATAATTTCCGTTTTTGAATTGTGCTGCTTACAGGTGCAAAAGGGATACGTTCCAAAAATACACCAGTTTATGGAATCAAGGGGCGTCAAAACATGTATTTCTGGTGAAATCTTGATAAATTATTTTAGGCTTGTTTCCTTACCCAAATACGTAGTAGAGACGTCATGGTTTCAAAATTCGCAGTTTGAAACCGCTATGTGACTGCACATATTGAATGAAAAAATTAGTGATTTATTTCCATTTTATTAAATTTTTGCTGCTAATGCACGTTTCTAGTCTTCTTGTAAACTACATCATACAAAACACGTACTACCTCGTCATACTAAGTCTAACTACTATGTACATAAAGCAGTCTATTATACTCAAACACTTCGTTATTTGTACAAGGAACTCTTCACTTTTACATTCCTTTAGTTTTACACACACACACACACACACACACACACACACACACACACACACACACACACACACACACACACACACACACACACACACACATACACACACACACACGCACACACACTCACTCACTCTCTCTCTCTCTCTCTCTCTCACACACACACACACACACACACACACACACACACACTTACATGCAGGCGTATGCATTCTTCCTCTCTTTCTTTTTCCACCCTTGTCTATTGTTCCCTGCCTTTCCTTAAGTATTCTGATCTGTTTTTCCGTTATGTTACCTAATATTTTCCTGTAATTTTAACTTTTTGTTGCTGCTATGTCAGTTAATCTTTAATTGATATAACCTTGTGGAATATGCCCCATTTCACTTCCTCCCTCCCTCGAGCTCATTATTGCTTTCCATTCTAATAAACAACTGAGTATTCCTTCCAACTGTTTACACACAACGCAAGTTTCTCTATTGTCCTCTCTGAAATCTTTTACAAACAATACTCTTGGCCGTATCACAGTGCTTTTACCCTTCAAACTGACAACAATACGTATTTCACAATGTTTTAAAATAATTATTCTACACAATTTTACAGACACCTTATCTGTAACACTTCTCCAAATTTATTTTGTGTATCATCATTTCTTTGAACTATTTCCAGCCTTACTATACTTTGGGCTCCAACTTTCCAGTGCTGTTCCAACTCATCCCAATTGCTTGTAAAGTTTCTAACTCTTCAGCCAACTAAGTGCTTGATTACAATATTTACTTCTATTGGTATCTCCAATACTCTTTCAAAGGTACAGATACTCCAAAAGGTATTCGTCTAACGATAGCACATTGAATATAACAAACACAATCAGAAACATATAGATAAGAAACGAACAATAACTATTTCCTTACCTCTGTTCATATGTCGATTTAAAAATAAAACACAATTTGGGTTCATATATTGCTTATTTAGTGGAAAGCCCTACGTTATTTAAAATCATGTCCCATTTGATGTCAAACAAGTATTAGTCTAGTAAACAAGATCCCAGGTATGGGACATACCCAGCTGACACACAGCCCTTCCTTTTCCTATGTAGTTGTGTTTCATCGTGATAGTTTCATGTGTTTTCAAAGCCGTTGGCTGCTATTTAAGTAATAAAGGTTGAAAACGCCGAGAAGCTACAAAGGAAGAGAGAGAAATTTGCATTAGGTTATTTTAAAAAGAAAATCTTATCAAGAAATGAGAGGAACCATTGGAAGACCTACCAATACAGTTAAGACTTATTATATACAGGTTTGATATGAACAAAACTTACGAAAATCAATAAAGTCCTGCAGTTCTGTCCGAAATGGAGAAATGACAGTTACTTAGAGAAGTCAACAAAATCCTAAACTAAGTGCTCCAAAATTTGCTATTACAGTTGAAACACACACAGGAAAGTCTTTTTCGGCACAAACTATAAAAACGTTCTTTATGAAGCTTAGTATGGAGACCGAACAGCCCGTAGAAAACCATGCATCAGTAAAATCAACAGATAGAAGCGATTCTTTTTCAAAAGAACATAAATGGGATGGATTTGATTTCTGGTAGAATGTTATATTTACTGATGAGAGTCAATTTGAGCTCTTTAAGTCAAAAGGGCGAGTAATAGTGTGGAGAATACAGAATTGTGAGCTTGAGGAGAAAAATATAACAGCTCCAGTTAAACATGGAGGCGATTCAGTGCTTGTCTGAGGCTTCATGAGTGCAAATGGTGTGGGGGATTTGTGTTTAATTGATGGAATTATGAACCATAAGGTTTATACAAACTTCCCAAAAACAAATCTGTCCAGAAGTGTAAACAATATGGGTGTTTCTGAGGATTATATTTTCACACAATATGATAGAAACATACAGCTCTACATACAAGGCTATGGTTATTGTATAATACTCCACGAGGGATGCGCACACCACCGCAATTCCAAAACATGAATTCAATAGAGAATATGTGGAGTATACTGAACAACAATATTAGGAATCATCAAATATGTCATATAAAGGATCTAAAGAACGCTCTACTATAGGAATGACGTAAAATTACAGTGGAAACAACACAATCTTTGGTGAAATCCATGCCAAGAAGAATGTAGGAGATTATAAAGAGGAATGGAGGGCCTACTAAGTACTAACCTTAACATTCTACACCATTTTCAGTATGCGGACGAATACTTAATTTGCATCCTATATTGTATATCTTTAATTTTTAATCATTGTGTCAATAGGTACTATACGTTTCTTTATTTTCCTTTCTTTTTCACTAAGCATTCAAAAAGACAGTCTCCCTGCTGTACTTTATTGTAATGATTTTCCACTATCCATACATCCTTAAACATAAACTCATGCATTAGACGAATACTTTTTGGAGTAACTGTATGTGATCTTCTACACCACATTTTTTTAAGTTCTCTTCATCACAAAATTTTTCTCCCTATTCTGCTTAACTCCGCCAATGCCACTCTCTTTGGCGAAGCTGTAGGTGAACCTTATAACCTGTCTGCGAACTGAATAGACTTTCAACCAATATTTGAAGGACCAACAACCCATCCTCACTCATGGTTCCACTACCTCCGCGTATGATCTCTCCAGCCATCTTGTAGGCCAGTTTGGAATTTTCTTTAAAATATATTCTAAGGGCCTTTAAAGTTCCTAAAGGCCTTCTACGGTTATTGCACGTCACTCAATAGTACTTGCACACATTGTCTGTAAATTACGTAGCTTTTTACTCATTTAAACTTTGGGTACTCCTGACACTGAGATAACAATTTCAGACTTCTGTCTCTGACCGTCGTAAAGCGATTAAATGTGTTGCATGTTTTCTTCAGCTCATTTAAACAAAGTATTTGCTTAATAATTAAGAAATATAATTTTTATCCTTAAAACATAATGGTCTAGAGGAACAAAATTTTGTCTTTAGCTTACGTTCACCTTTATTCCCTCTTCTATCCATAGTAAGCAGTTAGCATGTCGAGCATCGTATTCCATCGAGAAATTTGATGTTGAAATTTCACAAGAAATATGTGTTATAAGGTCTCCTGAATTAAAAATAAAATAACAACAAGTCTGCACGCACGGCATGTTCTTGATGTCAAACACGTTCTTGGTACATAATCATATTCTAATGTGAACAACGCAGTTGGTCCTGGTTTAGGGAAACAGGCAATATACAAACCTACATATTTTCACGTGTGCTATCCAAAGCACTAAGCGACTTAGCTGGGACATTAAAATATTTTGCTAGGGTGACGGAAGTTCAGCACTTTCCTAGGATGCGACATGAAAATTTTCAGGTAAATCGCTGTTGTCGTGGGTCATCGGGTTTTGAGTTGTATTGCTTCGCTTTGCGTGCTTATTTTATACTTTATACTTGAGTATTATATGATATTTTGTTTGCTGTTGACGGATGCTGCATTAAACTCCCGTTGATTAATAATGTTTTTCTTGGCCTAGCTATAATCAGTTAGCAACGAAATATTTTTGTGTCTTAAGGCTGTAGTCTAGAATCGATAATTATGAGTAGTTATTGCTTGAAAAACACACTTACCCTGAAAGTGAAGAATGCAGTTTAACTTAAAACACTTAAAATACCTTTACCACACTATTACATAGTATATTATTTAAACCAATTCTTCTACAATAATAAAGCTACGCTAGCCTCTTTCTCTTTCTTGCTGTGGAAGATTCTTACCATCTCTCTGATTAGGTGATGTTTACGATCACCTATTATGGAATGATTTCCATAGTTAGCGACTCATTGTGCGTCTCCTTGTTTTCCCACTCTAATTAATATTCACATAAACGTTTCACTAAATATTCATTATGTATTATTTTCCCGAAATAAGCCTATCGATTTTTATTAAAATATAAAATATTTAAACGTATAGATGTTTGGTAATGCCTTCATGACAAATGAAATGTTTAGAATGTTGAATGTTTTGGCAAAGGACTTCGAAGTTCTTTTCATTCGGTAGGAATTGTGCATTTTGCATAATTTCGTATAACAGTAAACCTCAAGAAATATACTAAAACATACTACATAAAAATCTAAATGTGCTTAAAAGTCACCTATTACGAATAACCTTTCTATTACTTATGTCAGTTCCAAGGTATCCCATTTTAAATGGCTCGAATTGGTCAATGCTTTTTCATTCTTTCATGGTTCTGTCCACATTTAGTTGTTCCCTGCAATTGCATGTAACGAAAATTTTATGGCCAACACATAGCACTCAGTTGATAGCCATTCGTCTATCATTATCCACATTTTGTCTACAAGGAAATGTGTCATGCAGCTATTTCTGTAAAGACTTCTTAGGATTAGATTAAGATATTTGGGAGAAAAGGTTTGTAAGAATAATTTGAATATCACTAATAAACGGTATGGAATAAAGTAATGCGAATATAACCCATGTTTTTATCTTCTTACCACGCAGAGAAAACGCACATTTTAAACCTTTATGTAGCGACCAGCTCTTAAATTATTTGACTGTCCCGCGAGTCTACTCCATTCCTCCACTCCCAATGTATCTACAGCAAAACCTGCAATCAGGGCACGTCTACAAATATCTTTCTCCATTAACATGAAGTAAGTTAGAATTGTTTGTGCAAGAGAGAGTTGAGAAGGTCTAGTAAATGCAACGTAGGAGATTTTTTCTTCAATTTTTCTGCTACATTAAAGGCATTGCAGATGATGGGCCGACTTGTGACTTTCTTTACGTTGGAATGTAACTTTTAGCATTTTTAATTTTTTTTTTTTAGTTTACGTCCTCCAACATTAAGTCATATCGGACGATGAATTAAATGGGTGAAGTGATGCTCAAATGAGCCCGGGGTCTATAGAACTTATAGTTACCTGACATTAGTCTATCAGGATAAGGGAAAACCCCGGAAAAGGTCTTATCCAGGTAACTAACCCTAACCGAGATTCGAACTTGGGATCTCATGAACGTGAGGCAGGCATGCTACCATCTACGCCACCGAGGCGGGCTTTTTTTGAGGTTTGCTAGCAGATACAAGTTCCGCCTTTTGTCATTTGAAAAAGGCTTCTCCGGCATTAATTGTTGGGAAAATATTTTGAAGAATAGTGTTAAATAATTACATCTGCATTTACGCGACAGTAATATCATTTAGTTAAGACGTTGTCACAAATATTATTTAACGGACAGCATGGCAGAAGCCGATTTTTCATAGAAAGTCTTTACATAAAGCTTACGTATTTTTACAAACAAGTATGCTATAACATTAGCTCGTTTCAATAAGTGCTAATAACTTAAAATAGGCACGTAGATGGACACTAAATTTAAGCTTACATGAAGTGATAATAAAGGTACAATCAGTAACGATAGTTAAGGAGGCACAGCAATTTACTGATTTACCACTTAAAAACACACTTTGACACGAAAAAATTGTATAGAAATATCAAAAACTAGGTACTAATATCCTACACATCTTATGTATGTAGTTATATATAATACAATTTATTAAATTCCACCATTCTATTGATTACGCGTAAATATTAAAACATTTCTTCGAAATTGCGTTGTTCAATATATATTTATTTTTAAGGCAGACCCCATCATCAGGTTTGAAACAATATCCTTGAATACGTAGATCAGCAGTCTCAGGTAAGTACTGTAGTCTCACCCACGTGTGTAGTAGAAAACAATAGAACCATTGTATTAATGAATAACGCGACCAGTTAATAATAGAATGATCGATTTCCCGGTCCTAAACCAATACGTTGTTGTGGTTGACCATTGTTCGTACCTATTATTGTCTCACAGCACGAATTTTTAATTGAAGTGCTAAGGTTAGCATCATATTAATAAATATGATTAAACTTCCGACAATAATAAAATAATGAACGTGTGATGGGGGAAACACGTTGATGAAAATACGTGCATAAAATGCCCGTAAGCTATAAAAAGGCACACGCTGTGAAAATGAGCAATTGTAGGCATTCTAAAATTAGTAAGCATGAGACTATATGAATTCACGTTTCTTAGTCTCGTAAAAACTCTGGAACTGTTGAACCGATTTGCTAATTTTGGTTTTGAAATATTTGTATAAGTTCAAGGAAGGTTCAGAAGGTGAGACAGAAAATCTGAAGTGATAATGGTCCGGGTTAATAACTAAATATAAAAGTAAACTTTCACGGAACACAAACATCTATTTTCGACAAATAAAACATTACAAACTATTCCACTCCTTGCCAAAGTCGTCAAAGCTATTTCACTTACCACATTTTATTAAATAATGTTTATCGTTTGCTATCAAGACTGAATTTTTTATATAGCATAACGATATTACCTTTCGATGATTAGACACAAAATTAATTTCTGTACACAGTATAATACTACAAATATTTGACCACAGAAGATGACGTCCTGAAGTGATAATGGACAGAATTATTAACTAAATATGAAAGCAAACACGCAAACTGTCACGGAACACGTACACCATCTTTTATAAAGCAAGACCTGAAGCTTTCCTAGTGACGAATATATTCAAGACATTCTCGGGAAACAAGCCAAGTGAAAATACGATTAGAAATCGACGTTTCGAAAGCGTACATCACTCCTATTATAAGATATAAATGAATAAGATAGGTTATAAACGGTAAATTGAGATAACACAAAAAATGAATAAGACAAAACACTGCAGTAAATCAGGTTATGGCGTGAATATGTTTCGAGAACATCTTGAATATAACTTCTTTTATTTTCGACAAATAAAAGAATACTAAGTGGAGAAATATTCCACTCCTTGCTAAAGTCGTCAAAGATATTTCACTTAACATATCTTATTAAATAACGATTTTAGTTTGTTATCAATACTAAAAGAGAAAGCGAAGGGCGCCATGACAGGCATTATTGGTTGCGTGTTGTTAGCGTCATAAATTTTCCTTTATTTCAGTGTTTTAAGCAAAACTGTTATTTAAAAGTGTTATCCAGTTAATACTGAAGGGTTCCTGCTTCCAAGTTTCCATTATTCCAAGGTAAGCAGCTACAGAACTCTCAAATTAAGATTAATATCCGCGAGCATACTTCGCATTGCAGGAAAATAACAAATGGAGACTACTGAGTACAGGAGTCCTCAAACACCAGCTAACTCAATGAAAACTAATGTTAGGCGTAATGAACAGCAAAGTTAGGCATCTGTGACCCAGTCTACCCCCAGTAAAGAACAGGCTATCATAATAGATTCTCGTGATGATTTAACCTTCAAAGATTACATCCTAGCTGTTGGCAAACTAATGCCACCAGCTAACCTTTAGTTTTCATCACGCATCTCGAACAATCGAATATGCATCTTTTTAAGTGACAAGAAAGCAGCTGAAGATCTAACTAGCAAACACAAGCAAATAAAAATCAATGATATTACTCTTGATTTACGCCCATTAATAACTGAAAACAAACCAATAAGTACTCTAACGTTTGTCATATAATAACCAACCTAGTAATTACAGAAAAACTAAAACATGTGGGTATCAACACCATGTCGTTAATAAAACACATACGTGCAGGAATTTCAGAACCTGGGTTGTCCCATGTTTTAAGCTTTAGAAGGCAGTTGTATGTGTCACTTCAAGATGCTGAAAACTCTGAGAATATTCAGATCAATTACGAAGGTACAAATTATTGGGTGCATATTGCATCCGATAACCCGACGTGCTTTATTTGTAAACCAGAGGGTCAACTTACTAAGCAGTGCACAGCATCAACAGAGGCAGCAAAGGTAGACAGTCATAATAAGGACATCTCTATAGAGAATTTCCCTGAACTCAAACTGCCACGAGCTATCCCTGACAGTCAACAGCTACCAGAAATCAGTGGTATGCATGTTAGGGATATTCCTCCCTCAAAAGCTCACCACCCCCCTCTAGGCACTACCAACACACAATGGAGGTAAAACAGTCTGCAGTTCGTGCTAATCGTCCTCATTCAACTGCGAGTAGCAGTATGAATGAACACCACAATGAAAACTACTAGTCGGCCAAGATATGAATGCACTTGAAGGAGGGCAGCACTGTTTCTGTTTACTACATGAAGCTTAGGGAACCGCGCGGAGCGAGGGAAGCGAGGGGAAAGGCGATACTGGGAATGTACAGTCACACAATTAAAACAGTCCACGCCTGCTAATGTCTTCCCGCTAGTTCTCGGAAGTAGCAAGTCTGTGAATGTTTGTTTCAGGTCCTGCATCTGCTATATCCGTGTTACTGTTCCCTTCATCAGCTGTATCACTGGCATTCCGTTCTTTTTCTTCAATATTCATATTCTCGAAATAACATTCATTACGATTGCAATCTTCATCGTCGTCATCGGTTCTTTCTAGAACCACGTTAATAATTATATCTTCAATTGTTTCCTCGATTAACCCATCTCAGCGCTTAAAATCTTGCTCAGTTTCTTTCACGTGTCTGCATATTCTATCCAATTATATTGTGTAATTTGAGCTGTGCAGCTTGTTGTCATAGCCTTCATATTACTCAGAGTAATCGATGATAAATCTTTTGTTTAATTAAATTCTAGATAACTCTATAGGGTTAAGTTCACCGTGATACGGAGGAAAGCCTAAGACTGTAAAGCCCCTTTGTTCCATTATTCTATCAATCCAATAAACAGGATTTTATTAAAATTAATTTTCACTATCTGTAAAAGCTCATTTTTTGTCATTTGCGGATCATATTTAATTTTCTTTTGTGTTAGCAATGAATAACCTGTGCTTTTCGAGATGACCTGTTAGGGGCTTTATTTTGCTGTATGAAATTGCACAACAATGCTTTCAGGTGGAATATTTTATATTATTTCCTCTTCTACCCACTTTTTATAATTTTGACTGTTCATTGCATCATGGTAATTCGCTGATTTGGATTTTGAATCGGAAATCAATCCTACTCCGTCAATAAATCCCATGGACCCTCCAGCATGTATAACAATTGCTCTTTGACCAGCACTAGTATTAGTCAAATCACCTGGTACTTCGTAATATTGCCAGCACTTTTTGACGGCATAGTGAGTATGGACGTAAGTCCCGTCTGTATAAACTACTGGTTTACGTGCACCTTTTACATTTTCACTAATAACCCTTAAGTACTCTGCAAGTTTTGCAACAATTTGTGGTTTCTCCATTAGCACAGATTATTTGTTTTTGCATTTCTTACATTGAAATCCCATTTTTCTTAATATTTTTCTAAATATTTCTTTGCCACCCTGAATATTTATTCTTCAGTGAAGTTCAGGAGTTTCCTCAAAGTAGGAATTTCCTTTTTCTGTTCATAGTACTCCAAAAATTGTCTACGCACAATGCACTTATCAAACTCATCAAGAGATATGATTGTGCTTGATTTTCGATTTCTCCTTGAAGTTCTAACCTTAACCCCAGTTGTTGAAGCATTTTCTGTTCATGATGGCTCTCCCAATTTTTCCAACTAATTTTGTCGCACTAACTGTAGCATTCTTAAGGAGTAGGAGTAACCTCTTCTCCTTTATTTCTTCTCTACAAAACTGTATATATAAATAAAATATATATAATATATATATATATAAATGCTTCTCATCAGAATGCGATACTTTTGTTGTTTTTAAATTTGTAGATGCCACCGTAATTAAAATCTTCACAAGCACATGTCAGAGCGAGCACTGCAACTGCTACTATACTATTAGAATTTTAACTGCTAAAGAAAATGTTTAAGGAAACACCGTGTTGAACTGCATTACATCTGCGCGTCACATTAGAAGTATCTCGGTATTGTTGATGTTTGCATTATCCGCACTGTACCTGAGGTACTCCGCCCACTTGTGACGTAACTGTTTAGTAACCCTTCTCGTCGAGTGCATTCATATCGTGGCCTACTAGTACACCTCGGATGCGTCATCAGAACGCTACGACACACTCGGAAAGTAAACGGGATTATCGGGAACAACCCCCTAACAGCCGCAAGCGTTTATCTAAAGAAGGCCTAGACTAATGACACCAATTAGTCAATAACAGAATCAATGGCACCTGAAAAACAAATGATGGAGGAAAACCTTGAACACCCTGAGCTTAGTTGCATAGAACTCGTGAGTTTATTTGAAAAACCAAAAAAAAAAAAAAAAAAAAAAAAAAAAGCAGAAAATTCTGATGTCATTCCTATAGTGTACAACTATACAGTCTGGAAGGACTTGTGCACACCACGTATCAAAAATGGAAGCTCTAGGCTGGAAGCAAAACTCCTTACTACTATAAATTGCACTAAAACATAAAATGACCAAGTCTATTTTGCAATGGAATATTAATTGCTTTAAAAGTCAGTATGAGTACTTAAAAATTCTTCTACAAAAACAAAACCCCGATATTATCTGTTTACAGAAAACAAATTTTCGTGATAACTATGTAACACAACTTCGAGGTTACCAATAATTTTATAAAAGAGAAACATTGTGAGCCATGCTAGTGGCGGAACTGCAACTTATGTTATAAATACAAAAGAAATTTCACTTAATACTGCCCTTGAAGCTGTAGCAGTAACTTGCTCTGTTTAAGATTTGTATCTGTAATTTATATCTACCTAATAGTGTGGAAATTAATCTTGTAATGATGAAAGTCCTAATTCTCCAGTTGCCCAAACCATTAATTTCATTAGGCGATTTAAAGAGCCACAATACTCTCAGGAAGTACAAAACTACTAATCAACGAGGACGAATAATTGAAAGCTTAGAGATAGACTAAACCTAGTAATACTCAACTCACCAGAACCGACACATTACGATTTTACACATGGATCCTTAAGTAGCTTAGATTTAGCCATTTGTTCATCTATCTCACATGTATTCTACTGGTCAGTACAATCTGAACCATATGGAAGTGACCATATTCCAATTATGATATACACAGGTAGTAGACACAAGCATAATGTACCAAGACTAAAATGGAACTTGAAGCGTGCTGATTGGTATAAATATTTAGTATAATTTGGTATAAATATTTGTTTGATACCCGCACCTTCTATGTTTTAAAATATATTAATTAATGATATTGTCACTAATTTTACCAACATCATAGAAAGGGCAGCAAAATGCAGCATACCTACATCCTTAAATGATCATTGAAGACAATCTGTTCCTTGGTGGAATGAGACATGCAAACTATCGATTAAAGAAAAAAATAAAGCCTATAAGAGATACCTTAAACACCCTACGGTATAAAATAAAACTGAATTTGAAAAGCTACGGGCATACGACGTAAAATTATCAAATAAAGCAATAGAAACACTTGGTTAACGTACGTCTCTTCCCTAGGTAATAAAACTCCACAACATGATTTGTGGAACAAAATAAAAAAAATTAAAGGAGTGTATCGACCTTCCTCAATAATATTGCAGCCCTTAAAAGATGAGTCTCCAATAAGTGAAGCAAAAGTAATAGCAGATAATTTTGCAGAAAAATTTGCTGTCATATCTAGCGATTCTAATTATCATCCCGATTTCCTGAAATTAAAGAGTGAGGCTCCAGAGTTAAATCTTAACTCAGTGTTGGACACAAATCGAGTATATAATGACAAAATTACTTTTAGGGAAATCGAGAATGCTCTTCAGTCCTGCAGATACTCCAGCGCGGGGCCTGATGACATCCCCTATGAGTTTCTGAAACAACTACCGAAAGCAGGTTTAATTTATCTGTTCGCTATCTACATCAAGATATGGGAAGGTAACACATTTGCTGATAACTGGCGCACGGCTATTATTGTACCTATACCTAAGCCAGGAAAAGA
Source organism: Mantis religiosa (assembly GCA_030765055.1). NCBI lineage: Eukaryota > Metazoa > Arthropoda > Insecta > Mantodea > Mantidae > Mantis > Mantis religiosa. The sequence continues at coordinate 262,778,959 of CM060950.1, read as the reverse complement.
CCATTATCTACCAGAAAACTACAGACCAATATCCCTAATATGTACCATGTGTAAAATACTGGAAAAAATAGTTAACAATCATCTCCCTTGGACTACGGAACAACCAAAGTTTATTAACTATGCTCAGTGTGGATTCAGACGCTCTTATTCAACTTAGGACAGTCTAATAGCGTTAGAGTCGGACATACCTGAAGCATTAATACAGAAAAAGCACAACGGCGTAATCACTTTTGACCTGAAGAAAGCTTATAATATGGTATGGAGAAAAACGTGCTTTCTGTATTAATACGTAATAACATATCTGGCAATATGATCCATTTCATCTATAGCTTCCTACTTAAACGGCAGATTCAAGTACGAGCAAATGATGTATTATCAAAGAAAATCACTGTAATAAACGGACTTCCTCAAGGATCTGTTATTAGTGTTACCTTATTCTTAGTGGCCATACACGATTCACAAAAATAAGATATCCAGCCAAAGTCTATCTTTTTGCAGACGACCTCACAATTGCTTGTGCTGGAAGTAAGGTGGACACAATGCAAGAAATCCTACTGAATGCGCTGAAATCCCTTTAGGATTGGACCACATCTACTGGCTTCAAATTTGAGTTCCCACAACAAAAAATATTATATTCAATAAAAGAAAGTGGCATTTGTCAACACCAGTTCTAATGATGAATGGTCAGATAATCTCTCGGATTTAAATGATCAAAATTTTAGGATTAGATTTCGACAAGAAGCTTGCATGGATACCACACCTGAAACTTCTACGTAATTTGTATGGCAGAAGATTAAATATTCTTAAATCTTTAGCTGCACGAAACTGGGGAGCAGACCTTCATGTACTGATTACTTCCTATAAGTCCATCATAAGATCTAAACTGGATTATGGTTGTGTAGTTTATAGCTCTGCTAAGTCCTCAGCCCTTAGAATGCTGGACTCCACTTAGACTTCTTCAGTGAAAATAGCACTTGGAACAGTTTTGACTAGTCCAGTTAGTAGTTTACTAATTAAAGATAATGAACCCCCTCTAGCTGTTCGACGAATTAAACTGAGTATTTCCTATGCTCTAAAGCTCAAATCCAGGCCAGAGTGTCAAATGTATGATTACATCTTTCCCGAAGAGAAAAAATTTCACTTTAAGAACACAAAGAGCCCTATAAACTTTGCACCATTTCATGTGAGAATCCAAAACATTCTGGAAGATCTAAACTGCAGTATTCCTCCAATAATGGAAACAGTCCTATATAAGGATTTTCCTTCGTGGAGACCTCAGCAAGTCCAGATAAATTATCATCTTGCACACAAAACTCCAAAAGCCGATGTACACAGTAGTATTTGTAAACAGATGTTCAAAGAAGCACTAGAAAAATATACAGACTATAGACACATATACTCTGATGGTTTCATAACTAACAACGGTGGTGGATGTGCAATCCTTTTTTACCCTGAGAACAAAATACTCCATAAACTATCACGCCTATGCACTATTTTCAAATGTGAATTGTTTGCCATTAAGGAAGCTCTGTCATATATTAATGAAATGGATAGTAATATACCTTTACTCGTGCTCACTGACTCCAGAAGTGCTATTTTAGCGATCCAAGATCTTTCAGCAACTCATTCTCTCATTAAGAAAATACATCACAAGCTTCACAGCATCTCTATGAAGAAAAGAACCGTTGTGTTAATGTGTATTCCCTCGCACACGTTCCCTCGTTTATGGAAACGATTTAACTGACAAAGCAACTAAGGATGTTAAAGTTCCTTTTCATGACGTTAACGTTTACTTAAAAAGAACGCTCTTTAACAAACTTCGGTTAGTTCACCGAAAAGCAAGCTTCATGTTGCAATAAGAATTCTACAGAGCCCTTTTCAGTTAATTTCCTAAGTCGCCGAGACCAAATACTCATAACTAGAATTCGAATTGGACACACGAAACTCACTCACTCCTCCAATATGCTCTCTAAGGAACAGTCACCTGAATGCACAGCCTGCAATACAAGAAACACCATTCAGCATATAATCGAAAACTGCCAGCAATATGACATCTACCGGGAAAAATTTAAAACTCCAGGCAATCTATATCTGTCAACGAATGATACAAATGCATGTAGTAGATTAATACAATTTTTTAAGCGTACGAACCTATACAACAAAATATTGTAAAATGTACTACACAATGCACTCTTGCTTAAATTTGTTAAAATTTAAGTGTTAAATATATGTTAAAATACATATGACATTGTTAATTCAAGTTAAAAATTGTAAAATCAATTGTATAATGTAACGTATATGTCTCTGTATAACTTGTATCAAAGTTTGTAAATGTGTTAATTTTTTTAAGTCCCTATAAGACAATGCAATTATGCGACTTTAAATAAATGGCTACAAAAATACTTAAAACTTCTTATGTAGCATAATGGTATACCTTTCGAAGATTAGACTCAAAATTAAAATCTGAACGCCGTATATCACAATGAACATTTGACCACAGGGGATGAGGTCCTGAACTGGTAATGGACCGCTGTTAAATATAAACGTATACACGCGAACTTCTACGCAACACATAAACTATCTTTTATATTCAATAAACTAAAGCATTACAAAGTAAGAAAGCTATTCATCTCCTTGGCAAAGGCTTTAAAGTTATTTCACTTATCATATTTTATTAAATAACGTTTATCTTTTGTTATCAAGACTGAAATTTTTTACGTAGCATGTTGATACACCTTTTGAAGATTAGACTGAAAGTAAAGTCTGAACACAGTATAACACTACAAATATTTGTGTGGTAATGGACCGGATTTTTAAATGAATATAAAAGTACACACGCAAGCCTTCACGGAAAACATACACCTTCTTTTACTTTCGACAAATAAAAGCATTACAAAGTAGAAAGATGTTCCGCTCCTTGCCAAAGTCTTCAAAGATATTTCACTTATCATATTTTATTAAATAAAGATTGTTATCAAGAAAAAATTTTTTATGTAGCATGTTGATATACCTTTCGAAGGTTAGACACACAATTAATTTCCTGTGCACTTGGCCTTTGCAATGACCATAAATAAATCGCAAGGTAGTCGTTGGAAGTTAGCGGAATCAACTTGGAGTTTTTTTGTTTCCCTCTTGGAAAATTATACGCCGCTGTTTGCGCGTCGGAAAACAATCATCTTATATATTTATGCACCACCAAAAATACAAGATATATTATATATGCTGTTTATCAGAAAGCTTAAAATTGATCAACTTAATTGTAACTGTGTTGTATTTAAAATCCACCCCCAATTGCAGAATAAATAACTCATCCGAATTTGTTTTAATTATATAGATAAGTTCAGACAACCTTTATGGGTGGTACGAATTTTGCCGGGTCAGCTAGTCACCAAATAAAACGAGTGAATATCATTACCGAAATGTGACTGTTTCACATATAAAAGCTACTAATGCAATATTACAAGGCAGCAAATCAATTAATACATCTTAAATATTTTACTTTAGTAAAATTTAGCTCAGTCGCATAGTCTGAAATTATTTATTTCTTTTGCTAAATTCCTTAGATCTTGGAATATGAAGGATCTGAGGTATGCTGGAATTGAGAAACAATTTATTTTTATTTTTTTGCGAAAGTGATGCAAATTATAATGATGAGTTGAATCTGAGCGACTTCTCGGATGAAAACGAAGAAATATTTCAATATGATACCACACATAGTTCCAATTCTGAGCAAGAAGACAATGATAGTAAATTATGTCTAGATCATACTGATAACTTCTGTAAAGTGAAAAATATATTACTGTTTGGAGTAAGGGAATACTGTGGTACCAAAATTCCCATAACTGCAATTTTTCAGAAATTTTTTCCCAGAAATGTTAACTTCAGTATGTCTAGAATATGGCCATTAAATATTATATTTCAAATCCACCTGGAGGTTGAGGTATTTCAAATTTATTTAGACCCCTGCAGTGAAAAGTCGGTGTGGCAGATATGCCAGATTTCAGTAATAACCGCTAGATTAAGTCTGTTTGTCGTTTTTAGACTTTAATGAGATATTTATCTTAAAAATATAGGTTTTGGCTGCTCTTATTGCACAAGTGCTGTTATCTGTTGACAGAAAATTAAACATATAACAAATAAATTATATTGTTTATAAAGTAGCTAAGCATACATATGTGTAGTTCAATTGCTGTAATACTTGTGCAATTTTAGCAAATATAATGGAAAAATGCATAGTGGAAAGTCAATAAAGAGAAAGAGAGCTAAGATCTTAGCTGAAACAAGAAGGGAACATTCCACAGCAGATAAAAGTGAAGAATCTCACGCTAATAGCTCTACAGCTGAAAATGTTACATTTGCTCCTCTGTGTAAAGTTGAAATTGCAGAGCCAAATTACCCACTTGTTGACAGTAATGTTTTGAAGAACTTGTTTTCAGAATATTGTGTAGTGAATGTAAAGAGGAATGTGTTACTGTGAATTGTAAAGAGTTCTATGGTTTTTCTAAGAAGATTGTAGCGACGTGCCACTGTGGTTAGGTTTTGTATGAAACTTCTTCAAGGAAAAGAAAATGTACAACCACTGAAAAGAAAACCAAAGGTGCTTTTGATATAAACAAGAAAATCGTAATAGCATTATATGTGGTATGCAACGCTGTACCAGTATTCTAGCTCAGATGAAAACAAACCCCATGCATTCAAAATACTCATTGTGCGTAAACTCCTGGTGCTTTTATAACAGAGCTGTTGCAAGAGGTGACAAGCCTAAGAGCCACAAAAATGAGATCCATACACCTCTAAATGTCAATGTAGTGAAGAAAATGGTACCCCTATTCTAAAGGTTGTGTTCAAGAGAGCTGTTAGAAGAATGTACTAGAGAAAAGAATGAAAATGCAAATGAAAGACTATGTAATGTAGTTTGGAATATTTGCTCCAAGGAGGTCTTTGTTTTAAGCCAAAAAGTTGAAATGACTGTGGCAGAATCTATGTCCCTTGTAAATCAAAGATAGCTTTTGACTGAATTGGCAAAGAATTCAGAAATTTCTCCTATTTCCACCAAAATAAGTAAACGCAGAGATAAACTTCGTGTCAAGCAGAGTGTTCGACGACACTTAGATATAGAAATAAAAAGAAGAAATGAAACAAGAGTGGCAATATCATCAAAGAAGATTTAAGCATTGAGCCTGAAAGGAGAGGGAGTGTTGTATGCTGCAGGAGTATTCTAATGAGCGAATGAAGAGCAATATTTCTAATAAGTGTGTTCCAAAAGTTCTTTCTCCGTATAACAATTTTCGTGCTTTGGGGTAAAATTTTTGCAGTAAATATTGATGAATAAGTTTGAAATTTTCAGAATACGTATAATATAACACTTTAAAGAAAATTGTGCATTGGTTTGTTGATCGCACTCATACATAAAAGTATATAATCTTTTTTTTTTGTAAATATTAGTAATATTTCTTTTTAGTCTCTTCAAAAATGAAGAAAAAATCATATTTCTAATAAATGTCAATATTTTGGAAAACTAATTCGCAGTTTTATTTCATAGGCATAGAAAAACTGGCATACCGAATTTCATGCCTTTAATTTAATTCTAAACTCCAAAAAGTATACCCTGTGTTATTATACAATTCCTTAAAAACATTATAAATAATTTTTAGTTTCAGAACAATATAACATAGAGCAGTAAAACTTATACAATTAGTATATCATGGCAGGTGTGAATTAATCCAAAAGTTTCATTAAAATTGGTTAATTAAGGAAGAAAATCCATTTGGTACCAGAGTGTCCCCTTAAGGCTCCATACACAACGCTTTCAAAAACGAAGAAAAACTATATTACAAAAACTTTTCGTGTAGTAAAAGGAAATGCAAGAGGTGTGACTGAAGAGAATCATGCTCTTTCCTGATAGGTTAATGATAATGTGGTTGATGAAATAATTAAGTGCACTAACTTACGTATCAGAAATATGAAGAATGGCACGGAATACTCTAGAGACAGGAATTACAGAGAGCGACAAAGGAAGAATTGTTAGGTGTGCTTGGTTTGCTGTATCTGACAGGTTCAAAAAGGGTAAATCATACAAATCTACAGGAATTATGTCCTTCCAATTTGACATGGGTTCTTTCTAAGAGCCTGTATAAGCTATGGTTGACTTTAGCAAATTTTGAGATCCATGAATTTGATGTCAAGATGAGTATACCTCAACACAGAATGACAGATAAGCTAGTACCAATAAGGGAAATATTGGACTTCTTGTTCTTTAACTTCCCTAGTTGTACCACTATCATGATGTTAGGGGATTCTTGTTCATCTATACCATTTAAGGTCGAGCCTGAAGAACCGAAACTTTAGATCCGATACAGAACCAATATAGACGATCAGCTCAATGCCTGGTGTGAAGGTGAAAGAAGTGGATGACAATATACATGTGGGCGAGATGAATGATAGGAAAGATGATGGAGCAAGTGGCGGAATGCTGACATTGGCAATCGGAGGACCGGTAGAAAACCCATTCCAACGCCATGTTGTTCACCACAAATCTCAATTTGCGGTCACCCTGAGGTCGAACCCGGGCCACTTTGGTGAGAGCCATGCGGTCTAAACACTCAGCCATGGCGTGGCGTTAAATATTGGACTTATTTGCACAAAATTGTTCCAACTCCTACAATTCTGGTAAATTTGTTACAATTGGTGAAAAGTTAGAACCATTTCGTCGTAGATGTAGTCTTATTTCATATATTCCAAACAAGCCAGCTAAATATGGCATAAAGTTCTATGTTCTTTGTAATGCAAAAAATCTTATACATTTCCAATTTGGAAATTTATTGTGGGCAGCAACCCGAAAGGCAATCCCTTGTCTTAAATAAGTCCAGTAGTATTGTAAGCAGACTAATAGAACCACTTTCTGGGTCAAACAGAACTCTTACCACTGATAATTGGTACACCAACTAAACATTGGCGCAACGCTCCTCCAGAAGCTCCTCACTACTATTGTAATATTACATAAAAACAGAAAAGAAGTGCTGAAAAAATTTCTACCACACAAGAATCGGCAAGTTGAATCCAATATTTTTATCAATCAGAAAGAGGGAACTCGTGTCTCTCACGTTCCGAAGAGGAGCAAATCTATTTTGTCACTTTCGAAAATGCACGACGAAGGTTTTGCAGATAGAGATACAGGTAAACGGAAATCATACTCATTTACAATATGACTAAAGGAGGGGTGGACACAGTTGATCATTGACATTAAATTCTCCAACTGACTCGTATTGGCACTTTGGCCATAGTAGCTCAATGATTAGAGTGGCTGGACGGAAGCCAGAAGATCCGTGGTTCAAATCCCGGGTATGCATTGAATTTTTCAGTCTGACTCTACGTTTCCACAAGATATAAACTTACTACATACGAAATGTAGAACTTGTTAAAGCACACAATTAAATATTCTTTTTGTCGAGTTAAATTATTCTCTAGACGCCCCTTATCACTAATGTCAATTTACCGATAACTATAGTTTAATCAAATATATTATTCATGCTTTTCCTCCTGGTCATGCCAAGAGAACAGAATTTCAGACCTGCCACTGAGCGATTTTCTCTTAAAAGTTGTGGATGGACCTTACGCCAACTGTATTCACATATTCCCATTGTAACCTCAAGGAAATATGTATAAAACCATCTGTATTCCCTTTTCACATTGTAGTTACGTATAACTAAATAAGAACTTTAATAAAACTATATCGAAATATGTTTAAGGTCATATGAGCGCAATACATCCAATGTTTAGAGCGCATGATAAAGCACGGATACGATATTCAGTAAGAAAACAATATATATAAAATTATTGGTGGGGTATATAGAGTTGAACCTCCTTTATACGTAGCCCAGTTTTAGTAATCCATAATTATACCAAAATATCTTAAGTCCCTGAGCAAATGTAATTTAGAAACAGGTTAATAGAAGCTTATTTATGCCTAATGCATTTATATGTAATTCGCTGTTATTTGTATTGAATTACGGTGGAATACAACTGAGTTTTATCAAATGAGTAACGGCGTACACTATCGAAAAAAACGGGGCGAAACAGAAATGCACTGTAATTATCGCTGCTGACAAAGAGGCACGTTGAGCGAGACGTTTGCTTTCGGCGCAACAATATCGTGGCAACAAACAAGAAGCAAAGATAATTTTCGATATCTGGTGTTAATTGTTGAATACCGGTTTTGTTTTTCAGTTCTCATTTGCTTTTAATCAACTATAGAAAACAGAAAAGGGAAATGTTATATGTTAGATCAAATGTTCGAGTGGAAAATGTTCGAGTGGAATTTTTCCTCCCTAACAGTACCAGTCGCCTACAGCCACAGAATTTGGGCATCATTGAACATTTCAAGGTTCATTATAGAAAAATACGAGGTCAACAGTTAATGTCACTGACAGATGCAGGAAAAGAAAATCCCATAATTTACATACTACGACTTATGGAATTTTATTTCGCCTGTCTGGAGCTGTCTTCCCAATCAAACACGGTTTTTTTTATCTGGTATCTTAAGAAAGAGGCTGACTCTGACGACGGTAGTGATGAAGTTGTGCTCATAAATGAGCTCTCCGAGAGGGTGAAACTTTCAAGACCTTTTTGCAATTTTGATGACAGTTTATCTGTGTGTGGGGAACTACAAGATGAGGAGATTATCGTTGACGTGTGCCAAAAGCGTGGTGGTGATCAAGAAAACGAACCAGCTTCAAGCGACACTAACTATAATGGGAAAGACTCAAATCTTGAAGTACCTAAGTGAGTGAAGGGTTAAATGCAGTAAATGTGTGTATGCGATACACCAGTGCGGAAATTCGTATTGAAAAGTCTTCAAATTTATAAAATGATTTATATGTTTTTAATGCAAGAAATGTGACAAAAGCCAAATTATCTGATTTCTTTAAAGCAGTGCCAAGTTCAAAATAATGTTTTCCTCATATATATCTTTAAGGTTTGCAACATTTTACACATGTAGGCACACTGCATTACTTTTTATAAAAGCAAAATATGATGCTTTATCAAAATATCGTTTCTAAGTAATTCTGAGTTACCAGTAAGATACCCTCTTCCCTTTAATATACGCATAAATCAGGTTCAACTGTTCATATAGGACAACAATATTTCTTCAATATTTGCTCTGTGTGACGTATATAATGTAGTCGGTTCCATGGAGAGAATGCGCTGATTTGAAATATGCAAAATATGCACATTTTCTGTAGATATATACAGCTCAACCTAAGCAGTCATATAACCAATATGTGTAACTGTAATTAATTTGAAGGTTTATTTAATCTGAAAATTCTTTTATGACGGTTGAGTCGTTATCAATTAAGTCCCCAAACTCTGCCGATGTGCTTTATAACCTAATGTCACACTGAGCATACAGCATACAATCAACAATGCAAGTAGTTCTCGACTATCAAAAGAAATTTCCGTAGAACATGTCTATTTCTGTCACCGATACAAGTGATAGGTTTAAATATGCTCAACTTTTTGAGGACTGAAAATTTTCAGAAACCACTAAATTAGAATCAAAATGAAAATGACTCCTAAAATTATTAGCAATTTTAGGGACCATCGCTGCGCTTCCAAAACACCCGCAGAGCGCTCCAATCTCATCCCTTCCACACAGGAATCTGACACATAATATTCAGTCTCTAAGTTCAGTATGGAATCCCCTCCGCTAATAAACTAGTCCAATCCAGTCCAGAGATAACAGACATGATTTGTCTATCAGCTACTACCACACCTCGGTTTTGGGTCACGGCGGTAGCAGATGAGATTAGGTATGCACAGGTTGACCTGAGAGTCCGGTTGCCTGGCACTTGAAAAGTACAAGCTGTTCCGCAGAAAAGGTCATTGCCGCAGTTCGTAATGCTGTCTTTCTAGGACACAGACTAAACAAATATATTTGTTTCAGAGGAATGTACTGCAGCGACTACTGTACAGTTTCTCATTTCAGAACGATTACTGGAGTCCTTCCAATTTATTGAAGTTCTAATTTTTAAGATTCCTCTAAAACCGTATCGCATTTGCAGGGGCTAGATACAAAAACGAATAGAACTCTTAGGTTTCTGTTGAACTATTGCAAAAACTAGATGTAGCACACTCAGAATTTCAAATTGCAGGGGCAAAAGCCTCATTATAAAGGTCCTAGTGAGCTTTTAGTCTTTGTAAATATGGAAGCCATAAATTATGCTTTATTTAATTGCTTCAGTGAATGCAGAACTATGGAGTTTTTTTTCGCCTGTTATCCTATTCAGGCGTTACACATCCGTCCCGCCATTTGACGTAGAACGCAGCTTATCTAGATTCACATTTATTTTAAGTAACCGGTAGACAACTAGGGGCTCTCGCATTCGAGATACACCGTTTGTGGCGACTTGCTATCATAAGTACATGAGTCCCAGACTTCATAATTTAACTCTTATCATTTAGTTAATTGATGGAAAGTAATCATTTCTTCACACTAGCAGTGAAATATACGAGTCAAAAGGAGAATTTAATGTCAGGACGGCACGCTGGCCATGGTAGCTCAATGGGTTAGAGCGACTGGACGGAAACCATGAGATTCGTGGTTCAAATCCCGGCCATGGTATTGAATTTTTCATGTTGACTCTATCAAATATCTTAGCCTATAGCTATACGGCTAGTGTGAAGAAATGATTAATTTCCATCAATGAAATAAACTACCTACTATGTTTTACCTAACGTTCTACGATAATATTTAAGTTAATATGATGCGCTTAGTTTAATCCGTGTTGGTTATGGCAATACTTTTGCTACGTATGAATCATGTGATGTTTATAATTTAGAGCTCATTTCATTAAATAAGTGCACTTGTAGAACCATGTGCGAATGAAACTACTGGAATACTTAATTGTTGGCCCAGGTAGAGTAACCTCTTTTTGGGTTGTATCAAATAACAGAGCAAGTCTGTATCAATATTATCGCCACTGCTAAATATTAATAAAGCTACGAAAATATATGATAACTATTCAAACGCTTCGCACAATAGTTAATACGCTGTAACAACAACAATTATAACCATTACACCAAAATAACTGTGCCGCACCCCTAATAGAGAAACTAAACAATTATCTTATTAAAGAAAGTGCATCAAATTAGTTTCCTTGTACGACAAAAGAAGTAAATAACACTTAAGCGACTTTGTAAAGCTTCAAAACAAGCACTTCTAAAATATTTTCTTATAATTGATATCTTCCAAGGTAAGGCATCTAATTGTCCGTCTAATTATTATTAGACTTAATTGGGGATCGTCAAAACTACACAGTACACACTAATTAGTCATTTTTGAAGCTTAATAGCAGAATTTCGTTATTTTTCACTGTACTAAGCTCATATATGTATTGTAACTTCAGCATAATTCTCATCGATCTCTCCAAATTGTACAGTTATTTAGTTAATAGCTTATACACATCTGATTGATGATCAATAAATCAGAAACACATTGCACCTGAATTTATCATATCCAGTAATGAGTAGCAGCCATTCTACTGTATATGACAATGATGTTTAAGATCCACAACGTCATTTAACAGTTATAATTATGGAATGTGTGTGGCTGTATATCTTGCCAACCTATCGTTGCAAATCTTGCCTTCATGAAACGCATAGTTTACCTGACCACAAGAACATAGATAATTAGCACTCACTAGTTTTAAATGCTTCCAAAATGTACAAGTTAGGAGAGGAATGCATCTTTTAGATGATACGTATTTCTCTAAGCTATTCGGTACTTTAATGTGTCAATGTTTTATAACTTTTATTCTGAGTAGTATATATTATAAACCACATTGTGATTGTGCCTCTGTGTAACATGATTAGTCTTAAATAAGTTGCGAAATACGTTTCATACGCTTTGCAAAATGTAATTGCTGTTGCTATGCTATCTACAAGTACGTGCTTCGGCTTATGAAATCCGCCCATTTAATTTTATATGATTTGGAGGGAAATTGTGCTGGCTTTGCTTTCTTCCGCCTCTTTAGATTTATTGTTTGGTTTTAATTAACGTTCTTTCACTGGTTAAGTCAAATCGGACGAAGAATGAAATTAATGAAATTAAAGCTCAAGAGAGCTGCAGGTCCAAAGACTTTAAAGTCCTCCGAAAAAAAAAAAAAACTTATTCAGTTAAATCACCCTTAAAGAAATTTGAAATCCAGAGCTCTTAGAGCTCTCTGCCTCAGACACGCTACCTAGTTATCGTTACTTCCGAATATTTAAATTTCTTGTTGTTATTTTTGTTGCTTCTTAAAACTTACTGACGGTTATTCATAAATTGTTGTGCTGGCCGTGGTAAAGGATAGTAAAGGATAAGTATCGCCTATTAAATTACAGAACAAGTATTCATTGTGGGGGCATCAATACACACTCTGTATCACGGAATAATGATTGTTTTACCCAGTACCGTCGCAAATCATTATTATTCAAGATTTGGTGCAAAACTGGTGCAGGACTTAATCCATTACAAATGCAACAAGGAACAGAACGCCTTCTGTCGGAACGCCTCCGTTTACGGTAGAATTAATGAACTGGAGGCTACGAGTCTTCGAAAGTCTGTCACAAGATGTTCGTTCATGGTAGTAAGAAAACTGGCAGACCTATGTTAAGGTCTTTTAAAAATTAAAACTTTACTGAGTGACAGTTCCACAACTGTAACAGTAAATTGCTGCCACTTGTTGGTAAACTACCTACAAATGGTCATATGGACACCTAATGTTTATCATAAGCAATACGGCATACTTTTATGCATCGGGATATATAAACTTACACAACAATAAGTATTGGACGACACAAAATATGAAACTATTTTTCGAGCAACCTCTACACAGTCGAAAGTTCGGTGCGTCTGGTGGGCTATGCCTGCGAAAGGCATTATGGATGCAGTATTCTTTGACATCACAGTCAACGCATATGCCGACTTGGTCATTTCACATGAAATTTATCCCCACCTAACAGATGATGACTGTAACTGCAGTTTTTTCTTTCCAAATTAGGAACATGTTACACATCTAAGAGGTCACTTACTTGTATTCATTGAATGTTTACTGAAATGAGTTTAGTGAGAAAAGGCTTACGGTCATCACGTCACCTTCATTTTTTGACATGTGATTTTTTTATGGGAGCATTAAAGGGAAGCTTATACTAGCAGAGTCCCCAAAATTATTGAAGTGAAGGATCACTTAAGGAATTTAATTAAAATTAACACGCATTTTTATCAACCAGTAAAGACGTACACGTGTGGGTCTAGATTCATGAGGAAAGTACTTGTTTCATTTATTAGGACGGTAGATACAGACTATATTCACCTGATCATTCTACTCCATTTTGGAATTCGTTTCAAATTAATGACGAATATAACACGACTATGTTTTATCTACCCAACCCCGTACAATCAAATGTATCGATATCATTTATCACTTTGGTTTCTAAAATCCCATTAGACAACTATGATGATGCTTAATTTTGGCAATCCACCGATACTTAATGAATTCCTCACTGAATGTGGCAGCGATGATAATAATAATATATTGTGGCTTTGTGGGTTCGAGAAATTAAAATTCCCAAGTTACAAACACCAGAATTACGTCACATACACAATACAACTTGCAAGGTCAACGACCACAACACAGCTGTCCACGCACGCGAGTTCAATTAACAACTGACCCACTTTGGCGGGCGGGCTCCCTTGTTTATAGATTACTCACATTCCGGAATGTTCTCCAGCAGCCAAGACGGCTAGATCAAAGAACTAGAACTCTCGAGAAATCCGTCTCCTTCCCCCGCCGTTTCGGCGAGCTTTCATCTCCGCATTGCACTTACCCAACCCTCTGAAAGCCTCGCCGCACCGCCGTGATCAATAATGGGCTCGCGACAATATTATACCATTACAATGAGAAAAAATAGATGAGAGCGCGCGCGTATGTGATAGAGAGAGAGAGAGACAGTGAGGGAGAGAGATTCATTGCGCGCCCACTCGTTGGGTAATATCAAAGGCAATTCAACCTATTTTAATACTTTTTTTCACTAGTTAAGAAACTTATTCTGTCTAAAGTAGTTCGACTATAAGGCACCTAATTATTGATACCTTCCTGAAAGACTAAGCTAATTTACTAACGAATAATCTACATTGAGAGTGCCAGAAAAATATTGTTGTATTCCACAGACAATAAATATTGAAGCAAAAGGTTTTAGTGACTGTGTTCTGGAAAGAATAGATGGCTAAAACAGAAACTTGTGAAATGTTAGTCTTAGCAATGTACTTACATGGATAGCGATGATACAACACTACTACAAACAGAAGGCACAGCATAAAAAGTGACAGTTAGAGGAATCCTATGTTATATTTCTTTGTTGAATATACATTTAAAGATTATGCAGGCTCGCCTCTGAAATATAGGTTGTAGCATGACTGCCTCACGTTCCAGAGGTCCCGAGTTCAAACCTCGGTCAAGGTGAGTTATCTAGAAAGGTTTTCTGCGGAGTTTTCCCTTATCCTAAGGTAAGGAGAAGATGTATTAATCCTGGGTGACCATAACTGCCGTCCCAGTAATCATCCCCAAACGAAACTTGGGAAATTACCTCCTGATCTACTGAAACTGGCAGCAGAACGAAATAGGGCCAGACACAAATGGTAAAGATCAGGACACCCAGCCGATCTTGAAAACTTTGAAGCCTTAAACTTAGGTAGGCAATTAACTGCAAACTACACCGCCCAACAATGGCAGCAAACATTAGACGATCTAGACAATGACCATCAGCACAAACCTATGTGGCGCATTACCAGATATCTAACACGAGACAAAGTTGAAAGTCCTCCCTTACACTCTAACCAAACAATCGCCACCACTGACCAAAAGAAGGCAGATACCTCTGCAAATGCACTGCAGGAAATGCTAGCATCCATCTCCCGCACCTTACTGTGGACACAGAAAGGGGCACATAACATTTGCATCAGCAACAAGCACACAACCATGTCCGAAAGACATACCCGTATGAAATAAAATGGCTTATAAAGCACCTACTCATACCAAAGCTCAGGGGCCAGACAAAATCCCCAATGTAGCACTAGAGAGCGCAATACAAATATTAGCAAAAATATACAATTATGCCCTAACACATGGGCTTTTCCCCGAAAGATGGAAACTTTCCCACTTTCTTCACTTCCCCAAGAGCAATAAAAACCTATCCAACCCAAACAACTATCGACCAATCAGCCTCCTAAATATAATATAAAATTTCTGGAACGTATAGTCCTGAAAAGGTTGAATTCAACCATTATCAGACACGACTTACGCATCCCAGAAACATTTGCCTTCCAGGACAGGCATTCTACAACCCTACTATTACTGAGAGCCACTGAAAGTATTCCCTACGGATTTAAAATAAGAAAGTTCACAGGAGCATTATCCCTGGACGTTGAACGGGCTTTCGACAAAGTATAGCACGCGGTACTACTGAAAAGGCTAGCTTCCCTACCCCTCCATGACTCACTAGTAAAGCTTACTGCAAACTATTTAAAAGACCGGAAATTTCAAACCATAGTTAACAATAGCCTGTCATCGCCGAGACCCATAAGCGTGGGTGTCCCACAGGGCAGCACACTAGGAATAGTGCTATTTAACATATACATACAACACAACTCTCCACGTCTACATGGATGTTAGATACATAATGGCAGAATCCTTCAAACCGAAGTTCATACACTCCGCTCTCCAAAACGCGCTCCTAGCAATGGAGGGCTGGCTTCCATGGCGCATGAAAGTGAATGCCCCTAAGAGCCAACCAATCATACTAAACGCAGGCACCACAGATATCCAAGACACAACTTACAGCCTCTTACTCTGTTCGGAGAGAACATACTCTGGACATCAAAGGTTAGGTGGCTTGGACTTCAAATGGACCAGGCGCTATCATGGCATGACATCACACAAATAAGAGGAAAAGCTGCAGGCCAACTGGTTAAGCTGTACCTTCTACTAATCATAAACAACCAATCAAACCTCAAGATGTGGGTAACACTTCATAAAATGCTTATCCGACCTATTTTAACTTATGCAGCGCCGGTATGGGGACCCGTCGCAAATCACATACCCAAAGACTTCAGATTATCCAAAACAAAATTCTTAGGACAGTTTCGCAGGTTCCATCAACGGCACCCACGGACATCCTACATGGCGAAATTAAAATTCACACTATAGAGGAATTTATCAAGAAACTTGCGTTCGACATGTACCAAAAACTACCAAAGCTACACAATCCACTAATTAACTCACTAGGGACCTACACAACAGAAGCAAACAATTACAAAAGACCTCTCTCACTCTGACAAAAGACCATTCTTCAATGACACAGAACCTTACATTCACGAATACCTCGAAAACCTCGTGAATTATCCTCATTAACCTCTAACAGGCACCTCTCTTTTTTCCTGTTTCAGCTCAAACAGCATCCGTCGAAGCGCTTGCTCCACCCGGCGAAGGCGGACCCGGGGGAGAAGGCCTCTTCCGCACAAACTGCGGCCAGACGACGACAAGCAGCCAAACGGACTCGAGACGACAATCGGTGCTGGTATGCACCGTCTATTAGATCACCGAACGATCTGCAAGGTGGCCCTACCAGACCGAAGACTAGTTTCTAAAGTTTGAGCTCATTGCATGATCTCAGATGACTGCATTTACTGTATGAAAACCTAAGTATTTTTAAGTTATTTATTGATCCATCAGCGCATGTGCGCTCTACAGATCGTTGATCATAGATATTATTTACATACATGTTACAATGAATCACAATGAAATGAGTAAAGCACCATTCGGCCCCCCATAAGTAGGTACATTATTGTTTTAAGTATTATATAAGATCTTGTTGTGTGAGGTGATCAAGTGGTACACGACTCCTGATGCGGTTTGGGAAGCTAGATTTTCTGCCAAGGGAATAGTGTATGGCTCCTGAGACGTGTTTTTGGTTGCTGTAGAACTTTTTGGCTTGTGAGGGAATTGACTGTTTAACGTGCTGATTCGAATTTATCTTTGTAGTTGACTATTTCTGGCAAACCATGGTGCATTTGTTGAGATTCGTAATACTTTGTTTTGAAATGTCTGGATACGTTTGATTTCGGAAGGACTGATGCCTCCCCAAACTGGGTAGGCATATAGTAGGAGTTTTCCAGGGTATAGGTTTCACTTGGAGTGTTACTGTTGGAGGATAGTCCGGTCTGCATAGTGTAAAGATCATAAAGCCTAAGTTTAAGACCTCCTTCCCACTAGAAGGAACAAATAACCACTGAAACAAATATGTGTAAGCAACAATACCCAAAAAAGGCAGTGAATTAGCATGCTAGCCTAAGTAGTTACGTGCAGAGGATCTACTCCCATTAGTCCTGGACCCGTAGGACCAAGGACCCGGGCCTCCTTCTACCCGGGTGCGATGGATACTCCGGGGCTCTTTCCATAGGGCAACTGATTTCTTAAAAAGCCCCCCCCCCCAATCGCTGAGCTTAACGTCAAGACGGGATGGAAGTGGATACGCCACTTACGCGCGTCAACCCCGCAGGGAAGACTACCGAAAACCTCAGTGGGGCCGCCTGGTGATCTAGCACACCTTCTACTAGCTCTGCAGGCTAGTACCCGGGACCTTTTAGGCAACCCTCTACCCCCTCCGGACGGCCGTAGCCTGGCCAGAGGTACCCAATTCCCCGTGGGTGTCGGGAACACACTGCCCTCTCGAGTCCAACCCAATCCGAACAACTCCCCGACGGGAGGGGCTCGGCAGTTAGGCCTGAGGTTCCTCTGCTAACGTCAGAGGTACCACGAATGCTAAGGGTCCGCGGCGCCCGCACCACGGCAGCTGAAGGGGACGGATACCCTCCCCTAGAGTAATTAGCCTAAGCAATAAGACCCACTAAGTCAGCCTGGACACCAATTTTCTATTATTTCCTTGAGCTCCCTAGTGCCGCAGTCAGGGCTCTTATTAATGGCCTTTGCCTAGGATTTAACCTCCACTTGCTCCCGCCCACTGGGCAGCAGCATTGCACCTCTCACTGGGCGGCAGCATTGCACCTCTCACTTGGATTACGCGGGTGCTATACGGGACCGCACTAACCTAACCCTAAAATCCCATTTAACTCATACGAATCATGATAATCGGTGGAGGTGTTTTAGTGTAATTGTACCCTCGAGGTGAAGCCCACACTCCCCACTGTGCCCTCCAACACGTGGAAGTCCATAATGAATTTTACCTCCCCTCGGAAAAAAAATCATTGGCTCATTTGAGTATAATTTCATCAATTTCATTCATCGTCTGATGTGAGCTAACAAGACGATAACGTAAAACACGGGATACAAAAAACAAAAATCAAAAATGGTAGAATTCAGACGAAGCAGATTAGGTTCCTCAGAGATATAAGGGATTGCACTAAAGTTAACGAATTCAAAAAGGAAGAAATAAGGAAGGAAATAAACTTAGAACATTTTTATGATAAAATAATAAATGAACCATAGGTAGAAAAGAAGAAAAGAAATTGAAACTTGATTGAACCTATGAACAGAATGAATGAGGAATGATGCATACTATTTCAGAGGGACTTTCAAGTCAAAGTGCACCGCAAAACAGAACGTCTTACGTTAAATTGGGATATGTTTTGTGAAGTCAGAACGGCTATTGCTTAATTCCTGCACTGATGATATTGACAATTATGAAATATTTTAATATATGGTGCATTAAAACTGTTATGGGTATTTTTAGAAGAATCAAATTTTCTTAAAGTGTTGCACTGGAGTGCAATTTGACGTAGAAGACTTTTTTGTTGAAAATATTCGTTTTAAATTGTTGTAATAGGCGTAACTTGAACACTATGTTTAATATTTATCATACATTTTGTTAGGCATTTAAAAGTCACACACACACACACACACATACACACACACACACACACACACACACAAGCTTACGCAAACACAACCACGCACGAACATACCATACATACGCATACACGCGTAGACACAAAAATGAACTTCTTTTAAAATGCTCTTTCTAATTTTAGGGCCTCAATATTTAGATTTCTGGTAAAAGTCTTGTATTGAAATTTTGGTGGAATGCAATACCCTTTCTACTTTCTATGTTATTGTTAGAGAAAATACCTGAAAAGTGTATTTTATGTATGTGAAGCACTCTTTTTAGAAAGTTTTCTGAGAGCTACATGGTTTTCATAATATCGGCCAAGTCGGTCCCTCCGCAGTACTGCATTAAATGTTTATTTCATACATTGCACTGGCTCATTTATTCTCCCCTCCTGCCCTCAGTCCCAGTGCCAATTTAATTACATCGTGCATAGGTTAAAGTTCAATTCAAAACAGAATAATATAATAAATCCTGACAATAAACCGGAGAATTGAGTAACCTCTGCGTTTTACTAATCTTAGTATTCCTCTATTCATCTGAAACCGAGTAGTATCTTTCGCTCTAAGAAGTTACGATTTTCATACAATGATATTTACACATTGTTTAGGTTCAATCTTAATTACAAGAAATAACAAAAGCACAAAAAATGTTTTAATAAGTTTTGGGGACACAATTATGATGCTGCTTCGCATTAATGATTTTCTTCCATTTTATCCTTTTGTACTCCTTGGTAGCTGAAAACGGAAAGTACAGAAGAAGGCCTTCATTTTCATGTTTCATGAGACATCCCAATCTTTATAGTGCCAAGATAAGACAAAACAAACGGCGGACACATTCGTTAGGGGTGATTTAATGTCGGGATTATCTGAGTGGCTGAGATTACACCAGTGAAAGCTGTGTTTCTTTCTCGCAAGAATTCAGGTAGAGCTACTGCAATCTGTGTGTAAAAGACCTTTTAAATGAAATCAAGATGTACGGGTATTTCCTTTAAACTTACGACCTTGTAAATGTAGTTTCTTACTCCAACATTTATGCTCTTCAATTAGGCCTTCGTTTGTTAAGACGTTGTTAGCTCTATTATCAGAAGGTGTTACAAATATAGGATATTAGTTCTGATTATAAGTTTTCATTTTATTTTTTGAAGACTACACTACATTTAGCAAAAGATAAACAAAATAGATATCTAAATATTGTGAAGATCCGCAACGAAATGTGAAATGTCATAATACCTCACAACTTTGCATTTGCGTACTGGTTAAGCTGATCATCTCCTAATAGGTTTTAAAACGTTATATAAGTTTCAAGGTTTGAAAATAATATGCCGACACTTTGGTATATAGAATCATTCGAGAACACTATTGTAAAAATTTGCGCAGACACACATACACCCTCGGAAAGAAATTAAACAGCTCATTTGGTTTTCTCTACCCGTTCTTAAATGGGTTATTCTTAAACAAACTTATGCTTCTATTTACTTCTAAATATAAATTTATATAAATACAATTCTTTGCAAGTGCATCCCCCGCCTCTGTGGCGTAGGCGGTAACCCATCTACCTCACGGCCAAAATGTCCCGAGTTTGAATCTCATTCAGGGTGAGTTATGTAGATAAGATACTTGCCTGGGTTTTCCCTTATACTAACTAATGAATGGTAACTCTAAGCTTTATGAATCTTTTGCTCATTTGAGCATCATTTCACCCATTTTACTCACAGCCCGATATGACTCAACATTGAAGGATGTAAAACTAATAAAGGGGAATACAGCAGTTTTAAGCGACAGTCATTCGTTTAGAAATTTTGGTCACTATGTGATGTCTTTGAAATGCTACCCTCTTTACATAAAGAGAAGAAAAAAGGAATACCAACTCATTATAAACAAATAAGAAGGAATATCTAAAAAATTACTAGCACAAAGAGTAATTTACATAGAATGTTTACTTAACGAGATTTTAATTCTCTGTATAGTAAGATTTGTTGTGTGAGTGTTTCAAACATATGATATGTTAATCAATATAGTTAGAGCAATTTTTGAAGAAAATCTAAATATTACAAAGGTTTACCATGTAACATTTTCCCTGTTTAGGTGAGGGTTTTTGAAAATTTTCGTTTCGCGTTCTTGGAAGATAAGGGATTTTCGGTTTTAAATTGAACAGTTCACACACATACACACATTTCTTTCTCGTTAAGACACATATTTCCAAAAAAAAAGCCTTAAAATCAGAAGTTCGCTTAATATTTCAGCATGTGTGTGAGAACATACACAATGATCATCGCACAATCTGAACCTTAAAACCTTGAACTGGGGAACAGTTCTCTTACATAGCTATCGTTCATATGCACACAAAACAAAATGATTCAAATTAGATGCGTTCCACGAAAGAATGTGTTAGCTACAGTTAAACAAAATGGAGACATTTCAACGATTTGTGAATATAGTTTTTATTTTAATGAGGCCATATTTGTATACTGCCTGAAATGGAAATTAAACCAATGTTTGTTTCATTAAAATACTTAATAAATACGGAAGATATGAATGTGTATTTATGAAGCATTTTTACGCCACGAAACTCCTGTACTAATGTTATGCATTGTGCGTAGAAATTTTAGTCTTGCAGCAACAATGTCGCTTCTTTCAAGCAGAAATTCCCGACCATCACTGGTTCTGCTAAATTTGAACCCAAGAGACTTCAGAATATTATGCACAGAAGGTACAGAATCCGTATATTCTATTTTCCCCATTGTTAAATTGGTCAGCCTTTTGGCAGTTGGATATTCACCCTTATTATATAAATCATAAATTGTTCTACGTGAAACACACTTTTGAAAATATGTTCGTCACAGAATGAGCACTCATGTGACAAGCTTGTAACATTAATTCTCGACTCTGAGCGAAATTTTTACTTTCGAAAATGTCTAACTGACATCTGTTTGAAAAAGGAGTACACATTAAAAAGGACATTTGTACCCTATTTATGTAAAATCTTACGCGTTTTTTTTAGTTACTACTAGGCACAACACTACTAGGCGTACTAAGCGATCTAATTACTAACTTTGAAAAGCGCGAGTGTGCTCTTAAAATATCACCACTATACTTAATGCAGGGTACAAAATGCAACTACAACATAGCATGAGTGCGGTTTTCTTTACTGACAGATAATAATTATCTTCTTTCTAGTCAGGCGCCTTACCTTTCATATCTCTGATACCAGATGAGCCACAAACATGGGGTTTGGACAGTAATAATCAGAAAAATAGCGCTGTAACATGGTAAAAAACAAAATAATTCTTTAATTGTTATCTTCAGAGCGCGTAAAGAAATTAGCCGCATGCTGGGCAAAGCGAGCCGGTATGCGTGCTTAACTGTCCAACGTTGCACGCACAGATTGGCTAGAAGCCATAGAACAACCAACCTAGAATATAAAGAAACTGAGACTGATGTTCGACAATGCTATGCCACTAAGATATGGCATGAAGCCTTGTTGAGGGAATATTGAAAGGAAGATAAGATTGGCTGTGTTCAGTCCTAAGCCCTACTCTACAAAAGGAGACTGATATTCGACAATGCTATGCCACTAAGGTATGGCATGAGGCCTTGTTGAAGGAATACTGAAAGGAAGATAAGGTAGGCTGTGTTCAGTCCTAAGCCCTACTCTACAAAAGGAGACTGATGTTCGACAATGCTATGCCACTAAGATATGGCATGAAGCCTTGTTGAAGGAATACTGAAAGGAAGATAAGATAGGCTGTGTTCAGTCCTAAGCCCTACTCCACAAAAGGAGACTGATGTTCGACAATGCTATGCCACTAAGATATGGCATGAAGCCTTGTTGAAGGAATATTGAAAGGAAGATAAGATAGGCCGGGTTCAGTCCTAAGCCCTACTCTACAAAAGGAGACTGATGTTCGACAATGCTATGCCACTAAGTTATGGCATGAAGCCTTGTTGAAGGAATATTGAAAGGAGGATAAGATAGGCTGTGTTCAGTCCTAAGCCCTACTCTACAAAAGGAGACTGATGTTCGACAATGCTATGCCACTAAGATATGGCATGAAGCCTTGTTGAAGGAATATTGAAAGTAAGATAAGATAGGCTGTGTTCAGTACTAAGCCCAACTCTACAAAAGGAGACTGATGTTCGACAATGCTATGCCACTAAGATATGGCATGAAGCCTTGTTGAAGGAATATTGAAAGGAAGATAAGATAGGCTGTGTTCAGTACTAAGCCCAACTCTACAAAAGGAGACTGATGTTCGACAATGCTATGCCACTAAGATATGGCATGAAGCCTTGTTGAAGGAATATTGAAAGGAGGATAAGATAGGCTGTGTTCAGTCCTAAGCCCTACTCTACAAAAGGAGACTGATGTTCGACAATGCTATGACACTAAAGTATGGCATGAGGCCTTGTTGAAGGAATACTGAAAGGAAGATAAGATAGGTTTGTGCATTCCTAAGCCCTACTCTACAAAAGTAGACTGATGTTCGACAATGCTATGCCACTAAGGTATGGCATGAGGCCTTGTTGAAGGAATATTGAAAGGAAGATAAGATAGGCTTTGTGCAGTCCTAAGCCCGACTGTACAAAAGGAGACTGATGTTCGACAATGCTATGCCACTAAGGTATGGCATGAGGCCTTGTTGAGGGAATATTGAAAGGAAGATAAGATAGGCTGTGTTCAGTCCTAAGCCCTACTCTACAAAAGGAGACTGATGTTCGACAATGCTTTGCCACTAAGATATGGCATGAAGCCTTGTTGAAGGAATACTGAAAGGAAGATAAGATAGGCTGTGTTCAGACCTAAGCCCTACTCTACCAAAGGAGACTGATGTTCGACAATGCTTTGCCACTAAGATATGGCATGAAGCCTTGTTGAAGGAATATTGAAAGAAAGAAAAGATAGGCTGTGTTCAGTCCTAAGCCCTACTCTACATAAAGGAGACTGATGTTCGACAATGCTATGCCACTGAGTTATGGCATGAAGCCTTGTTGAAGGAATATTGAAAGGAAGATAAGATAGGCTGTGTTCAATCCTAATCCCTACTCTACAAAAAGAGACTGATGTTCGACAATGCTATGCCACTAAGTTATGGCATGAAGCCTTGTTGAAGGAATATTGAAAGGAAGATAAGATAGGCTATGTTCAGTCCTAAGCCCTACTCTACAAAAGGAGACTGATGTTCGACAATGCTATGCCACTAAGGTATGGCATGAGGTCTTGTTGAGGGAATATTGAAAGGAAGATAAGATTGGCTTTGTGCAGTCCTAAGCCCTACTCTACAAAAAGAGACTGATGTTCGACAATGCTATGCCACTAAGGTATGGCATGAGGCCTTGTTGAAGGAATATTGAAAGGAAGATAAGATAGGCTGTGTTCAGTCCTAAGCCCTACTCTACAAAAGGAGACTGATGTTCGTCAATGCTATGCCACTAAGATATGGCATGAAGCCTTGTTGAAGGAATATTGAAAGGAAGATAAGATAGGCTGTGTTCAGTCCTAAGCCCTACTCTACAAAAGGAGTCTGATGTTCGACAATGCTATGCCACTAAGGTATGGCATGAGGCCTTGTTGAAGGAATATTGAAAGGAAGATAAGATAGGCTGTGTGCAGTCCTAAGCCCTACTCTACAAAAGGAGACTGATGTTCGACAATGCTATGCCACTAAGATATGGCATGAGGCCTTGTTGAGGGAATATTGAAAGGAAGATAAGATAGGCTTTGTGCAGTCCTATGCCCTACTCTACAAAAGGAGACTGATGTTCGACAATGCTATGCCACTAAGATATGGCATGAGCCTTGTTGAGGGAATATTGAAAGGAAGATAAGATAGGCTTCGTGCAGTCCTAAGCCCTACTCTACAAAAGGAGACTGATATTCGACAATGCTATGCCACTAAGGTAAGGCATGAAGCCTTGTTGAAGGAATATTCAAAGGAAGATAAGATAGGCTGTGTTCAGTCCTAAGCTCTACTCTACAAAAGGAGACTGATGTTCGACAATGCTATGACACTAAAGTATGGCATGAGGCCTTGTTGAGGGAATATTGAAAGGAAGATAAGATAGGCTTTGTGCATTCCTAAGCCCTACTCTACAAAAGGAGACTGATGTTCGACAATGCTATGCCACTAAGGTATGGCATGAGGCCTTGTTGAGGGAATATTGAAAGGAAGATAAGATAGGCTGTGTTCAGTCCTAACCCCTACTCTACAAAAGGAGACTGATGTTCGACAATGCTATGACACTAAAGTATGGCATGAAGCCTTGTTGAGGGAATACTGAAAGGAAGATAAGATAGGCTTTGTGCATTCCTAAGCCCTACTCTACAAAAGGAGACTGATGTTCGACAATGCTATGCCACTAAGGTATGGCATGAGGCCTTGTTGAAGGAATACTGAAAGGAAGATAAGGTAGGCTGTGTTCAGTCCTAAGCCCTACTCTACAAAAGGAGACTGATGTTCGACGTTGCTATGCCACTAAGGTGTGGCATGTAGCGTTGTTGAAGGAATATTGAAAGGAAGATAAGATAGGCTGTGTTCAGTCCTAAGCCCTACTCTATAAAAGGAGACTGATGTTCGACAATGCTATGCCACTAAGGTATGGCATGAGGCCTTGTTGAAGGAATATTGAAAGGAAGGTAAGATAGGCTGTGTTCAGTCCTAAGCCCTACTCTACAAAAAGTTTTCATTTGTTCCTCAGAGAAGGATAGGTGGAATTGCTTCTAAAATAGGAGACTGATAGTAAAACTCAAAATCATCTAGATAGGGAACCTTTTTCAATATCTTATTGAATTTTATGAGGAAGGATAAATCGATAAGTATTAGCTGTAGGTGCTCATTAAGAGGCGAGTAAAATAATAATGATGGCGATAGAGTACAGGAACCTGCAGCTTTTCTTATCCCCGTTGAGCTCTGCGGATACTCCACATCGGCGAGTTAGAGGCGAAGAGAAGACTGAAAATCAGTGTCAAGTAATAATCGGCGGTCGAAACACTGACCCGCAATTAGAGGGTCATGAACCAAATCACTGAGTAACTTCGGTGTCCTCTTGAGGAGGGGGAAATAAAGCATAAAACAACGGAAATAAATGTATCTAAATTTCACATCATAATAAAAGTTATGGTATGTGAATAACACGCATTGTAGCCATTCTGTGTCAGTTTTGTTTCATTTTGATTGATAGTTACTTGTTCAGGAAACCTCTGTGGGAAGCCCATTATAAACTCTCAACACAATCTCTTCAATATTGTTTCCTTGGCCGTGTTTAAGAAGTCTTAAAAGCCATATATATATATATATATATATATATATATATATATATATATATATATATATATATACCTATCGATGGAAAATAAGAGAAGCGCGCTGATACATTATGAATTAACCACCAAAAAGGCAATTATTCACTCCATTATGGTGTGAAAATTCGAGGAGATACATATTTAGAGAATTCTGAAGTTATTGCTAAACAACTTGAAGGAGTTACTTTAGCCATTTTATGTATTTCCCTGAAAGGGCACGTACTGATGTCAATAGTAAGCCATAGTTAAATTAGCAACCTAGAATAAGCCCTTAAAATAAGTTCCTTAATCTTACATTTAATTGATTGATGTCATTATTAGTCGACCACGATTGTGGATCTCACTGTGGATGTATTTTTAATATCATGATATGTAGTCTAGTAAACGAAGGGATGCTCCATAAGCACATAGTCCTATAACCACTTCAACCCCATATAGAATGATAGTAAAGAACACGAGGATTGACATACTATTTGCTATTCTAAATAACATTATTAATGGCTACATAATTGAAGTTACTGTTCAATTTGGAGTGTTTCTAGTGCAGGGTGTTTTGGACAGTGTGGACCTCGTACTTATCGCCCACAAGAGGGAGCCTCGGGAAAAAGCGAGGATGAGGAAACAGAAGACAAAAGATATCCAATATAGGAAACATGGAAGGGTCCCTGGTAGGTAGTACCAGCTTTCTCACTTCCCGTAAGCTCACAAATCCCAGCTGGGGAGCTTGGAAACAGGTCAACGTCCCACAGCGCAATCGGATTTACAGAGACCATAGCATTTCCCTGCCAAGCAGCGCAAGGGATTGGGTTTGGGATTTCATTACGGAGGGGATTTGGTACGTAGGTCACCATGCTGGGCCCATTGTTCTTATGCCCCCAAGTGGGGGCATCCCGGGGAAAGGATGAGGTGAAGGAGACAGAGGGCGGCCGTCCCAAGGAGCCACAACAGTACAGAGGGCAGGGTCCCTACAGTTTACTTGGCTGGAGACTTCCCCCTACAGGCCAGGACAACGAACTCGCTGCCCTATAGCGGGACGGCAACTAGCCCACCAGCCGAGCCCTAATGGTCCAGGCAAACGATCCGAGCCCCAATGGTCCCTGGCTAGCGTTCCCGAAATGGACCCAGCAGATGAGCGGAGACCGGCAATCGACCTACCGGAGGAGGAATTAGTTTTCCTCAGAGCATATCATCCTGTCATGCACCGCCGAGATACCCGCCGACACTTCTACTCTGAAAGAGACCACCAGATGAGAGATGATATGAAATGATAATGGAGGGGCAGGCAATTCAGGGGATGTAATTAACCTACCCAACATTTACTTAGCGACCCGGGAAAACCCTCGAAAAAAACCATGGGTGAGGTAGGTCGGCCACGGAAATCGAACCCGGGCCTCCAGAATGGGGGCCACAGACGAAACAGTCTGAGCCACCCCGCTCGGTAAGCAGCGGAAAACACATGGAAGAATTAAGTCGATGAAGGGTGAAATTAAATGACAAATGAGGTGAGCAGATAAACTGGATAGAGAAGACCTTTCCGGAAATCAAGGAAACCTTCCACTTTTCGCTTAGCGACCCCTGGAAATTCACGAAAAGAAAAAGTCCGGGAGTCCGGCCGCAGGGTTCAAACCCATAACCTACAGAAGACGAGCTTCATGAGCTACCACCTGAGCCACCTTGTTTAATAAGTGACCATTACATTACTATATCACACACCATCGAATATTACAAAAGAGCAGAATAATTATCAAGTAGAGCAATAAATCACGGCACTAAAGGCTAGCGGTGGATGCCAGTGAAATGATTTCTACTATATTATAAGTAAAATACTCATTTTAATGATTCCTTTAATAATTATATATCTTATGCTTATCTCTGCAACGTTGCATAACATTTCGCCAATATGTTTATATTGAAAACACATAAAACCACAATTTAATTGATGGTATTAGGCTCTTAGTTGTTGTTTCGCATTAATTAGATTATTATTTGATGTTTACACCTCATGTATACGTTATTACACAACCATATAACAAAGCAGGCTGATTATTTCAGTTGAAATTCTTTTGCGTTCACAGCATTGATCCGGTGACTTAGGTGAAACTGTACTTGGTATGATATAGCTTAGTGTAAGTTCTGCTTATGTAGTGGCAATAAAGAAATAGCTTAAAATAATACTTTTCTTTCCTAGCAATAAAGAAGAATATTACATTTTCACTTTACATGAATAAGCGAGCCTTAACGTTGCAAAATGTGAACTCATTCCCTATAGAAAATCCACAGCTGTAACACATTATCATCTGTTATGGACTTGAGTAAAATAGTTGTTTTCTTGGTGATTGTCTCTGCTTTCACGAAGGCTGAGCATGATTGGATCATGGTATCAAATTGTTAAGCTGCATTTCTGTTAATTATTCTTATTAAAGTAATTTAAAATTTAGTTTATGGTACAATTTTATACCATCAAAATGTACCGCCGTACAAGAAGCAAATTTTCACTGCATATCAAGCGTACCTCGTAGATGATATCTATTACGCCATTTTAGTAATAACGCAATGAAGGTCAAATATTAGTAAAATTTTAATTAACGCTTCAGAGCTGTATTACGAAGGATTTTGTGCGTATGTGTAGAGTAAATATGTTACCTATAATAAACTTACCTATTAATTCAGTACAGCAGGATATGGACTTCATTTGTCACCAAAGAAATAGGACAGTGTGAATTACCTGAAACAAAAAGTTAAGTCTTAGAAACAAGTTTTCTAAATGTGTATAAAGAGTTTTATTAATAAATTTATTTATTACAGTATTTACAGTAAGTGTAATCAACAATTCATTCTATCGATATGAATTATTCAAATAAAGTTAAAAGATGTAAATACTTCGCTTAGGAGAAAACGTTTTGAAGCATATTCCTAGTCAGAAAAATAAGCGGCAAAAGGGGAGGCTTAGTGAGTCTTTAAGCTATCATTTTCACTTTATACTTATGTGTACAAAATTTCTTTTGTGTGACAAGTTTCATTACACATAATTACATACACCTGCCAACAAAATGTTTGTTGAATACACCTCTTGAACTGTAGCTGTTGGATTCGTTCCAGAAATAGCCGGAGGACTGATAACACACAACAAACAACAATAAAGTGCACGTGCCGTTTACCTCTGACCGTAGTGTAGTACTTCGCAGTAAGTTACGAGGGCTTCCTCGGCAGCCTCGGGCGCTGACTTGTAAGTTCTCAGTCCGGGGAGAGTAATTAGAGACGGAACAAGGAGTACAAAGCAAGAAAATGAAATAGAAGGTAAAACATGTCAAAATTCTACTAATAAGGCCTGAGAAAGAAAATAATATGAAAATAAAAAATAATAAGAAAAAGTGCTCCAATTATAATACTTCAGTGGAAGTAACTAACACTTCTACTATCTCATATGTTATCGCAGAAACATGGATAGGCCTAATCAATCAGTGGCCATGTTGTTTACTAGTAATGAAATTAATACCTCAATCTGCGTTTAGCATCCTTAAAATAAACTTCATGGCACTGCAGTCGTTCAGAGGCGAGAGTATCCACGTAGACTACAAACATCCTGCTCCGGGGCCTTTTCCAGTAGACCAAGACCTAGAAACTAGTAACCCCCCCCCCCCTCCGTCCGTGACAGGGTGGAAGTGGATACGCCACTTACGTATTGCCTCGGCAGGGCCGCCAGTGATTTAGCATACCATGCTGTTTGCTCTGCAGACTAATACTCGGGTCTTCTTAGGTGACCCTTAACCCCGTCCAGACGTACCCTATATCCATGGCTGTCGGAAAACACTGCCAGGTCGAGATCTACCCAATCCGAATAACTCCCCTTAGGAATGGGCTCAAATGTTCTGCCCGATGATCTTACATTAATGTCAGAAGTACCATAAGAGCTAAAGGTCCGCAGCGGCCGCACCTTGGCAGCTGAAGAGTTTGTATCACCTCCACTACATGACACAATAGCCCGATGACCAGCGGAGGCCTAGTGCCCACATCGGGCAGCATGATTGGGATAAATATGGAAGAGGGCGTGGCTACATATATGTCATGATTCCTCCCGGTCGGGATATGTGTCTTCACAACCACGAGCAGCATCTTTTAAATAAAGACGTCCTCAATTGGCGCTCCCTTATGAAACTGAATGCACTCCGGACAATCTATTCAAGAGGATAGAATCCCCACATTGTTACCCAGAATCGACCCCGGGGCCCCCACTTGACAAGCAGCTGCTTTACCATTGCACTAAGAAACAACCCGTTTCCTTAAAATAAACTTATAAAACTGCATTACTTTGGAGTAAAAATGCCCAAATTAATCAATGTCTTCGATTTCTTGTGTTGCCTGGAATATTGTCAAAAGTGGAAGAAGGCACCTAACGATTATTTATTCTGACTTGATAATATATACGATTTTTTTAATTAAGATGGCAGTTATAGCTATTTGTATGTGTCAAATTAGCCTGTTTAGGTAAACAGTATACTATGTGTTATTGGCTATCATCACAAACTGCTTTTTTCCATTATATCCTTTTTATCAATTTGTAGATAATATGCATTTATTTGTGAAACATCTTATCCGAATAGGAAGGGTCATTCTGTCTGCTTTTCTTCCATTATTTTTCTTTTTTTACGCCAGAGATTCCCGCACTGCAGCCGATGGCTTATTGTGCCTCAGATCCCAAGAGGAAGGATAAGATGAAAGTGCACTGCAGGCGGCCAGAACCATCCACAGGCGGCAATATAGTCGCGGTAGGTCCTTGACAAGTGTATGCAGTGTGTTCAGCCAGACGGAGTTCCAGGTTGCCATAGACAACCCACCAACAGCCAACCAGTTTCGGCCGATAAAGCGGGTTGGCCGTTTGCAACGTCTCCTCTCAGCCGAATACGCATTTCCAAAGTTTTCATACACACTCCACCGCAACTTAGCACCACCGATGACTTCGCTGAATCTAGCTGTCTGGAAAAACCGGATTGAGAGAATGAAATGAAAGTAATGAAAGGAAGTGAAGCAGCAGATGTTACGCAAATATCCTTTCCAGCATTGGTCATGTGACTCGGGAAAGCCACCGAAAAAAAAAAAAAGCCAAGTTTAGGAAGGTCGGCCGCGGGAATAAAACCCCGACTTCTCAAACGGCCACTGACGCTACCACCTGATTTATCTCACTCGGTCAGCCTAGGGTACTGCTGCCAACTATCTCCGTCATCTCTACATAAATGAAAAAGGATTAATCACTTGAGAAAACCAGTACTAAGAACAGCACAATACACAAGACGTCATCTCGCACTTTTTACGTGGAAGCAATGTAGCATGCTTTCGTAATGGACTTGGAAATAAATTCGTTATTTCAGGAAGAGTGGTTTATAATAGCATATGCTCTATTCTTTAAAAATTCTGGCAGGTAATTTTCCCGTATGTCACGCGCCGACCATGCTTTACTTCCCACGATACCAGCTCTGGCTGGCATTTTCGTGGTTTTCTTCAGTGAATCACGGATTTTTCTAAACGTCTTTATTTTTATTTCTTTTAATACTAAAGCTCTTGTTATGATGCATTTCCTAGAAATCTAAGCATATGATTCGTACAATAAGCTGAAATGCTAGGCAAATAAATAATAACCTGTGGGACAAAATATAGGCACATTTTACATTGTCGTTAACAAACAAAATATATGTTTTTATTTTTACAAGCGGAAGGACCCCTGGAATAGGAGTAGAGAACTCCACATAATCTCCTGGCCCTTTGTACTTCTACTGCGACCCCTGGGAGGAATGAGTGACGGAATCGACCCGAAGGGTGACCAGATCCTTATAGAGATGGGTGGGGTACCTTACACTTTCAGCTGGAAGGCATCCGAGGCCTCCCAATTCCACACACGAGCTCCCGTCCAATAGCCGGCACGCTCGAAGGCGGATTGTGATTGGACAGTCCCGAAGGACAGCAGCAAGGAAAACTCTAAATTACGGCGCAGCTGCAACACAACGAAAACAGTTATCAGATCGTAAATCTCTGAAACAGATGGCAATGAAAGGAATGATAGGTACAGGAAAGTGTAACTACAGCAGTACCATCTTACCGACTCCAAGAAACCACAAAAAACACATGGGTCAGAGTGCCGGCACTTGTGGATCGAATCCGGGACGAGCCGATACATTACACTGGCGTCATCTCGCTCTCATATAGCAAGTCAAAGTATAAAATACAATTTACAAGCTCTGTTTACACATTGAGTATTCGAAACAGTTGATGATACGAGAAAGATATATTTGAATTCTAAAACGTCTGCGCAAATGTTAACAGGGCTTGCAGCTTTCCTCCTTGGAATATTTCTTCTCTTCCCCTCATTTAAAATCAGCAACAAAACAGCACTTTGTGTGTGTGTGAGTATGTTAATAGTAGTTTTCGTAAATTAGATGCAACATATATACCAAGAGGGTTGTCTCCGCAGTAACTTTAGAAAGTTCCCATTCGGGCCATCTACACTGACATTGTATATTTTCATAGTTTTCCCAGGTTGTAGACGAATGCTAAGGTGTTTTCCCTTCCACCCATAATTTTCTATTGATAATTTCTTAATCCAGTCATTCTCCATCAACTGTTTGTTTCTGACTGTCGGACCAGACAACAGCAATTGTGCGTTGCGACCGGACTGTCGGAATAGGGCTGTATAAAATGTGTACCTCGCGCTTGGATGTCTCTCTGGTGCCCCATTTTCTGGACGGCTCCCTCTTCGGGACCCCTGCATTGATTACGTCGGTGTCCAAAATATCATTTGAGATTCCATCCCTGCTAGCGCATTGTCTTCCGGAACTGGCCTCCCCTTCATCCCTTCCTTCCAGAGGACACCTAATTTACAAAAGGGCTACTCTGTCCTAAGTGTGATCGTTAGCTAAAGTAGTGGGGATTTATTAGCCTGAACTAATTCTTACCCTAGTCCTTATATGTTTAAACACTCACTGAAACATAAGACACAGGAGGAGAAACACACAGGGGGAGAGAGGTCTGTGCCACAAGATATATACTAGACAGTATGTCTGCTACTCTAAATGTGGACATATACACAATGTTTGCCAAAATATCAAATATACTAAACCTTAAGTAGAACAAAGGACAATCTATCTCCCTACTGATGAAAATATTTCATTCAAATCTGTAATTATTCTAAAATCCGAGGTACTCTACGGCGCTTCTTTAATCTTTTAAATCTTATATTTACATAATTTGGTTTCAACTTTAGGGGCATATATTTGAAGTTTTGGTTTATGCGTTTAAAAAAAAAATTCGGATATTTTATAAGAATTAATACTTGTGATCTAATTAAACAAAATTTCAGAAGCGTTTTGCTTTGGAGCAGGACAGCAATTTTACCAAGACATATACTTAAAAATATTGCTCCTTAAAACAATATCTGTTTAAGAGTGCCTAAACATAGTAATTATACATTCAATGGAACTTATTAAAGTCCACATTTTCATTAAAGTTCAGGTTTCTATCAATCAGAAAATCCGCATGTAACACTCAATACTTCCGCGTCTGCGGATATCTCGTAAAATTACCAGGCACATATTATTAAACACGCAATTATTTCTTTTGGCAGTGACAGTTGGATGCAACTTATACGACCAGAAATACGATGTGATCAATCACTTTTTGCCACAAAAATCAAGTATCACGTACGAGAAAATCTATCTACAGTTTACGGATTGGAGAAAATCGAAATGAATAATTTCATTCTCATAAAATGTGTCGCTGGCGTTCTTCGAAGAATTGTCACAAAGTGTGACACCATCGACCTTGTGGGCTCTCTACTCTTTTGAAATCCTACTAAAACCAAAATGAGAGATATGTAAGGATAAGAATTCAATCTACTAATGTGATGAATCTTGATTTTGAATATCTTTGATTCTTCATGAATCGCTGACATTTCTAAATGAAGCACTTGACAGTAAATACTGTGATATGGGTAAGTAGGTGTGTTTTCAGCTTTCAAACAACTAGCACAAATGTAGCAACTCACACGAGGGAGGGTACATTAAGAAGCAGATTAACACAGTTACATGTAGCAACAATTTCGGGAGTAATGAATGCTTACCGAAAACATTATTGATATGAATTAAAAGTTGACAGAATAAATATATTGGATCAATCGTAGTAGTTAATATTCTAAACACAGGCAAAATAAAAAAGAATCTTTATGGTGACAAATAACTATTACTATTATATGCTCCCATAGAGGAGGGGGTCCGTCCCCTTCAGCTGCCGTGGTGCGGGTGCTGCGGACCCCTAGCACTCGTGCTATCTCTGACGTTACTAGAGGAACCTCGGGCCGAACAGTCGAGCCCCTCCCTGAAAAGGAGTTGTTCGGATTGGGTTGGACTCGAGGGGGCAGTGGTTCTCGATACCCGTGGAAGATCGGGTGCGTCTCTGGACGGGGTTGAGGGAAGCCATTAATATTGCCGCGTACCAGCCAGCATAGCTAGTAGGTGTGCTAGATCACCAGGAGGCCACACCGAGGTCACATCGGTAGCCTTCCCATTTTGGAGTTGGCGCGAGTAAGTGGCGTATCCACTTCCATCCCGTCTAGAGTCCACAGGACCAGATGGGGGGGGGGTTGCTAGTCTCTAGGTTTTGCCCTATGGAAAGCCCCACGGAGGCGCCGGGCGCCCTTTTGGGAGAGCTCGGTAACTCCGTGGTCAAAGGAGGCCCGGGTCCTTGTTCCTACGGTTCCAGGACTAATGGGAGTAGAACCTCTGGCATTAGCTTAACTTATGCTATTATATGCGATAATTACATAAAACTGCAATCAACAATAAGCAACAATTCCTCCTGCTTTATAAATTACCAAATTAGAGAATATGCCGCACAGAATATTGGCTTAAATAAGTAATTCAATACACAATCTAACCAGCTCCTATTTATACACAGGGCACTGCTTTCGCAGGCTGCTACAATTTTAGTACTTTCTGCTGGAGACAAAACTACACTCAAACATTATGGAGGCTGGAATTCCCTAATTTGGGTACTTATATTGAAGAATCAATCAAAATAAAATTGAAATCCCAAATACAGTGATCCAACAATTGTATATCAAACAACTTGTATGTGAAATAAAGACGCTTCTGTTCATCTAATTATGATAGATAATCACATATAAAATTCTAATATATTCAATTTTACTTCTATACTTTCGAAGCTTCTATTTCTTAAGATCATAACATGTATAATGTGTCATCATCAAGCATTGTTTCAAGATAAATATCAGAATAAAATCAATACTTCCGCGTGTGTACACATACCACAATCCTGCTCGCTGT
The DNA here is from genome assembly GCA_030765055.1 of Mantis religiosa. Taxonomy (NCBI): domain Eukaryota; kingdom Metazoa; phylum Arthropoda; class Insecta; order Mantodea; family Mantidae; genus Mantis; species Mantis religiosa. The sequence continues at coordinate 262,743,389 of CM060950.1, read as the reverse complement.
TTCACCGCGTAAGGCAAGGTCAACGCATTTGCTGTCTCAGGTAAACGTAGAATACTAAAAATAATGCATATAAATGTTTTAAAACCCATAGACATGTTACAGCATAAATAGTCGTATGTAAGTTTGTTTACAAGCCATAGAAGTTATAAAAATGAAAAGGACTTCAAAGATCATATCCAGAGAATTCAAAACATACATTATATTAGTAATTTAGAAGTTTTAAGTACATCTCATTATAGAAGAAATAGTTTGATAACAAAATATCTACACACTTTTACTTTTTCTAATGAATACTTAGAGTAAGCAGGGTAAGCATTGATTTCCACCCATATGTGGACCCGTGTTCCGTCCGTGTTTCCATATGTGCCTGAAAACACAATAACTGAAAAACGAAAAGTGGCACCAAACGTGGTACATGGGTACATGATCTTCCAAGAAAGCGATATTAACAGCCTAGAAGATATACCCATACAGAGTACCCCTAAAATTAAAATTTGCGAAACGTTCTAAAAAATACCTGCAACAGATGGTTATTGAAATCCCATATGTTTAAATTATTTTCAACAAAATAAATGTGAATCCTGAATTTTCTGGACATTTATTCAGAAGTCCTCTTCATTATGGATGGCCTTTTAATAACTCATAAGCCGTAATAGATAGACAAGCTCCTCGGTAACACCCCAGTTTATCTCAAATGTAATAATTACATGCGTTTCATAGAATTGAGATAGCTATACGCTAGATCATAAACTCATAAAATGGCATCTGTCGACCTTTGCTTTAACTCAGCAAGTGCATCTATCGAGTTTTGAAGAAAAACTGCTAATATTCCCTACCTTCTACACAGGACATGAATCGAATTTTGCAAAATGTGATTATACAGAACGATGCAGAAGGTGAAAGTTATGCCGATACTATATACCTATACCTCAATTTCTTAAAATGTTTCATCTATCGAGGTATCAATAATGTCAATAAATAAGATAACTAAATATTTATTAGTGGTACTATACAGGGTGAAAGAGTAGAACTAGACTGAAAAGTCCAATGCCATAGCCGGGATTTGAACCATGGATCTTCTGGTTTCCGTCCAGCCGCTCTAACCCATTGAGCTACTATGGCCAACGTGCCAACATGACATTAAATTCTCCAACTGACTCGTGTTTTCCCCGGTAAACCACTAGGAGTTCTCATAAATACATGAGACAACTACCTTAATGGCGACTTACTATGCTGTAAGTACTTTAAGGCCCGCGCTTTATAGTTCGGACCACTATTAGGTACAATTAATGGAAATTAATTGTTCTTTCACACTAGACCTGTGTAGAACGCACTGTGAAAGAGTAGAGCCAGACTGAAAAATTCAATGCCATAGCCGGGATCTCAAAATTAATTTCCATTAATTGTACCTAATAGTAGTCCAAACTATAAAGCCCGGACCTTAAAGTACTTACAGCATAGTAAATCGCCATTAAGGTAGTTGTCTAATGTGTTTATGAGAACTCCTAGTGGTTTACCGGAGAAAACACGAGTCAGTTGGAGAATTTAATGTCATGTTGGCACGTTGGCCGTAGTAGCTCAATGGGTTAGAGCGGCTGGACGGAGACCAGAAGATCCGTGGTTCATATCCCGGCTATGGCATTGAATTTTTCAGTCTGGCTCTACTCTTTCATAGTGCGTCCTACACACGGCTAGTGTGAAAGAACAATTAATTTCCACTATGCAGGGTGTCTAGTATTTTATGAATGGCATCTTCAGTGGTCTTCCCCTTCCAAAATCCAAATTGATCCTCATGTATCCCAATCATGGACCTATATTCCATAATTATTTTATTAATTAATTACTTAAACACTTTTCTAACGGTATTCAATAAACATATAGGCCTATACGACTTGGTTTATTGGGATCTTTATTATATCTTTTTGTTTAACTTATTACTCTGGCTTCTTTCCAGTTTTCCGGAATCGACCTCCTACATAGATAATTATTAAACATATTTGTCAAATATATTATCAAATTCTCACTTAGAGCAGACAAAACATGATTCGGAGTAGTATATGGTCCACATGCCTTCTTTTTTAATCTTTGTAATATTAACTTAACCTCCATTTCATGAAAGGGTATAATAACATTGTTATTTATATAGGTCTCCTTGAAATTATTTCTGCTGATTGTGTTGTCAGGTTATCGGTTTCCACATAATCATCAGGTAATAGGATATTCAACAATAATTTTGAAATATCTTCCCAATTTATTGTTTGCGTACCATCTTCCTTAATTAAGGCATTCATTACTTCCGACCACTTGATTTTATCCATGATAATTCTATACGGTACACCCCAAATATTATTAGTCAAATTAGTTTCTATAAACTGTTGCCAGGATTTGCAATAAGTTTCTTCTGATACATTTTTATTTTTTTTTGTTTAGCTTGTCGATATAAATTTAATTTATATTGCCAATGTTCCTCAATCATAGAACGTTGATAAATTTTTCTCAACTTCCAAATCTTCCTTCGAGATTTCTCTGAATCCTTGTCCTAAAATTTTTCTTATTTTTCATTTTGGGAACTGACTATGTTATAGCCCTTTTAATAATTTCCATTAAATGATTTGCCTCCTGGTCTACAGGAATGCCTTTAAAATTTATTGAATTATCAAAAATATATTTCAATTAATCCCAGTTTGCTAGCGAAAAATGTCATCTATATTCCATATTAAAACATTTCTCACATTATCCTGCATTTTATAGTTAAAATAAATTAAACGATGATCACTGGATATAAAATCTTGCCCAACTTTAAATTTTGAATTTTTTAAAGCCTTAATATCAGCTGTTACATCTATAGTTGTGTTAGCCCCTTGTCTATTTTCAAAAGTAGGTGGATTTAGTGGCTGGTTAGCTACATATAGATCCTTTTCCGAAACTAATTCCTTAAGCAATTCTCCTCTTCTATCCTTTATTCCACTAAACCACCACGTGGATTTGGCATTCGCATCCATGGTATGTATTACTTCATAGTTTCTAAATCTATCTTGAATTGCTCTAATTTTATCTAAATATGGATAAATTTCATGGCTATATTGAAAATAATAATCTGCTAGAATAAGCATACCATGCTATAATAAAGATACCATTCATAAAGTAAGACAGGATACGTATACAGACGTTCATTAACACCCACAGACGAAATAATAATGTGTTAGCTGATTTACGCAAAGCATATATGTGTTTGTGACCCCTCCATACAACTGCTATCATGGCAAATCAATCTGCCACCTTCGTTCATGACGAAGATTACAGCTACTACTTCCAAGAATCAAATTTTAGATAAGGTGGATCATATTAACAGCCTCAAGTTTTAAAGTTATTTTTAAACCGTAAAACGTCCTGAGTAGATAGATTAGTCATGGACGTATTTCAGAGTTTATTTACTGAGATCTAAACGCCCTGAACACATTTTAGGAAATAAGCATATTCCAGAATAACTAATACATACTTGGTAACATAAGCATATCAATAAAAATAAAAGGAAGTATCCTAATAATTTTCTAGGGATAGAACAGCATATAAATATATCCATAGAGATACATAACTGGAAAGTTTGAACGAAAGAATATAATGTTTCAAGACGTTTTATCACAAGAATAAAACAAATTCTACTATAGAAGCATTTGCATAACGCAACATCTTGTAGTTAACCATTTTATATATAAGAATTTCTTCTTTTTACATTAAATTCTCCTATTTATCATTGCTTCGCCCTTTAATTTTTGTTAGTGTTCCTTTGCTAACACTATTTTCTGTTAATAATCTATCATTAAGCCGTATGTGCATCTTAGGCGCATTAAAAGATACGGAACTTAATTAGTGTTCCACACCTAGATTACGCTTAGTTAACACAGATATACCTAGACGTTGAACATATAATACGCTAATTTTAAACTTAAGACATTTTAAATGTTTATGTCACAAAAGGTACATGTGTGTACAGCATCGTACTTTAACAGAAAGTAATTTTAATTAATATTTTATCTAGGATATCTCACATAAGTTTAAAATTATCAACATCTTTACTAGGTGCTCATTTTTATTCGTTATTTCCCGCTCTCCAATTGAGTAAGAATGACGTCATAGTTCACTGGTGAGTCTATGTCAAATCATAGTGCCCTCTACAGAGAAGAAGCGGTAATGTTTGCGGAACAGTAAGCAAATTACAGTGCCCTTAGTGTGCTTATACTAATAACTAATAAAACCAGCCACCCATCTTACGGTAATCGTGATTAACATTACAGTATACACATATGTAAGTTAAGTAGCATATTTCTACTCTGAAGTTTTCCATCTGAATATGAACAGAGAGCACCGCGTCTTGATGGTTGAATGCTACTTTCGTACCGGCATTAAAATTGGTACGACATATAAATATAATTTAAACCACTGCACAGAGGAGTTTATGAAACGCTATCCTACATTCAGGCAAGTCCCTCGGAGCGTTATGTTGTCAAAAGTGTCCAGATACTATAAAACTGACATACTTTTGTTTGCAAAACAAACATCTTACGTTTTATCAGTATACGATATAAATTTTTTGTCATTCTCATACTTAATTAAAATGTCTATTAATATTGGTATCCTTATCTCTTTCAAACCCAATAGGTGCATCAAACACTTCCAAGTTACAGAATCAGTTATTTGCAAAACGGGAGACACTGTACGCTATAAAGTGACTGGTCCCAATCTAGAAGCAATAAGTAATGTTATGACAGAAAGGCCTAAGACAACTTTGCGGCAGCTATTTAGGGAGACGGAACTTTCCATTGGTTCTTGCCATACGGCTGTCAGGAAGGTGCTGCAACTCTACCCATATAAAATCACACGGTTGCATAAGTTGCAAATGCAAGACCTACTTGCCCGTGTGAATTTTTGCAACTACTTCCTGGAGTATTTTGTGGATGATGAGCAACTCGGCATAAGTATTCTTCACCTCAGACGAATGTTGGTTCGAGTTGACAGGCTGTGTCATCAGACAAAATGCTCGCATATGGAGTTCTGTGCCTCCAGATCAGTTTGCGGAAGTTGGCGTCTGGTCAACTATGAAACGACAGCGGATAATCGGCCCAATTTTCTTTAAAGGGACACTAAACGCTCGGAGATATAGGGAGGAAGTTTTAACCGACTTTATTGACCAACTGGAGGAAAATGAAAAATCGATGGCTGTTCCAGCAGGATGGTACTCCTGCACATACCGCCAATGGCACAATTGCTTTCCTTGTAAGACATTTTTCTGGGAGGCAAGATGGCAAATTTCCAGATCATATTTTCCTAAATGTTCTCAGCATGAATAACCTGAATTACTGTGTTTTCTCCTCAACAGATTCATTAGCAATCCTGTGTGGCCACCAAGATCTCTAGATCTTACCCCGTCGGACTTTTACTCTGAGGTTATTTCAAAGATCGGGTTTATTTGAGGCGACACGAGACTTCATGGCAACTGAAACAGCTAATTATGTATGAGATGACCACAGTTACACCTGCGATGCTGCAAGCTGCATATGGTCATATGGTGAAAAGTGTAAGAAAGTGTATTGCTCTCAATGGCAGTCACGATGTACCATTGGTTTTAAAAAGCGCTAATATTTGATTTGCCACATTGGTTCATCTTTACTTATTTTTTATTTACATATTTGTGTTCAGCTATATCTTGCTATTTAGTTGCCGTAAGGCTGTTCACAGAAGTTAATTTTTAATAATTTTACGTTTCATTGTTTTGATAAATGTAGAGAAGCAACTCATATTCGGTTGATTTACATTTGTTTCTTGCCCGCCTCCATAATGTGAGGTAGCATGTGTGCCTCACACTGAAAAGGTAGCGAGTTCGAATCTCGCTAAAGATGAGCTACCTGGATAAGCTTTTTCCAGAGGTTTTCCAATGATTATCATCCCCTGAAAAGCTTGGCATTTAAAATTGCAATATATAAATTATTCACCCATTGGTTTCAAGTTTAATGAGAAGAAAATGGTTGAAACCCTTAGATGTTACATGGGAATCTGTGCGTAAAATCGTGGGTAAGTTATTAAATGAATATTATATTGTTAAATTATTTATATTGGCAATCAAACAAATAAATTAAATATCTTTTAAAGGGTCAGATTGTCTTTAAGATAACTGATAGCGTATTTTGTAAAGCGACGAACTTTATGTTTTTAAAGAGATTTTGAAAATTTTCTGGGGCAAAAATATTTGTATGTTCTATCAATAATAACAAAGAAAATAAAAAAAGAAAAATCTGGTCAGAAATAGATATTTACTGTGACGAGAATTAACTCATTAATTGTAAAATATACTGATACATGCCACAACTTAATGTAGATTTTATATTTTTATGAGGAAGTTCTTCCTTATTCTTTCATGCATAAAAGACTATTTTAAATGCGTTTGTCAAATACAAAGAACTCGTCTGGGTTCTCAATCTAAGTGTGGTAGCCACTTCCCAGAATTGAAATTTAATAAGGGGATGTACAAATGTCGCGTACATTACGGTTTGAGAGAAAATTAAATTACATTTATTTGGATTCAAAGAACAGTCCAATTCTGAGGAATATTTCCATTGTTATGCATGGCGCACATCCAGCAGGTATGCGCGGGAGGAATCTGATCTGCAGCCTCAATAAGCGCAAGGGCTCATTAGAAATTCTCCCCAAGTCTGAGGTTTTGCAGTTCAACCTTATTTAAATTTAATCTTCTATAAGAGCGGCTACAGGAAAGCCTGCTGAGAACCTTTGCTAAACTCTCATTCTCAAAATATTCCTACCGTAAGACCAACCACAAAATTAATTTCGCAGTGAAAGTAATTTCAAGAAGAAATGAAATAATAATGAGTATAATAAGCATATACAAAACAGATTAAGGAGCAGGCCAAAAGCAATGCGTAGTAGGAATGTTAATGTTCACTTCATGTCTTCATATTTTGCCCATTTACAACATATTGCCTAGAATCAGGAGAACTCGACTTCAATCTCGTTTGGGTTGGTTTACCTTGACAGAGAGCTTCCCTGTTTCTGCTCTAAACCCTAGAAGAAGGAAGTCGAATAATATCCATCTTCATGTACTTTGAGTTCATATCTGAACAGAATAATTGCTATACTCAGTACCTTGGGTAATATGAGGAACGAGAAGTATCATCTCGCGTTGTATTTTCAAGTGGAATAGAGGCTCCTAGGTTTCTCTATCTTTGCGATTATTGTAGGACAACCACGGAAAGCTTTAAAGGTAAAGGTAGGGGCTGATACCGAAGTTTATGTTTATAGAACAATTTTTTAAATACCCGCGTGGTCCATCGCATTAGTGTTTCAATAAATCAAAAGTGGTGGATACCATGATCAATGCTTCAAATCTCGTTGCACAGAAAACTTATTAGAAAAATTAATGCTGATGATTTATCACGGAGCCGAGAATATTTGTTTCAACGTATTTTAAAAATCACGTAAATATGCATCCAGTATACTGAATCTAACATGCTGTTAGAGAATCACTTTTTAATTATTAGGAAATATATATGAAATACATCACAGGTACATATTTTAATTTGTCCTACAGAACCTCAAATAATTTCAGCCCGTATCTGCTCTTTGTCATTTTGACACAAAATATGACGCAGAAATATTAATCCCCCTACCCAAAGTAGTACGGTGAAGCCGCTAAGTAAGGCGCAAACCTATGATGTCACTTAGTGATGGTGAAATTATACCTCGTTACCAAACGGGATGGCTAAGGCAGGTAACGCATGGGATTCGCATTTGGAAGGTCCCGCGTTCGATCACAGAAATCCATCAATATGACCAAATGTTTCCTCGCACTTCTCCTCTGTCATTAGACGAATGCTCGTTTGGATACTTTAGACCAAACATATTTCAACCCCCAAACTTTATGTTAAGTTGGAGAACTTAATGTCGCGACGGCACGTTGGCCATGATAGTTTAATGGTTTAGAGCGACTGGACGGAAACCAAGAGATCCGTGGCTCAAATCTCGGCCGTGGCATTGAATTTTTCAGTGCGACTCTAATTAATTAAAACCCCTAATTTTACTTCTCGCGACAGCCTTTAGTAAGTGTTCAATGCAACTATTAAAACTGTTTAAATGCTTACAAACTGTAAGTCATCTCAAATGTATAGGCTGTATTGAAATACAAAAACGACGTAATTATATAACGTGAACTAAATTCAATTTTCAAATTGGAAGTAGTATGACCTATATTAATCCCTCAGTTAATAAATTTAGCATTTTACTTTTGTTTGACCTGCCATCCACAGAATAAGTGTTTTACTCCTTAATAATTTTATATCTGAAGCGTAATACATAGTTTAAGTACTGATCAGAAGCGTAAATTGATTTTATAGCGCGTCCCACGCTTAGAAGACAGCAAAGGTCTTATAGGGTGCCCTGTTGCCACATGTACTATACGTACAATTACAACTTCTGGCGCGGCAGCGACCGGTCTGCCGGTTTGGTATTGTAAATGATATCATTAATACAGAACTATCCACACTGCTATTAAATTCTAATTTAAGAGATTCAATTTCTGAGTGAAAGCATTTTAAATTTTACTCCTCATTTTACTTGTTACTTTAGTAATTCAAAACAGGATTTAGCAGATAAAAAAATATATTACAACAAACCAAATGGTGGCATGCAATCATAAAAGCTGTAAATATTCCAGTAAATTTTATGCTTCTTCACTGTCATCTGATAAGGGTGCAATTCCTTCCATTTCGTCGTCCATTTGTCTCGACGACAAATTTTATAGTAACTTCTCCTTCTATTAGTACACACTTGCTACCCCTTATTTCAAATTGAACCCCACATCATGTAGGAACCGATTCAAAGTGGTCCTTGAGAAATTACGTAGGGTGTCGTCATCATTGTTTACCCTTGCCAAAACTAGATTCAGCAATGGTGGGATGTTTTCAAGCAGCAAAGAATGAACAATACGCCGTAATCCGTTTTGTACTATTCCATCATATTCCGTTAACCTAGCATTCATTTCTTTCCCGCTCTCTTTTTTATGAAGTTCATAGGAAACCTTACATTCGTTCCCTTTTGTTTCTATATACTAATGTTTCTGAACAACCGCTACACCACTTTTCTTTTATTACCTTATTGATACTAACTTTACTTAAAAAATAATATAAGACATTCAATACTAATGTGCGGTCCTTACTTCTTAGCTTACCAATATTTCGTTTCTTCTTAGATTCCCCCATACTTCCAATACTATAAGTATTTAAAAAACTGTTAAATAGCTTCACGTAACACTTCACAATCTTTCACACGCTATAAACAGTCATTGGAGCTCTACTTGCAAACGTGTTCACTTTTACAGCATCACATTGCCTGCTCATTATCAGGATGGTGCCTGCCTTGCAAGTCACCATTTCTTTGAATAGATGAATGGCTTTTGTTTATTTTACACATACGACGAATGCAAGAAATTAAGAGCATTGTGTATTCTTTTAAAAATTACTTCAACACTCCGTTACATTTCTGTTGATTTGACCCCCGAGTAAAACCCAATAACGAAAACGGTTCTCGCTGCCTACATTTTCTAGTGCGTATTCGTATATAAATTTTTCGAAATTACTTGTTTTTAAAAATTATAATACACGTCTTATTTAAGCTGAAGGATTCAAATTTGGCAGGTAGGAGTACAATAGTTTTCTCTACCTAAGAATAACTTGTAGCATTACAGCGGCAAGCTTCTTAGTTACCGCACGATAAACATACAAATAGAAAATATCGGAATTTTACCGTAAAACAAGCATTTTCGAAAAAAAAAAAAGGCATCAGAAAAACACAAATGGACTGCAAAAATGACATAATATGATAGAGAAAATATCCTGCATTAGACGGCGTTTTCAAAGCTGAAAATTATTACTATTAATTATTTATATCATACTATTAGAAAGTGGCAACAACGCGAGGGTGAAAAAGGACAAAGCTAATGAGAATTCCTGTGTTGTATATAATATATATAATATATAATGTATATTGATATAATATATATATCTCATTTACTTCCGTACTGTCTCTTTAAGGTTGAGACAAGCTATAGGTGGACTTTAATCCAGGGTACCCCGTGTTCTCTAAAGAACCTTATCAACAGCAGTGGGATATAGAAAAACAAACAAACAAACACACAGATGTAGCACTTCCTCTACCTTCCATGTATGTGGTAGTGAAACTAAATATCACTATAGGTCGGATATCCGGACACAGGCTGTGTCCTTCATGCCCAAGGGGCAGAGAACCCAACCAATGTACACATTCATTCTGTCCTACCTTTCATTTTACGTTAGCAAAAGTCAAAAGGTAGATGCAGCAAATCAACCGAACGAACTGTGAAAATCTCCAGCGCTTAGTGAAATATTATGTTACAGTTTTATGTACATGAGCGGAAGGAAAGAAGTAAATTACAACGCGTAGTTTTGAACGGCGATAAAACGGAAGCAGGAGAGATAACCATGATGATGGATGGAAATAAAAGATGGGTTTCTGAGGCCCCATGTGGATTGCGCGAGTGTTGGGAAAGCATCCCAATCACTCAACTCCAACCTCTCTAATTCCGGAACTCTCTCCTCGAGCTGGAGAGAAGAGCCTGGCGTTTAACAAACCGTGGGCAATATACGAGGTGACTTATAACGTGAGCAGGCACGTACAGAAATACACCAGCGATTTAAATCAAAATGTTATACATAACTTCTCTCTCTTCCTACAGTAAAGAAGGTCCAGTTGAAATATACCTACGTGTTATTTGGTGAGCGTATCGATCAGGATGTGCGGGGCTTCCCCAGCTGTGTCCCGGATAACAGTCGACGTCACGTCTGCTAGTAGGTCGAATCTATATATGTTGTAAGAAAGAAAGGCACAGTGTTTCTTCCTCAAGAAAAGAGAAAAGGGACCAATCTTGTTTCGTTTTCTGCATATACATTTAGATTTCTCTAACGACCAGAATGAGCGTTGGCTTTGACCAAAGTAGTGGTATAATATGATTCTAGAATTCTATATCTAGAAAAAAAAAACTTTGGTGTTTTCCTACAAATTTCTGTTCTTGTAAGATCAAGTTTTTATACTAAACATTCGGGTCTCGATTATAGAGCAAAGACTTGGGTCATTCACTGCAGTAATTACAATCTAGTGCACAAAATCGGCCATAACACTTAGTTTCGGGGTGATTTCTTTTATCTAATGTTGCAGAATCTCATTCGGTGTTCACATCACCATGAGGGCCAGTCGTGTATTTGTTTAGGTAAATACTCGCACAGAACACCCTATTTATACACAATGACAATTCTAGGTAGGAGACCAAAATGGATGCTCAATAAAAACGTCACATGAGTGGTTCGATTGGTTTCATGCGTTTGCCATATAAAGTTTGTCCCCCATCACATTTTGCTGCAGGATGAACACATCGTTCCCTGTCAAGTATTTAAAATACTTTCAAGGTTGAATTATATGTACCTTAAAATGAAATATAAAATTTATACAAAATAAATATAAACGTCATTGGTTCCTATAAACAACAGACTACATAAGTTTAGGTGGTACTCTATAATTTTATTTAGAAGTAAATATTTGGATACATACCTTAAATGTTTAAACTCATACTGAATAACTCTATGTTATTCATAGAAGAAAATGTAGAAGCGAGTGTTACCAAAATTAACCTGGTGAAATTCTGAATTTGTTTAAAAAGAAGTGTAATTTAAATTAGGTGGCGCTATTATTATTATTATTATTATTATTATTATTATTATTATTATTATTATTATTATTATTATTATTATTATTATTATTATTATTATTATTATTATTATTATTATTATTATTATTATTATTATTATTATTATTATTATTATTATTATTATTATTATTATTATTATTATTATTATTATTATTATTATTATTATTATTATTATTATTATTATTATTATTATTATTATTATTATTATTATTATTATTATTATTATTATTATTATTATTATTATTATTATTATTATTATTATTATTATTATTATTATTATTATTATTATTATTATTATTATTATTATTATTATTATTATTATTATTATTATTATTATTATTATTATTATTATTATTATTATTATTATTATTATTATTATTATTATTATTATTATTATTAGTAGTAGTAGTAGTAGTAGTAGTAGTAGTAGTAGTAGTAGTAGTAGTAGTAGTAGTAGTAGTAGTAGTAGCAGCAGTAGTAATTTTATATGCATTATTAAATGCCGTCTTTAGCCTAATTCATTTCTCCTAGTGCTCTTTTCGTAATGTATATGGGTATAATTTTATGTATATCATTTTATACTCTCATGTTTAAGGAGTTTAATTCTAATAAAAATCGTACACATAAAGAAGCATTTTGGAATGAAAGAATAGAGACACTTCTCTTCTATTACTTACTTTCTAGCAAATCAGAGGTCACAAAATAAAATAGTGATTATTTCTCAGATCTTTCAATCTATCACATGTTACATTTATATTAGTTTGCTGTATCAGCCTCATTAGTTCACAATTATACTGACGGCAACAACAAACATCAGACAACCAAATAGAACCAGAAATTATGTGGAAACTCAGCATAACAACAGTGTTTCGTTTTCAACATCAAGTTAACACACACACAACAAAAATAAAGACTATGTAATCCCGAATTATATCAGCGCCACAAGTGTATTTCCTTCGTAATCTAGGGGTAACATGCTCTCCTCCGGTTTCCGAGGTCACCTGATCAAACCCGGTAGAGGACGGTGGATATTTTCCAGCATAAAAGTGGCTTCCTGCTGAAGGAAAATAAAGCCGGTCATCCAGTTCGTAGATTTATAGTGGATGTAATGAGTCTGTGCCTTTTAAGCACACTTAAAACCATTAGTGTTGACAGCATTGTGAACCCGCGACATTGAGTTTCGTAGATTAAGCATCAAACTGTTATTTGAAGTCATTCCGCACATTTCGCGCTTGTGAGTACAGATTTTAAATGTTGTGGTTGCCCATAACGACATTCAAATATTTTTAACGTATTCATAACCTACGTTATCTAATACAATTCAATAAAAATGTTTAACTAAGTAGCATTTACAAAAATTTGTAGGTGGTATAGCAAGTAATGAATAAATAGATACTAAGGCACAAAACAGGATGTAAGAACGACTGTTTGCTCTGGACAAGGGAATCTAAACTATCACAAATATCTATTTCATAGCATTTAGATGTAGTCATCTTCTATAGATTTTACCATTTTCCTCGGCAAGTCATTACCGCTGAGTAGCCCGTTTCTCCTGCATAAAATATTCCTTTAATTCTGGATCATAATACTATCTTCGCCACATGCAGTTACATGCATTACAACAGCAGACAATAGGTGTTTTTGGTGACGATATTGTTAGTTATGCTAAGATGTTTTTAGATTTAATAAGAATAAACAAATTACCTCACAAATATCGCTTCAGAACACAGGACGGATAAAAAGTTTTGAGAAACTACTGTACTGGTCGTTACTGTACTTGTTGGAATCTCTAAATGTTTCATTACTAAGAATTAAAAATATACTTATGATACTGTTCCCATTTAAACACAAGTTCTTTAAGTAGGCACCTCTAGTTATTGTAAATCTAACTTTTTTCTTCAATATTCTTCTAAATTTTCTAGCTTTTTATCTTTTGTAACTTTAAAACCAATTCAGTCCTTTGAGTGTGCTAAAAGTGCCATTAAAATATAGAATTGTTGTTAAAAATATGAAAATGTACGACAGCAAGACATCTCTAAATACGGTGATGTTAGATTACACTAACAGGTATCCTCGTTAAAGCTGAAGGGCGGAGTTGGCTTTGCACACCAAAGAAATCTCAAAATGTTGTTTACTTGACAGGTGTAGGCTTTGAGCCGTTTGTACACCTGCGGTTCTGAGAATACATTTCTCCATCCTGCTCCGGGTTTTTCATTTTCCACTGGTGTAAACTGAGAAAACTTATTTACCCTTTTACACTAAGAGTGACACACATTGGTCACCTGGAAGGTCACATTGGTATCAAGTTAAAAATGTATTATTTGCTACACTCAAATGATTCGCTCTAACCAATCAATTCTTTGTTATAACTTGTATAATCCATTCTTACCAATCTTATTTATCCGTTTCATGTTAATGGAGATAAATCCTTCCATATATATAAGTAGTTTAATTACACATTTCGTTGTAGGTACAAGAGGAATAACAAAACCAAAATAATTGTTTTAGCTGCGCCTACTATGCCTATAAAATCTACACTTTTTCAATGACATTGCGAGAAGCAGATGAATAGTACTGTAACCTTATAAAACACTGAACAATTTAAACCAATATTAATGGATATGTCAGAAATAGCCTAGCCCTATGCTAAGTTATTTAAAATGAATTGTGTGTTTTAAAAGGATCTACACTTTGTGTAGTACATTTTATCTATCCCATCATCAATCATCATCATCATCACCTCCATTGCCCGCCTCGGTGGCGTAGATGGTAGCATGGCTGCCTCAGGTTCAAGAGGTCCCGAGTTCGAATCTCGGTCAGGGTGAGTTACCTGGATAAGGCTTTTCCGGGGTTTTCCCTTATCCTGATAGACGAATGTCAGGTAACTCTAAGCTCCATGGATCCCGGACTCATTTGAGCCACATTTCACCCATTTCATTAATCGTCCGGTATGACTTAACGTTAGAGGACTTAAATTACAAAAAAAAAAAAAATAATAATAAATCACCATCATCATCAGTCCTCTCACATAGTTGACTGCAGTCAAATATTTTTCTCTCTAAATGAAACTATTACGTGTGGTTATGAAAACAATATGCACTAGAGAAAGTAATTTTCCCTTGTTTATGCCAACGGTTTTTGAAGATTCGTCAGTGATTTCTTCCATAAGCAAACTATCAGAAACGTTTTCATGGAAACATACTATTTTAAAGTGGAAAAGAAAGCCATACTGCAACAACTTAAATAAACAAATACGGTATAACATTTTGGACATACCCTTTGTAGATTACTCATGATACTGCCTCTCTAGTTTCTCAGTAAAAGCATCACATCACTTACTCATTTGTAACAGATAAAAGTGAGTAGGAACAAGATAACCCTGTAGAGTTGTAAAGGAAATAAACTTACAATTGTGGTAACAAAGTGAAGTACGGATTTCTGTATCAATGACTAATTAAAACAAATTCGTAATAGGTAAAAGCTGTTTTAATTATATCGGAGCGATTGAACAGGTTGAACATTAAACAGTATGGAAATTTAAATTTATTGCACACAAATAACATGTTTAAAGATCTGAAAAGCAAAACAGTGACACTTAAAGATTTTGACTGAAACAACTGTTTGCAGAAATGAGCTACTATCCCTGATATTCAAGAAGCCGCAGTTCACTGATACGGAGTGCAGTGAGGGGAGAGCTAGGAATGAGTCATCTCAGGTATAGATACATGCTTTTTAATGTTTCCGTTTATTTTAATGTCTGTTTTCTGTAATTTAACACAGGTATACTGTACACATAAACACCCATTTCCAACCAAACCGCGACCCTCTACGCGGCGCTAGAGACATACGCTCTAGCGACCATGGCTACGAGGGCTGGCAAAATTCGTTATCTAAGGACTCTGGGCGTTTGAGAACAGTTTTGCACACCATGTGCTAAGGTTTCACTGTTCGAAATAGAAACGATCAAACTTAAGCTCATACAATTCAATCAGTTTGAAGTTAACTCATAGCAGTGCGTAGTTAAAGTTAATGTGAGGATCTACTCCCATTAGTCCAGGCCCCGTAGGACCTGAACCCGGGCCTCTCAGGTCTATTTACCATAGGACAGTGCCTATTTTATAAACTGCCACCCCCCGCCTGCACACGGCAGACAGGACGGAAGTGGATACGCCACTTACGCACCGGTCCTTGATGAACCAGCTACCGATAAACCTTGGTAGGGCCGCCAGTGTCTAGCTCACCAGCTACTAGCTCTGCAGGCTAGTTCCCGGGACTTATGAGGCAACCCTCTACCCCCTCCGGGCGGCAGTTGGCCTGGCCAGAGGTACCCAATTGCCCGTGGGTGACGGGAACACACTGCCCCCTCGAGTCTAACCCAATCCGAACAGCTCCCATTCGGGAGGGGCTCGGCATGTTCGGCCCGAGGTTCCTCTAGTAACGTCAGAGGTACCACGAGTGCTAGGGGTCCGCAGCGACCGCAATTTGGCAGCTGAAAGGGACGCATCCCTTCCCCTACGGGGAGCAGTGCGTAGTGCGACAGTTCTTGCTACCATTTCAATACTCTCCCTAACACTTTATTTGCATGTTAGAGAGAACATGTTAAACATAGAGCTTGCCGTGGCCACGAGAAGAAATTTATTCTGATGCACGGGTGTCATCTCTGCTGTCTTAATATTTTGCAATACTTGCTTACGTTGCACCATTGATTTTTCTCTTATACTCCTTGTAGTGAACTTTATACATTTATTCTAACGCTAAGTAACGCAATTTTTGAAACCGAAACCCACTTATAAACAATGATATGCTTTCTAATACTATTAGGTGAAATTCTACAGAAGAAGACACGAAAAATGCAGATGACCAGTCTTCACAAAAATGCTTTATTTAATAACTGTTGGGTTAAATAAAGTGAGTGGAATAGAGAAGGAACTGGCTCATCCATCTTAGATTTACGAGGGCTGTTGAATAAATAATGATTATACTTTTTACGGTCATGATTTTTCACACTAAAATTCAATCTTATTATATTCTGTTAGCTTAATGTGAAACAAACACGCCGTCTTAGTTTCATTGTTGGTACTCCTGCTTCCTACCTGTGAGAACCAGGCAAGTTCAGACATGTTCAGTATCGAAAGTTAGAGGCAGACTGAGAAATTCAATGCCATAGCCGGTATTTGAACCACGTATCTTCTAGTCTCCTTCCAGCCGCTCTAACCATTGAGCTGCTATGGCCAACGTGTCGATATGACATTAAATTCTCCAACTGACTCGTATTTTTTCCGGTAAACCAATTTGGAGTTCTCATAAATACATGAGACAAATACCTTAATGGCAAC
Source organism: Mantis religiosa (assembly GCA_030765055.1). NCBI lineage: Eukaryota > Metazoa > Arthropoda > Insecta > Mantodea > Mantidae > Mantis > Mantis religiosa. Next base: position 262,726,250 of record CM060950.1, on the reverse strand, counting down.
TTACAACGTGTAAGTACTTTAAGGCCCGGGCTTTTTTTAAACCACTTTTAGGTCAATTAATGGAAATTCAGTCCATACTTTAGCCTACACACGGCCAGTGTGAAAGAACAATTAATTTGAATGTTCAGTATCGCCTACCGCTGCAGTGGAGGTAACATGGGAGGAGCAATATGCGACTTTGAAGTTCTGCTTTCGTCTCAACAAATCCTAAGTTGAGGCCTATACAATGTTACAGGACACCTATGGAGAGTGTGCTTCCCTACGGTATAGCTCGAAGGTGGTTTAAAATGTTTAAAGAGGGGAAACAATTTCAAAGGAAGGTGCACCCGATGTTCCAGTTACTTCTCTTACGGAAGAAAACATCAATACTGCTGCTGCCATTGTGAGAGAGAATCGACGAATTACCTTAAGACCACTTTCTGAAATACTGAACATTTCATTGGGTGCCACCCACTCGTTGGTGACAAAAACATTACACATGAGACGTGTTTGTGCGTGATGGATTCCAAGACTGTTGATTCCTGAACAAAAGGACATTCGCATGCAGGTCTGCATGCAGTTAAAGTTGATGTTAGAAGAAGATTCGGAGTTTCTTTCAAACGTAATAAATGATGATGAACCTTGGTTAAATCACTTTGATCCTGAGAGCAAACAGTAAAGCTCACTGTAAAAATCTCCATCATCACCAACCCCCTCCCAAACAAGCAAAAGTGGTTGCTTCTGCTGGGAAAGTAATAGTCATCACATTCTTTGATATTCATGGAACGGGTTTCCAGCATGTTGTACCTGCACACACATCAGTAACTGGACAATACTACTGGAATATCCTGAAAACATTGCAAGTCCATATCAGGCGCAAAAGACCACATTTCCATGAAGCAGGCTGGATGCTGCACCACGATAATGGGCGGCCACATATTGCCGATGTTGTTGCTGAATATCTTACAAAAATCAACGTGAAGTGCACCCCTCATCCTCTCTATAATATGGATTTAGCCCCCATGTGACTTATTTCTATTCCTAACTTGAAGAAATGCCTTCATGGGAGGCATTATCCATCATCCAAAGCAGTGGTTAAGGCTCCGGAGGCAATTTTGAAGGATGTCTCAAAAAATGGTTTCCAGCATGTCTTTGAAGACTGGCAGAAATGCTGGGACAAGTGCATCGCATTCAGGGCAGGGTATTCTGAGAAGGACTATCAAAAGTTTGAGGATGAGTAAAGGTACGTTGTCAAAAAATTGTGATCATTCTTTATTGAACAGCCCTCCTATTTAATAGTTTCTAAGAATTTGGGACCTTAAGAGCGATGGCACTGGCGATGAAACTGTGAATGAAAAGTTTGGTTTACAGCTGAATGAAGACTCTTAAATTCGGTAAATGGATAGTGGAGATAGCTGCATCAAAACATATTCAAAGAACCCCGGAAATGAGGAAGCAGATACCAAAACAGGCAGCACAAAGCGAAAAACTTTCAAATACCATATGGGAAAGTCCCGATCAGTGTAGTGGTAATGAGCTTCAAGGCCAAATTGGAATCAAGTGGGTCAATGAGTGGGTGCAGTGCGCAATGGGTTTTGCAAGAAAATCATCTTCCGTGCTGCAGAGCAAGGACTGAAAACGGAACTCAGACTGACAACGAGTGTGACAACGTTTATGACTGGAAATGGAAGTTTCCAGGAATATTTTCATGAGTCTAAGATAACAGACAATACATTTTATATGCGTGGAACGGAACAAAAATTTGACCATATGTTATTCGACTGTAAAGCACATAAAAAATCCACAAACAAGTATAGAGTGTCGCGAAATTAAGAGGTTATCTTTGGTTTATAAGCAAAGTTTGCCTGATTACAAAGTTTAGAAAGTAATTTGTGCTAACTGTACATAATACAAAATTAGAAGATATACAACTATGTAGTCCAAAGCGCATATAGGCTTAAACATTAAGGATTAATAGTCAGTATATACCTATCGATGTTGTCATATATGTTTTAAATATTCCCTCTTACGTTATACACGGATGTAAAGCTGAGACTTAGCCGCAGACAGCTGGCTGTTATGGTTACAATGAGTACAGAACAGAGGACTCCCGAGTCCATCTATGTTGTTGCCGCCTCTTCACCATGACACTATTTCACGAAGCCTCATCCGTTACGTTACAAAAATGAAATTAGAGGTCGGGGAGAAAAATTCAGTGCAAGTTTACCACTACACCAAACCTCCCTGGTGAGCCTCTAGGGGATTATAACCCCAGAAGATACGGTTTCAGGTAACATCAGGTCTCCCTAATAGCTTGCCAACACCCGTGATAACATCGGAATAAATCAAAGCAGCAGATAAAGCTAAGCTCCATAAAAATCCGTCATAGAGCTGAGTGGCTTCTAAATTATACTTACCTCCAATCAAACTACAATATTTTTAAAATATTCCCACCACGTTTCAGTGGTCAGGCATCCTGACACACAGGATTACAGGGGCAACATCCACCCTCAACAGTCACCCTACAGGTACCTAGTCAAAATAATCCTTTCTCTCGTTGCACCATTTTGAGGGTGGACACGCAGCAATAACATTCAGGCTGAACCTCAGCCTGCCACAAGTCACAGACGGAGAAATAGACGGAAGAAATCTTATTATGTAACTATTTTTTTAATTTACGTCCACCCCAACGTTAAGTTATATCGGACGGTGAATGAATTGGGTGAAATGATGCTCAAATGAGTCCAGGGTCCATGGACCTTAGAGTTACCCGACATTCGTCTTGACGGATAAGGGAAAACACCGGAAAAAATATTATCTGGGTAACTCACCCTGACCGAGATTCGAGCTCAGGACCTCTTGAACGTGAGGCAGACATGCTACCATCTACGTTACCGAGACGGGCATTATGTAACATTGTACAATCAAATACACTTAGAATACAAAGTGTAGCTTCGTTATGCCTGACAGAATGCCTAAGTGCACTCCGTGCTGGCATTCAAGAACCATTACAGCATTAGAGTGCCTTTATAAGGTTTATCACGTGATCAATTTCGATTAATGTCTTACCCTAAACAAAATATTTAAAAATGTATGGTCGCATGAAATCATAGTCATACTATAACTTACTCTACATATAATAAATGTTAAATGAAAATAAACATTTAGAAGAAATGTATACCCATAGTCCTGCAGGAAACGTTGTATTTTTGCCATGGTGAACTAAGCTTTAAGAGAACTTCAAAGAAAATTACTAAATGTAGCAATTAAATGAGCAGAGGTTTTGAGAAATTGCAATGAGCTCTAAATGGTTCTAACCCATCTCATATGGAACATCCTTTACGTCGAACACTCAGAAACGCACGAAAACGTGCTTAAAATTACTTTATTTATCGTAAATAAAACAGTGCTATTGTCATTTCCATGCAAAACGTTGCATTGTCACTCAAGTGATAATTTAACAGATAGAAACAAAGTAACATATTATCAAACCATAGGAGCAAATTATACATTGCTTAAGGACGTTTAGTGTATCGTTACATCTTCAATCAAAAATTCTCTGCTGAAGGTACTCCCTGGATAAAAATATACCAGAAATAATGTTTGTACTAGTCTTCAAATTGCAAATGCGGTATTTTAACACTAGAAGGACCGACGAGTATTGTCTATCGAGAAGGACCAACCCATCATTTTGACGGATGCAGTTTTATTTGCCCTTTTCAAAATGGTAAACAAATTTGAATGCATATCAGTTTATTTAATATTATTTACACAGTTTACCAGTATATAATTTTACTTTCGTCTGAAGAATTACATGGTAAAATGAACATTTTAAGCCTAAAAATTAATCCAAATATATGCGATAACCTAATGCACAACTTCCCTTAGCAAACACATGTGTTTCAACATAAATTTTTGAATACCACAGTATATAGTAAAAAAACACTTATAAACCCGGTTTTGCTCATTCAAAGCCACCTGCAGCATCGTAGCACCTGACACACGTGTATTCAGCGTTGCCTAAACATGGTCCATGCTGTTAAGTTCTACATGAACTGACGGCTGCTTACTTTTTCACCTGTTTCTTCCTTATAGAGTATCCATCCATTAACAGCTTTCCAAGGCCAACACAATGAAAAAACATGCATAGACTACCTTCTGCGTCCATATTTCACGGTGTACAGTCGAGCCATTTGATAGACGACGTCAACGCCGTACTTGGTGTTATTGTAGTACGCCACTGATTCTGGTAGCTTTTTAGGATGTTGTTTATTTATAGTAACTGTGTCATGCATTGAATTCAAAAGAAGCACATTTTTGTTCTTTTTCCCCTGATAGCATGTCAGAGTTATGTCACCAGACTTATGAAATATAGTTATGTGCAAAGGTGCTGCAGCAGATTATTCTGATTGAGGGATTTCCCTTCTACAATTCATTACTGTGCCCACAGTGCTCGTGCATTTATCTTCAAACTATCTGCAAGGCATTTGGTTGTGAAAAAGTTTTCACATGTAATATTTCTTCCTGCAAAACAAAGGGCTGTATAAGACGTATTACAATATACTCTGCTAGAGGAACACCTGTGGGGCGCTGATCGTCTTTGCCTAGGTGAGGAAAACAATGCACCAGATACTTTGAATTTGCAACAACTGCGAGCCAAAACTGTATTCCAAATTTGTCCGATTCTTTGCTCATATATTGAATGAAAGAGCATCTAACCTTGCAAGGAAACAATTGATCATCCACAGTGATATTTAACACTGCAAGGAATTGGCAATAAAGAGATGTCAGACAGGAGCAGCAGCTGCAAAGCGATCTGTACTTGGTCTTTGAGAACGTGTGTCCTTGTCATCAAATCGCCTAAACCAAAATATTTCAGCGAATTTGTTTCTGTCACTGTGTTCCTGAAAAATGGTGGTCCCAGGTATTCGACCATAACAATTTCAACGGAAAGTTTCTTGCTACATCTTTTAAATTCATAAATGGTAGCACAAATTGCGCCATTTGGGCAATAAAGCTTTCTTCATCGACAAAGGGTCTGCAGAGTGCCTTAAACCAATCAGGAAGGAAAACAACAACTGATGTAGACTGATGAAAATGTCATTCAGAATGATCATTTCAGAGGCATTCTCAGAAAGTTAAAGATATACGCTTCATTTGTCATAAAAATTAAAGAGATAGTAATGTAACTAGAAAACATCAGATTCGCTTTCGCAGAAATAAAAGTATTTTAAAGATTTTAAATTCATAGGGCAGTATATGGTGGGTGAATTTCTAAAAAAGTTCGTGTCACATCCCAAGAAGTTGCGAACTTGAATACGAAGTTTCATATTTAATCGACAACTAATTTTTTATTGTGTTGCTCAGAAGCATACGCACGCACTTGGATATTTTATAAATATTTTTTCAAAATCTCAAAGCGTGTATTTCTGGTGAAATTTTGATATCGAAGTTTTGGGTGGAATGCATTGCCTTCTCTACTTATTACTTACGTGGTAAAGTAATAATTATTGCGTACCAACGAGGAAACGTTGAAAAATGGAACCGGGAAAATTGGCAACGTGCACAAGTCCTTTACTGGGTGCGATGTTGCAGTTTCGCTGGTTGCCCGTTTTAATGCTTAGTGAGACAAGATGAAAAACAAGGTACGCACTAGCCTAGTAAAGGAATGATTTATATAGAGTTTCTCCTTTGTTACACCTCATGCTTCCTTGCAAGGAGAACAACATCATTTACCATGGCAAGGGTGACGGAAGTGGTTGGTCGCATATATACGTCGCAATTTGTCTCGCCACAAATGAAACAAACAAGATTCTGTCCTTTACTTCCACTCCTACAATGACACCCATTTCACTTCCTGTGGAGACAAAAGCTTACTTGAAACACCTCCTGTATTTTAGTTGAGATTTAATCAGACATGACAAATGAAACTTAACTTTTAAGCAAAGTTTACAAATTAACTTTTGATTCCTGCTTTCTCTACATTTACATTTAACTAAACACGCCCATTCGACACATATAGGCAAAGCATAGGAACACTGAACTTCGAAATATTCCTAAAATGTACCATTTATTAACAGCACTCACGAGTAAAATGTAACTCCAAATGTTGTTTTGGTTTCAGTATTTTTGTTTTTCCTAAGAATGCACAAACCTAAGGATCTGATAGCAAATTTTAAGTTCACTATCTTCTGAGTATGTGGCACAAAAATTTAAAGAAAACCCCAGGCTTAAAGTACCTTTTACATAGAAAACGTTTTCATCATATTTCATTTTCCTAAAAATTATTGTAACTACTTCTCTTAAAATGGCATGCATTTTCATGACAAATAGAATATGTAACTATAATATTTTGGTGACTGCCTCTGAAATCCTTAATGTTGAATGACTTTAGCATCATTCTTAATGTGATATGTATATCTCGTTAAAGTATATAATTTATATCAAAGCTTTTGTACCTTAGAGCGTTTTAGAGAATTTCTGTTTTATTGGTTTGAGTTTACAGTATTTCTTTTTTACAGGTGGCAAATAACTAATTTCTTTTCTTCTTTTGGTCATAATAACGGAATTTAAATTTATATCTATCACATAACAAACGTCCTTTTAAATCCTTAAGCATCCCCTTAGACTAATGCATCCTTTCTAGGTACAACTATAACGATGTGTAATGCAAAATTACATTGATTACCTAACAGACGTAGGACTTTGTAAGGTTAGATTGTTGACAAGTTCGTAGAGAAAGTTATGTTAAGGTAGCATATGGGAGTTTTAATTAAGATTTTCGTAATTAATACTTAAAAGACTAATGCACTACGATGTAGACAAAAACGCTATAAAAGTTCAAATAACGTTCTGTGTGTAGCAACACACTTTTGCTTCTGGGGAAAAGTATATAGCGAAAGTCACCAAGGTATTTAACATTTTGTCTGTTTTAAAGTCACAGTAATTTACAATTTCCTTAATTTTGGTGAAGCGAAACGCTTTCTCTCTGTCAAGGTTCCCTTGTATTTTCATTTCTTGCGCGTTAGGCAAGTTGCCATTTACTCAATAACATTGGATTCGGTCTTATTTGGGGCCGATGTATTAGGTATTTCCTAAGACAATATTTTTAAACTGGAAGAAGGAACGAGAGGGAAAGATGATATAAATAGAAGATTATCCGATATGCTTAAAATAGAAAGGGTACAGTAGAAGACTGGTTAAAGTGGCATAAATTTGATATAAACGTTATATAAATGATCAAATTTTATAACTTTGGATCAGGTAAAAATTAAACAGTGAAGTAAACGGCGAATTTAATTTCTAAGATGGGTTGGATATTTATTTCTGTAGACTGAAAATGCTGCAAAGAAATCCATACTCTCCACTGTGCCTAGGTCAGTCTGTGAGGTCCAAATGAGGAATGACGGATGAAGAAGTAGTAGTGGATACCGTTTTCTGTCCTTAGATGCAGAGACACCACAGACAATATGGAGATGTCTAAGGCATTTTGTCCTCGGGTTTAGATCAACATACATATAAAGTAACATACCTTTTGTATAGGTTACATGAACTTAAAATTCTCCACAATCTGTTTTCTAGATTAGCAGTTATCCGCATTATCCTCAATACTTTAATATGTATATTATTGCAAATCGGTGAAATATCTTTATAACAATGTAGTTACCGGAGCCACTTCCTTAAAATGTAATCATAGTTAGCGATGTTATTTTGATTTTAGTTTACATGATAGTTATATATTTCGAAATGTCTAAACTTATTCAACGCAGCGTTATGTACTTTGATATACTTCAATTTCTAATTCCAGAAGAGTATGTTTATAATCTACGCGTAGTGTTTAAATATAGGGATATAGTCTCATATACACACTGTGACATTTAGATGAAAGAAAGGGAGATAGAAAGAGAGAAAGAAAGAAAGAAAGAAACAAATAAACAAAGAACAAAGTAAAAAATATAAGCCAGTGTTGAAGAACCACTGAAAATAACAGTGGAGGAGAAAAGCAAAGGAGGTGCATAGAACAGAACAGTCCGATTCATAGATAAGTACATCATGTTAACACTTTAAATGCCCCTCTTCCCATTTCTTGTTCCATTTTCATGTTTGTGCATTCTCTTTGTAACGTAATTTTATAAAAAGTAATGCATTTTGTTACCTTCATCAGAAAACGTCAAGCACTGCAACTTACGGATATTAAAATATCCATTTCTTTAATATTTACCTATCAAAAGCGCACCTATCTATTTAGCTGGTATAATGTAAAGATAAATTCTCCAACATTCGCAAATGCATGTTAAATAAGTACAAGTAAACAGGTATACAAATACAGCTTTCGCAGCTCATTGACTCACAATTCAGAGTTTCAGTTTGTAGGCTGTGTTTAAAATTCTTGCCCAAAACACAGTTAAAATGATTTAGTAAATAAAACTATCCATATATCGGCTTAGAATCCATTATTTTACAGTACTTATGCTACAAATCTTGGCCGGCAAGCGCACGGCTCATGACATTTCACTGTATTACCCTGTGCGCGCATACCTCGCACATCCGCTCAAGTCCTTTAACGTGTGTCAATCTTGCTTCTATTGTAATACCTTTCACATGTGAATGAAACTAGGGTTGTTTAGAAGTGTTAAGTTTTGCCTGAATTGTTTTCAAAACGCCTTGATCGAAGTGTACAATACAATAAACATGCGTTTATAGCATCTTCTTTAAACTGATTTATTGATCGATCAGCACATGTGCGCCCTACAGATCATTGATTATATACATTACTTGAACGCATGATACATTGAATAACACTGAAATGAGAATAGCCCGTTGGGTCCCTCATAAGTAGGTGCCGTTTTGTTTTAGGCATTACAAAAGATCTTGTTGTGAGAGCTGGTCCAGTGGTAGGCGACTCGTGATGTGGGTTGGAAAGCTAGATGTTCCGCGCAGGGAATCGTGAATGGCTTCTGAAACGTGTTTTAGCTTGCTGTAGAACTGTTCGGCTTGTGAAAAAATATGACTGCTGAATGGTGCTGATTCCAGCATCTCTATGTATTTGACTATTTTTAACAAACCATGATGCATTCGTTGAGATTTGTAATGTTTTGTACTGAACTGTCTGGATAAGTTTGATTTCAGAAGGACTGGTCCCTCCCCAGACTGGGCAGGTATATTGTAGGAGTGGTCTTAATAGAGTCGGATAGAGTAGTGTGATGTTCTACTTTTTAATTTGAGTGAAGATATTTTGTTGAGAAAAGGATAGAGCTTAACCAGTCTTGCTCGAGCTAGTTTGAGTTTGTTACTTATGTGTGGTTTCCATGGAAGTCGTCGATCTATGAGAATGCCAAAGTATTTCACTGTTTCAGTCTCAGTTTTCTAGGGTATAGGTTTCGCTGGGAGCGTTACTTATGGTGAATAGTCCAGTATGCATAGTGTAAAGGTCATTGCTTTACATTTTTGCTGGTTGAGTGGAATATACCAGTTATCAAGCCAGGGTATAATTAACTTTATGGAATCTTGAAAGTGATTTCTGGCGGTGTGTATATTGTCGAAGATTGCTGTATCGTACACATACATAGCGATTTGAGCTGTAAGTGAACAAGTTGAATAGAACTGGTCTCAGGATCGATCCTTGAGGAACGCCCGCTGTTGTAGGTTTGGTAAAAGAGTGAATACTACCTTTAAGGACTCACAATGCACATTGTGTTGGAAAGGAAGAAACTATTTTATAGAGATAATCTGGGATACCATTGATGAACCGTTTGTATAGAAGACCCTGATGCCATACTCTGTCATAATTCTGTTAGCTATAATTTCAGCCTTTTTGTTTACGTCCATCATATTAATAAAATTTGGTACTTCAAATTCTTCCCGCACGTTATCCCAATCCACCTTTTTTGAAGTTATATCTTGTCTCATTCCTTACAACTTCATAGTCCAACTTCGGTATTACCTCATAATAAAAAATCACTTACCGTTTGATTTTCTCTAACCCTTTAATTAAAACTGTGTTTTGATATATTTCCCTTAGTTAAGGTTATGTCTATATTTTCTTCTGATCCAGCACTACTTTTAAATGTGTTTACCTTATTATCCTCATTTATAACTATTAAGTTGTATAAATGTATTAATTACTCCATTTCTTTCTCCATATTATCTGGATTTCTGATTATCCATAAGCTTGATTTTGTGCTGACATCTATGGTAAAAATTATATTTTCATTTTTACATGTACCTAGTACCTTTTATGTTTTATTCAAATGGACATCTATGTTGTAATTATGCTGGTAATATTGATCGCAGACACTATTTCTAGCTGCTTTATATGTCATTTCAGGCATATAACGTGTTTTTCACATAGTTCGGAAATTCTGGTAACTAAGTGTTCTTTGTTAGCTATTTTAATTGCTGTTTAGGTGCTGCCCTTCAGAAATTACTCTCGCATTTATTGGCATATACATAACTTTACCTTTAAATTCATAGGGTTATTGTATGCAAATTACGTCTACATTTAGTTCTTTTATAAGTTTCCAGGTTTCTATCAAATTATTTTACTATTTTGAGCGTTTATATGCGCAAATCTAATACAGATATTGTATTGATATCATTTGTAATATTTTCACATGCCTCTGCTGCTATTTGCGTCCTGCTTATGTGTGTATTTAATAGCCTAATATGTGCCTTGAAGGGCAAGGGCCTCCTTCTAAGGAGTAGCTCTGTTTCACTAACGCAGTAAGCTAATCCACCTTACGTGAATATATAATGTATTCTGGGGTTCTTGTTATAGATTTATGCTTGAGTGACAATTTACATTTTTGTCTGGTCCCATTTTTTTTAACAAAATCTTCCCTTGCGAGCACTATTTATTACTATTGTGTCATACATGTTTATTAGGTTTTGTCAATTTATCCCATCATATAGATAACAATAGGCCAACTCTGCTGATAATCATAAACAACTCTTCCATAGCATAGGGCAGGTGTCCACACTCATTATCGTGAGGAAATTGCCTGGGGACGCCGAGATGCTGAACACATCTACTTGCCGTATCGGTTGGATGATCGCCCACCTCTTCCTTGCATATCTGGGCATGAGGCCGGCAGTCGGGCTGGTAGGCTCAGGTCCACTTATGGCGATTACGCCATGGGTTACGTTTTTATAAAATATTTATTTTGTTCATTTACTAATATAACTTTAAATATGTTTGGTAACAGCAACCTGTCTTCCACGTGAACTTTAACATGAATAATTTTAAAGTAATAAGAAGATACTGCATTCTGGATCACATCAAGAACTATCCTATCTAGATAATACAAGCTTAATGATGGTTAAATGCGTTTTGCTCGTGCATTAAATGGTCGCAACGTTTTACACATAAATTAAACCTTCAGATGAATATATCACACGCGTGTATGTCATTGAGAAATTACAGTTAATGAAACCACATATATTCCAGGTTAATTCTGGTTAAATTTGTGGTCAGTATTATAGTTCTAGTTATGATTGTAATCCGTAGCAAGCTGTAGAAAACTGAGTTTCCAATGTGTCTTAAAACTGGGTATTTGCCATAGCTGCAATTTAGTTGGTTTTATTTGTAGCTCACAATAAGGCAAAAGATATATTTAGTTTCTTCGACGTGGAGTTCGTAAATATGATCAGTGATTACAAATGTTATGCTTTCAATACATTTTATATCGTAAATATGTAAATTAGCCCAATAAAGGCTGTTTGGCTACACACAAGATTTAATACAAAGCAATGAGAAAGCTAGCAATAAATTGATGTTTAAGGAAAACTCTGCAACTCCTTAAAATACCACACACTCATATACACACATGCACAAAATTATACTATTAAATGTTATTTGCCTTAGAAGCCAGAGATGTTATTATTAAGCAAAATGAATTGGAGTGGAACAACATAAGCTAATCGTAGTTTGACCAATAAATTTTAATTTTGTAGAATAAGGTAAATCATTATAAGCACTCAGAAAAATACCTGTGACAGAAACAAAATATAATAAAAGTTAATTCATAAACTAAAATGCAGCAAAAATGAAATACCATGAAATAAGAAATCTAATTTTACCACACGCCTGGAAGCCAGAGGAGGCCCTCTAACCTGGAATAATTTTAGAAAGATGTGTGAGCGAGTGTGTGAGTCTGAATAAGATTAGATACAACAAGCGCAGGAGGTTATACGACACAGGAATAGACCCACTAATTTACCAACATTGAGCAAGCAACTGCGCCATCTTTCGGACACGCACCGACACCTACAGCTCCTAGGTCCACCTCAAACGTGAAAAGGAAAGCGAAATGAATGGAAATCGGTAGTACAAAAGAACCAGCCCAGCATTCGTCTTATCACACATGAAAAACTGAACTAGGTTTGAAATCTAGGATCTTTGGAATTCAAGGTTCGCACGTTGCCGCGGAGCAACTTCTTCATATTTAACATACTAATATGAAAATAAATCTCTCTCTCTCTCTGTCATTTTGAAGTAGTTAAAATGATATATGACTTGTAGATTATGACATAAACAAACAGTTATATATATACATATATATATGTGTGTCTGTGTGTGTGTATGTGTGTGTAGATAGATCCTATAGAATAAGAGATATAATTAAAACAACTTTTCTGAGGCAGAGAACATTTCCCAGTACTTGCTTTTAAATTTTTCACAATTTAGCCATTGTTGAAGCCAAGTGTCTCACGAAGTCCTTTGAGTAGGTAATTTCAATGTTGGCGCACAACAACACTCTTTGAAACATTTGACTATTGTTTTAGTTTCTTCTCTACAAAATAGTTCATAAGACTTTCATGGGACTGGAAATTTTATCTGGATTTATACGAAGCAGTGTGTAAAGTCCCACTGGCGTGAGAGCATTACATTCACAGTACATTCTCTACCCATTCATTGAGAAAGTATTCCCACAGTACATCACGTTAATTGAGATAAAGTTTTGCAGGAATAGTTTCATTCAAATACTTTCTCTTAGGTACAATGAGAATAATGGATTACAGTGAACTTACGAACAGCGAAATCTTGTAAGAAGACCTCATAATGTGATGCTTTGAAATCCTCTTTAATTTGTATGACAAGAAGAAACGAAGAAAGATAACAATCAGTGATTTCCCGTATGATAAACGTGTACATATTGGAAAATTTAAACCAATAAAAGTGTTATATTCACAGAGAACAATACTACAGTAGACATAAATTATTTGATTTAAACATATTTACATTTAGTGTGCAGTAAGACTTTGCCTCTAGCAATTTAATAGCTAAGTAACCGAACTTCAGAAGTAAGAGAACGCTTTCCGAAAGAAAAGAAACTAAGAGATACCTTCATTTATCATTAACGTGGCTTAGGATTTAGTATTCTTATCAAACGCGTTAAGTATTTTTGAGTAAATCATATCTCTGTAAGTTTTCCATGTAAAGGGTAGCTTAGAGCATAAGCGATTTTCTCCAAAATACTGATTTGTCATTTTTTTAAGATGTTCATATTTGTACACGCTTTTCACATAACACACACATACAAACACAAACACAAACATACACACAGAGGCACAGATCCACTGAGGTAATTCTAGCCGGGGTAAGTAATTCTCTAGAGAAGCAGCCAAACGAGATTCCACTGCGACAGCTATCCGGAAAGGAAGATTCGCCGAGAACGGTCTTCTAACCAGAGACGCAACGCACTGAGACGGTACGATCGTTTGCTGTCAAAGAATATCTTAGGGGCTCTCCTTTCTATTCCGTATTATTTATCATAATTCTCCACGGCATTTTCTTTATAAAAACTATATCAAAGTTTCTAAACATTGTTATATTAGTATAATTCTGCACTTTTGGGGTTGCAAAGCCGGCGGTCGTAGATGGAGGGTGGTTTCTCCATAATGTTTGAATCCCGCAGGTTCATTCAGCATGCTATTGCAAGCATTTCATGTTTCCTGATCTGTGAAGCCATTTGGGACATAGGAGTTGTTGCTCCGATTCTTTCATTAAACGCTAACAATCTACAAAAAGTCCGAAAGCCTTTATGGCGGATTCTTGGTTTCACATTCATTCTGTACTGCTGGTGGAACAAAGAAAATGAATTTGATGTTTTCCTAATGACCAAGGGATAATTTGCTTCTCTCTAAAGAACTTTGAAGTTCAGCCTTTTCCTTTGTTCTGGCTTCAGTTTAAAATTTTCTAACCTAAGTCACTAGTATTCAGTTTATTTTTCTGATTTATTAAAAATAAAACCGAAGGGAGATTAAAGATTGCGTTTTTTTTAATCATCTGGTAGTTATGCTGAACAGATCTTTAAATATTGATAAACATTTTACTTTTAAGATGTCTATTATTTTCACTCTGTAACTCGCGATTCTTCATTTTATTCTCAATCATCAGTGCCTCTCCTGTTCGAATTTATAGCTTTATAGTGTAAATTTGATGCTTTAGTTGGTATCCGTAGTGTTTATTGAATACAGTAACCATGTAAAATAACTGGTTTAAAAGCTTAAAATGGTGAATAATCTTCATCTGGTTATAATTATTTTCGTGTTGCATGATTATTCTTAACATCAACATATACTCAAAGGAGACTGCGATTCAGTTTCCAATATAAATAGTAAAAAACAGCCCGAATTCATGTGTCGCTGTATATTACAACGAACTCATCTTTCAGCTAAGAGATTAGTTGGAGCAACACCCAGTAAACCAATTAGGAGACAATCAGCCGAAGCAAGCTTACCCCCGCTGGCGCCGCATCTCAAGAACAGGGTGCAATCACGATTCCTGGATTGATTCATCTCCTCCTTTGTCACTCAGCTCCTCCCTCGTGTATCCACGTTCCTAATAAGTTATTAACGAGGACGTCTCATTTGCATGTCTTCAGAAACGGTGTGCTTTGTGTTGCGCAGCAGGATATTCAGCTGTTTCAGACAAGGCAAAATATTCGTAGGCCTCAAACAAACAGGCCTGAGGAAGATAGTATGGGCTGCCCATGAAGTGCTTCATTTCAAAGTTGGTATCATTACATCTGTCTTGTTTATTCCGTGCAGAAAACCAATTTCAAGCACAAGGTCTGTGATTAACTGCTGATAGCGGGAAGCAACCGTCTGGCAGTTCCCTTTCATATGCACCGCAAGAATGCTAAATGCTTGTCCTGTTGAATATATCGGAGGGGCCACTATATCTCATGGTCTTCATTTTTCATCTATCTTATTAGCTAGACTTACAAATCACCAAATTTAACTGTCATATACGAACTAGAAGTATTTTTTTCTTCCAAACAAAGAGTGAGTGATTGAGTGAGTTTAACGCCCCTCAACAGCTATTTCATTTGAGCGCATAAACAAGGGTAGACATTCGGTATAGCTACCTCTTAAACTTTGCTTAGAAATACGTTGCTTCCCCCACAGCGCTTTCCAAAATTATATTTTTGGTAGATTTTTGTTGCTCCGTTTAGATTTTGTTGGAGCTCTTAACGTTATTTAACCCGAAGTGACACATTTCACTGAATCATACTTCAAATAATATAAAAATAAGTGCCGTTTACGTTTTTCTGCAGAAAACACAAATGAAATACTACGTAAGATTACACTCCAAGTAAAATCAAGAAAAAGGAACCGGTAATGAGGAACGAATGAAGCAGAAAGAATAACGCACTGTGCCTAAGAAAAGCCTTAGAAAGTGACATTCCCTTCCGAGAAGCTTCTCGTTTGGAATAGAAGTTAGAAAATCTTTGATGAAACGAAACTAAGAGAATGAATGTAATATATAATATTGAAACAATTTTAGAGGAGACATGTAAAGCACTTTAATAATTAATGTGAGACTACAAAGTTCGAAAGAGTTTCAAAATGGATCAGTAGCCTATGGATAGATAGCGCTGTATAATATTGTAACTTTAGATCAAATTGATCGAGATTTAATTACTGCAGAGGTAACAGTATTTCATGGGTGGTGATAGTACTTCTTCGATTACGAACTGGGCTATTGTTTATGAGTGGATTGGATTTTAAGAGAAGGGGGTTCCACCCTGAATCTACAAGGAGGCTATTGTATGTACATCTGACCATCTGGGAGGAACGGATGACATACGAGCGCTCTGAGGGCGTGCCGTAACCCGGATGACTGGATGAGTCAGTGCGGGGGTTTAATGTGAATTGGAGATTTTACATCTCGTTGCCTGATTTCGTCAGGCAGCCGCTAGCCTCATATGGCTCGAGACCGGCACCCTCAGCATATTAGACGACTGCAACGTCACATATGCCGAGAATAGCAGTGACAGTGCGTGAAGTCCAAACATGGCAGCGCCATACGCGCCCACCGCCGACATCTCGTACCCCGAAAGGACCGGAATGAAATGTAATGGGACAGGAAGGAAGTTGGCACATCCAGCATTCATTTAAATTACCAATGAATACAGCAAAAGGCCCTTGGTCAGATTAGTTGATCAGTCGGGATAGAACCCGGAACCTACCAGGTCCGAAGCATTGTTGCCGGTGAGCCACACCGTGTTTTAGGTGGGATAAGGAACCAGCCTTTAGTCAGAAAAAAAGACTTCAATGGCATATTTTCATCATCATCATCATCATCATCATCATCATCATCATCATCATCATCATCATCATCATCATCATCTTCGTCGTCGTCGTCGTCATCATCATCTTCATCATTTTATTCTTCTTCTTTCACGGATTAGGTCTATGCCTGATCCTATCTCACATCTGTTCCGACCAACGCTTTTTTGATCTTCCTATCGACCTTCTTCCTTTAGGTTTATACATCAATGTCATTTTTGTATTCTATCCAATATTTTATAACCCTATAATTTCAGACATTATTAAAACAACTGTACGGCACAAACTGATGCAAATTTGAAGCTTCTTTATGGCAAATCGATCTATTTCTATTTTATACATTCTATTAGAAATAAAGATAACACAGTTTTTACAGTGGTGCATTTTAAACAAAAACTCTGAGCAACGTATATGATGTGGACAAAGAGGAAAGATATGAGAGATGAATTATTTGGTTAAGTCACTTCTTAATCGACAAAAATCACCTAAAATGCTTTCACCCAAAACCAGTTTAGTATTAGTGTACTTTGCAACGAAGATGAACAAAACTTTCAAGTATAGAAAACACACAGTGAGGAACCACCATAACAATATGGAATTGAATGGAACCTCCGTCTTTGGATTTCACAACAGATGGACCATATGCTCTAAAGCATATTAGGTTTTACCGAAAGAATATCGAGCTATCTGAAATTTGACTGACTTTCCAAAAACTGGATGAGCTGTCAGTAGACTACACCATTATCTTTCTTGCGATAAATCGTGGATTTAACCTTGGACAGAAATCATACTCAGGGTATATTCTCAAGATGAGATAGATCCATCTATAGGAAACATTAAGGATATTTGCTAATTACTTTGTATTGCTTATCCAGTTAAACATATCAGCTTAACAGATACAAATTCGGTGAGCCACATGTTCGTGTAATTAGCACTTCTGAGGCTGTAACAGTCCATAACGTGTGGCCCTCACCCGCGCATTCCAGAATTGCTTCAAACGGCAGCAAAAGTATACTTAAAAGTTGTTCATATGATTAATCAGCGAACTAGGTATTACTGGAAACATTTTGTAATGCACATAAATTGGCGCTGTTGTCGTGTTTACATACGCTCCCTGTACACCGGTTGTACAGAGGACGTGTAACTTCTCCGTTAGCCACAAATAAACTCCGTGCTCTCTGTCCTGAGTAATAGTCTAGAGAATCGACGCTTAAAATAAATGTAAACGCGTATGTCATCAGGTAGTTTAAGGCTTCGCAAGCATTTTTTTTTATTTATCCAGATTTATTGAACCCTATTTTACACAGTGGTATATTAGGGTTAGAGTTGATACATAAAAATATACAATTTTAACAAAAATATTTTAAATACTAGAAGGAAGAAAATATGTTATAATTTGATGCATATTAATTTAAACTATTTCAGACGTTTAAACACTGAGTTTATAAACATCATGAGGTACGTGTACTGTTGTGGCTTCATTAGCAAAGATGTGAGCGGAGCAGAAAATTCAGTTCCTAGAGAGTCTAGCTTCGCAAGCAATTAACGTGGAATATGTCGGTGTAACTAAATATTATCAGAAAATATAAAACATTCAGGCCTATCTGGACCATAAGGACAATGCCAGACATACCAGCAACATTAAGAGTAAAGGAAAATGTCATCGCAAATTAAAGATTAATTCTTCTTATTATTATTCTCCTCCTCATCATCCTCCTCCTCCTCCTCCTCCTCCTCCTCCTCCTCCTCCTCCTCCTCCTCCTCCTCCTCCTCCTCCTTCACTTTATGTTAGGCGTACCACCGGCTCTGTGTTTGTTTCTATCCCTGTTTCCATCTTTTTCTCCCACGTCCTGGACACCTTCTTCCTTCCGGATACTATCCCTCACTATTTTTACCTTTCCTTCGTCAGATATCCTTGGTTGCACGTGCATTCCGTTTCTCCTTTCTTCTGTCGACGCATTCAATCACGTGTTGGATCTTGCACAACCCCCTAATTTCTTTATTTGTTACTCTGTCATAGAGTGTATTTCCTTTCCACCTATTCTTCGTAGCACCTACATTTCAGTTGTTTCTATCACTCGTCGTCTTCTTGTGGTCTCTGCTCTTGTTTTCAAGGCATACGTCATCACTGGTCGAACTACTGCTTTACATATTTAGACTTTTGTTTCTTTTCTCAAGTACTTATTTCTCAATGCTAATTCACAAACGCATCCAGATATTGTTGTTGTTTTTACAACATGATGGTTAATTTCTCGGGCCAAATTTCTCTCACTGGTAATATGAACGCCCAAGTAATTGAAATTCATAACCTGTTCTACCATTTTATTTTCAACTTCTAATTTGCATCTCAACGGTCCTTTACTAATGGTTAACACTTTGAAAAAAATAATTAACATGAATTATAGGTATGTAAACTAAAGGCATTAATAATAAATTATAAAAAATACACCGATTGTTTCAAAAGCCAATGAAGTTTACTTCGAATTTCTACCAACCTTAGTGCATTTCTGGAATCTGCTTTTACGTTTTCTATTGCAAAAATGTGAAGGTACTTTCATAGTTTATATTTTCAAAGTTGATATTTAATTCAAGCAATATTTTAAGGCTTTTTAAGGAAAATATGAGCAGTTAAACATTATTTTTCTTGAAGTAGGTAAAGATTACTATTATAGGTAAACCATTCTGATAATTAATAATTAATTTGCAGCAATCCAATACTGTATCCCAGTCATAACTTTATGTAATTAGTTTTAGGATTAGTATGGAGGGGATTCCGCACTGCGAGTAGTCTTGTGTATGTCCCTAAAGAGGGTCATTTATCCCTCCGATGAGGCAAGAGAAGACAGTGCGCGGCCGCTCCAAGGAGCCACGACAGTGCAGAGGTTAGGATCTCTACATTTTACTTTGATGAAAGCCTCCCCTGGTAAGCCAGGACAACGGTTCGGAGACCGTCAACCTACCTTTCGGAGGAGAGAGTAGTTGACTCAGAGAAAATCATCCTGCCATGCACCACCGAGACATCCGCCGACAGTTCTGCTTAGATAGACACCATCAGATTGGAGATGATATGAAATGGTAATGGAGATAAAATGGAAAAAAAGGAAATCAGGGGGATACAATTAACCTATACAGCATTCGCCTGGCGACCGAGGAAAGCCCTCGAAGAAACCATGGGTCAGGTAGGTCGGTCACGGGTACCAACCCGAGCCTCCGGAATAAAGCCCATAGACAAATCCACCTAAGCCATCTCGCCCACTAACATTATGTAATACCATTATAATTTTATTCTAATATAGTAGGTTTTGTTTGCTACAGTATTTGGAAGTTAGCAGAACCCCTCATAGCCTAAATCAAACAATTACATAGCATCTCAGGTAATATTAGCATGTTAAGGGCTATGTGCCAAACTCCATTAGCATTAAAAGGTTTCATCTGTAGCGCATTCTTTTACTTAGCATTAGAATAAGTTTTTGTTTGTTGAATCTAAAATCATGAATTCGGTTTACTACAAGAGGCCTGTCGTAATGTTATTCATTTATTAGTAACATTACTAGTAATATGTGGAATGAAAAAAAAATCCTCTTGAGTAAAGTCTTGAATATAAACTACAAATCGCAAGCAGGATTGGCAGCTTCCTAAGCAAATACACCTATAAGTGCTGTAAAAATTACTACTCGTGTATTATTACTGAATGCTAATCCACTTCTGTACAAGTCTCATCAAATGCAAAGACATTCATGACGGCCAGCGACGTAGACACAAATTATCTACTCTTTCGCGAACTGGCGCTTACAGAGGACGCAATTATCATAAACAGTCTAGAATAACGACTCGACACCAAGTTTCTTCCTTTCCTTTACATACACGACGTACTATACAAAACGTAATACTTCACTTTTGTCAAAGGGTAGGTTTGGTCTTCGCAGCCGCAAGCAAAAATGTGCAGGGGTGTGCCAAATTCAAATTCCTTTTAAGATATATGCAAAGAAGATAAAGGGAAAACGTGAGAGTGCATAAACTAATTTACTACTGAAGGACCTGGAGGTTACGAAAATGAACTATCTTGTTAGGAATTGTCTCAGAACACCCGTTCAACTTTTCTTGATAAACAACGACTTTACGTAATAACGGATATAGATAAGGCTGGCGATTATCATTGAACATGTCATAACTGCTTCATTCCTGCATGTGTTTAATTCCAGACATGCATTTAACCTGTTCTTTTGATTCGTCTTTCAATATGAGTGCGATATTTTCGAAATGAAAAACTTGGAATATATGAAAGATGCTTCTTTAATTATTACTATTTTGAACTGCATTTAATAGCAATATGTATGGAACGAACATCGGTTAAATTGCCGCCATGGCTTCGCTGAGTTTCATAAACCAGTCAGTTTTGCAAATAGCTTACGGGATGTTGCTTCTTGGATCATTAACTGTTTCTGTCACGTTAACACTCACCCATGACACAAAATAACCCCATAAAATATATTACACTCCAATGACGTTAAATCATATGATATCGGAGGCCAGTTAACATAATCACCACGCGAAATGATAAAGCCTCTCAGCCTGTCATTCAAACGGTTGATTGCTTTGCGAATAGTATGACTCGTGGCAACATGTTGCTGAAACTACACGTTTCTAAGTTCCATACCTACCAAACCTGTCCATAAATATACCCATATCGTAGTACAGTATCTTTCACCATTGACAGCCAAACACTTCCCTTCTTCATCTTTAGAAAAGTAGGGGCGAAGGTTCCACCATAAAAATCCATATCGGTCTGCAACATTTTGGGGAATGAGTTTTCGTAGTTGAACGTCTATTATATGTTCACTATTCTTATTACAGGAATTTCGTTTGTTGACGAAGCCCTTCACGCAAAACTGTTCCTCGTCCTAAATATACATTTTCACCTGAAGGTAGGATCAAATTCCAATCTCTCCATAACCCAATTAGAGAACTGACATCGTAATCTACGGTCATTTGGCTTCAGTTATCCAGTTAACGCAGTTTTGTACGAATGAAAGTGCAGTTCAGATGCAAAATCTTCCAAGTTAAGGTCATAGACACTTCCAATTCTTTTTGTTTGCTTTTAAACTGAAATTGGTGTACACTTTCACGAATAACAGCTGTTTTCATTGGAACTTTTTTGTGGCTCATATACAACCATGTTTTGAATCTGTTACATACAAAGTGGCATATTAGGTACTGTTTCACCCCAAGTTGAAATGTTCCTTGGATTATAAGTACCAAACATTGTAAGAAATGCATAGTTTTCGATGAACGTACGACCCATTTTATAATAAGTTTCACTATTTCTATATGGCCTACAGCTTTAGAAGGCATACAAGCTGAACCAATGCATGCACATGGTGGCTACCCTGTTGCCATCTGATGCGCCAGAGAGCGAAAAATAGGGGAAGAAAACGAAAAAAGAAAATAATCACAACGTAAACCTACGCAGCAAAGGGTAATTATGATATTACAAACTGTAACATCCAATATTGACATGCTTAGCTACTGAGTACCTGGGTTTCTGAAAACCACTTACTCTAAAGGAGTTGAGCGTTTATATAAAATATTCACCAATTAATGAGATAGAAGTTTTGCCCTGATTTTCAATACGCGACACAATATGAACATTCAAGTTGCACACTGAAGTCGTAAGTTCCTGAAGTAGTGAAAAATTGATCCGGTCATGTAATTTCTCATATCACAATTTCTTAAAGAAACTGTAGGCTTTAAAAATAATACTCCTGGCCTAGGAGCGGAGGACTTTACCTTTAGTATCTGCGTCACTGGTACCAGACTTTGAAAGTGACATAGTTAATAATTGACAAGACACAATGTATACATGTGAATTTTCTGCCTATTGTCAGAGTTGCACTAAGCACCGTATACCTAGTTTGTGTTACACACTTCTCTTGAACCGAACTTCAAAGAATATGCACGCACGCTCCTGGACTGCAGTGACCTATTGTCAGTTAACTTACAAATTAAATGTATGCAGTTCCTAACGACATATTCTAATGTCTTAATCAGACTTGCGTAATTAAATGGCACACAGACAAGATTGGAAGTGAGGCATACCATTAAGCATAACATTGTATTCATGTGTTTATCCTCGAAGCGATAACTCGAGAGCCATGCATCATAGAAAAATGGCATTTGTACAGGCTGCCTAAAAAATACTTGCCGCATATACCAAGACATATTACAGTCTTCCAATCGAGTAATACTTGAGTTTCTGCTCCGTGTGCGCTCTCATGGGAAACGGGCATTTACTCGTTCCAGTATTCGCTCATTCGAAGTTCACATTAGGAAAACATTAGCAGGAAAATTGTCCTAAATTTAGCAGGAAAATATACACTAAAATAATCAAATCATAGGCACTAATAGTAATCATAAGGATTGAAGTTTTTACCAATATTTACTAGGTTACCTTTAAACATATACTGTTATTAAAAAGAGCATATATAAATAACTATATACAAGGATATATTATATTAACTACATTTAAGTATATGAAAATTGGAAGCACTATTTAAATAAATTTAAATTTTTCATTTACTATATATTTACTTTTTATGCCATACTTTTTTATATTTAAGCACCTTTACTTACTGTACTAAATATATTTTACACTTCCAGGCAGCTTTACACTTATTACTCGATACGTTATGCATTACTGGGAAATGTCTATTGTGTTTTTAATGAAATCAGTGTAGTCTTGTTAGGTTCGTACTATGTTTTCACCCTATAGGGAACAAAATATTTAATGTGAACGTATTATTCCTTTCTCAGTACGCTACAGTGAGCCAACCTCCTTTATTATTATACGGAACAATGCAACTGCTGATTTGAGGAAAGCACCCCTATTGTAAACTTCCTCTGACATGCTGTCAATAATGAATAAATGGTTCATAGTCCACAATACTATTTGCAGTAGTAAAGTTAACATCACATTAATAAATAGTATCAACAGATAATGCACTAATAAAATTAAGAATGGCAAAAGCACCGATAAAGTTTCTTATTAAAACAGAACAAGAGGAAGAAGAAGTCATGATAGGCCCTTTAACTAGAAGAAGGCACACGCCAGGAAATTAGGTGATTTTAGGTACTGGTGAATCAACATATTTAACCCAATAGGCATGAATCGCACACGTTTTATACATATGGCCCACGCTAGTCGTCCTTCGTTGAAGTTAGTTACTCCCGGATAACGCGGAAGCCAAAAGGTTTGCCTAAGCACGTCAGTAAAGGGGATTCGTTAACAACAGAGATGAGGCCTTGGTAAACGTAAGACCAGAGCTTGAAAACCAACACCTAACTAATGTAACTTGGTCCATGAGTTCGTCGTCAGTGCATTTGCTCACTGCGATGAGGCATCGGGTACTATTACTGGGCTCGGAGGATGATTGCTCCTCCCCAAAAGATTACACACAAGGGACAAGGTATATTAATTATTTCTTTTAAGGGATATCAACATCTCACAGCTAATTTATAAAACATAATACAACAATTTGTTGTTCCAATTAGCAATATTAAATAAATGCTACTATGTATTTGCAATAAAGAATGATAAATATAATGAATATAAGTAATCTTCGATGGCAGGAAAGATATCTATCATAGCACGTGCACTATTCAGGATTACTGGAGTATAATTAGAAGCGAAGGTTGGTTATGGGTTTTGGCGCTGTACTTTATCCATATGGCACCTGCAATGTTTGAAAATGGTCAACGGTGGGAACAAATTTATTTGGTAAACACCAGATATTTTAATCAGCTCGTTGTTTCCAGTAGTACATTTTCTCAATCTGTTGTCATTTTCCAACTTTAAATTAGTATAGTAAAATTCAGACACGATGCAAGCTCCTCACTGAAAATTCCCAAAATCATTCGATTTTTCTCAAATCGTTAGAGCCAAACTTAGATAAAATGAAAAATAACATTGCTTTCAAGACCAGATTAAGTGAGTGAATTTTTAAGGTTATATTAACGTGACTGAACTTTTAATAAGTTTATGCACGCTTAAGCAGAGTTATGACTCCAGTATGATATGCAGGTAGTTGTGTTTGAATGCTGCTACTCATACGAAGGGCACGCACATATACAAAAGTACAGGAATCTTTATCGGAAAATACTCTTTACGAGGAGGAATACGGTGGATTATAATACTTGTAGAAGTTTTGGTGCAATATAGTAATTACTCTAGCTAGTATATCGAAATGTTAACGAAAGTAAGGATGTAGTATTTGAATACAAAAGGAATACGCGAAGGTTAAGGAAATTCACAGTTTGCAATCCGTAATAAACTTCGTGGTTGCGTATCTCTGGCAAACTTGAGTCCCGGAGCTACACCGTTATTAGCGTGCCCACTTAAAAGGGTATAAAACTCAAAGCCTGAGACGAAGATTCATGCAACACGTTCATTATTTGATCACATACACATTTTTCTGTTTGAGGTTTCAGCAAGTGTGTTATTTACAGACATAACTCGTTGTTAAATATGTATCAGGATTAATAGATCCGCATGTTGTGATTCAGTGGATCACGATCAAGAGAAATAATAAATAATTAATCAGAGCTGTACATTTCAAATATAATGAATGTGGGTGCATAGGAGTGACTCTTAATTTCCATGTCATTACGCCTAAATTGCGATATTTAGTTGAATATTTATAAGGTATTAAAGCTGACCTACCAGATCATAACTGCACCTTATAGTTTATATGGTTTATCAAATATTCAAATTAAACTGTTAAAGCTTAAAAGTACTGAATTATTGAAGAGCTCTATGTTTTAATATGTATCGTGCTTATTTTTGTACTATATATCTTTCCTGACAGTAACTAGTTACTACAAGAAAACTATGAGAAAAAACATGTTGTGGGACATAGATAACTCGAAGGTGAGGAAGGATGGCTACTTGACATCATGCACCTTATATTATTGAACGTATACTTGTTATTTACTGCAGATACATGTTTTCTTTCACTTTTTATACTGTGTATTTACTCACGATTCTCAGAGAAACTATTACATTTAACCCAAAATACTCGATGTCAATGTTTCACCGGGGCACATGTTTCCAAATCACATGAATCCGAAGAAAAATATTCAGAAAAAGGTCCACCTTTGAGTGGCGTGTGTGTCTGTGTGTGAGAGAGGAATAAAGAGACAGAGAGAGAGAGAGAGAGTGGCATAAACAGAAACTTAAATGCCAATAACTTGGAATTTAAATTCAGTAACTTCAAAAATGCGGCAAGAAGATCTAAAATGGAAAATGGAAACTCCTCTCCACCTCAAACGCATGGGAAATGTTTCGAAATATTTGGCTTTCACAAATATGTATGTAATGATTTTTGTTCAAATACCGTTAGCGTTCTGATCATATCACGGAGAGCGATTTCAGAACTTCATTCTGGGCTCTGCTCGTCTTTATGGCTTCCACAAACTAACGTTTTGTATATTCAATTTCACCTATTTTACTTTTAGCTGGTCAAATTTGTGAAGGTTAATGACTTGTATGATTATGATTTGTAAGGATAAAAAGCAGGATCATTGAGGTTCTGGAACTTGGTACCCAGTGTGTCCAGCAGGCAACTGAGGCTACAGGTTTAACCTTAACAAAACCAACACATACTCAGTGACGATAACTCTGTAATGCCGGCTTCTTGACATTTAATATCGGTCGTTAAAGCACAGAAAATCCCTGCCTTGGTAAGTCTTGTTTCCAGTTTCAAATAGTATCTATAGTGGTATTTGAAAAGCCCTGCCTTTAAATGAGTCTATAGCTAAGGATTTACAGATATTCAAGTACTATAAAAACATTAATTTTGTGATGTTTAGAAGTATTTCAGTTCCTGTTTGTTTTCTACTGATGACGGTCTAGGTTACGAGATCCTCTCAAGAAAATGCATTCAAAATGACAAATCGCTGAATTATCTCTGAGAGATCTGCTGTTTATCATATTTTAAAACACATACCCTCCCGTATTTTTATATACTGAAGATGTTTAGAAGTCAGCTAGTTGCTGCCTTAGAATAATGTGGAATATCTATATTATCTTGGGAGTACAAATAAGTACGGCATAGTTTTTGTAATCAGTAAATACATCGTAAAAGCCGTAGTTCGGATTCGTTCACAGTTCCTTAAACTCTGTTTCTCTTTCTGCATGGGACTTAATATATTTAAAAAAGAACGTGTGATCACCAAAACAAACATTTGTATTCGGAGAAGATGGAACCTGTTTTCCAGTGGAATAACAGTATAATGCAGTTGGTTCATCACGTACAAACAAATGAATTGTAATTTTTCTTTCAACATGATTCTCATAATTAATGTGACTAATATGTAATCTTTGCCAATATATTGTCTTAATTTAGTATTTATTAGGTGGAGAAAACTGCTTCTATAGCACTGCAGAGGATGATACATGCATGCAAAAATAGAAGCTATACTTACACTTCAGTAACAACAAAATGGAACCTGCTATTGCTCCTTATATACATTTTTGGGCTTTAACATTTCTCCTTACAGAATTTACTAGTGTTACGAAGCTTTCTACCCACTTTCAGGTCTATGATTCTTTGAGAGCGTCTTTGGAAAGATGGTCTGACTTTCGATAAATCTTATCACAATGTACATTAATTAGTAAACCATTTATGTTATCGATAAGTTGTCGAAATAAAGATCACAGAATGTTCCACTGAGAATTTAGCAAAATCTTCAGAAACACTTTTGAACCTTACCTGTAGAAAAATATTTAAACATTCGGATTTATCCTTACTTAAACGCCCTTAGCGTGACTTTAGTAGTATACTGGTGAGCCTAACGAAGCTTCTCTAAAAATGTTGTTCAGCATTTTCTAACATTATAAGCAGCTTTCGTCAATTTTCTTTTTAATTTATAGTTTAGTGTTTGAAGTACCGATACGAAGCCTTCTAAAATATTACAATTTATAGCTAAAATAGTTAAACATGTCACTTAATATGTAAAAATTGTTCTTTTAAAGTGAAATAATGCAGTTTATATTTTCCTATAAAATTGCTAAAAACAGAATAAAGTCAAATTCAAATAGCGTATGCCAACCAATCTCTCTGGGTTGTTTTCGTAGTTCCTTTCGGTCACCAAATTAAATACGGATCGAATATTTCCTACCACGACAGAGAATTTCACATACTGTTTAAAATAATAGTAATTATGAAAACATGGTGAACGCACTGCCATCTATCCCCAGATAATGAAAGTAGATTGACTGTGCGGTACCCTAATGCCATTTTCTCGGCATGTGAAAAAGCAGACATACAGTTGCCTAGCACTGAGGGCTCTGTGAACACGTATAAAAGCTGTTGTTTTCTCATAACAGCAACAAGGTTACACCTACAAACCACTAAAGCCTCTGTGGACACCTTACGATGTAAATTGGTAGAGTACGGGAATGAGATCTAGGAGGCAAACTGACACACAATGATCCGGGAGGTATCTCCTAACACGTCCATTGAAACATAACCACATTGTTAAAACGATGTAAGCTAAACAGAAAAAATCAGAAATGATATATAGTTTTGAAAAATATGTCTTTAAAATCGATCTATATATCCATTTATAAAAGGGTAGAGCCAGACTTAAAAATTCAATGCCATAGCCGGGATTTGAACCACAGATCTTCTATGGCATTGTATTTTTCAGTCTGGCTCTACCCTTTCATAGTGCGTCCTACACACGGCTAGTGTGAAAGAACAATTAATTTCTATCCATTTATAGTTCCAAATTCGAACACATTGACTTTTTTAAATTACTTCAAAATTTTTTCTGTAAATTACTGTTTCCGAAAGCTTGAAAATGCTTAATATAAATTTACCCACTACTTGTATTAATATTAAATTAAGATATGACATAAGTTGCAACTAAGTTTATCAACATTGTGAAATTTAGCATTCTGAGTACACTGCTGCCGTAACTGCTGCTGATGTTTGTAGTTGACCTCTTTCTGACATACAATTAGAATTGCAATCTCTGCAAATAAAGTAGAATAGGTAAAATAATAAAAGAAAAAAATAATGGGCAGCAACTTTTGTAGCAACTCGTCCTAATGATTTCATGAAAATGGGGAGGATACGATAACGACAAGAGTAACGTTTTGGTCCGTGCATTGGGAATCAGAAACCGATAAGCGAAAGACCTCATGGGATTGCGAGGAATTGTGACCTAGGCGGACGAGACTTGTTTCTAGCCTATTTGAGAGCATGCGTACATGAGAAGAGGTGAAAGAGAAAGAGAGGAAAGAAAAAAAAAAATAAGGAAGTACTTGTCCTGGAGTCACGGGGCGAAAGTCCGCGCCCCCTTTCATATTTCGGAGAATCCAACTGGAATCGATAGCGCAATTGATCCTACCCCCGCACCCTCCCCTACAGTAACTCCCTGTTCCTTTCACTCGAATTACGACCCCTGAGGGAGAGAAAGAAAAATTTACGTTCCAACAGTTTTACGCACTATAAGCAGTTTCCACTTTCCTTTTTCCTTTATTTTTCAGCGCTACTAAAGCCTTGCTGTCTTGCTCTGTTGCTTAGAACATCGACTTTTGTTTCAGTACAAGCTGTTTAATATGCCGCACCGTTATCTGTGGACAAAACTTTCTAGCCACAAAGTAGCTGAGGTTTTAACACCTAATAAAGGAAAGCGTGAAATGACTATTAAGGTGACGAAGACATGCTCATCTTCAGAGCAATAATTAGAAAAGGAGTTTTCAGTTAATGTTAAATTAAGCATTGTGAACTTACGTTTAATTGGACTGTAAGTTTAATAATTGCCTGATATTGGGTACATGGTGCATACAAAGAAATTAAACTTTCGTTTTACTTTCCCGATCACATGCTTACAGTAATTAGGGGAAGTGCTGCATTCCATCCAAAAATTCCATACAGGGATTTCATCGGAAATACACATTAGACACTCCCTGAATCCAATAATAAGAAAAGTACCGTTTGCGTAAAGCTATGTGTGTACGTCGTACGTGCGCGCTCGCAATTATGTTTTTAAGTGAAATATCGGTTAAAATCCAAGCTTTATATTTAATATATGTCTCTTTCCTAAGATTCCAGGTGACAATTTTTAAAATGAATCGCCTCATCTCAAACTACGCATTCCATTATTTTTTTTTCGAAAACTAGGATTTTCTCGAGAATGGTTCTAATTATTTTGATTATATTTGTTTGTGTTTCGGATATTTTCACTAAAAGGGAAATAGGCATATATATTATGAGTTTTGTGACAAAAAATCCTTTCTTTAGTTTCTAACCATTTTCGACCTGTTGCCTGTTATGCGTTTGCGTTGTCTAATAACTACGTATACTTTTGCCAAATGTAAAGTATTCTTCGATCCTTTACTCCTGCTTAAATAGATAGAACTGAATTTCATAGCAATCCGCTTTTAAAGAGCTTAAGCCTACTGTATTCACATATTCCCATTGTATCCATAAGGAGATAGTATTTCTGCATATGTTTATCTAATATGAAGTAAGATAGAATAAGTTTGTACAAGAGTGAGTAGAGAGTCATGTGAATGCAACACAAGAGATTTATTAACTTTATTTCTAATCAAAGCGCACATTCAAAACGAAACCGAGAATGTGTTTAGATATTTGCTTTCATTTGATTGCAATCATTACTTCGGAAATGTGTCGGTTAATCTTTATTACAGATTTTGCGCGATAACGCATTAATTTATTGTTACAGAGTACCGAAGTAGCTTTTACACACTTCATGCAGAAACCTAAGATCGCAACGAATCCAAACCAGGGTTTCTCGAGAGCTGAAGGTAAAATAGATTTTTACTAATAAGATACTGACATTAAGGTCTTTGGTACGCCTCACATTTTAAGCTACCATAGTATTAATTTAGGGTGATAACATTTATTTTCATTTTACATCTGTTACCAATAAACCAGGAAATATTTAGCATTCAAATATATTATATTTTGAAAATATGGATACATAAAAGCAACATTCCACGAAAACAATTGCAAAATATTTTGTTATTTATTTCTTGGAAACAAAACATGGACTAATATAAGGTTAATTTTGCTGTTCAGCGAAACAACTGAAAATGCTGAGCTTCCACATATTTGCATGGGAATCGCTAATTATCCCGCTGTGACGCTCCTCTTTGCTGCCCAAATACATTAATATATTAACTGAATTTACTTGCAGAATACTCTTTGTACGCTCATGGGCCTTTGGCCATATCAAATAGGTATGGAAAATCACTAGACACACTCTGTAAAAGTTTACATAATTGTGCATTAATGTCATTGTGTACTTTTAAAAAGTTTAAGTTAAATTATTGCTAAAGTTTTATGACTTAGTTTATTTGAATTTACTCCAATAGTAGTGTTTACATTGGCAGCGTTACTATCTTGCCACCACTAAATTGTAATCATTAAACCAAGATTGCTTCGAAATTAATATTCTAGCTTACATGGTGACTTCACAGTAACATATGACGATCGTACTTCGATTTCCGACAACGGTCCATTCTGACTAGTTTTTCGTGTTTTCCCCGGGTCGGTAGCTGAATGCTGGTCTATCTCCTTTTCTATCACGACTTTCCTGTTTACTTAAAATGTCCTTGATCATCATCGGTTTCAAGGTTGACCTGGGATGTGTTGCCGCTGAGCGGTAGAAGTTCAATTCTCCTGGCGTCGGTCAGATCTGCCCTTAGGTTCATAATTGAGCAGGTTCAGAGTTTGTATGCGGACTGAAGCGACTTCGAATTTCATTCATTCAGGAAACGCTGAGGTCCGTCAACGCTTGCATAATTTGTCTGATGTCACTATGGATTTCTGCTCCACCCCTTCATCCCTAAGGGCGCGTTCGAAAATCTAAAGACCACATTGAACTACGTGAGATGCACCGTCCATTTGGGAGCCCCTCTGTAATGTGTATCTAGACTTTTTATTAAAAGGATTTATATATGCATAAGGTAGTTTCTCACAAAGTACACTACAAAGAGTACAGACTTGTGGTGTGGTGTGTACGAAAAGGCTAATACAGTATCGGATTTTATGTAAACATTAAACCTATTGATAGTGAGAGCCCCACATATATTTAAAAAAAATATAATAATACAAGTGAAGCTGGTAGCATATTATGATATTTTATTGCAAAAATATATGATGTGTTTATTCACATATGTTTCTCCACCCAGTAAGTTTATTCGTATGGAATTCTTACTGGCCAATTTAAATACTTAAGTGTATTTATTTGTTCCAGTTTTCTATCAGAAGATGTGATATAACCTGAATTACTTTATTTCCTATATATTTTCAATTTTCAATGCAATTTTTAATTTAAATTGTTAAACTTAATTACATAAAATTATTGTTTTTCAATTTTTAAATTTTAATGTACTTTGATATGACGGGTAATATAGGACGATGACATAATAAATTGATGAAATTATACTGAAATAAAACATAGAATCATAGGGCTTAATCTTACCGAACATTCGTCTTCTTAGAATACGGGAAAATACAGTAAGAAACTTTATCTGAGTAAATCACCTTAACCTAGATTCCAACTCGGGACCTCTTGAATGCGAGGTAAACATGCTTCTTCCATATCACAGAGGCAGGTTACAATTCATCACCTTGTTTATTTTTGCTTCTTTATCCAACACACAGACACATAGACACACAGACACACACAATTCATCTTGCACATACTATAATAGTAACAACAATAACAATAACAACAATAACAATAAGAATAATAACAATAACAACAACAATAATAGTAATAATAATAATAATAATAATAATAATAATAATAACAATAATAATAATAATAATAATAATAATAATAATAATAATAATAATAATAATAATAATAATAATAATAATAATAATAATAATAATAATAATAATAATAATAATAATAATAATAATAATAATAATAATAATAATAATAATAATAATAATAATAATAATAATAATAATAATAATAATAATAATAATAATAATAATAATAATAATAATAATAATAATAATAATAATAATAATAATAATAATAATAATAATAATAATAATAATAATAATAATAATAATAATAATAATAATAATAATAATAATAATAATAATAATAATAATAATAATAATAATAATAATAATAATAATAATAATAATAATAATAATAATAATAATAATAATAATAATAATAATAATAATAATAATAATAATAATAATAATAATCGTAATAATAATAATAATAGTAATAATAATAATAATAGTAATAATAATAATAATAGTAATAATAATAATAATAGTAATAATAATAATAATAGTAATAATAATAGTAATAGTAATAATAATAGTAATAGTAATAATAATAGTAATAATAATAATAATAGTAATAATAATAATAATAGTAATAATAATAATAATAATAATAATAATAATAATAATAATAATAATAATAATAATAATAATAATAATAATAATAATAATAATAATAATAATAATAATAATAATAATAATAATAATAATAATAATAATAATAATAATAATAATAATAATAATAATAATAATAATAATAATAATAATAATAATAATAATAATAATAATAATAATAATAATAATAATAATAATAATAATAATAATAATAATAATAATAATAATAATAATAATAATAATAATAATAATAATAATAATAATAATAATAATAATAATAATAATAATAATAATAATAATAATAATAATAATAATAATAATAATAATAATAATAATAATAATAATAATAATAATAATAATAATAATAATAATAATAATAATAATAATAATAATAATAATAATAATAATAATAATAATAATAATAATAATAATAATAATAATAATAATAATAATAATAATAATAATAATAATAATAATAATAATAATAATAATAATAATAATAATAATAATAATAATAATAATAATAATAATAATAATAATAATAATAATAATAATAATAATAATAATAATAATAATAATAATAATAATAATAATAATAATAATAATAATAATAATAATAATAATAATAATAATAATAATAATAATAATAATAATAATAATAATAATAATAATAATAATAATAATAATAATAATAATAATAATAATAATAATAATAATAATAATAATAATAATAATAATAATAATAATAATAATAATAATAATAATAATAATAATAATAATAATAATAATAATAATAATAATAATAATAATAATAATAATAATAATAATAACTAAAATTAGTAAAATTAGTACATAAATAAAGATTTCAGCAGTTATTTTCATTAATTCATTATTTATACTCCAGTATAACGTCTAATGACTATGTGGGTTGACCAGTAATGAATGTTCAAACTAGAAAACAGGTTCTAAGAAACTGGAGTTTGGTTGTACTTTTCATAGTGTTGTCAGGAAGGTGAGGAAAGAGGAATGATAGACGCGTCCGGCTGTTGCCGTCACAAGCCAGAAAAATTCGTACCGCCAGCCAAACTTGGAACATTTTGGTACAGTCTACTTAGAAATGTTTCCAGCACCATGCTACCGAAACCGATAATATATAAGGGAGTATGAAAGCCAGTTTGAGGCTCAGTCAGCAGAGCGAGTCGTTCTGTGAGAATCGGGGAGTTACAAAGCAGTACGAGTTGGTGTTATAAGGTTTTATAAACATTAGCACTACAGTTATCTCTACGAACTAGACATGTTTGCTCTTAGCATTAAAAATGTGAAATTAAGTATAAGATAGTGCTGTGCTAACCGTTTAGTGACAAATAATGTGATTTCAGCACAACTTCGTTTCTCATTTCCTCACAATGGGGAAAGAAACAAATAACTTAATTTAAAAGGTGAACTCACTCAAAGTTCAAGTTCCACCATCTTGGTTCCAGTTAGTCACCCCTACACATTACACCGCGGAGATTCCCAAAGTGATGATTGTGTGTTATTATCGTTGAACGAAGATGTGCATCCGGAATCTGGTTTTTTATCCGTCGTACAATATCATGAGAGAGCGGTTACACAGAGTACTTACCATTTTGAAACAAGGTTACTCAAATGCACCTTAGCGTGTGCAAGCTGCTACGTAGCATCGCTGTTTTTACGCAATGTTAAATACTGTTTGGTGCTTAAATAGTCGCCCGCGCGTAATTGCTACCACGGCTGGCAATACTGCATCATACATACCAAATTTGTTCCTTGCTGATTTCATTGAAAGTAGCACATATCAAACGCTCGGTAATTATTGCTGTAAGCCCAGATTAGTATCATTTGCTCTGAAATGTTTGTGGTTATGATTTTTAATTTCCCATATGACGTACATAGGTATAGAAATGCAAACTAACTGAATTACTATAGTCATTGAAATAAAGGACAAAGGTAGCTGAATATTGAGAAACGTTGATCTTCCCTGGATAAAAAATGATACAACCAATAGCGTTGTGAACATTTCTAATATTTGCGCATATTATGAAGAGCATAGCTAGAAAAGTATTTCCAATGCTTACAGCGATTTGCAAGGTTAGCGAAAAGTGCATTTTATATAACAGTTACAAATCAATAGAGTGCGTTAGAGTATTTTAAAGAAAATCTTGTTTTCCTTATTCCGCATTTGCTTCCTAAACTAGAACAGCAGCAACAATTTCGCAAATCTGTCAAAAACAGCATTTACAACAAATGAATTCTAGATATGCACCAAATTTATTTTGTGTACATTTTTGGTATACAATCTTTCAGTATATACCTTTTTCAAAATTTAAAATGTTGGTTTTTGTTGTCATTTCTTTACTTTTACAAAATTTTAAAATTTTTATGATAAATCCCTATTATATGCTCTTTCAATAGAAAATTCCTTACCTTCCATTCCCTATATCCATATTTGCCTAGGTTAGAATTTTCTGATACTTATTCATCTTCATCATCTTCTTTGAAGAATTACAGTCCTATAAGGGACTTCAAACCGTTAATTTGGTCCAGCAGCTT
Source organism: Mantis religiosa (assembly GCA_030765055.1). NCBI lineage: Eukaryota > Metazoa > Arthropoda > Insecta > Mantodea > Mantidae > Mantis > Mantis religiosa. Next base: position 262,690,662 of record CM060950.1, on the reverse strand, counting down.
CTTAACGAGCAAGAGGAGTCCTCAAATTTTATGGAGCAATAGCTGGTATGACGTTGAAGCTACTGAAATGATAAAATATTCGTGTTTAAGGTTATCTAACACCACGTCTTTCCAACGATCGAGGAAACCCGCAAAACAATCGAAGAATTTGGTTGCTCTGTCCCGAGGTTTCGAGGCCGAGACCACCCAAATACGAGTCGGACATGTTACTGAGATACCACTTCTTTCGGTGTTTAAAGTTTTCATCATAAACTGAAGATATTTTACAAATCCTGAAGTATACGTTCTTCTAAATCACATTTTTGTCTTTAACTCCCATCTGTTTTAAATCAACGAAGAATTTATAATGCACGAGATTTACCTTGGGTCCCTGGTTTGTAGAAAGAGAAAGAAATACGTATTCACCATCTTTTTCTAACCCTCCTCTCATTTATTTGCCAGCCAGGCAGGACGGACACATCAGTGGCGGATGGTCCTTCTTTGTCTGTTTGTTCTTATTCCTCCAAATTTGGTTCCTGTTCCCCTTCTTCATTGTCAGAAATTTGAAAATGATCTTCATGTTCACTATCTGAATTATCTTCTAAATTAATTATGAACCTACCACTAATTTCATCTATTAATTCATCTTTTTCTTAATAAAACGGTTCTATATTTTCAACGTGTTCACAAGCTCTCCACCAATTTTGTTGGAACACTTTACCTACTGCACTATCAAACAATACCTTTACCTCACTAGGCTAAAATGATATGTTTTGTTTCGCGACATCTGATTTTATCTGTGCTCATATAAGTTTTATAGCATTTAAATCACAATGATACGGATGTAGTCGTATTACAGCGTGGCCGTGTATTTGCACCTTGCGATTTATTTCATAAATTTTGAGTAGACTTTTCTGCAGCTTTATTAATTCGTATAGTACAGCTTTGGTGGAATACTGATCAAATTCAATATAATTGTCAAGGAGCCCTGACTGCATTACTGATTTAAGTGATGATATCGGAGCTTTGTTGATTTGAATAAAATGATAACAAGCCTGTCTATTACTATAACACTATTGGGGAAATGTTGGGCAACAACTGATGAATAAACCAATTTTTAAATTTTTCACTGTCCATTTCTTCATGTTAGTATTTGCTTGATTTTGATTTAAAACTCGGAAGAACGTTAGAAATGATACCCGTCGAACTGGATGCGTAGTGGTAATTGAAATCGTCCTCCTCAGTTTTCCACACTTTGTTTTTGTGTAATTTATATTGATCCACGTTTCATCTAAGTAAATAATAGGGGAAACGGAACTCATTATCTCTTTCATTTTTCTTAGAAATGCGAATCTTTTTACACAAAGCCCGTCCGTTCCGTCAGAAATTTCCCTCCGCGCGAGTTCTTTACCAAACTAAATTTCACTATGCTCGACACGGATATGGTTGGTTTTCTACATATTAGGACCTCGCATTCGTCTGTAAAAAATTTATGAGCATTGATCACAATTTCCCTACCATCTGACTTACAGCTTTTCGCTTTCTTCCCGCGCCCCCTAGATCTAACACAGACACTAGCATTATTCCCAACACTATGTTTAAAATAATCACACAATTCTCAAATTGTAAAAACTTTTTCACATTTCCAACCCTTCAACAACCGGTATTACACTTGCAAACATTGGTAACACCACCGATGCCTGCTTGTGCTGATCCTCATACCCCAGCAGGTAATTAGGGAATAGAATAGGACTTCAAAAGGGACTGACCATTTCTAGAAAAGAAACGCAGCGCCCGTGCTAGACAAGTATAATGCAGAAAGTGCAAGGTTAAATCTCCTGCATATACAGCATCCCAATTGAGGAAAAGAAGTTATAATTTTAATATAAAGAAAATTCTAATTGACAAAGGCAATCATTTAGGTAATGTCAGTTACAACAAATTGAAAATCTAATAAGTACAGAAAATCTCTCCTCAGCTAAGAAAAATTTTCCTATTGCGCATCTTCCAAGGCAACATCCACATAAACGGCTCGTATTACAAAAGAATAGGAGACATTTCGTGCTAAGTTCTGTGTCACCTTGGCAGGGTTCGAAGGGGGACTCAGCACTTCGACCAACGAAATTTAATTTTTGCCTATGCCCTTTACGCGGGGTGCCCTGCGAGGGGAAGGCTAAGGTGAGAGGCTACCAAGACAGGCTGTCTGTCTTGGCCGCTAACAGCTACATATTTAAACTCCCCGGTGGCTTCCCGTAGAACCGGCTTTCATCCCCCGTTCAGGCTAATTTATCCCCTGTTGTGCACGCCGAACCTCCCGATGGAACTTAGAAACTTGAAACAACTAATCAGGATGAACGGAGAAGTGGAATAAAAAGTGAGATGAGGTGCAGGGACAGGAAACAAGGGAAATTTAATTATCATTCCCAGCATTAACATAGTGCTCCGGAAAATCCCTCCACCCTCCAAATAATAGTGGGTCAGGTAGGTTCGCCACGGAAATCAAACCCACGACGTTCGTTTGAACTGTCCCGCTTGGTATGGGCATGTTAATCTCTAAAGCTAATAGCACAAGAATATATATATATATATGTGTGTGTGTGTGTGTGTGTGTGTGTGTGTGTGTGTGTGTGTGTGTGTGTGTGTGTTTCATGGTAGCCATTAATATTGGTAATCTTAATTCCGTAGTCACTCAAAGATATGAAATTATTTATTTTTCTGCTATGTTATTCGTGAAAACCTTTATTCAGAATAAACGAATATCAATTTTTATACATCCGACTATACCTGAAAAGTTTTATTTAAAAATTAGTGTATGTGTGCACTCACACAATTTTTACTCTTGTACAAAGCTCTTAAAAATACTTTTGTTCCTTCAACTAGATACATATGTGTATTATTGTTTTTATTTGAGGTTTGACTGCAAGGTGAGGAATGGAGAATAAAATCGCTTAAGAACCAGTGAATTTGTGATGGTTATGACAAGTCATTCTGTTTTCAAACTTCCAGGAATCAAAAGATTCCCATTTTACAAAAGTGTAAATATTGGAATGCTGAAACAAATTTAACAATTTATCAGAAGTGCTTCAAAATTGTGTGTGTTAAAGAAATCTACATTATTTGTACATTATGATTTACTCTATCTCTTACCGTTACAGGGTATGCAAAAGTCATCCAGAAAGATAAAGTTATCTGAGGTCATTCCCAGAAAATTCAGCATATACACTTCATTGTTCCAGAAAGTATCTTAAGCATATGGTGCTCTAATCAAAATCTGAGAAAATATAAAGTTTCGAAAAATATTAATTTGAGACCTAAGGTGGGGAATTATCTTAGAAATCTTGAGCGATGCACACCCCCGAAACGTCGATTTCTGATCGTCTGTTCACCTGGCTTGCTTCCCGAGAAGAACTTGATCATATTCGTCACCAGGAAAGCTTCAGGTCTTATTTTATAAACTTCCGTTAATTTTTATTTAGGAGGTCTCAAAATAGTATTTCAGTGCACTTTTTGGTGGAATACAATAGTTTTTCTTTTTACTATATATAGTAGGGAAAGTAGAAGTATATATAGGGTGTTAATGGACTACACCGAAATAATTTTGGGGATTGTAGACGTGACTAATATAAGCAAATTGAGACAGACAACGCATGGTAGCGGCTAAATATAACGCAGTTAATTGTATCAAACCTAATTGGGATCAGATGCTGGTAAGTTGGTATTTAAACACGGTGGCTGAAGTTATTGGATAAGAATGTCTTTAAAACTACTTCCTGAGAATACAAATATCGGTTATTAGTAGCTCTTATTGGCGTCCTCAAGATTTAATGTCTCAAAGGTCTCCCAAATCTCGAACTGATCACCTGCCAGTGCGTCACTGAACAGCGATTAATGTCTTCTCGCATCATGTACCTACTTTAGTTGGATTTCTGTAAGTGCTTTTGTGGCCCAACTCGTTACGCCGGAAACTGGTGTTCTAAATGTCACTGGTTCGGTTCCTCTCGTGTAGTTAAGCTTTTTCTTCGTGTTTTTAATATGTAAATCCTGATAGGAAAAAAGAGCGTGATTCGTAACTAAGAACATGAAGCTGATTGACCAGTTCAATAACATTACTGTGACTTAAATCATGTTTATGCTATCCTATGGAAGGGAAAGTCCAACTGCAGCTTGGCCAGCACGCTCTCCCAAACTCAAACAAATTGATTTCTTTTTCTGGGGTCACCTCAAGTCTCTGGTGTACGAAACATCTATTACCTCAGAAGACGACCTAACTGTCCGAATAATAGCAGCATATGAAGTTACTCGACACACAAAAAATTTTGTACAGAGTACGACAGTCCTTCGTTCGCCGCTAGTATTGAAAACGCAGATCGCCCTTTCGAGCAGTTCCTATAAACCTGACGTAAAGAGCTGCATCTACTTTGTATTTTATGTAAATTCCTTCAACCTTTAAACAACCTCCCATTTAGACGTACAGTATGGGAGGATTACGCAGGATTCAACCTTTGCTAGAAAGAATTGTAATTAATTGCACTGACCAGATGAAATTACTCCGTAAAATGCAGACATTTATAGAGGAATTATAATTTTAGAAAAAACTATTTTAAGAAACCAAACAAGCATTAAACAAAGTCAAGAAAAATGGAAGAGACTTGAACTTCTTTCAGTTTCACTTGAAAGCTAACGTCATAACCATTACGCTCTTCATTTTCGTGTGTTGTGCATTCAAATGGTATCATCACTAGCAGTGGCGTACTGGAATTTTGAAACTTTTAGCCGTAACTTCCACATTTGAACCAACATGCCATAAGTCTCCTATCTCAAGTTACTGGTTTAAGATATCTCCAATTGCTCTGAAAATATTTCGGTGTAGTTAATTAACATCATGTATATGGTACATAATGAAGTTATAAAACTGTTAATTTTCAAAGAAGTATTATTTATTTTATTTACATCACCCTTTTATGCTGTATATAGAGCAGCTTTATTATACCTTTGTGTGTTCTAGCTATTGTACTTTCGAAATGTTGGAGAGAGAGTTTATCTGACAACAAACAGGTGAACTCACGTGTTATTAAGTGAGTGAGTGAGTGTGAAGTGTTTTAGGGCCCGTCGACAACAAGGTCATTTGGGCCCGAAGTCAACTCTAAAAACTAAAAGCTACACAAAGTTAAAAAGTAAGATAAAATAAAAACACTCAACTATTAAAAGGACATAAAAAACTCATCCCAGTACTAAAAATTTAAAATCTCTAAAATTAATAAATATAAAATACAAGTCAGACTTGTTTATTAAAACCGATTTTAAAAACAAACCGCAGAGCCTTATCCGCGGCCACTGGGTCGTCCCCTAAAATACCGTGCAAACGTGTTATTAAGGTTCTCTGCAGAAAACGCTGTCTTCAGCTACCTGGAAACGTTTCGGTTGCTGAGGTTACAACTAATCAGATCCGAAAACTAGATTTCTCTATTGCAATAGATCGACTGCTCTATTGCGAGGCTTCTACCAGGGATGTTCAGGATTCTGTGCTAATGCTCTATATCTGGGAAACTACGAGAGGCTAGCCAAAATGGTCTTCTCTGTACATCCCCATAAATTCCGAAGACAATCTTCACTAAGCTACATTAGAGGCTTCTTTACTAATCAGGCTACTAGCTGTGGCATTAATGTTAATTTATGGTCGGAAAATTCTGATTCAGATTATGGCCATGAAAATGAATTTTTCGAATCTGATTCTAATTTCTAACATTGTGCATTATTATTTGCTCATCATGAGCTACTGAAATTTAGCGCAGTACGAAAATAGCATACATAAGCCACAAAGGGCATGGCAGGGAAATCTTACCAGGCTTTGCGATTGTTGGTTTCTGCCTACATTTCCATTATGGATCTTAAGTGTCGAGATTCTCCCCTATAACTTCCGGTAACTTGAATGTTGTGGGGAGGGAAGTACATCTGCACAGAATGATCACACAGATCATTATCAGCAAGACGTAACGCCTGCACTTGGCACCGACTCAGTGCCACCCCTGTTTGTTTTAATCAATACGGCCACTCGTTAACTTCGATCACGTAGTCGGAGTCCATTACAGAAAAGCAGTTAGGTGAGATAAACACACGCTGTCTGGTGGAGGATTTAAAACTTAGTGCCTCCGGCTAAGGAGAAGGGGAAGAAACATTAACATCGTCCCGCCCTGGTAGTTTGAAAAAAGTCCTCAGCGTGAAGAGAGAGGTTTCTACCTCCATCCTGCTCTTTGTCGTTAACGATTCAGCCGGGTTCCAACACTGCAGTGGTGGCAATTTTTACTTCCGTGAATTGTAAAATGCATACTAAATAAAGCCCTCTCCCTCTGTTCGGAAATAGAAGTACCGATAATACCAGTAATGATGGTTGTAAGGTAATGCAAAGTCTACGTTGTAATAGGTTATTTATGAAAACCAAAGTAATATAAAGTCAAAATTTGAGGGATATAAGGAAGGCTTCACAATACCCAGAGTACGAAGTGTGGCGATATTGTCTTAGGAGTATCATTTCAGGGACAATAAGCCCTTTAAGTTGATTATGTACTTTCTAACCTAAATCCATTGTAATAAAATGGATAAACGTAAGCCATTTCATTATCAAATGTTAAATTATATGCAGTTATGGCTCAGGATTTCCATTAGGTTCTTAAGATACAAGAGAGGGAGAGACAGAGTGGGTGTGATAGCGATATGAGGAAAGCAATGGAAACTCCTACTGCTCTTCATCCCGAATAAGCAGTAAAACTTGCAATCATAGAGACCTTCGTTCTTTATGTACTGAGCAATTAGTCTAGTTTTACAACTCACACAAAACTATGCAAAATTCATTTCAAATTAAGTTGAAATCACAAATTTTAGCAAAAATTTCAAGATATGTATTCTATTTCGATACACTTTAAGCATGCAGTATTTTAATCAATTTTAATTTTTTTTTTTTAATTATCCTGTAGCAGCCTTGGGAGATCCGAATTTAAACCGAAAGTTTCGTATTTAATATTGTCACAAGTGACTGTTTTGACTAACACATAGTAGTTCATTTGAGTTCAATAGTACGTGTGAAATAACTCCCCCACTCCATCACCCGTTGGATAATAAGTTGGTGTAATCCGGTTTCTCGCTCTCTCTTGTGGCATCATTCGGCCTGAACAGATGGATTTGTCCGCAGCCTCTTGAGGCAGGCAATCAGCCGCTGTGGCGACCTAACCATGGATGGGAATGGATAAGGAGCACATGGCCAGATCGTACACGGGGAATTGCTCAAAGTATAGAATACATGCTTTGTGAGAATTTGGGGTTTTATAATTGGTTCATTTCTACCAATGGTATGGGTAATACTAACTAAAACTACAATTTACTTAATAATAATATTCACAGGTTCCTGAGGACACATGCAGAAAGTATTAACCGAGCAAAGGCTGACAGAAGATTTTCGTGTTATAATTATGGGGAATGGTTCCCCTTTCTATAGCAGACTAATTGTAGAGACCAACAAGATCAGTTGGTCTACTTTAGCCAACACACATCTACAGTGAGTAGTGCTTCATAGAACAAAAACAACTTGAGTGTTGTATCAAACTTTGTGGTGTTATGTCAAGTGACAGTGATTTTAATTTTTTAATTTAATTTTGTTTACTTGTGGCTAAACTATCAAACTATCAGTTTCTGCACTGGGAACTCTAAATTTATAATCAATCAGTGCTATTTTTCGAAACTATGTGAACAAAGCAATAAACTTTTTAAAAAACAAGAACAAGAAGGTAAAAAAAATCTGTCTCTGTGAAAAATCTAATATAAAATTGTTTTAAGATCAATGTAAATATAGATCTTCGAGGAAGCGAGGGAGAGATGTCAAAAGCAACTGTTTTGAGTAACACATAGCAGTTCATTTGAGTTCAATAGTACGTGTGACGTCACTCCCCACTCCATCACCCGTTGGATAAGTAGGTGTAAGCCGGTTTCTCGCTCTCTCTCGTGGCATGTTTCGGCCTGAACAGATGGATTTGTCCGCAGCGTCTTGAGGCAGGTAATCGGCCGCTGTGGCCACCTATGTACTTTGCTTTATTGTAGTAAATATTCTTATTAAGTGGATTGTAGTTTTAGTTAGTATTACCCATACCTTTGGTAGAAATGAACCAAATATAAAACCCCAACCTCTCGCAAAGCACGTATTCCCTACTTTGAGCAGTTCTCCGTGTACGATCTGGCCATGTGCTCCTTATCCAATCCCATCCATGGTTAGGTCGCCAAAATATGCACTCTGTTCACAAAGTCAGTCTCACACATGCGTTGATTCTTTTTCGTTAAAGTGTGACTCGATCACAGAAACTTCAAAATATATAGATATTTGGATTCAACGCTTGATAACTAAATTTTAAAGCACCGTAGTACCAATAAATAGCAGTAGAAAAACTTAAAATAAGCAACACTATAATACCCAGCTAAAATCTCACATCCCTTTCATTTAAGGTGTGTAAGTTCTGTGAAGAGTACACAACTAAAATTCTTCAACGTACTAATTTGACAAATTCATACTTCTGTTTCTTTCATAGCTTGAATGTCATATCTGATCGGGAATGAAAAAGAATGCTCAAATTAAAAATAATGGTTCAGAGGCCTTACCCAACAGTCGTTTCTTAGAACCACCGACTCGCCACCGTGCGGGGGATCCGGGTTTGATCCCCGGTACCGATGTAGGATTTTTCCCCACTGACAGGTTTGGTCCGGGCTGCACTCAGCCTCATGATACCACAATTTAGCAGCTATCCTAATGGAAAGGTGGCATCCGCAAAAGGTCAATGGCCGCGCCGTGGCTCAGTGGTTAGACCACTTGGCTTTCACCAAGGCGGCCCGGGTTCGATCCCAGGCGACCGCAAAGTGAGATTTGTGGTGGACAACAAGGCGCTGGGGCGGGTTTTTACGGGGCCTCCGGTTTCCCCCGCCATCTCATTCCACCGGTGCTCCATATTCATCTCATGTATCATCAGTGTCACCGCCTGCGGTGCCATATGTAGTAAAAGCGGGCGTTAAACACTACACGCACTCAAAAGGTCAATTATTTGGCTTAAGATCGGGGGAGTCGGTATGCCGACCACGCTACGCCCAGCCTGCACTCCTCAGAGGTATGCGAATGTAGGACGCAGCGGCCGGGCGAAAACGGTAGCCTCTGCATAGAGGAGACGCCCTAGGTATACCTATATTATCAGGAACACCAAAAAAGAAACATGTTTTCGTAACTCACTCCACGAATAATTGATTTTGGCATTTCTTTTTCTATCCTTTAACATGAACATATGAATTTAAAATGTCAATTTAAGAATGTCTGATATTGAAAATGTTCTTGCAAAACTTAATTTATGAATTTAAATGGAAACCCTTAAGCACCTTAACAAGGAATACAGGAATGTTAAATACTCTTTTATGTTGAGATCAAAAGTCTGTTAATTATGAGGTAACACTTGTACCTATTATACTAAACACTCTGTTTTAATAAGCTCTGCTAGGAGTGTGTGTGTGTGTGTGTGTGTGTGTATGTGCGCGCGCGCGTGTGTGTATTTGTGCATGAAATTATCCTATTACTATTGTGACAGTGTTCTCTACTTCACAATAAACGAAATGTACACTAGTGTGATGACTTAGGATGTAGGTGTGTAGCTCTCAATCGCATAATCCGGAATGCAAATAATTTTCTTTTGCCTGCCTCGGTATTGTGGATGGTAGCGTGTCTGCTACACGTTCACGAGGTCCTGAATTCGAATCTGGGTTAGGCTGAGTTACCTGGATAAGGGTATTTCCGGGGTTTTCCCTTATCCTGAAATACGAAAGCCGGACAGCTCTAAGCTCCATGGAACCCGGACTCATTTGAGCATTATTTCATCCATTTCATTCATCGTCCGATATGGCAACGTTGGAGGACGCAAATTACAACGAAATAAATAATGTTCTAATTTGGACAGAATAAACATATAACCATTTCTTTATTCATTGAACCGTCAGATAAATAATGGAGTCAATGTTTAAGCATCATGTACCAAGGTTTTAATTTCTCAATAAAGGAAGTAGAAATGAAATCGATTTTGTAGGAAGACATAGCGAAATATCTCCCCGGAAATATGTGAGTTTTGTATTCGGACACTGGACCGACAGGTTTATAATTGACATTATTTTTTTTTGCCAGAGACAGTGGGCGAATCCCTGGGGTGGTTCTTCTTCTGCCTAAATATCCTGTCCATCTTTTCCTATCCTCATCATTTCAGGGTTGTATAACTAGTCAACTGGTAATTGGTGCGATGCGGCGTGACGGTAGAGGTTGCTCTGTTTCAAAAAATTCTCATTAGCGCTTCCTAACAACGTTGTTTATTTTATCTGGGACCCCCTGAATAGGGGTTCACATTACTGCTACTCTGTAATAGATATGGAGAAACCTTGCTAGTGTTCCTCTCCGTCCAGATCTGACCAATCTTCAGGAAACTCTTTCTCCCCAAGGAAGAACAAAGGACCTGCTCCGTCCTATGTGCAGTCTGTTCTCCAGCGACTAGTGACCCTTCTGGATGATCAATCCCAATAGGGATATATCTGGCACAGGCTGGCTTTTCAACTGTTTAGCAGAAATTCAATGTAGAAGAAGGCAACTAAGACCTAATGTATTTCTACTAAACGCGGCAGGGATTGCGGCACTGCAGTTGAGGGCCTACTGTGCATCAAACTCAGGTGGAAGGATGAGATGAAGGTACTGACAGAATTACAACCATGGTGAATCCCCAACAGATGCCGATAGCTTCTTGAGCCCGACATAGTTGCAAGTCACCACAGAGAGCCTGCCACCAGGCAGGTCTGGCTGAACCCAGAACGGGCTGACCACAACGCCTCTGCTCTACCAAATACCTATTTCAAGAGTGAGAACACCACCGCACCGCAACCACCGGGACTAAAGAAATAGAGAAGCGAAAATAGAGAAAAGCCACTAAGCGAACCTGCCCGGCATTTCAATACGTTTGCAAAACCCGATGTGAGGACTAATATCTATGCATATAGTTATCACCTGTAGCAATGAGCTATATGAAGCGACATACGAAGATGGCTATGCATTTAAAATTATCTGACTGGCAAGTTAACAGAACTTGGAAACAGTGAATCCAATTGAATAACCTGCAACAAATTAGATGACAGAAAAGCTAATGCGGCACTGAAGTCGTTTTCCAGCACGTCAATCAAGGAGATATAGAATGTGGCATAGCACCATAGCAACTATACCTGGTGCAGAAATTCATGCGCATTAATGAACAAGCAGAAGTGATCGCAATATGGCAAGTTAAAATGTTGGTAAAAATTGTAAGATGAATGAAACAAAATATTATTTCATATGTCCTATTTACCTATATCCTATATTTGCATTGTGTTAATCTTGTTCCTTGGATGCGAGGTATATGAGGAAGTAGAAGCACATCACATATATACACCCATATGTGTATGTATATATACATATATAACACTCCAATATAAAATTATAAGCTTTGTAATTTTCAATGATTTTTAATAGTAATGTTTTCAATTTGAAGGTCACAAAAAAGGAAAAGACGAAATGGATTCTAAGAAAATTTTTTATTTCTCATCCAATGCGCAGAAAAAGCGTACGACCTGTTTTATATATTAACTGTTAAGTACTTCTTTCTGTAAACCTCAGTACGTAGTATAAAGATACTTGAGGACTTGTCACAGAACGCATCCACTTGTGTGAGATTGTTAACTCCTCTATCTGCAGGCTCAAAGTAAAATTTGAAAGTGGTAGTGTATTTGACATACATAACATTGACTAATATCTCAACATTCCTGTGTTATTTAGACAAGGAAGAAATATATATATATATATATATATATATATATATATATATATATATATAAAATTTTTCTTGTAATATAAGATATATTTAAGGGGAACCAATGGGGATTTCCTTAGGCCAAAACGAGAGATGTGCTATATCCAAATACTGGTACCTAGGTATTTAATTTTAGGTCTTTCAAGAAAGCGATACGAAAATTTTTATGAGCATCCCCCTACCCGAAACTAGACATTACACCGAAAAATGTTCGGTATTTGTTATTTTCTCAAAGATAGTTCCAACAATTTTAATTTAAAACATATATTGAATATTCTTGGAATAGTTTGTGAAGTGTCCTGCGCCGTGGCGTAGTGGGCTAAGGCAGCATGCTTTAGTTTCCTCCCACGGAATGCAGCCCGGGATCGATCCCACCCCTGGGGGTGCGAATATTAAGTCACGAGTATAGGACTGGTGCCCACTCAGCATCGTGAGGAAATTGAGGAGCTTATGATAGGTAAGCGGCCAAAATTTCCGGCTGGGAGTGCCTGAATACTGACCACATCTCCTCCCCATATCGGTTGGATGATCGCCCACCTCTACCTTGCGTATGTGGGCATGAGGCCGGCAGTCGTGTTGGTGGGCATTGGACCTCTATGGGCTGTCGTGTCATGGGTAGTTAGTAGACAGTGAAGTCCTCTTTAATTTAAATGACTGTTCTGTATTCAGCAAACCTCAAGAAAACCAGATGTTCCTATATATAATGCATTTTGACTTTGTGGGTTCATAAAAGTCTAGTTGCAGTAATACAAAATTCTCTTTATTGCCGTAGAAAAATCAGTTTTTACATCCCTTAAAGGCTCTAAAAATGACGTAACACACACGAACGCAAACTTCCAGGCCGTCCAAACACTGCACAATTAACAGTTCTGGACTGCTCACTAGCAACAAACTGGCAGTTCCGACCGACCGAACGAAGTGCTGGCTGGCTGTATAAACCCAGAAGGTTTTTGCTGCGTGCCCACCCGTTAAATGTTTTACCGCAGGTAAGGTTTTTCTTTTAGGGATTTTTAGTATGTGTTGTGGGTTTTGAGGTAGAAATTTATTTTGAGGTTACAATTTTTATGTACCTTCAGGATGTGATGTTGGATGCAATACCTTGCACCCTAGAGTTTTAATTTTAAAATGTGTGATTTGTTTGGAAAATTTTAATACCAAACAGCTTAGAAGAATTATGTGGGTACAGCTTTAGCTGCTGTAAGGATTAGCTCCTTGGTTATCTCGGGTGCCCACAAGCTATGCGGGGTACCCGGAACAGCCTGGTACGACGTCTAGTGGGGTCATAATCACTGGCAGACCAGCTTGCCTCTCTCTCTTATTTATAACATAACCATCGTTTCTCGAAAGTTGCCCAAGCATCACGGTCTTTCACGATGGCGAGGTAAGGAAAGGAACCATCCAGACATCGCTGTGTTTCCTTCTCTCCCCGTCCCTGTCTCTTCCTCGGCAAGTGCCAACCATTCACCCACCTGTGGGCGTGGCTTGAAAGCTATCTGTCTCTTTCTTTTTCCGCTGGCCTGTCTCTACTCCAACGATGGGGTCATATCGTTAAAATTGAAGATTTTTGATACACAAAATTTTTCTCGCTCTAACCATTTTCGATAGAATATTCGGTTTAGAAAGTTCAAACACCTCATTGTTTTCTATACTGAATATCTATTAGGACAAACAGGTTCTTATGGGAGTTTACAGAGTAGATATGTTGTTGAAAAGTGATTTGATTACCTGGGAGGCCTAAACACCTTTGTTCACCAAATTTACGCTTGTTTCTTGGAAAATTCCTGTTAGACTTTATTGTTGTTATGTGAAAACTCTAGATGAATTATGCATTTATAAATAACTTGAAGAAACGAAAAGGTTAACCTTACAAAGGATAAAACGTGCATGGTCATGCCCATATCTTCCAGATGGCAAAATATATCTACCTATCCCATCGCCAGAATTAGAAAGCGGTCGGGAAAGAAGTAAGGAAATCAGAAAAAAACACATCTAAGTACCATACTGACACCCAATTATCGGAAGGCACGACCAACTGGAGATGGGTGGGCGACAGGAGGCATTCAGACCACGGCTACCCATTTATCTGTGTAGCGCTCACGGAGGGGATGGTTAGAAGAGCGGCACGAGCCCTGTAGCGTCTCTTTCCCCTTCCCCTGACGTGTGGAACCATCGGGATGATTTTCTGGGCCGCGAAGCTTCCAGAAACAGCGATCTTCCTATATAAGGCCTGCAGTGGACGAGTCAGTTCAGTTCTTGGCGAGCGGTCGTGAAGAGCGCCGTGCTAGCGAACGGAAAGGAAGACTGCATATGTTGTGCGTAATTGTGAATGTGGAGTGGACTTGTGACAGACGAACTGCTGGATTGTAATTGTGTGTGCTACATAATTCTATGTAATCGGCAAGTGTTCCAACTGTAATTCGGTGGAAATAAATAAAATTTTGAGTTTGTGCAATTGCACTTTTAATTTCACGAACCCACAAAGTCACAATACTATTTCAGTGAATATAAATGTATTTTTATACCTTTTGAGAAGAACTGTGGGGATTTAGGAAATTGTAATTAAAGGGAAAACGGGGAGGATTCACAGTAAACATTTTCTAAAGTACTGTACAAAACTTCATTAAAATATCGCTGAAGGTAAAGGAAATTAATTACACATTATTGGTTTGAATGACAAATCATGTAAATTTGGGACAGCCAACAAATTTTTACATAAAATTTTATTTCATGTACTTGATATTAATGTTGATATAGACTGACAGAAATTGTTTCAACATTCATTTTCTACTAAGTACACCACTAGAAGACTGATACGGCAGTCGGCTCTCTATGTGTGACTGACGTAATAGGTTTCATGAACTCGGTGGTACCAGAAGAACAGCGCTTTTAGTATATCCTTATAATATTAAGAAATTTAAAAGAGGCAACTACCCCATTAATGACTAATGAATGCTACTTAAATCTTGTTGTACACAAATTGAATGTTTTGATAAATCCTACATTTTTGCAGATAGAAATATTTTCTTAGGCGTAATTCTGCATGCATACAAAGTAATATAAAACGGAATACGTATGAAGGGTTTCCCAAACGCTAAGCATATAAAATACTTCACTGGAACATATAGGCTCCATTTGTAATGTTAATGTCTGAGACATAGGATACGTTAGTTTATATCCTTATACTCATTTATGGAAATATAAAATGATTACAATTTATTAGGAGTAGGATATTTCTCTTGAAAATGTTCCCTTGGTACAGTTTGTGTTAAACTTGTGCTACTTCTCCACTCCGGAAGCAAAGATGCCAAAAGTGCTGATCAGCCCATCTGCATAATAACGGTTAAGATCAGTTCCACTTGTTGCGAGTATGATAAGTGTTGCATGTGTGACTGCTTACGTATACTGATAACACTTTCAGTCCGTTTTGACCTCACCACTCTTACCACTTCTCATTTCTCCTCTCCTGAGTGTCTGCAATTTCACGATGTTTTACACAAGCTGTAAGCAGTGTATAGTAGCATTTCTAAACATACTACTTGTCTCACAGATTTCCAAAACGTATTTTCATTAAAAGTCTAATATAGAATATTTGAATGCAGTGCATATAGGTAAGGAGTAGAGGAAATAAATAATCATACAAACAAAAAAATACCTAAACCTTGTTATCTGGCTAGTTCAACGAAGAGATGTAACATAGTTATGAATTAGTAACCCTAACATACATCTTATCAATGCCGAAAGCAACTAATCTGCAATACTATCAGTAGGGCTCACATGTTTTGGGGCTCGTGTAGAGCAGGGGTAGAGAGATATTTACCACCACCTCCCTCTTTGTGTTAGCTGATGCGTATGATATTTCATCGTCATCACTACCATTGTTGTTATTACAGCGGGCCACGTTTTATCCGGTGCTCAGCACTCCCACTGGCATGCTGGCAGCTTAACCCCATACGCTCTTTATTACTTTTATATTCCTTCATATAAATAAACAGGCACAGGGTGCATAAGAAATTAGTGAACGCTTTGATTGTGTTTTACCACAATGAGGTTTCAACCGCAACGTAAACACTAATATACACTTTCATAGAAAAATCTCTAGTTCTGTGCAAAATTCACATTAAACTGCTGTGCCTATTCTTAAGTGAACTATTTTAGAAAAAAATGTTATTATTCCTTATACACAACGTAAGTCAAAGTAAAATTATATACAAATGCTTTTAATATACATTTTATGTAGGTACAATGGTATAAAGGAAATATAGTAGGCTTAAAACGATAGTCATATCTTTTAAGAATTAGAAACTATGAATTGCTTTGAAATTCAGTTTGGTTTTTATGACCAGAAATAAATGGGAAGCAGGAAATAAAAAGAGAAGGAGACAAAGAAAATATAGCGAATTTTCATTTCAGAAAACTATGTAAATATTGAACAATTCAAGCCCACAAAAAGGAATATCTCGAAAATGGTTAGCTTCACACACATAGAAACATACCTCCCTCCATCCTTGCTTTCCTCCTTCCCCCTTCATTCCAATTTCTTCTTTTTTCTTTGTTTCTTTTCCTTTTGTTTTTCCTTTTTTATTTTGGTTAAGGGGATCTATAAAATTGCAATTATAGTGAAATTCGGAATCGAAATTTGAGGGGATTGCAATATCTTCTCGATCTATTCTTCACGACAGCAAGTAACTGTAGGTCGAATTTTCACATCTTTATTTTTACTTTCAATATCATCCACCATTTTGTCCGTATTAAAGTTTGTGAATTGCCCGGTTGTCAAAATGAGCAACAAATAGCTTTTGTATCCCTCATCTAATTAATAAAATGTTGGTTCATTTACGCTTGCTTTTATAAAATTTGAGTGAACCCGACAATTTTAATTGTGGTGATGTTGGGCTATGTAAGCTTTGAGTATCTTTCCTTAAGTGGATAATACTTTACTCTTTAGACATATGTGAAGAACACGCCATGTTTGTCTGTCACAGCGTGGATTATCGTACTGCGGCTGAGGGCTTATCGTGCTCACACCCCAGGTCAAATAACGAAAGGAAATATCAATTAAAGAATTAATCTTATCTAGGTTCAGGTAGTAAAGTTGGATACACGAAGACCTTTCGATTCTTTTGGTTTCTCATAGTGGTTTTCTATATTTAATGCTGGCAGAAACTACGTTTCACTTGGACGAAACAGCCCTGCCCTGGATGAACCAATTTCTTATTGGTATGACTTCAAGTCCAAAACAAGTATTAGCCTGTGAACAGAGGTACGGGACAAGTGGTTTACAAAAGAGCGGTTAAGGAACATTTCAACATGATTGGAGGGCACGCTTCGCAATAATGGTCCACACCAGCCCCTGGATGATCTTGTCTCGAATTGACCTGGTATCTGGTGTAATAGGGCTGGCACTCAGACATTAAACTATGAACACAGGTCGGTTCCATGTCCAGGAGCGATTGGAAAGGGAGTAAGACAACAGCAATAGCTAGACGGAGAGCCAGAATCAAGTGTGAGGCGGGAACTATGCGTCAAGTGTCACAAGCGGTTTAGTATTTTTCTATCTATATAAACCACTGCACATTACATAGGCGCGATTCCATGTAGCCGACTTTGCTTCTTTCCAGATAAACAGTGGATTGGTATAATCCCTTTACAAACGGTGAGTGGTCGACTCTGCTTGCCTGTAATTGGCAATATATCTATATCCAATCGCTCTTTAAAGAGTCACAATTCGAAAGAATGAGTCGCTCACTCGTTGTTTGATCATTTCTTGCTAGTGAAGCGAGAAAGCAGAGGATTGTGTGTGATCAAGGGCTCATATGCACCAAAGCAACACTTAACTTGCCGTTTTTTTTTACTTCCACATCTACATTGATATTTTAGCACCATAATTTTTTAGAGTAGTAGTCTGCACTAATATTTTTTTTTTTTTTTTTTTTTGTAATTTACGTCCTCCAACGTTAAGTCATATCGGACAATGAATGGAATGGATGAAATGATGCTGAAATGGGTCCGGGGTCCATGGAGCTTAGAGTTACCCGACATTCGTCTTACAGGATAAGGGAAAACCCTGGAAAAAACCTTATCCAGGTAACTCACCCTGACCGAGATTCGAACTCGGGACCTCTTGAACGTGAGGCAGACATGCTACCACCACGCTACCAAGGCGGGCTCTGCACTAATAGAAATTTAGTTTCAGAAATTATGTTTTTCTATAAATAATCAGTAACCTGTGCTTTATAATATCGAGGTAGAAAAAACTGGGCAACTTTAGCACAAGGCATTGAAAATTGTTGCTTTTTGGTGATGACTATTGCTACGGAAGTGGGTTTAAATACATATAACATTAAATTGACTTTACATTTTGGAGAATAAATATTATGAACAACACCTATGACTGTGGTGACAGTAGCAATACAGGTAATTTTAGAAGCTTACTACTTTTAACGACTAATAGCATCCCAACTACTTGCTAACTTCAGGCGTCGGGCTGATCCCTCATCCTGGAATCTCTCTGATTAGGAAACCTCTGATTCTCAAACCGTTACCTACGGACCTCGAGATTGCGCTGTTCAGAAGACTCTCTCTCCGAACATTCGAGCCCCTCCCTCTGGGAGTTGTTCGGATTGGGTTGGTTTTGAGGGGGCAGTGTGTCCCCGACACCCACGGGTAATTGGGTACCTCCGGCCAGGCTACGGCCGCCCGGATGGGATAGAGGGTTGCCTCAGAAGTCCCGGGTACTAGCCTGCAGAGCTAGTAGCTGGTGTGCTAGACCACCGGCGGCCCTAGCAAGGTTATTGGTAGCCGGTCCTTTTTGGACCGACGCGTAAGTGGCGTATCCACTTCCGTCCTGTCTGCCGTGTGCAGCGGGGTGCAGTTTATACAATAGATACTGTCATATGATAGAAACCCGAGAGGCCCGGGTTCTAGTCCTACGGGTCCAAGACCGATGGGAGTAGATCCTCGAACTTATTGTTCAGAAGACTCTATGTTCCACTTAAGGAATTACAGGAATTCATTCATATTTTCACTACTTAGTAAGCCTACATCAATGGAAATAATATAAAATATTTACAACATGGAAAAGGAATGTGTTGCTTATATTTTGTTATAGTAAGCTAGACAATTACAAACTAATGTCTGGTTTATGTCTGTAAAATGCAGAACTTTAGTTAGCCGAATAATTCTATCGCATACTTTTTTCGAATATTATGAAACATTAAAAATGTAGAACAAGCTTCTTCGTTTAAAATAAAAAACTGAAGGAATTAGAGAAATAAAGGAAGAAAGAAAGAAAGAAAGAAAGAAAGAAAGAAAGAAAGAAAGAAAGAAAGAAAGAAAGAAAGAAAGAAAGAGAGAAAGAAAGAGAGAAAGAAAGAAAGAAAGAGAGAAAGAAAGAAAGAGAGAAAGAAAGAAAGAGAGAAAGAAAGAAAGAAAGAAGGAAAGAAAGAAAGAAAGAAGGAAAGAAAGAAAGAAAGAAGGAAAGAAAGAAAGAAAGAAAGAAGGAAAGAAAGAAAGAAAGAAAGAAGGAAAGAAAGAAAGAAAGAAAGAAAGAAAGAAAGAAAGAAAGAAAGAAAGAAAGAAAGAAAGAAAGAAAGAAAGAAAGAAAGAAAGAAAGAAAGAAAGAAAGAAAGAAAGAAAGAAAGAAAGAAAGAAAGAAAGAAAGAAAGAAAGAAAGAAAGAAAGAAAGAAAGAAAGAGAAAGAAAGAAAGAAAGAAAGAAAGAAAGAAAGAAAGAAAGAAAGAAAGAAAGAAAGAAAGAAAGAAAGAAAGAAAGAAAGAAAGAAAGAAAGAAAGAAAGAAAGAAAGAAAGAAAGAAAGAAAGAAAGAAAGAAAGAAAGAAAGAAAGAAAGAAAGAAAGAAAGAAAGAAAGAAAGAAAGAAAGAAAGAAAGAAAGAAAGAAAGAAAGAAAGAAAGAAAGAAAGAAAGAAAGAAAGAAAGAAAGAAGAAGAGAGAAAGAAAGAAATTAAAAAAATGAACATCTGCTAGTATTTGATGCTTGCCTATGCTTCAGTTTTAGAAGTACGTCTCTTATTCATAAATACATTCCACTACCACAGAGTTTGGGGATTCGCGAATTGATGTGGAATGGTTTAGTAAATGGAGAAACGAAGATCTGTGATCCACATCCCGGCATTTATTTCTAAACTTCCAATAATAAAAATATGCTTACTATATATTTATTATTGATATTATTATTCTATGAGTGTCATTATTACTGTTGTTCTTATCATTATAACTTTATTAGCATCATTAATATAAACATACATGAAGTAGAATGTACATGTCTTTCATGTAATATAAAAAGAAGAATATATTGCTATATCAACTTATTTGTATTAAAACTGGCAACTGCCTACGTCTTAAACGAATGGAGGAAGCCTATTAAGCCTGAAAAAAATTACATGATTTTTACCTAGACATGAAATCCCAATCACTACAGTGCCGTTGCGCTCCGTTACACCAAAGCAAATAGTAGAAGTGCTGTGTATACTTTTGCACTTAATATCTATTGACCCTCCCCTCTTCCGCTCCCATACTTCCGTGAAAGAGTGCACAAAGCACTGTGCGTGAATGTTATTACTCTAAGATACATTTCAGACCAAGTGTACCTTACAGTCTGTCCGAATATCAATAATCAATGTTGCTTGATTCTGTTTCTAGGCACTCGTCTAGTTAAGGTATCACCATCTGTCTCTAACGGACTTATACATATTTTCTTTTAAAATAATTATGATTTTAGTTTACGAAGCATAAATGGGGCATTTTGTAAGTTCAAATGACGTAAAATATTGTTTCTGTCATTCACAAAGGTTAAAAAAGAACTGGAGTATTATTTAAAATGAATTTATTTATATATACGCAAATTGAGTCATACAGTATTCAATTCAGAGGGTTCATTCCTATGGAAGGAAACGAATGCCTCTGGATACTGTATTTCATTTAATATTTAATGTATTAATTAAAACTATGAGAAACTCGTAGATCATAATAATCTTAAGGTCTTCAGCATGGGTCTGACGCATTCACAGAATTATTAGAAGCACGTTGCCCTTTTGAGATTACAGTTACCCTGGCTCTGACGGACGGACCCAATTTATTGCTCCATTAATAAGCTCACGTAAGAAATACCTTCATTTAGTGTACCTCTTTCGAAATTAAGGACCCTCAATAAATTAGGCACATATATTACATTCTTGTAGAGGATTGTGACCAACAAAGCCTCTTCCCTTGACCCAGCTAGTCAGCATAAATTAAATGGATTAAATGAAAAGAGAGGGCACAGCACGGGCTAGTCATACATAAATCTGTACTCACACAGGGAACTATTTCCATGTAGCGAGGGCACTTCTGTGCTCAGTAGTCATTAGGGCTTGGATCAGGTAAAATTTTCTATCCCTTAAGTCTATTTGACTCCTTGTACAATAGCCGCATATTTACACCACCAAAATTTCATCCAGGATTACAAGCTCCTTTTATAAAATATCATTTTAAGAAACACTTTGTACACCCAGCAAAAGAAGCGACTCGAGAATGAAGTGCTTCTTATAAACTAGGTTTTAATTAGCAAATGCAGGACTCTCATTTTCCTTTCTCTACTTCTTAGCTATAGCAAGTATAGAATGATTTGTTTTCTGTCGAGAAATTCGGAGGTTTCAGTGGGAATACACGTTTTCAAGTCTTCCAGTAAAAGTAATTTTTACATGTGTTAGTGTGTGTGTGTGTGTGTGTGTCAGAGAGAGAGAGAGAGAGAGAGAGAGAGAGAGAGAGAGAGAGAGAGAGAGAGAGAGAGAGAGAGAGAGAGAGAGAGAGAGAGAGAACAGCATAACTATAAATGAAAAGTTGATTAAGCTACGTGATTAAGTTCATTGTTTCTTAAGGTTGCTACACGAAAACTTGCAATAGAAAAAGGCCTATACCAAATGACTCTTCTTTTGAACAGTTTTGGTTACCTTTTGTGTTTAGATGTCGCACTTGAATTTGTTTAACAAATAACATCTTTATTTTAAATTCTTTTCTAATAACTTGAAAAATCGTCTTTACCCTGAATGTAGCTTTATAATCTGTGAACCATAAGATATGCACAAAAACATACTTTATTAAATATGAAGAACCTTTTAAATCACATAACTTATGTCAAATAACACATTTATGGCATTAACTATTTTTGAGATTTTTTATTATAAATAATATTTAAGAAACTGTTTATACTTTTTCAATTGCAAAATTGCTAGTAACTTTTTGTTCTCCCGGTGTTGTTGAAAATGTGCCATAGTGGGGTGGAGCGTTGTTAGCTCTGATTTCCTATCACGGAATATGCCTGGATTCGATCCCACCTGTGAGGGTACGGATCTTAAGTCCCGAGTTAAGGATTCGTTCAGACTCAGCATCGTGAACAATTTAAGGAGTTGCAATAGGTAGCGAATCTCAGTCAAAAATGCCAACTTTCCGGCTGAGGGTGTCGAGATGCATGCCATATCTCCATCCTGTATCAGTTGGACGATCGCCCACCTCTGCCCTGTGTATATGGGCGTGAGGCCAGCAGTCGGGGTGGCAGGCCCAGGCCTGATTCGGGCTGTTATGCTGTGGAGTACTTAGTAACTTTTTGCAAAGAAAAGGAATTTCAAAGCTATCTCACGCCGATTAATTTTTAAATTATTTATCATTTATGATTGTTGAACCAGTATAAAAGTCAAGAGTTTCAGTTTTTTGAAACTATGGCTCAAAGTTTATAAAAGGACAGAGCCAAACCTAATCAATTGCTTTCATAAATACGTGGTTTACGAGTAAACATAAAAATCACCTAAGTTATGCTTGAGACCATAAACAAATAAGATGCCCTAATAATTATGATGGTTTCTTGGAGGAGGAAAGCATCACTTGGCTGCAATCCCGAGAAACCATCGTAATAAATCAGCTCCGAGAAAGATTTAAATCTCTCGTTAACTAATAAGATATTATAGTTTATTTTAGATATATTTATGGTTTACAACACTATTATTTGGATAGAAAAGATCCTACAAATCTAGCGAAAATAGGAATTGCAACATAGTGAACATAAAGTGAGAAGGCTAACACTAACGTAATTCTTCATGGCTTCGTCAATAGTTCGAGAGTTGGATTTGAATAATTAGTTACAATTGCAACCGAACTTATGGGTTGCGCGTAGAAGCACGTGATTTCGTCTTTCTGTTTGAGACAAAGGTAGGAATGGGCCTCTGCAACAGTGGCAGAGCAAGGCACGTGGAATTTTTGCTTTTAGCGTGACCCTTGAGAGGCAGGAGAGGATCGATGATGGGAGAGCTTCGAAGGGCGATTACATCCGGATGATGAAAGCCGCAATCATGGACGAGTTCACTAATGCTTCTAATTGGAATGTATCTGACGCCGCCTGACCCTTACACCCCAGATATTGTTAACCTCCTTACCTCCTCTGCTAGAGCTTGCTCGGAGGTGGATCCTGACTTGGCCAGCGAAGAAACCCCTACAGAGCCTACATTTAGCACTCAGCCACAACTTGGCAAAAACCGTCGACCTAGTTTAACCGTGAAACAAATGACAATGAAAGAAATAATGTACAGGGAAGTCCGAAGCCACCCCACTCGATTTTCAGGAAGGTGCTGCAGTCATGTTATTTACTTTCATACCCTTACGTTTTTGTTTTGTTTGATGTAAATAAATATATATTCAACCTCACATACTCTTGCGACACTGACTGCTTCAGAATGAGTAAATTTTGACGGTATTATTTGCTTTCCATATAACCATAACATACTGATTTATTAATAGCAGACAAAACCAGGGGTAAACCCTGTTGGGGTCAATCACATCAAGAAGTGCAACATGGAGAAGTTGATGAAGCTGATAGATGATTCATGCTTTGTGCGCGTCTGTAAAACTATGTACAAAATATTTTTCGCTCTTTGTTTCTCACGTCGCCAGTATTATGATCCTCACCCCATTACTCTGTTTATATTTCCAGCGCAGAGTAGTTACGGCCTCGGGGCTGGCGAGCTGCTTCGTCCTCCATGAAATATCTACACCGGAAGCAGTCCGTCAGATGGTGCCCCCGCATTATACCACATTAATACTGGTGTGTGTGTGTGTGTGTGTGTGTGTGTGTGTGTGTGTGTATGTGTGTGTGTGTGTGTGAGCATGTGCGTGGGTGCGTGCATTGCCGCTGGCCCCACGTGTGCATAGCAGGTATCTGCCTGGGTCACTAACGTTAATTACCAGCTTCTGTTTGTACAGTTGCTGTCCACCCAACTGTAAACCTTAAGGTGCCTACTTAGCCTGAGTTCATGAAATTAAACATCTTAGATACTTAAGGAATATGCCTTCTAAATAACATACGAACTTTTCTTTGGGTTAACACAGAGACAATAAGGCAATGGACATTTCAATTATAATAGCATGTCTGAAACCTGCAAAGGTATCGTGGTATGCAATAAAGAATATATCAACAATTAATTAAATTGTTACAATGTAAACATCATGTTTAACACATGCTAATAAATGGAACATTAATGTCAGTTGTAGAGTGTAAACAAAATAGAATCAATGGATAACAGTTTCTTATATCTTGCACCAGTAAACGTAAGTACGTTTGGATGGATGCTAGAATGGAAAAAGGGGAAGTAGATAAGGTTTTATATTCACAAGCCTAGCTTTCAGGATTTAACTTAATATGATGGCTTATACATGAAAATAATTACAGCCAAGCAACACTGGAATTAATTTTCATTATTAATTTTGGTCTTTAATGCTCTTTAATTATATGGGTATTATGAAGCATCATAGCTAATATGAGCTGTGATCATTTAGGAAGCTAAAGCTTAGTAATTAATAATGGCTTATTAAATTTTGGAACTTGCCACCCCGTGTGACCTGCGGTCAACTGGAGCCAGAGGTATAACGTAAACAAAGCTAAGACAGTGTGTACTCAATGACATCAACTCTGGAGTAGCAGGAGGTTACTGATGACATCCAATGCCATTCTCTTTTGCAACTTTCGAGCCTTAGTAATTAAAGAAATCAAAAATATAAAGTTCAATGTAATATAAACCAATAACGAAGGAAACTTATGTGATTATGATTAAGAACGGATTAGATACAACAACAACAATAATAATACTAATAACAATAACGATTGATACCGATACCGATAACGATATCGATATCAATAATGATAATAATAACGATAATGATGATGATAATAAATAATAATAACAATAACAATAATATAATAATAATAATAATAATAATAATAATAATAATAATAATAATAATAATAATAATAATAATAATAATAATAATAATAATAATAATAATAATAATAATAATAATAATAATAATAATAATAATAATAATAATAATCATAATAATAATCATAATAATAATCATAATAATAATAATAATAATAATAATAATAATAATAATAATAATAATAATAATAATAATAATAATAATAATAATAATAATAATAATAATAATAATAATAATAATAATAATAATAATAATAATAATAATAATAATAATAATAATAATAATAATAATAATAATAATAATAATAATAATAAT
Source organism: Mantis religiosa (assembly GCA_030765055.1). Taxonomy (NCBI): domain Eukaryota; kingdom Metazoa; phylum Arthropoda; class Insecta; order Mantodea; family Mantidae; genus Mantis; species Mantis religiosa. The sequence goes on along the minus strand of CM060950.1, from coordinate 262,665,215 downwards.
AATAATAATAATAATAATAATAATAATAATAATAATAATAATAATAATAATAATAATAATAATAATAATAATAATAATAATAATAATAATAATAATAATAATAATAATAATAATAATAATAATAATAATAATAATAATAATAATAATAATAATAATAATAATAATAATAATAATAATAATAATAATAATAATAATAATAATAATAATAATAATAATAATAATAATAATAATAATAATAATAATAATAATAATAATAATAATAATAATAATAATAATAATAATAATAATAATAATAATAATAATAATAATAATAATAATAATAATAATAATAATAATAATAATAATAATAATAATAATAATAATAATAATAATAATAATAATAATAATAATAATAATAATAATAATAATAATAATAATAATAATAATAATAATAATAATAATAATAATACGCAAGAATCAAAATATATAGTTTTATTTCACTGTGTACTGTCTATTCCTCAAGAAATAACAAACTAGTTTTCCATTTTTAACGTAAACTTGTAATGAGCTACTGCAACCATAGTACGAAAAGTGTAGTAATATATCCAATTTCAGATAGCATTACTTTGCTCTCTAGAGCAACACCTACGGAAGGTGCATTACTCACTTACTGTCTTAAAAATTGCTATTGGTGGAGGCATTGACACAACAAACCATTGTATTCAGTTCTCTTTTTCCACTGGATGGTAAAGCAGCTTGCATTTTACCTATTCTTTTAATAATCAAATTTCATTCATATTAAACGCCTTGGTGACATAAATTGTTGCCCCACATGTTGTTTATTGTGTTCTTCTGCTCAAGCCACTGATGTTGCTTCAACTTGTATAAATCAAAAGTGAGAATCTCTTCTCGTAAATGAGCTATACCATTTCCACTGACCCTCCGTAAGAACCTTTTCATGACTAAAGTGTTATGATAATTCATTTTCGAATTTTATAGGTGAAGATCGAATGAAAAGTTGCTTTTTCTATAATATCCTCTCTAAATATTTGCTTTTTCGTTAAGAGAAAGTATTTTCCAGCTTGAAAGTTATATTCTACAGTACGCAAAGAGAGTCTGGTTATTGTTTACAATAAATATCACGGCTGGGCCCGTAGTTCGGTTGGTAGAGCATCTGCCTGCTGTGCTAGGGGTACCGGGTTTGATTCCCGGGGGTGGGGTGGGGATTTTTCTCCAATCCAGATAATTCATGTTCCCCAGAGTATGAATGAGAGTGCGAATGTGTGCGTGATCTAATGACTGAAAGAACCCAATGAATACGAATTAGCACTTTCGACATGTTCAAAGGAGAACGGCTGGCGATATGACCATTGCAGTTAAAGGCGGGGTATAAATTGGAACAAATAAAAGATAAATAAATATCTGCTTCACAAATTCTCGAACCCTGTTAAGTTTAGCGCACTCTTATTGGTAACCTACGAGTAGAGATTAACCGTTTTAATTATAATACAAGAATCACTCTACTATCGGACCTAGAATGAATTTATCACTAAGTTATGCTAAAATAATGCAATCTGTTCCCAATAAGGCTTCTAATAATGAATAGAAAATCATCATTGTCACTATGAAGTTATTACATAAGGGATTATTATTGACGATAGACCTTACAGATCCTATTTTCATTCCTCCGCCTTCGAAATATAAAATTCATGAGTGTACATATTTTAACTCAGAGAAGGGCATATGGATTATGGCTCAAGAACCCAAATGCAAAACTGTAATAAGTCCTATAATCATCACTAATAAATGTGTGATACTTTCGAATTGTGACCAATAAGTAATGTTTAATTCCAGTGATGAACATTTTATAACATTCGGAATTCATAACTCTAGTCATCAATTTCATAAATCAAAGCATGTGTTGCCAATAAATGATTTTTCCACTTCCCCAACTTTCGTCGAAAGTTTTACAGGATGCAGGAACATTTCTGAATGTTACCAGAAGCGCTTCAGATGACATAGGAGATGACAACTTCCTGGATTTATTACTCATTTCATATATCTGTACGACAATGCAAGCCATGTGCATCTCTAAAGAAAAATTAGAATTACCTCAGAACAGACAAATTCTTCAGATCATATGTAACACAAAATTACCAGAAATAAAAGGAATGAATGCAACAGCGGGCACAAACTAAGCTCCCAACCCCTCAGAACTGATTTCCACATCCAAAGTCCTTTTCTAACTTTATTCTTGCATAGACTACACAGGAGCTTACTGTCCTGAGCCACACTCTCGATTGGGTTCCTCTAAATGTTGAGAGGGCTTAGGCCAAACGCCCCATTAACTTTTTGTTTGTTTTTGTTTCATTGTTTACGTCCTCTAACCTTAAAGTCATATCTGACGATGAATGAACTGGATGAAATAATGATCAAATGAGCTCAGGGTCCACAGAGATTAGAGTTAATCGACATTCGTCATTCAGGATAAGGAAGAAACCCGGAAAAAATCTTATCGAGGTAACTGATCCTGACTGAGATTCGAACTTGGGGACCGCTTGAATGTGAGGCAGACACGCTACAAGCTACGCCTGTTTTACCTGCCACCGATTGCCCCCTGAACACAGTCTGATGGTTGCCTTTGCGCGGGAGGCAGGACGGGGATGCGCTCTAGTAGACTATGAGATTGGTCTTTCTATACAATGAATAAGATGTGCCATATTTAGATGACTGCAGATAATCATCTAACTGTGCGGGGGAACATTATCTGTTGATACCACATTGTTAATCACCCCTGCATTGGTGCAACTTCTCACTACACTACACAGAAGTTCCAGGTAGCATGCTCCTATTAGCTGCCCTTCTAAGAAAACTGGTCTAAAAGGACGATTGTCCAAGATATCAATATGGAAGTAATTCGATATTTCTGATTGATAATTTTATCTTATCTGTCTTGAACCTATAGTGAGAAAGTCCGGACACGGATATTTTTATTTTCCACTTACTTTCCCTAATGCAACACCTGAGCTCCAACTGTAACCTCAATGTGACAGTGGACACCAGCTAAAAAATATAAAACAAAAACAGGTATTGCTGTCAGAACATCTTCAGTGTATGTTCACATCTCCGATTCCCATAATGCATTTTTTTACCTGCGGCTGTTTTAATGGCATGAGAGCCGTGTCTTAATAGTTTGGATTTTGTTTAAATTCGCTCTGTGTTTCGTATTATGAATGTCCTGTTTTTTTTCTCCTCTTAGGTTTAAAGTGTTTTCACCTTTCAGTTTGTATTAAAGCACATTTATCGCTCTCCAACGCAGATCAAAGACATTAGTTTCTTTGTAGTTAATAAATTAATCACGATTTAAAAAAGAAAGTAAGAAAGACCACATCATAGCTGATTTATACGTGTGAGCAAGACTGCGACGAGTTTGTTCTGCCATACTTCAGCGCCTGTAGGTATAAAGTTTGGCAAAGGGTTACATACAGAACAGCGTTATGTACTAAAAGATGAATACGCGAGACCAGAATGAATCAATAGGCTCCCTGCGGAGGTGAGATCCGGCTTAAAAAACAAGATGGGCGATAGCTTGCCACGCACACAGCAGGAAGTCGAGCGGCCATTAAGCCTCTAGTTAACACTCCAGCTCTCGTAATCAGGTACTCTGCTAATGAATCGCCCTAACAATGGACAACTTACGTGCTGCACAATATATCGGTCACCCGCAGACTATGCAAGCCAACCAATTTCCCTTCGCTTCAAAGCTAAACCTCAGCAAAGAGGGGTTTTCACTTGCCGCTCCTATTGAACTCTCATGGTTGCCTATCGCTGCGCCCATCTCTCATACAAACAGCCCTCAGGTGCACCTCTTTACCGGCTTATTAGCAGTGTGTAATTCTCTGTAACCTTTTGACATTTTAGGAATATTTTTCTATAAGGTGGGAACTGTATGTTAAACAATTCGCTTCCTAATTCATGATATGTTTCATTTGCTATACGTAGAACGTGTAATAAGAATTAAATTTTGCATATGTAATGTAGATATTAATTATTTAATTACCTAAATTTCCAAGCACCCACCACGTTTGGGTCATATTGCAGGCCGCGGATTGCACTCAGGCATAGTCACGCAAGATTGCAGCGTAAATTTTCTGTTCTCAAACTTCAGATTGTATAAACACAGGGATAGAAATATGCACTATAGTTATCTTAATATTTTTATAAGTTGAGCTGAAACTGGGGTCCATATGCATTCGCACATTTTTGGCATTCGTCGTTCTCATGAGGTAGTAATTCATGAATTATATTCATTCGTTAACTTACAATAAAGAATGTTTAGCAGCTCTAAGAATAGAGGTTTCGAAACATTCACTTGCTGTAAAACATGTCCTGCATGGTTCTTTGGAGAGCGTTCAATTGATACACCAATTCCTGAAAATGTTTCCTATGGCCATTTATATTTTGCTTATTAGGATTGCAGTTTAGCTCCCCCGTCGACCTAAACTTATCAAACCAATATATAATGGTCCTCTAACTGGGTTACCAAGAAATCTTTACTGAATACAGTCTATGCACCTGTTTACACGATTCGGCTTTTACATATGCATCATACACTAAACCAATTTGTTCAAGTTTCTGGGAGCCATTTCAGTGTACTAAAGTACAAATGCGGGGCAATAAGTGCATACTTTTTAAATTATATTGTGACTTTGTGGGTTTGGAAGATTAAAAGTCGAATTTACAGAAATTGAGAATGCTCTTTATTTCCGTAGAAACACACTTTGGTCAACCCTTACAGTAGCAGAATAACGTAACATACACAAATGCAACCTTCAAGGTCGTCGATGACGAAAAAGAAGTTCACTTACAAAACACAGCTGTACGCACAAAATTATCATGTTCCATTTCGACTCTCATTACGGCTCTCATCCAACTAACCGCGGCTTCCTTTTATACGACCATTCATGAATCCAGAGGGCTGTGGAATGTTCTTTATTAATCAAGATGTCACTAGACGTTTCCAGTTATCTATCTTTATATATTTCGCAAACTTTTTATTTCCGCGCCGTCTTTATCTGTTTCAGCAAGCTCTTTATCTACGCGCGACACTATCTGTCTGTGTGTATCGGCCACGCTTCCTCGCAACAAATGCGGTCGGCAACAATATGGTGATGGTCAGTGATGATACTGTAATAAGTATCACGTATCCAAAATAAATTAGTAGACTACTTCATTGGTCAATTTTAATTTGCAGGCAGTTCAATTAGTTACACAACGTGTAAAGTAGAAAAAAACGTTAACGACGCTGTCAATTGCCAGGTTCATATCAGTGCCGCCAGTTGATGGAAATTCATCCGTTAAGAATTATTTACATGCCAGTAATGCTACTGCTATGCCCTATGTGATGTGATACGTCACTCTTAAGCATACTTAATCAACAATATAGGAGGCGTATGAACCTGCAACCTTTACATCAGTAAGAGCCCCTAACAACTCAGACACCCTGGAAGACATAATGGAAAAAAACTCAGTATCGTTCAGGGATTTTCTTTGTTGTAATTTACGTCCTCCAACTTTAAGTCATATCGGACGATGAATGAAATTGGTGAAATGATGCTCAAATGAATCTAGGATCCATGGAGCTTAGCGCTACCTGACACTCGTCTTTAAGGATAAAGGAAAACCCCGGAAAAACCTTATCCAGGTGATGCACCCTGACCGAGATTCGACTCAGGACCTCTTGAACGTGAGGCAGACACACTACCACCTACGCTACCGAGGTGGGCGTATCGTTCAGTGAATCCCTTTATACTTTCGTATGGAAAAAATTGCGAGTAGAGAAAAGCAAAGTAGGGTTATCTTCATGGGGAGTTTTCGCTATCAGTGACAATAAATATTTGTTCAACATTCAACGTAGACTAAAATCCGTTTTTGTTGAGCGCCCATGACGCCTGGTCAATGTGATTACCGAAGAAGTTATTGAAAATTCCACGATAAGCTTTTCGCTGACTGTCGAACACAAGTTCGTGAAGTGGCAAAGGCTATATTGGTGTCGACAGGAAGGACAATTTATATTTTACATTATAAGTTGGTAATGAAACATTTGTCGTACCAGTTGGTGCCCCGTTTACTCACGTTGCACAAAAGACTAGTATGGCTTTCAATTTGGAAGCTGTGTTTGTAGCTATTTAAATGAAATCCTAAGAACTATTTTTTCGCTAAATTATTATCACCGTGTAAGAGAGCAGGATTCATTATACTACGGAAACGATGCAATAATCAAAATAATGGGTTACTTTTGATAATCTGCTTTAAAGAAGGCAAAGACAAATCTATCATACGCAACGGTTTTTTTGGGATGCGAAGTCATACTCACTAACTCCTTGAAAAAAGAAAATATGATTAGTGAGCAATATGAAATATTATCCCAAATACATAAGAAGTTAAAGGAGACAGACTCCTTTTGTTTAAGAAAACGGTGCTGTTTCACCATGAAAATCCCTTGACTCCCTAACAGCAGAATTCATTATGAATTACTGCTGGGCCACCCAAATTCCTCTGAACTGGCTCATTATGATTTCTTCTTTTCCCCAAACATGAACAAAATATCTTGCGGGAGTACAACTTAGATCAAAAGAGGTCATCGTCGAGACTGATGTGCTTGAGCGTTTCCGCAATCTATGAAGCGTCGGTACACACTTTATAATAACCATGCTGATCGATATCATAGAAACAAGGAACAACTTTACGGATCCAGTTCTCTACGTGTAACAATAGAAGTAGAGTTGGAAAGTAAAGCTAGTTACTTTTGCTCAAATTTAGTGCATTATTCATGTACCTTTAAAGTCTTTAGTCATCTATCCCTGCATTAAATACAATATTCCACTTCAAGGGATCCAGAAGTGCATACCTACATTTAATGCCAAATATTGGTATCGTTTCAGTTTAAATGTAAGATAATGTGGAAACTTTCAAGTTTACGCCACAGCGTTTGAAAACTGCCGTATGGTCATAAATATACATAGAAATAGTTTGTGTTTTTTGCTAAAACAGAACGCTATGATGACTTAATGCACATCACCAGTTTAAGTTCATTGCTTGAATTCGGCAGTTACAAAGAATCTACAGTTGAAGCCGAGATTTAAATCTAGAGATCACTGAGCTAGAGTGTCTTGCGAAAGCTCTACATTTATATGTTTACATAATGTAGCTGTCGTCGCCGGATGAAATGCTGCTGCGAATTGATAGTAACAATCCTGGGTACCTTGAAAACACTGTTTACTCTAATATACCAATCTTTCACTTATGTTGAAAAATCAAGAAGCACAACTTTCAAATAACGTCCACAGAATCCAAATGTTAATCGTCAACAGCAGAGAGACTTGCCAAAATTGAATATCTAATGTGGATTGTCGAGAAACTAATACATTGAACCTTTCTGCGACTACAAGATGTGTATATGTGGCAGAATGTTTTTATTGACAGCTTATACTAGAATCGATTTTTCAACAGGATGAAGTCCCACCATATCATCTCGGGTATGTGTCTTCAATTAAATTTCTCAGATATTTCTAATGAACGAGGAGAATCACTTGCTTGGCCACTTAGATCATCGGATTTGCACCCTTTGAATGTTTATTTTTCTGGGAATTCGTGTAGAATTTTGTGTGCCTCAGATACAGATTTAACACAAAGGCACCACCTGACAAATGCATTAACGATTGTGATGACGAATAAAGTACAACAATTGTCGGGAGGTTAAATATTATTTAGAAGACTGCAGAGCAACTCAGGTAACACTGGCCAGGCAGGCTGCTCTGGTCAGCCTTATACTTAAGGTACATATGTAAATAAATATTCATTTAACTTGAAATTATCGCATATATATTTATTCCTCTAAGTGCGATATGCTGCATTGCACATAGTAATTAGAGCGTAATGAAAAAAAAAAGACTGGTCTATTTGTAATGAAAAATATGTCTCACAGTAAAAGAACTAAGGCACCGGGTGGATTGCCTGAGGTGGAAAATTCTGTGGCTTGAGGTTCGTCCCGGGTTCAAAACTATTGTTCCTTCCTTCCTTCCTCCCTCCCTACTTACCTCCTACCCTCCCGCCCTCCTTCACTCCCACCCTCCTGCCCTCCCTCCTTCCCTCTCTTCCTCCCTCCCTCCCTCCCTTCCTTCCTTCCTTCCTTCCTTCCTTTCTTCAGCAGCAAGGTAGATACCGGACTGACCATTTAAAGAACAACCCAAAGTTCTACTGCAGTTTAAAAAACAGTAATAACATTTACTGTAGATGGTGTTAACAGATGTTCTGCCATCTATACACAGAACTAATTCCATTATCTGTAAACTTAAAAGCGAAAACAGCCTTTTCCCCCCATTGTAGGCAGTTGCACAACCTTGCTGGAGCTGTGTAGTAATAAAATAGTACTGTACAGCGGAATTTTACAGCAAGGAAGTTCGAAGAGCGATTCTGTTTTTCACTGCACTTTATTATTTGTTTGTGTATTAGTTATGACAACTATAGCTATTTACCATATTTGTACTATTACACATTTCAGCTTGTTTAATTGACCACAATCGGTATCATTAAACACATTGTCATCACTTGACCTCAATCTATCCACTTTTGGAAAACGGAACTACTTTTCTTTCCATTAAGATAAACTATTTTATGCTTACGTCAGAAGTCCATTGATTGGGTCAGCAAAGGTATGCAAATAAAAATTGCTCTTATAATTGCTTTTTCTCCCCCCCCCTCACCCAGACGTTTACATCAGTACCGAACTAGTATTAACATATTATAGGAGGTTCAGCTGTGAAAACCTATTGTCCAACGCAATTTTCATAATACATTTATTCTCCACGTTACTCTTTTTAAATTTCCCTATTTTAAAAAGTTCATATACTATAACTGACCGAACTAAGTAATTACTGACACGAAACGAATTGAAACATCGCATATATTATAATAATTAGAGCATACTGATTCAGTCAGTACAACCTTAATTTTGCATCTGATATACAAAATACAAAGAATATTTTGAACTAGTCTTTTGGGAAAATCCTATGGTATAAAGGTAGCAGAAGTGCATATGTTCTCCTCTCCGTTTGAAGATGTGGATGCAAACAAGTCTGTAAACCATCAATAGATTAGCCATGAGGTTAGTTCTTAGATTTCATAGCAGCAGTTTGAAGGAATTGTTTTTTATTTAATTTACGTTCTCCAACGTTAAGTCATATCGGACGATGAATGAAATGGGTGAAATGATGCTCAAATGAGTCCAGAGTCCATAGAGCTTAGAGTTACCCGATATTCGTCTTTCAGGATAAGGGAAAACCCCGGCAAAAATCTTAATCAGGTAGCTCACCCTAACCGAGATTCGAAATCGGGACCTCTTGAACGTGGGGCAGACACGCTGCCATCTACGCTACCGATGTGGTCCTTTGGAAAAATGTCATAAATAAAAAAGCGTATCTCTTTATGACTTATGTATTATATCGTAATGTATTATATAATGTGGTAATTTCTCTAATTTGAATTCGATACTGTTTGCAGACATGTTTTCAGCCGTTCCTTGTACTTGCCTTCCATGTCAGCCAGTCAGCAGTAAAATCAATCGTTCTCTCATTACTTCCAATTGTTTTGTTGTTGATGCTGTTGATCTTTCCCACAACAGCAGATAGACTGCATGTCCGAAAACGTATGATATTCCTAATAGAAGCAGGACAACGCGGGAAATTATATAACAAACTAGAGGCTGCCTGTAACATAACATTCACTATTAAAAGTAAACTGAAATAAACGATTCCACTGTAAACGCACGATATTCAACAGACCATTTCACTAGAGTTAACATTATAGTTTAAAAACAGACATTACAATGTTCTAGCAACCCAATCGCTTGCGTTATCTATCAACCGCATGCTACAAATCGCCAGGTTCACTGAGCATTAACGAACGCCTGCGAATTGGAGATATCTCTGAACCGTAAACCAGTCCTTCACAGATCATAAATGAGAATAATTTTCATGCTTTAATACAGAGCGGGTTTTTTGGCGATCCATTAGTAAGAATTATCAATAGCAACACAGAAGTTTGTGCCTATTCTGCTTTACCTATTGCAAAATGAGCAAATGAGTGATATTAAAAGCATCGCCTGATCTGTGGGTTTACACTGCTGTGGAAACGTAGCGTTTCGGTAATTAGAGTAAATATTCAAGCCTCTTTACAGACGTATTCACGGACGACGGAAAACAAACATCATCTAAAAGAACTGTTTGCAAAAATGAAACGAATTTTCCCTAACTCAGCGCTCCAAATCAGGTGGTCTTTCCAATATAAAATATCGTTTCTGACTATACGAAATAAAGTTACGGAACAAGACACATATGAGCGGCTCATTTGAATTTTAATTTCCACAACGGCGCTCAGAGCGAATGAAAGAAGCACCTCCTACTGAGCTTGATTTTGAAATTTGAAAACTTGTTTCAGCGTCTTTTTTCAAAAACTTAAATAACATGCCCATATTATGCGTACATTCCTAAGATATTGACAGCTTCAACTTGTAACCGTTATTTTTGGGAAAAGTTTATCAAATCTTAAATTCATATCCGATAACACAATTTTGTGAAACAAGCGAAGTTGTTTAGAACTTGTTTAGCTCGCATGGCTGCAGAACAAATGACTGCTTTAATGTGTCCAGCAGCTTTACTGTGTATATTTACTGTGTATATTTACTGTATACTTAATCACTGCATATGCGCGCGCTTTTGTATATGATACATTTTCTCTTGATCTTTTGGACATAAAAGGTCAATCAGTAGAAAACCAGGATAAAAAGCAGTCAAAAGTAAATTTACACATACTGGAATGTGATGTTACTGTACTGAAGTATCGGCCGCGCTGTGGCTCAGTGGTTAGACCGCTTGGCTCTCACCAAGGCGCCCCAAGTTCGTTCCCAGACGACCGCAAAGTGAGATTTGTGGTGGATAACACGGCGCTGGGGCGGGTTTTCTCCGAGATCTCCGGTTTCCCCTGCCATCTCATTTCACCGGTGCTCCATGTTCACCTCATATATCATCAGTGTAATCGCCTGCGGTGCCGTATGCAGTAAAAGCGGGCGTTAAACACTACACATTTTTGTACTGAAGTATTCGATACTTATAAACTCCCTAGCACCCTGAAAGTTAGTATACAACGAACACTTTAATTGTTCTAGTTATGAGGCTGCATTCGAGAAGTCTACTTTTCGATTCCCGTTGCAGCGGCCATCTTGACCTCAGTTTATCTACCGTTTTCGCGGATTGGTACGAAAACATGTATTGGATTATATACCTTTGTGAATTTTAAATTATCTGTAACTTCGTTTCCCTGTGTGCGTGCGTGTGTGTGTGTGTGTGTGTGTGCGCGCGCGCGCGTGCGCGTGTGTGTGTTTTTTAATTTAACCTGGCATGCCCCATTCCTTAGGAATACTACATGCCTGATTTTATTTACATTATATACAACATTTACAATAATTAACAATGATTTTACGTATCTTGTATTTGTATTGAAACGTTTCCTAAAATATTTTACAGTATTCTTTTAAAATATTTGCAATTAATTAGCAGTTTTATTGAATTTTTATGCTTCATTTGCCTACTCTGTATCTGTGGAGTTTATTGATTTAACAAATTTGACGAAATATGTTAGATGTGTGGTAATAAGTTCCTGTTTGGTAATGGGCCACGCACATTGCCTGCTTTTTATTTCACTGATCATATCGGTTCTTTGTTTATGATTGGACATCAGAATACTATGCGTTCGTGCGTGCGCGCGTGCGTGTGTGTGTATGTGTGTGTGTGCGTGTGTGCGTGCGTGCGTGCGTGCGTGTGTGTGTGTGTGTGTGTGTGTGTGTGTGTGTAGAGTGTTAGGCTCGCTGAACGTTTTGGGCAGCACATGCGGCGGGTGCGCTTTGAAAGGAGTACTGTTTCTGGCAAACCTTCCTCCGAACTTGCCGAGAGAACAGGAAAGGGGCGGCTGGGGATTCCCAATCCGGAAGCCTAAGATCCCGCTACGCGCCTCCCGTACCAGAAATGACAATCCTCCTTTCTCTCTTAGCTCACCCCTCCGTTTCGAAAGTTACTAGCCTACCTTTGGCTGCTGACCTGAAATTGTCCCATTTTTGGCCCAGATGTAGTTTTTCATTTTAATGATTTATTTACCGTTAAATTGCTCTACGCATTATGCAAGTGTTGAGCTGAAAGTTCATTGAATGAACTAGATTGTTGTAGCTACTTATTTAACACAAATTACTCAAGCACAATAGAGTTCTTGTCACCGCTGTTAGCAGGTACTCTGCTAGGTGCGCTATTCTGTTGATGTTTATATTATCTAAAACACCTTTGTTTCCCGGATAACTGAGAATTAAAGAAAAGGAATCGGTGTAATATCCAAGACTAGAATCCAAGTCTTCGACTTCCCATCGTTAGAAATGAGTTATGCAGGTAATTGATATATCAATCTTAACAGAAATACTTATACGTTGGATTATGTTTACAATAACACACCGATGTGATACATTGGCGTGATCTTCTCTACTATGTCTCTTATTAATATACATAAGGTATTCTTAGGAAGGCTTATTTTGTATCTACCTCATTTAAATTGAGAAACACTTGCACAAATATTCGCATTTTCTATTTCATTAGACATGCAAAGGGAATAGCTATAGTCAAATTTAAAAAAAAAAAAAAAAAAAAAAAACTGCACCATATGCTGCCCCTTAAGATTTCACAGTATTTCAATGTCATCGAAAGTAAACAAAGTGCATAACAAAAAGAATTTAAAAGATTGAAGAACCATTAAAAACGAATATATCAAAAATAGCTTGTGACACAAAGACTGTTATCTGAAATAAATTATGTGCTTCAAAGAAATACACATTCTTTTTTGTAGGCTTTCGTGTGTGGCTTAACGTTTATCAGTTACGCAAAATTATAAAAAACATGAGCAATTTAAAGAACTCTCCAAGCTTTGTGAATTAATATTTTGTCAACCTCTTATGGTTTACCAGTTATGCAAAGGCCATCCAGAAAGAATAGGACCTCAAAAAGTATTTCTTTAGATTTTACGACGTACATTATACTCGTGAAGTACTTAAATTAAAAAAAAATATTTTGACATATACCGTTGGAGCTATTTAGGAAAGAATACAAAAACATTCAGTGTTTCCTTCTTCCCTTTTTTCTTTCTTTACTTCTTTTTTGTAATGTTTAACGCCTGCGTTTACTAAATGCGTATACACTAGCGGTGACACTGATGATACATGAAATGAAGATGTAGCACCGTGGAATGAGATGGTGGGGTAAACCGGAGATCCTGGAGAAAACTCGCCCCAGTGTCGTGTTGTCCACCACAAATCTAACTTGCGGTCGCCTGGAGTCGAACCCGGGTCGATTTGGTGGGAGTTGAGTGATCTAATAGCTAAGTCACGGCGTGGCCATACATTCAGTGTGAAATTCAGTTTAGGATGAAAGGTTTTCTGAAAATCGTGGCCCCTTTTTGAAAGATACTGGACTGGAGAAGCAAAATTAATGTTAGAGTTTTTGTTTTAGAGTAAAGCTCCTCTCTCTCTCTGTCTCTCTCTCTCTCTCTCTCTCTCTCTCTCTCTCTCTCTCTCTCTCTCTCTCTCTCTCTCTCTCTCTCTCTCTCTCTCTCTCTCTCTCTCTCTCTGTCTCTGTCTGTCTGTCTCTCTCTCTGTCTCTAACATACACAGACGCACGGAATGTTTTCCTATGTGCTTCTTTTCTGCATTCAAAGAAACTCAAAACGTATAGAAGTGGTGAAATCTCGTAATCGAAGTTTTGGGGGTAATGGAATAGTTCCATTACGTAGGTAATATATTTTACTTTCCCTGCTGCGTATGGAAAGTAGTTACCCAAAGGTAGTCAAAGCAAAGAAAGTCACAGGGGAATGAGGTGCAAGGGGAGTTAGAAACTGTTCCGATACTGTACCTCGTAGTGTTTATGACACTCGGGTTAGTTCAGTCACAGCCCATTCAAAAATATTCTGACGCCTTCAAAGTTTATGAATAAATCTTCTTGGCTTTAGTGTACTGAGTGAATAGGGTACCTTGTTTGATACTGCGTTCCTGCCCTAGATAAATTTCAACTTACATACATTTTCTATTTGCTTTAGTCACATGACTGTTAGATCCTGTAATTGGTTCCTCCTATGTATTCCTCTCTGTCTCTGTCTCTGTCTCTGTCTCTCTCTCTCTCTCTCTCTCTCTCTCTCTCTCTCTCTCTCTCTCTCTCTCTCTCTCTCTCTCTCTCTCTCTCTCTCTCTCTCTCTCTCTCTCCAGTGGTAACATTTTACTTAAAAAGCGTTTCTTACTAGCATCATATTTATCGCGTTTTTTATTCCATTGATATTTTCTAGGCGCTTTTTTTTTCCCTGCACCGTTCACTTGAGATGATTGCTAGCGCTTCGAGTATCCAAATCTATTGTCTGCAAATACACTGCTGGCTGGGCAATTGCCTGGTTTGGTATCATTTCGTTTGAGCACCTGCTCCTTATTTCCTGTAATGTGTGGTACTTAGGTATTTTATCACGTACTTTATTGATTTATACGGCATTTCGTTTCATGAGAATCCTGTTCTCTTGCATATTGGCTTGCTTATAAATGCATATGTTTCCTCGTTTTGTTGCCTTTCCCTTAATTTGCTTTTATTACCTTAATATCCTACTTACTTGGTATTTATGATTTGTAATATTCTCTTTATTGCCTAAACCTTCATAATTATTTTACGAGAAAATATTTTTATCTAACTTATTACTTAATTTAAAATAGCTTTATTTCACAGGTGTGTATTAAGCCTCTAATTCTATGTTCTAATTGTTTAAAAGGTTAAAATTTATGTCCGAAAAATATAAATGGGACTGTAGCCTGTTTAATATTAATTTTGAATAATATCTCTAAGTTAAGCATGAGTGGTTGTTTTACTTCGCAGAGTTTTGAAAACTCCTTAATTTGGTGTTTGGTATTCATTTATGAGTTAAAAATCATGGTTCTCTGGGATGTTCATTCTCAACTTTATTTTCAGAAAGGAAGGGGAGGGACATTACACAATGGGATTGTCTGCAACCCCATTCTCCATACAACTGGAATTAAATTGAGGCACACTCATTGTTCTTACTGCAGACACGGGTCCTCTATTGTTCTCAAGGAAGCTTGATGGTGTTCCACATATCCTTCTTTCAAGTACTAAGTTTGGACCAATTCAACATCTAATCTGCTTTTTATGACTATCATTGTAATTAGAACTATAATCAGCCTGACTTCGAACAATTAGGTAAGAAAAATTAAAGGCATTTCATTATGTATACCGACATGAGATAGCACAATATATTAAAATTAAATTGTATTTCACATTATCCATCTGAAAAGATGGAAAAGATTAAAAACGGTACAATCCAACTGTAAAATTCAAACCCTTAGCCAGGATTTCAATTTCAAGGTCCTTCAATGGTTTCGATTGTGAGTCCCTGAATCCCCTCCTGTGATTTATGTAGTTCTTAACATAATTTGCAAAAGACGAAAAGATTATTTTGAA
>CM060950.1:262629634-262637134 GCA_030765055.1 Mantis religiosa | reverse complement strand
TCAAGGTGCCAGCTTGAGATTAAATTCTCCAAACAATTCACACTTTCCCCAGTAAACCAGTAGAAGTTTTCAAATATACATAAGAAAAATACCTAATGGCGAGTTAGAACTCTTAAATACTTACGTCCTAGGCTTTATAGTCCAACCACTATTAGGTCAATTAATGGAAATGATTTGTGCCTTCACACTAGCCTTGTGTAAGTCAAAGTTGGGAAAGGTATAGTTAGACTGAAAAATTCATGTCAGCACTAATTTATCACTTAGAATACAGGAAAAAAAAACCACACACAATGTATACTAGGAAGTAATGACCTTTTAGTGATACAAGCCAAATCAGAGGGTTTCTTCTATGTGGCTTCTATTATACTGCTAAGCTTACATGGTAAGTAACTACATCTTGTTTTCTTTACTCTGGAGCTTTGCTGTGAAACTATGTATACTAAATGAATGTGTAGTCTTTAGTGCCCGCTTTTACTACATATGCAGCAGGATTCAGGAGAAAATCCGCCTAAGCCCCGTGTTTTCCACGACAAAATTTGAGATTTAATCTCACATGCGGTCGCCTGGTTTTGAACCCGGACCGCTTTGGTGAGAGCAAAACGGCCTAACCGCTCGGCCACGGCGCTGCTGTAAAATGACACTAAACTACCTTTTCCTGAAGCGCCTTGCCACAAAATCAAAACTTCATCATACAAAAAATTGCTGTTTCTTTTTATGATCTTAGAGTCAGTTGAAGTGATATTGGCCTCACAAAACTTACTATGTTCCAAGGGTAGCACTGTTACCCTATTAGTGCTTCTCTGGTCATGCCTCAGGGTAGACTACAAGGTAAATTGTAAGTTGTTACTCATTAATAAGAAGGACTTATAAACATAATATTATTTTATATGTAGGTATACGCATATTTATGATATTTGATATACGTGAGTTATGCACTAAATTTCCCTTTATAATTCCGTGCAACTAATCCTTGTATACGCTTCTGCCTTTACCATTAACAACTTAAATTATTGGTTGCTAACCTTTATATGAATTCAGTCACTCAAAGTAAGAAGCTTTTGTAAAACCACATTTTGACACGGTTATATTTGTAATTTTGGTCCTGATGCAGAATCACATTTTTCGCTCTTTTTCGCTATTGAAAGGAATATTCTGTGTCAAAAGAAATAGAAAACACAAGTCTCTGAAAGCACGTTTACAGTTAAGTCCTTTAACCTAATTACATATCCGGGAGATGAATCATATATCTGCTAGAAATGCTCCTACGTGTATCAACGAGATTTAGGAATAAAGTGATTGAATAAATAATAATCACATACGGTCACTTAACTACACTAAATTACCAGGTAATGTTTAGAACTCGTAAGTATAATTCAAAATTACCAGATAAACACACCAGTAAACCAACAGCTGTTGACACAAAAGAAAAACAATAAATATGCGAAAGCACACCATCATTATCCACGACTGGGTCAAACGACACGCTGGAATATAAGGCAATGAAAGGGCTGACTGTTTAGCCAAAACAGTCGCAAGCTATAGAACCACCATGCATTACAATAAAATTCCGCTGAGCAGGGGAAAGCAGTTACTCTTGAACACCTACAGAACAATCTGGAACTTCACTTATATAAATTCCGAAGTTGCAGTCCATAACAAACTGTTCATACGCACCATTTTTCACAGACTCTCCCTACAGCTTTAACAAAACTAATACTCACGCAGTTCTTAACGAATAATGGAAATTTCCAAAGCTACCTCCACAGAATTAACAAAAATTCCTCACCACTATGCGACTGTCCTGAGAAAGCAGCACAAACGGCACATCTCTTGATCGAAGGCACACTGTTTTCCAGAAAAAAACAGTAATACTTCAAAGACTGCCTCTACACCAGTTACTCAAATATCACATCAACATTGTTAAAGCTATCAGTTTCCTAAAATTCATCTTCGAAGAACTCATGAAATAACTTGTTTGTGCTATTTATAACAAATATATTATCAAACTGTATACCCCGTGGTATACCTATAGCTAAAACACGGGTTGAAACTAGATACAATTAAATAAAAAATTAGGAAGACTGGACGATATACTTAGAAACGGATACCTCTATCACCTTTTGCCCTAAAGAATATACATACTTTGAAAATCCCTCTTTCTTTTAAATTAAAGTTGATAATTCCGGTGAAATCAAGTTAACAGAAATGATAAGCTCAAGGGGGTTCCTGAGTATGAGCTGTATTCAGCAGTTATTGCCCAAGGAAATGCTCCTAGGTCAACTGTGAGAAGTGGAAAGGGAATAACATAGTGAGAATTTGGTCAGTCAGAAGCGAAAACTCATGTTTCATATGCGAATATCTAACTTAAAATTCCGTAATTGATACAGAAATTTTCGTTACCTTTAAGCTGTGAAGTACTGATACGTCAGAAGGTAGGAGATGTAGTACCCGAAAATTTGCAGTTTCTCATTCTGAGACTCACATATACATCAATTATACATGTACAAATAATACCCAGGGAATTCCAGGGAATTCATCAGTCACCTTACCTAGTATACTTATCTATCCTCTAAACCAGTGTGGGCCCAAATGACCTTGCTATCGACGGGCCCTAAAACACCACACACTCACTCTAAACCAGTCACATAATCCTGAGAAAACTACCCCTAAATTCACAACTGTAGTAGCAGGCAGCATATTCATCGAGGATCGAGATATAAAAGAGGCATCAAAATTGTCGCATGCACGAGGTGGTAACAAAGTAGATACGACCTTTTAACTGTTTTCGGCGTTTTAGCCTGCTTTTCCAATAAAAAATAAAGATTGCTTTAAACTAGTGCATAAATTTAACTCTGAACAAATGTCATTCTATTGAATGACGATTATAAATGTTAAGTAGTGAAATAGAATTACATATGTTAGGTGTACGTTTGTAACCTATATACCGTGACGAAATGACAACTCCAACTTGTGCTAAACTCCCTTTATTTGTCTCCAAAACCCTCAGCATAACTCATAGCACTTACTTCGCCTTTCTCAATGCGCATAGCAAACTCGATTGTAGCGCTATTCTTGCACGGACAAAGTTTTACTGATTGACTTACTGACAGAGCGGCTCACTCCATTGATTGATTTCTCACTAAAACTGTTGGTCAAAAGAGGTTGGCACTGCTGGTTGACCTTTAGTGTTCCCTTGTGTACCTCCAGTCACCGTAGATTTCTTATAGAACAATCTTGAAATCTGACCTTTCTGGAAACAAGGCTTCTTGAATCGAAGGCTCCTGATGTGCCAGCGGTGGTAGAACAAAGGCAATGTATTTTCTTGGCTCATGATATCAGGCAGCGTCTGTCGTTGAGCGTGCCATTATCCATTTCATTGCCGCAAAGCAACGAACTGGCGGTGAGACAGGGTGGTGTGACTCGCGCTACATCCGGCGACGGGAAAGTATTCACTGCCGCCGTGACGCTTCTGTCTTCAGGTCTGGTCTGGAAGTGAGTATTTTGATTTGAGACATCCTCTGGACGGTGTAGTTTTCATCGCTGATATTCTTTTCACTACGGCCGTCATTGCTTCGCTGACTGCTGCTCAGGGTAACACCCCTAGTCCACCTAGGGCGGTGTCTGCTGTTCAGTAGCAAACTGCTGTTGTAGGTCGCTCGTAACCTAAAGGTCCCTCAGCCACTCTCGCGACGATTACCCATAGAATTAAAAATCTCCGCCCAAATTCAACTTCAACAAGGTCTCCTTTTCTAAAGGCAAGATGTTGCCAGATGCTGTCCCTATTTGGAAGAGTCCATGCGGTTTCCTTTATGGCAACCCGCCTTACATGACGGATCTGACTACGGTTACTATGGTACCCATGTACACAAGTAATTGGTATTGCTTTTCCTCCATTCTGCCTACCGCGATAACGCTGTCCCCCCTTCTGTTTAAGGCACAGAGTGCCACTTGAAGAGAGGGCACCAACAATCCTCACGCCACCCTAACACTTACCGTTTCCTCTCGGCTTGAGGACTTGGTCGTTGGCAGTCTTTCACCATAATATATATAATAAGAGCATTAAATATTATGTATCCGCGCCATGACTGAGTGTTTAGACCGCTTGGCTCTTACCAGGGCGGCCCGGGTTTGATGCTAGGCGGCCACAAAGTGAAATTTGTGGTGAACAACATGGTGTGTGGGTGTGTTTCCTCCGGTTCCTCCGGTTTCTCCCAAAACCATTCCACCAATTGCTCCATCATTCATTCATGCCAGGAATTGGGCCGACACCTCCAACACTGATCTCATCAGATCAATATGCTTCGGCTCCCTGGCGCTGAGGGAGCGCAAGTGACTCCAAACACCAGCATTGGTGAGAAAGGCAGGCATAAGAAAGAAGAATATGTATAGGCTTAATACCTATACATACTGTACCTTATCCCTGTAACTTGGTAATATGTAAAGGAATTTCGCCCAACCTTGTTTCGTAGATCTTGAAGCAAAGACTTCTTATAAATAATAGGATTAACTTTTATAATAAAGTTAGAAGTAGCTATGACCTCCAATGGAGCACCCAATTATAGCGTGTGCAAGCTTCAGCGTAAACTTTGCAGCACAAATTATGTACAGAACAAGTTTCGGAGAGAGGATGAGGTCAGACAGTGGTGCGAACTGAGGAGGGACCTCAGCAGAAGGCAGGATTCCCAACAGAAGTGAGGAGAAACAGAGGGACTGGAAATTCACAGAACGTATTAATCCTTACCAACATTCATCTATCTACCAGGGGAAACCTCCGAAAACCACACCTATTATGAAGGTCGGCTACAGTAATTGGGCCGAATGCAGGCCACAGACGCTACTGCCTAAGGTATCCCACTAGTTAAGGTACTAGTGTAAATGTAGGATGAGAATTTCAAAGGAAATTACCGTCAATTATACGCAGAACTGAATTCGGAGAAAAACAAGAATTGTAATTGTATGCAAAACGTTCTACTTTCTATAGCTTTTGTATCCAGGTTTTGAACAGATGCACCTCTTTAAGATCAAAGACCTTCATTAGAGGCTCAGAAAGTATGTTATATTTACTCATGGTGAAATAAGCATGAATTTCGCTATACGTTTTTAGTATCATTCCTTTTTTATGGGACAGATTCAGAGGTCTGAGTATTGCCGTAGCAGCTATAAAAGTCCAGATGCTCCCAGTACGATTTTAGGCAGTAGAGTGAGTATTTTATTTTAGCCACGATCATTCCCCATCCTCCCTAGAATTTGGTATGGGTGTAAGTGTAAATATATGTGTGCGTCCATGTGTGTGTGCGTGTGTGGATTTTATGTTTACTAAAACAATCAATGTAAATAAATCCGAAGATAGCAGTAGCCAAACCAGTGTTGCTAATGAGCAATTGCCCCAAGGAGTCAAATTCTCACACATACATTCACTCAATTGTTAATTTCAAGCATTGCATTAAATCATTCTCCTGTCCAATCAAGGTACTTCCATCTTCAATCAATCTTTTCAGAATTCCTAGTTCACCATCTCTATCCAAAGGGCCAGTTTTAGAAAGAAGTCCTCAATTACTCGCCCGCACGCGCGAGCGTGTGTATGAACAGCATAATTAAATAATAAACGCGATATTTAAATTGAGCATCTTCCGAAGATGCGGCACGAAGGTTTTCAAGAAAATTTACCTATCACAGTTTACCTCGCACATGAAACATTCTTCTAATTGTTTTCTTCTTCTTTAATGCTTTCTTATATCACAACGTGGTATCTGGGTATTGTTGTTCCTCTTTGAGGAACGGAATTTCTGGATCACGATGGCTGATCAACCCGATGCTAGTATGAGAGTGAGGGAAGTGGATGTCAGAAAGAGGGCGAGATTAAATGATAGCAAAGATGATGATGGAGCACTTGGTGGAATGCTGGTGGGAGAAACCGGAGGACCCGGAGAAACCCCACACCAGCGCAGTGTTGTCCACCCAAAATCAAACTTTGAGGACGCCTGGGATCGAACCTGGGCCACCTTGATGAGAGCCAAGCGGTCTAAACCACTCGACCATGGCGCGGTCTTTGAAATTTTTAATGTCTAAAAATGACTAACGACTTTTATTAAACACCATGTGCTTAATATATTTTCTTCACACATGCAATGTTTATCTTGAACTTGCCGTGCAAAGAGAACGGAATTTCATCACCAGCACACAGCAATTAGCTTGTTAGCTCTTTGACTACCGCTAAAAGCGTACTTCATCTCCATAGTCAACTTACACCTACAAAACAATTAGCAATGAGTTAACATTTATTAGGATCAACATGAAATAGCTTCACCAATATGTTTTTAAGAAGTGTTTGCACAATGTAGAAAACGCCACTTGAGTGACTTTTGGTAAGGACAACCATATTTGAGATATAATTGTCTCGAGTTCATTTCTCGTTTATTATTTCTCAATCACATATGTAGTAGATGGAGGAACTACCATATTGAACCAAAAGTTCTACACCTAAAGTTCATCAAAATATAATTATCTTCTGTGGCCCCATAAATCTACCAAAAATGAAAAATATTCGTTTACATATTTTTATCTTTGAACCAGAAAACTCAAAATAAAAAGGCATTAATATTAAATATGGTATTGGATTTCAGTGTCTTCCAAGTATGCGACACAGCATTTTGAAAAAGATCTCCCACTCCAAACCTGTGCCATTTACATAGAAAATTATGTTTGATTTTCTGAAATACACGTTTTTGTTTAAATTTACAAAATATGTTTCAATCGATATGAATTAGACAACTATATGTTTTGTAGTAATAGTTGCTAGAAAGTACGATTCAAAATATAGCACAAAAGGCACTACTGTCAAGTACGTGATTGTAGCAAATCCAAGCTTTTTCCCGCGATAACCCAAAAACTAGATCCTCAAAGCTTTTATATAGACCTCATAGCCATCATATAAGACATGCATGTGAACCTAAGACATCAGAATTTGTATCACCTGGTAACTCAAAGAGAACGGAATTTCAAAACCATGATACACCGCGTTTGAAAGATTTGACAATCGTTTAGGCCAATTGTACTACAGTACCTACACGGAAATGTGTATTACGTACCTACTAGGTAAATATAATTGCATTCTACCTAAAATTCAACGTTATAATTTAACCAGAAATACAAGTTTTGAGTTCTCGATTTTGAAATAAATACAAGTTTCTTAAGATATTTATCAGATACGCAGAAGTTACATCTCGAATATTCAGGAATAACCGAGAAATCCTATTAATTTCAAAGTAATTTTGTATAATTTCATTTATTTCTTGTCAGGAAAATTTACACAAAAAGCTACTTCAGAGAATGCATAATCAAGTCTTTTCTGTGTTAAGTTTTTGAATGGCACAATTGCCAGTGATAAGCGGCGTATAAGCCAATTATTATGAGAACATCACTACAAAATGAAATCTCGTTTCCACAATTTTCTGTAAATGGCCTCAGATGCCCTCAGATACATTAGGGCACTATTGCGAC
>CM060950.1:262602134-262624634 GCA_030765055.1 Mantis religiosa | reverse complement strand
TACAAAAATCAGATCTGCATAAAACTCATAATATATGAAGAATTTATTGGAAATATGTTTTCAGGCCCTCCGATTATCAATTCCTTTAAGATAAAGTTTGGTGTGTGTGTCTGTCTGTGTGTGTGTGTGTGTGTGTGTGTGTGTGTGTGTGTGTGTGTGTGTGTGTCTGTGAGTGTCTGTGTGCATCTGTGTGTGTCTCTATGTTGGTGTTTGTGTGTGTGCCTGTGTGTGTTTGTGTGTGTGCGTCTGTGTGTGTCTCTATGTGTGTTTTGTGTGTATGTGTTTTGTGTGTGTGTCTGTGTGTGTTTGTGTGTGTGTGTGTGTGTGTGTGTGTGTGTGTGTGTGTGTGGGTGGGTGGTTGGGTGGTTGGGTGGGTGGGTGGGTGAGTGTATGCGTGTGTCTGTGTCTTTCTGTGTATGAGTGTGTGTGAGCATGCGCCCGCGCGCAAACAATCAGGGCAACTGAAATCCAGAAGTTGTTTAAATGTCAAACTTCATATTTAATTTTTCCATCAGGGGACACGCCATGATTTTCAAAAAACATCCCTTCAAGCTCCCTCTTTAGTTTTATCAAAAATAGCTCTATGCAATGTATTAAGGACATTTTCATGACAAGCGAAATGTACATTTTTTAAATTTCTGCGAATAGCATTGAAGTCCTCTTCATTCTGAATAACTTTTGCATAACTAGTAAACGAATGAGATAGAGAAAATCTTACCGAACAAAGATTAAGATCTGATCAAAGTAAGTACATACAATTTATGTCAGACAGGCCATTATGTTGAGTGAACAAACTCAACGATGCATCTGGTTCTTGGTTTTAGTTTTCGAATACTTATTCATTTCTCCATTTTGAAGCCATTATTGGTTTTTAACCTTTCTTTATTGTCCTTTCATTCTGTTCTGGCAAAGTGAACGGAATGTCAAAGTCATCAAATAGCAACGAGCTCTTCAAATATTTGACTCTCTCATAAGCCTTCTTTATTCTCATATACGAAACATGCCCTAGAATATCCACAAGAAAATATGTAATAAAGTCATTTCAAAAAGTATTTCTATGGATTGGTACGAAGTAGGCAAAAAGTAAGTTTCTGTAAAAATAATTGCAAAATAATGAGGTGAAGGTACTTATAAATTACTATTTTCTTTTGCTTGCAATTATTGCGGATTGTATACATCACGCATATTGTAATAATATAACCCATGGCGCGACAGCCCTTAGAGGGCCAATGCCTACCAACCCAACTGCCGGCCTCACGCCCACTTACGCAAGGCAGAGGTGGGCGATCATCCATCCGATACGGGGAGCAGATGTGGTCAGCATCTCGGCATCTCCCAGCCGGAATGGTGGTTTTCATGACCAGGGCCGCTTACCTAGCGTAAGCTCCTCACTTTCCTCACGATGCTGAGTGGGCACCGGTCCTATACCCGGGACCTAAAATCCCCACCTATGGGTGGGACCGAACCCGGGCCGCTTTCCGTGGCCAGGGACCAAGGCATGCTGCCTTAGCCCGCTACGCCACGGCGCAGGACATCACGCATCTTGAGCAACCAATTTTATGAAGGTTGTATTAAAACTAGTAGCCGTTGCTAATAACCACCGAAATCTCCCAATAGGTAATCTCTGTCACATTAATCCAATACGAAAATCAGTATATGCAGAGAGGTGTACATAAAAATTGGAAAATGGATAACCTCGTTAACTAGAAGCCCAAAATAAGTTATATTGGTTCACTTCACGCAGCAGATATATAATTGACAACTAAGTTCTACTGTAATTTACGGTACCTAAATTTGATAAATTCTCATGATATCCTTTGCCATCAACGCTCCTGAAACATGTACTAGAAGCTTATATTGATGAAGTTGAAGCAAAATTTTGTTACGATGACAAAACGTTTTTGGTAAAAGCTAAATTACAGCCTTTAGTTTCTGGTTAATTTTCTAATTTTCCGTTTGACCTCCCTCCAATAATCTAAGATTAATGAAAACAAGAACGAGTTTCATTCCCAATAATCGATAAATAATATTTTCTGTTTGCCTAGAACGGAATGGCGATGAGAGGCACGCAGTTATATATAGCGTTATCAGAAATGTAGTTTTCTACGTCACTGTAAATGCTCAGAATTCTACACTCTAGCTCCTAATTCCTTAACCAAAATTTCCAGAAATTAAAAATCAAGGAAATTTCTGTTTGAATAGCTCTGATCTCCATTTAAATTAGCCTTGTCTGTCAAAATTGGCCAACTTTAGGGCTACTCACTATTGTTTGAGACTGTTCAGAATTAAGCTAGTCTGTGTTAATCAGGACGCAGTGTCGTTTGTGGACTTTACATTTTATCTTAGTTTAGGGTAAACATGCAAAGTTACTATTACAGGTCTCTGATAATTTCGTCAACTGTGATTCATATAGGATTTTGAAGGGTTGTTATATACCAAAGAAGCATATAAGGATTTTAAATGTTTGTTTTTTAGGTTCCCATTTATAGTTAGGCTGTTCTCTACATGTAGTTCTACATTCAAAGATCTGAGAGAATTTAAAACCTCTGTACATTAAGATTAAATATAGCGCAATAATATCAAATGCACTAGCTGAGTGTTACAAAGCGATGAGCAGTTACAAATTTTACATACCTATCAGCCTTAATAACGAGAATATTTCCTCAGCAACACATTTCTGTTGTGCCCTCTATGCTTTGAATTTGTGTAATATTGACTCGTTAATGCTGGCTGGCAATGGAAGTATATACATATATAATTATATAATTTATAATTATATAATATATAATAATTATATAATTATATAATTATATATTTTTTGCAGTTAGCTTTCCTGTAGAACCTTGTGTCGTATCAAAATGTTTTGTAAACAATAATTTCTTTCTACAAAATACTGTAGTGCTTTTATCCGTTGCCATACCTTAAACGACTTGAATATAATGGGAAAACTGGATTTGATGCCGAAGTTAGGTTACCATGTGTCTCCTGTAACATCTCAGGTCATTTCGGTGCCTTTTTAACTTATAAAAATTGCTCCTTAACAACGATAGAACTTGTGTTATAGCTCGGTAGTATTACTTTGTGTAACTACTAAAATTCAATATTACAGACATTCTGACTCTCATTTACACTATTAATTACGGAAAATAATATTTCCCAAACAACATTTCCCACATTCCAGCAGCTAATTGAAACAGGACCTAGGGATTGAACGCTAGGAATACTAATCACCAGCTCAAAAAACAATTACTAAGTAGGAGTTTTTATTTCCAGAAAACATTTTTGCAGTCTTCATTCACATATGTGGGGGTTGTGAGGGGATCTTTCGACATGAATGAATGACATCCCGCATGGAGATGACTCCCGCACCTCAACCTATAGGGATATTTTGTGTTTAAGGGCCACAGCAGTAACGAATAGTGTAAAGGACGCTATTGGACACAAAGTGTCTAAGGCAAGTCATCTGACACAGGCCATGAGAAGTCCCAATTGCACAAATGACAGTCTGGTAGCTCTGGGAAGGTTATCGTTTAGTACGGTCGAGAATATCTTAAAAAAAAAAAAGGCGTCGTCTTCTTGACACTACGAAAGCACAACGCCTACCAAAAACACATAACAGGGGGTGCAATGGCAGGGAATGAGGGAAAGGAAATCTATGGCAGAAGAAACATAATCCCCGCATTCGTCTTGCCAAGCAATAAAAACAACGAAAAATTTATGAATGCCACTCTCAAAAATTGAGCCAAGGACATTCCGAATGCAAACTAAGCATGTTACCGCTGAGCTGTCTCGCGGAAAATGTTGGTGTAACTGAACTAGCCCTATCATTTCTTTTGGAATAAAATTATGGTTGCTATGAGGTGTCAGCACATAGACGAAAGCGTAGTAATATCACACCATCTCCTCGCTTCTGGCTTCAAAATTTTGCATGTGCGGAGCAAATAATCAAATTGTATAACGTCCACCAGCGCTGATAAAAATTGAGTTTATATATATATATAAACTGTGGTCTGCTCTTTGTGACGGCATGCTTCAAATGCTTGAAAACGTATCATTTCTCCTTATAAGAGCGCTTTGGAAACAAATGAGCGTATCAAATTTTATGATGTCCGTCAATGTCATTCGTCTCTATTGACAAATTGGTCTCATGGGACATTATACATTTTGATTCCTGGCTTCTCAAATAAAGGATAGTTGACTCATCTAATGAGTAGCGGAACGTTCCTCAAAACCATAGAAGTATTTTTACAGAACATTTTATAATTAAGTAATAAAGAGGTATTTATTTTTATTGTGTTCCTGTTTAATCCTCTTAAACGTAAGTAAAATAGTGCTAGCAGTTTCAGAATAAACTACATCGACTTCAAGGCATGAAAGCTACAAGCAATAAAATATGCAGAACTTCGGCGAAGACTAAAGGAAGGCGCAACTAACTACTAAGTACATATTTTATTATTATTTGTATATTTGTATATTTGTTTCTTTATTCATTCATTTGTTTATTTATTTGTTACTTACTTATATATGTATTTATTTATTCCTATTTATTTAAACGTCAAAGTGTGAATCCAGACGTTAGTACTTTCTCTAAAGTTACGCTGTAGGTAAGCAGAGGAAGTATTGCGCTCCACCTAAAATTCTGTACTGAGTTTTCATGAGAGATGCAAGTTATGAGATTGCCCGAATGTAAATAACCCAAACTAATACTTGTCCTGTTTCCTTGAACAGTATACTGCAAGAAAGGATAATTAAACATCAAATTAGATATTTAAGGATATCACACAGGAATCACTCTACTCTAAATTTAAATGGAAAGAAATTTCACAGTGTTTCAGTGTTTCGAACACGGCTTTAAAGATTTTCACTAAAAACTGCTCAAAAATTAAAGATATTTTCACCGAAAGGAAATTCATATCTTTAATTTTCTGGGGATAACCTATGAACTCCCCAACATTCGCAATAGCTTTTGGCTAAGAAATGTTAAACGTAAGAGACTAACGGTATCTTAACTAGCAACATTGTGGATCAGATTAAGGCACAATTTATGCTATTTTTGTTACCTTTTCTGTGAAATTAACCCTTTCCGACACATTCCTTATCATTAGTCCGTATTATAAAATACGTTAATGTTTATATTATTTAATTCTTATTTCTAGCGTTCTAGTCATGCATAGAGAATGGAATTTGAAAGCAATTACATAACAAATAACTCTAAAAAGATTTCGCTATCCCTTAACATTTGATATAGGCATTTGCTCCCGTTTTACCTAAAATGTATATAGAAGAAAACATGTATATAGGACAATTTTTACAAATTTTTATCTCAATTAATTTTGAGTAAGCAGAAGAATAACTTGGACTATTGTCAAAAGAGTAAGTAATGTGGGTGTCACACATCAGGTTTATTTATTGTAATTGTAGGTATAATTTGCTAAACCTTTTAATGCATTGTATTCATATTACATTAAAATTGTGTAGATATGTGTCTATAGCCAACGATACACAAACTTAATTGAAACAGGCTACAGCAAAGATCTTGTAGCTGGTATAGAGCATAGCTACTGCGTTAAGTCAACCATAATCGAGCTTTTACTAACAGCTTTGATGACAAAATTCTCAACACGTACCTAGTCTTCACACTTGGAATTTGAGCAAGGCATTTATCTCATCTCCTCGTCGTTTACACCACACAAGAACAGTGAATAACCAGGAGAGTGTTCGCGAAATGTCATGTAGTTGTTTTTATGCGAAGTGCTGCCACCTTATTTGCGAAGCCCCTCTCTCATTCACTCGCACAAACAGGATATAAAAATCTATTATCTCTATCGAATTGGGAATAACATGAACACTATATTGCATACGGATGTAGAAATTTCATATTCTCTTTCCCTGGATAATAAACTGGCGATATTGTTTGCAGCACAATTGGTATCACCACCACATCCCTGATTATGGCCCACCATAACGAAACATTCTCTTTTGCCATGTGGGACTTTTTGAAATAATCGCACGCTGGCGAGAGATGCTCATCTCCACGTATTTATGGAACTTCCATATAAGCACTAAAATTATAGCTTTGAATAAGAGTGCTATTTGTGGTTTATCTTCGAATATATTTGAACTCTCGTTTCTAAACATGCGGATATTCCAAAAAATAGAACATTACCACATCGTCCTTCTCACAGCATGTGTTTTATGTTATTATAAAAGTATACCTTTGCAGGTCTTCATTACTAATTATTATTTAAATAAATTCCTGATCTTAAAATATTTTGACCCTGGTAAGGCAAGCAATTCTTGCAAATATTAACAGGTCCTTCTTCTTTTCTCACTTGGTGTTTTAAGTTCAAAATCTTGCAAGGCGTATACGCAAAGATTTTCAGGAAAATTCCTCCACTACAAATACCCAAGCCCGTTGACAAGTTCTACCATAACGAAGAAATCGCAATAGTTATAATAACAAAAATATAAACTTTTGGGGTGCGATAAGAGAAGACCCCCACATGGTGTTCCCTTTGAAACAGTATGCTTTAAGTAGGTAATAGCTAATAATTTCTAAAAACAGAGTTTTCAACAGAATAATAAAAATGACCATGAGCAATTAGAACTCCTGTGCTTCTCTTAATCCCCAGGGCCTGAAACCGGTTTTGCTAGTTGATCCTTGTACCCAGTTGCTACTGTTTTTGTCTTGTGCCCAACTGCTAATGCGCCCAATTGCTAGAGATTCTGCTGCTTATAACCTGGATTAGAACCTCCTTGGAATACTAGCAGGCATGGGGAGATTAATTCTGATAGGACCCAAGTATCTCAGAGACATCTCAAGAAAGAGTTTTGTCACCCACTCTATGATGTCTTGGTGGATGATCCATTAAACGTACTCAACAGAGGGTATGATTATCCTATTACATATACTTTGAGATATGTTAAAAATGCTCAGGTGCCCTTCCGGAACCCATAGATCTCGCTTCATACTTCAGACTGAGGAAGAGTGAACTAATATAAGGAGAAGGCTGCCTGGATTGGTAGAGTTCCTTCCCTTTGGAAAGTAACTGAAGCTAAATTCTTAGGAATTACTTTACACCCTGGGTTGAGGTGAAAGAAAAAAGTGAAATATAAAGTGCAGAGAGGCAACCATGATTGATGACCCTGCAGGAGGGTAATTAAGCGGAAGTGGGACCCCAGATCATCAAAGGTCAATTTTATATTTTGGTTATAAGCAGGTAGTGTAGCTTGGAGACCGATGGAAGACAGGCGGATGACCTCAGGTTAATTGTGCTGGAGAGTACCGTGGCGTTGTTTACAAGACTGGATCGTGACACGTCGCCTTTGCACAAAAAATAATGGAGATGCCAAATTGTGTGCAATTAGGTATCTGTTGACGGGAAGCAATCCATCCGAGAGTACAAAGTAGGACATGAATGAATACTTTGCACAAGTATTCACTCTTTGCTTCTTTTACATCATGTGAGCTGTAGCACAATTTCTGGCAATACAGAAAACGTTTAAAGAAATTACGCAAAATATCTAATTTTAAAACTTTTATAAAATATATTGTAGTACACTGTAATGCTAAGTCTGCAAACATAAAACTATGCGATGAAGAAGAAAGGAACTACAAAGGAGGACAACTTAAATCAATGAACACGTATTTCACAATTAAATTGATATTCACATGTATTTGTACCAATACTATAGATATACTACGGATATAAATGAGCTGTAAATGTGTGATATAAGATGGAGGTATTGCTATTTATAATTATGCATATATAGTTTTAAGTTTAAAAAGAGTATATTCATTGTCTTTCAATTAATTTAACGACTCTTTCTATGGATAATCTAAATATCCAAACAAAATAGGTTCACAATGAAAATTACCGACCTTATTTTTGAAACCTTTCAAAACCTGAACAGCAGTGTAGTATACCGAGTATTGTATTGCACTCATTTCGGTTGTGACCTGTCGCCCCCTCTGCATTCCTGATTATGATAACTCACCTGCAGCAAACAACTCCAACCCGGATATGGTCAACATAATTCGTTTCCTCTGATTTCAAGTCTCGTTGGGTAGTTATAAGGCTCTCTGTATCTAACGTGGTTTTGGTTTGGTGGCGTGCCCATGTTGCGAAGCCTCAAATCAATTTGCTGCAACTAACACCATATAGGATAAACGCCGGCAGTAAGGACTGATCTGCTGTGACCTTAAAAAAGTTTGGTGGAACGCGTTTCTTTGTATTTCTTTGTGAAGGAGGTCTTATGATCGGGTGCACATCGTCAATGGAAATCGCGGGTTTCGAGGTATCCTTTAAATTGCACTTCCTAGTTTAGAACTGGCTTCATAAGACTTGTTCCATTCCCCTGATGAGGAGGGACCCAATGAGGGCTAGGTGCAATTTAAGTATACTTTATATAGTGAATATACTTTCCAGGAAACAGTGTAGCCCAGAGAAAGGCTGACGGCCTGAAGCGGCCCACTTATGGCTCCCACTTGGAGACAGGACGGGGACTGGTGATATGGGCCGTAGAATAAGCTTGCCACTTACTTGAAAACCTCGCTGTTTTCTAGCTAAGATATAAGCAATGTTTTATAAATTTTATATTTGCCTGGAGCAGACGGCAGAGGTGAGCAATTTGTAGATAACCTGGCTGTTCTGGAAGCTCTTATAACGGTTAAAAATACATCCACATTTTTGTGACAGCGTCTTAGGAAGTAGGACAATGTGTCATTTGCCCAGTCGAACCCGTTTGGATTCCTAGATATGCTGGTATTAGAATTACGGAGATAGCGGACACACTCAAGAAGAAAGTTTCGGAACAATTTTTGTTGTTGTAATTTACGTCCTCCAATGTTAAGTAATATCGGATGATGAATGGAATGGGTGAAATGATGCTCAAATGAGCCCGGGGTCCATAGAGCTTAGAGTTACCCGACATTCGTCTTTCAGTTTAAGGGAAAACCCCGGAAAAACCTTATCCAGGAGACTCACCCTGACCGAGATTCGAACTCGGGACCTCTTGAACGTGAGGCAGACATGCTACCACCACGCTACCGAGGCGGGCTAGAAACAAATTTTAGGGGACCAACACCTAGGCCTAAAATGTTCAAAAGGATCAAAATAAATGAACTTTCCTTTTCTTCCAAGTATCCCAACACACGATTATATTTACCTAACTTTAGTTATTACCACCCACCTTAAACATTTTCATAAAATTTGTATACATGTTTACAGAGTTTCGATAGGATAATTGACCTTCAAAAAGTGCATTGGGTGTGGGCAAGTCAATTAAATGCAAAGCGCCCTCGTTGCTGTCTATAAGCATAACACGAGAGACAGGTTTATGTTCCGCAAACGTTTTTGTTTTGTTTCAAATTTTAGCTCTGCAGCTTTATTTCCGGTTTTCAAATCCTGCGTACGTTGCATAACAGGGCGGTTAAAGGGGGAAAAAGGAGGAAGAGAGGGTAAGATTAGGGGAGAGAAGTAGGGTAAAGAGAGGAGCCACAGTTAAGGCAATAATGCAAGTGGAGCTGCGGATTCTGCATGTCTTGTAAATAACTTTGCTGAGGTCACCATCTGCTACACATTCAGCAGCGAACAACAAATGCGCTGCAATACGATAATAAATTGTATCTGTTTGTGTGGCACTTAATAAATTTGGTACTGCCAACAAAAGTGCTGGCTATAACGAGAATACACAGTGCGGGCCTCCGCCACAAGCATTTTGACATGTTGATTAGAACCACAAAAGACTAATTGGACTGCGGTTTAATGCCAGATCCACAACACGAACGAAACAAATTACGCGATCATAGCCGAATGGCAGTGTCGCTGTGGGTGGCAGCGGTGCGCGACTTCGTGTCCCCCAGCATTAAACCATACAAATATGGGCTTAAGAAAGCCAAATCCGTCATGAAAAGGTAAGAAAGAAGTTACTGTACAATCTTAAGTACAGAGCTTTGTCTCCAACTTCCACACAAGACAAAAGTTATCACATCATTAAAAATTAATGACGATTTATTCTCAATTATTAATGAATTGAGCATGTGATCTTTTAAATTGCACGCAGGAGTTACAAAATACATATATACAATTTCAATTCTCAGTACCTTGAAAATTTATCCTGATCCTAATTCTAGAGACCGGACACGTTTTTTACATATCCGCACATTGAAAAATATTCTGATATACCACGAATCAAATTATATATCAGATTTTCAGTCAGAAAAAGTACCAATAATAATTTTTGAGAATAAAGTAGTTTTCTTGTTCACAATACCCTGAATCTGCTATTTGCGTATTTCAGCCCCGATACTTATGCCTAAGCAGTGCTTTCGCATAGAAATTAAACTCAGACAACAAAATACAGCAATTCTTTAACAAATTTAGCAAAAACTGTTTAAACAGCATTTCCGATAGTGCAAAATATGGATTTGGTTTTATATCATATAACAAACAAAATGCACCTTTTTCACCTCTAAAGTGCAAAATAATAGAATACATCGCATAGGAAATATACAAGCCAAAACGTGTGCGTGTTCATCGGAGAGAATAAAGATGGTTGAAGAAAACTAAAGATGGGTGCTCTTTGTTTATGAGACGATATTACTATGTTCACATATTGAGAGTATTTCTGCATTCAATACAGTACATTTTGCTGATAATAGGTATTTAAAAACGGAATAAGTTTTACAATGTAAATAGTGCTTTGGAAACAAAAAGCACACTGTTGGTTATAAGCGAGTACTGGCATTAATAATATTCTTTAGTATACACCCTTAACAATTCCTTTTTATGAAGGTCTTAGATTAATTACACACACGCACGCACGCACGCACACACAGGATGGAAGTTAAACAACGTGTAGATTCAAGGGAAATGCAGGTTTGTACTATCATTGTGTGCCATTTTGAAATTACAACCATAGTCATTTATAAATCGGATACTAAGTTTGAAAGGAATGGCGATATTGTACCTATGTAAAAGCCAAGAGATGGCAACAAACGCAGGGGAGGTTTTGTGTTATAACGCTAGAGCAACCCGTCCGTCCGTATTGCTGGCAGGCTGTATATAAACCTGGAGGTTTTCGCTGCGTGCCCACCCATAAAGAATTTTACCGCAGGTAGGCCTTTCCTTTCGGATTTTTTTTAGGACGAAATGGCGCTATTAGCTTGACATTTTGATTGGGAGCTAACACTTATGTTCCTCGGGGCATAAGAAAAGGATGCAAAATGTTATGCACCCTGGTGTTTTGCTTCAAAATGTATTAATTTGGGTTGAAATTTTGATGCCAGACAGCTTGGAAGGATTATGTGGAGCTCAGATTTAGGTGCTATTAGGATTAGCTCCGTTGTTATATCGGGTGCCCGTAAGCCATGCGGGCTACTCGGAACAGCCTAAATCGGCGTCTAGTGGGGTCATAATCTCCCAAAGATCTAACTAGGGCGCTTTCATGAGATGGTAAAGCATCGTGGAATTTTGATGCCCGACGCCTAATTTCGTCCTTTGCGATGGAAGACCCGAGGCTTCGTGAAGCAACCTGGCTGTCAATCATGATCCTGAGTGGCAGAGCAATGCAATAGCTAATTGCCGTGCCCACGCATAGCGGGCCAATATGTTAAACACCAGCCAAGTACAGGTTTCCTTCCTGAAGCACACAGAGCAATGGTCCCGACGCAGACTGCAGACAGGAGTTGCTACTTTGAAACCAAATGCAAAACAGAATTAAAACGCAAGATAACCTGTATTAGTGTCTCGTACAGTAATTGTGCGTATGGTATGCTAAAACATACAAGATACAAAGGCATTGTGTGTTGAAACAACAGAGAGTATACGGTCAGCTTAAATTTTGAGAAAATTGTCAACCCTTCATATTAGCTAATTTTGTTTTGTGTTATTTCAATTGTTTTAACATAATCCAAGATAAATTCTCTTACTTCTAATTATGAAGTTAACAATGGGTAATTCGCCCGCCTCGGTAGCGTAGATGGTAGCATATCTGCCTCACTTTCAAAAGGTTCCGAGTTCAAATCTCGGTCAGGGAGAGTTACCTGGATAAAGTTTTTTCCGGGTTTTTCCCTTATCCTGATAGAGCAATATCGGGTAACTCTAAGCTACATGAACCCCGGATTCATTTGAGTGCAATTTCATCCATTTCATTCGACGTGCAAGATGTCTTAACGTTGGAGGACCTAAATTGAGAAAAGAAAATCGAATTCAAGAATGATGAATTTGAAAGCTAGAGAGCTACCGTATTGCGTATAGTATGAATGAATGGATGAATGAGTGAGTGAAGGGGATGGATGGATGGATGGATGGATGGATGGATGGATGGATGGATGGATGGATGGATGGATGGATGGATGGATGGATTTCAAGCAGAAATTTGTGACCATCATTGGTACTCCTATATTTTAACCCAAGATATTTCAAAATATTGTGCATAGAAGATACAGAATCCGTATATTCTATTCCCGCCACTCCTTAAATTGGCTATCCTTTTGGCAGATGGATATTCACCCTTGTCATATAAATCATAAATTGTTCTACGAGAATGACGCTTTTGAAAATTGTCTAAGTTCGCAGCTCGTTTTTTAGCTGCTCGATGTTTCCCTGGAGATCTAAATAGGAACACTTCTTCTAATTTGGTAAACTGTTTGCCTTCGTTAGCAATGTTCGTCACAGAATGAGCACTCATGTGAAAATCTTGTAGCATTAATTATCGACTTTAAGCGAAATTTGTACTTTTGAAAATGTCTTTAATTGACATATGTTTGAAATAGTAACACACATTAACAAGAATATTTGTAGTCTATTTAGATAAAATCTTATGAGTTGTTTCGCAGTTACTACCAGGCGCACCAGTACTAGGCTTGCTAAGCGGCATAGTTACTAACTTAGAAAATCAGGTGTATGCCCTTAAATGATCACAATTTTACGGAATATTAGGTACAAAATGTAATTGCAGTATCTTTCCATATCTCTGAAACAAGATGTTCTACAAACATGGGGTCTCTACAGTAATGCTCAGAAAAAATAGCGCTGTAACATGGAGAAATCAAAATAATTCTTTCACTGGTATCTTTAGAGCGCGCAAAGAAATTAGACGCATATTTCGGCAAAGCGAGCCGATATGCGAGCTTAACTGTACAACGTTGCACGCACCGCATTGGCTAGTAGCGATAGAACAGCCACGCCTAGCTCCGCCTCATGTTTTGTAGCTACCTTAGTAAAAGCGAACGTTAAACGCTACATATCATCCCTCACCCGAAGCCTACAGTGGTATAAGGGTTGGAGGGCCATAAATGAACAAGATTGTCTTATACCAAGAAAAGAAGAAGAAGAAGAAGATGATGATGATGATGATGATGATGATGATGATGATGATGATGATGATGAAGAAGAACAAGAACAAAAAGAAGAAGAAGAAGAAATATTTCCACTTTATATGACATATTTATATCTAGAGTACTCACAATAGAAATACCAGATGCTCATGGTGGAACACAGTGAGCAGTAGCTCTTTTTATTGGTTCATTTCTTCTTATTGACATGCTTTCATAACTTCAGAATTAGTATTACAGTGCACTACTATATGTATATTTCAAAAAAGTCTTAAATGTAAATCTCTTGCGGTTCTCGCTTAAACACTGTATTGCTTAAAGTTGTGTTAGAAGTTGCATGCAAGCAAAGCACAAACACTTACGCAATTCACGTACTTTGCTATTCTCATTCAGTTGGTGCTTGATTACACTCAGTTTAGCATATCACGGGTTTTATGTACAGCTGTTACGGGGCAGTCACCGCCATTCGATTGTAGACACGTCTACGGTCCTCTTGACAATATTAATCTAAATCTCTCTTTCATCTTTGTTCAGGTTTTGCTGTCTGCTAGAGACAATCTAGGTTCAGAATATTTATCTTCTAATTCGTGACATTATGAAGTTAGTAAATAATTACATGCTGCCAATTCCCTTAAAAGATTATTGCATTACTATTGAAATAAATCAATGCTGCTTTTGCTGTCTATAGCCTAAAGCACCTTTAACATAAAACTTTAATATAAATTTAGGTGAGTGGCATTTCATTACGATACAAATTAATATCATGTCCAGATACTCTGCGTTCGAATTTAGGCATGTTTGCACTATACAGTGCAACACTTGCCTAAACGTGTGCTCCTTTCGACACTAACTAACCGCAGCCAAGACAAGGATTTGTTGATCTTTAGAAAACAGTGAAAAAATGGTTGTAAATCGTCGTAATTATTTACGAAACCCTGAAATTATTTCAATAAGCCTTTAAAAATTGGATCAATGTGAAATTCGCAAAGGAATAAGTTGTTGCTTTTGAATCACTCTCACAGTGTAGCTGAAAACAACCAGCATCACACGCTAACACTTATTGAGCTAAGCATTGCGTAAACTTCGCGAGAATTACGCTTGTTTAACGTAATCAATGCAAGTGGATTTAAATAGAGCATTAGACATTTTTACCGTGTTAAACTACGGTACTGGAGAAAGCTGCGTCCCTTCCACTAATATATACTTACGCTTAGGAACTCAGACTTGGTTTGTTGAAATAGCTAAAGAAACTTTTCTAGCGGTGTGTGTGTGCGTGTGTGTGTGTGGGTGTGTGTGTGGGTGTGTGTGTGCTTGTGTGTGTGGGTTTGTGTGTGTGCGTGTGTGTGTGTGTGTGTGTGTATGTGTAAACGCAGAAGTACTACAAGCTTGGACATGAAGGCGGCCGTCTTCGCAAGTTTAAATGCAGAAGTATTCTCATTTGAATGAACTCACAGAAGCTATTGGTAAGATTAAGTTTGTTCAGGACACCAGTCGAAATTGTCAACAAAAAGTGAAGTCTTTATCTCAGAATTCAATTTATCGGACAGAATTTGTTTAAATTTCCAATGATTCCCATAATGAATGCCACTGGAGCATCTGCATATTATCTTACTTTAAGACACTAAACAAATAATGAACATATATTTAATTTGCTCATTGTTACTTCATGTTACTGATGCTTGAATGGTTTCAGCTGGTATCTAGAATGTGTATAGTAACTTAAGCCACCTAGAAGTGTCCATACAATATAAATGGATTCTATGTGAAAGATAAAATCAGCGAATGAAACAAACTTCGCGAATGCATCTGTTTCCTGCCAAGCAGAAGGGTTGGAAACATTTTTATAATTACGAAGACAAATAGCTTACTAAGTCAAGCCTTGAAACCAGATACGAGTAGAGAAACTGAAGATACAGCCCTTGTATCACTGACTATAATAACCTATAGCCACATATTTTTTGCTTTTTGTTGGAAATGTGAAAACTAGTCCTTTTGAAGCCATTGAAATTATTCAGGTTCCTTTATAATATGAAACAAACCACTAAAACTTAGGGAGCTTTAAAATACCCTTTGGATATTTGGCCATGTTACCTCGGCTTCGATTACATTAATTCATATGTTAATGAAAAACACTCCTAGAATTATGTCACGCAGTATAATATTATATCTGAGTGTTCTTTGACAACAATAGTTCACACAATTCCTAGATCGTATACTACGTCCGCCAAATGGTGGATAAATGAAAATGTGCACAAAATAATATAATATTTAATTATTGTACACCTGTTTAATTAACTTATCATGGCTAATTATACATATGTAATATTAAATGACAAATGACATGACAATGTGGACAATAATGACAGTTTCGAGTGTATGTTATGACAGTTCACGAGATTATGAGTTGGTGGTGCTACAGTGGTGTGCATTATATCAAACTTTTGCTTTGAAAATGGCAGTTATTAAACGTAGCACAAAAATAAACTCAATATATGTGCAGCCACCTCACTAAGCAATTTATACAAGGCTAGTTAATATCTAATTGTGTGCGTGTTGCCTGCTCCTTTGGTCGCTTTTGCATTACAATACAAATTAATTGCTTCATTCTGCATGTTAAAAATGCTTAGAACCTTCTTTTATTACCAAAGTCGCGTATTAATTTTTAAGTGAGGGTTTATAATTTACATATTGCTTCATACAATAAAAGAACCATACATCTGAAAACTTATTTCCTCTACGTGAAATCCATAATTCTATTCTGAAGTTCCGAAATACTTCCACTACACTCAGTAAGCTATCGCACCAAAGAAACACGCGGAAACACTGAGAAGCTTCCTATCTGGACACAGCGTCCTTGCCCATACTGTATGCAACAACTCTGGTAGTGCAGTCATCTTTAGAGGATACATTATAAGTGGATATATAGGTGTAAGCAAGCTCTTCAGCCCGATGGAATTTCAGAGAACCCGCCAGTAACCAGCTAGGTCCGGCTATTGAAACTGACCCTCTGTAAGGGTGGCCGGTGGAACAAAGTGCCTCCCGCAGCCGAGTACCGTATTTCCAGGGTGTATTTTCGTACTTCCGCCGTGGCGTAGCCTACTGGTGACTACGCTAACTCTTACTACCTCGGAAGTTCGAATGGAGAGAATGAAATGAATGAAATGAAAGGAAGTGAAACGGGGAATATAAGGTAAATAGCCTTCCCAGCATTCACATTAGTGACCCGCGGAAACTCCGAAAAAAACCAAGTTCAGGAAATCAGCTGCGGATATTTTACCTGTGACCTCCCTAATGTGGGCCACAGACGTTACCGTTGAACCAACCCGCTCGATCTTGCTAATCCTTCCGCTCAACTAATTTTCACAGTGTATATACGGATCTGCTTACCACTGCATTGACGAGGTCCCAGAAACAGACGAATATTTGTTAGCTAATTTACGCAGTCGTCAGAAGAGAGAAGGCTTACCGAGACTGATATTGTCCTAATAGTCTAAGAAAATATTATAATATATTCATAGGTTCAAAAAATGTCTAGGAGTTATAAAAAGTATCTTTTAAACTGAAGATGCTACAGCTCATATGCATCATTCGCCACCCATAGCTGTATGTCATCTGAAAAATGTACCTCCCACAGCATGCGGTGTTGTTTTGACACTTGTCTACGTTCATCTTACCTAGAGATAGGGAAAAACTTTTCCTTTTCTGATTAGAACCACGTCATGTAGTAGCATTTAGAACGTTTGCCTTCTTAAAGGTTTGTAAATAAGAAGGATTTGCTTCTAAGAGTAGGCGCATGAGGGATTCCAAATGGAACCACGATTCTCCTTTTGGAGTTTGAACTAACTTTCTCTTCATGCATTGATAAACGAGGGAATGGCTACTAATTTGTTTAAAGGTTTCCGTTATTACTGAAAATACGTATGCAACTTAAGCAAGCCAGCCTTCATCAACCTGCGTCTTACATCGGCTAGTGTGAAAGACCTATGAAATATCATATGCGTGAAATTAAGCTTCAATATGCAGATGTCTCAAAATTAGAGGCCATATTTTCAGCTATGTATTACTTACATGTCACAAACACACCTCAGCATGTCATGGCCGTGTGTACTCGACGCCAAATCCCAGGAGTGTTGGTGTTTCCTCACAACCAGCCACAATTCGATTCTGGAAGAATTCTAGGTCAGGCGCCGGAGAGAAGTGCATCAACGCATTTAAATGGTCCCACAAGTAGAAATCCACAGGATCCAATTCAAGAGATCATGGTGGCCACTCTATTGGACCGCGTCTGCTTATCCTTCAAATCAGGTACCGACGAGCGGTAAAACTGACGTGAGTAGGAAGTAAACTTTATGCATAAAGTTAGGTAGTGTCGTCATAAACAAAAGGTATGATGCTTTCCAGTTACATAGTTCGTGCAAATCTGCCTATAATTTTGTTTACAAGTATATACATAATCACTAACCGATTACTAATGATACAAACCCAGATATTGATAGCCAGTTGCACTTGATAATAATATGACAACTGTATGTGTGTTTCCTTAGTATGATCACCTTTCCCACATGACTGTGGAAATTTACAATATCATCTCGTGTGAACTGTGTTTCTTCTGGACATACGGCAGGAAAGCTAGGATTGCTAACACACTGCTTCTCGAACCATTAGCACAGCATCAATTAAACAGGTTAATCCACTGAAAACAGGGTCATTCACTAGCAGCGTTAACTTTTGGTACGTTTTTGTACATCTGGAATTGTAGATCTTCATCGTCCCCTCTCGAAATAAGGAGATCCAAAATTTCCATGACCACACAGATAGAGATGGAGACTTTGAAATGTCTTCTGACCAGGATACCTTCACTGATCTCTCTTGATACAAAAGAAGAGACAGTGCTGTCCCCCTTAGCGTAGAAGAAGTGTGTTTCTGACAACTCCTAATTTGAATAGCTGCCCAGTCAAACGCTAAATACAACATTCCAAATACCCTTTGACTCAGAATAAAGTGTCAGTGTCCCGTTAATATCCTCTGATATAGCACCTAACTGCGGGAAGAAACATATTATGTTGAGTATCACTGTTTATAACGCATAATTCA
Source organism: Mantis religiosa (assembly GCA_030765055.1). Lineage (NCBI taxonomy): Eukaryota > Metazoa > Arthropoda > Insecta > Mantodea > Mantidae > Mantis > Mantis religiosa. The sequence goes on along the minus strand of CM060950.1, from coordinate 262,606,201 downwards.
GAAATGAAGCGTTTCTGGATACATATATATATAGTCGCGAAACGGATCACGATACCGCGGCATGCGCGCACAAAGTAACTGATAGTGTTTCACGGAAATAAGGAGCTTGCATAAGCAGATAACATAGCGCCGGAGATAAAAGACTTGCCGACACGGATATGGTTACATTCTGGAACATTCGTCTTTTATCTGGTGACATGTTAGAGAAAACTCTATAACAGTCTGTAATTCATGAATGGTTGTATAAAGAGAAGCCATGGCTAGTTATCATACAGCTTTACACAGGAGAGTAAACAGCTGTAAAGTGTTGTAACGAGAGCTGATGTAAACAGGTGTTATAGGAACGCCGTTGTAGATTGTGATGTAATTATGCTGCTACGAAGAACATTTCGAATTTCGGCAAATTGGACTTTTAATTCTACGAGGCCACAAAGTCACAATTGTTGTCAGGAGTGAGACATACCACTATGGAGGCACCATTGGAAAACATTTTAGCGGCACTGAAAGAAATGAAGACGGCTAACGACAACATCATGGAGAAGATGGAAGAAATGAAGGACTAATTGTCAACGAAAATAGAAGCGACAAATAACAACCTGGCCGCAAAGTTGGAGACGACAAATCACAATCTAGCTGTAATGAAGGCCGAATTAACCACAGAAATGAGAGCAGCGAACGACAGTCTGGCGACGGAAATGAAGCTGGCGAAAGAGGCTCTCGCCGTCAAATTCGAGGAACAGTTGGCCGGCGTGAGGGATGACGTCACGGAGCTGGGCAAGCGGATGGGTTAAGTGGACGAGCGCGTCGAATACCTGGGAACCGCTTCAATGACTTAGAGGGAAGGGCCGACAGTAACGCCAAGTCCCTGCAGGAGGCAGGAGGTTGAAAGACTTGAAAGCCGAAGCGCCGAGACGCGAAACATCGGCGCGCGTCAAATCTCATAAATACGACGGCGCGGCAGCTTTCGAAGTCTTCCGCCGCCAGTTTGACGCAGTTGTCAAGCACAACAAATGGTCACCAAAGGAAGAGGCCACACAGCTAATAGCCAGCCTCCAGGAACGGGCCGCGGAAGTTTTGAACGCGGTCCAGGCAGCGGCGGCACCTAACGACTTCTCGGAGGCCCTGGAGAACCGCTTTGAAAACCACCGCTTAGCCACAGAGTACCGCAGCCAGCTGAAGTCAAGGTCAAGGCAGCCAGGGGAGACGCTGCAGGTGTTCGCACTGGCAATTGAGCAGCTGGCTAGGAAAGCCTTAGTCGACCAGGCTATCCGCTACACGGGAGACCAAAGACAATTCGAGAGACGCCGGCGATGTCCAACTTTGGCTTTTATGTGCTGATTAAGCCATACTGTTGCTCTACCCCATCTCCTTCGTTTAGTGCATGAAGCATTTTCCCTTCATTCATGGAGTTAATCATGCATTAGTGAGACTTCCCTATTAGTCCCACAATTGGACATAGCTTGGCAGAAAGTAGTTGGAGGTACATCTGGCTTTACCCCATTCGCATTAAGTTGAGCATCACAAAGAAATGTCCTTGGTGTTGCGGCTTTGGCATAACTTCAGTTTACACTTTTACGGACCAGGAGAAAGTCCAGTGACTTCATATGTTTTAAGCAGATCTCGGAAATTTAAAAGACCTAAAAATATATTAAACACTTCATATTATTCCAAGAACCGTTTTGAAAATTGAAAAAAAAAAGCTGAGTCAAATTACTCAATGTTGCTTAAAAATTTTAGTTTTGATTACATGTTGAAATAAGTTAATAAAGCTTTACATCAGATATCAACATCATTACGCCAATCAGTTTTAAAAGGAAATGTTTGCTATTTTCTGCCTAGTTAAATTATTTATTTACTGTTGATATATAAAAAGTAATTACCAGGAGGCTCACACAAGTTCTCCCCCATTGAAGTTGGCTACTCCCGGAAAACGCGGACGCTGAAAGGTTTGCCTAAGCATGTCAGTAAAGGAGACGCAATATCAACAGAAAGGAGGCCATGCTAAATGTAACACAAGAGCTTGAAAACCAACACCTAATATAACTGGTCCCACAGCTCGTCGCAGAGCACTGGTTCACTGCGTTGATGTACTGGGTTGGATTACTGAGTTCGGAAACGGTTCCTGTGTAGGAGAATGATTATCACTCACCAAAGGAATACGCTAAAGGGACAAAGCATATTAATTATATGTTTAAAGACATGTCAACATCTCACAGCTAATTTATAAACAAAACATAAGGCAACAATTTCTTCTTCACAATTAGTAATATTAAATAAGTCCTACTGTCTTTATCTGCAATAAATAATAAATGTAGTCAATATAATTGATGATTTTAGACCTATGTTATATACTGAAATGTATTTATTATTGCATTATTCATAATACAAATGTTCAAATGCATGCACACCTTGTAGGATGCAATGATGTTAGCGTCTCCCAGTATTAGCATGGTCACCTCTTAAGATGTCGGCAGGTATTGAAGGGAAAGCATAACGTCTTTGTTTCTTTAACACAAATGAATTTTCTGGATTTCGTGTCGTAGACCCTGGCTTTAATATCTCCATAAGAAAAAATCCAATTAAGTTACATCAGGTGCTCTCGCTGGCCATGGAATACAATCACCACGACCTAACCATCGGCGTACACAATGTTGAGATATTCTCTAACCCCTCTACAATAAGAGCGTGGTGCACGATCGTGCTGAAATCAACACAACTAACTGAAGTGTAATGTCTTCTAAAAATGCTCAAGATTCAGCTCAATCTATACGAATTGCAAATGCAGTTGACCAGTTATTCTAGGAGTCAAATAAACTGTTCCAGTGATGTGGTCTCCTAAAAAGCCATACCATACTTTAACACCTCAGTGTTTTGGCACGTCATGTGGTCGTAACTAATAAGGATTTTCAGTAACCCAGTAATTTAGATTCTATTTACAGGGAAGTCATTAGCTAAATAGCATTCATCTCCACATAAAATCTCTTTTGCTATCGTGGGTGGGGAGGGGAGAACCCCGATTACAGTGGAGGGCCGAAGTGCAATGGCTAACAGTGTGAGTGTCCCTGAGCTGATGAAATCCTGATTTGTGTCACTTTTGTTATAGAGACGTCTGCTGAGCAACACCCGATTTTGGAAATCGTTTCCATATAGCAGTTGGTGTAGGTGCTGCTTAAAGAGCTGCCATTTTCTCTCCTTCAGAATTCCGAAGACCTCCATATGTCCAGGTCTGCTGCAGCTCTTCTTTCCTCTAATGACGATGAGAAATAAGCAGGTATAAATGAATTAAAAATAATAAGTTTCATAATATTAATAATAATGATCAAAATTATATTGTAGGTACATGCCTATAATAACGCAAACTAAGATGAAATAGTACGATAACATGAGTGTTTATGTTACATTGTACGCACGCATAATTTTAAGGTAAGCTGTGCTTACCTTGCATGGTATTTGCTCCAAAACACCCAATAACGTTCCGGAACATGTCAGGTGTGTCGCAGATTGGTCTGTCCACGACACGTGTATCTGGAAAGCTCCCTTGGCTCTTAAATGCATCTCGGTACATCTAAAACATGTGCCGAAGGTAGACGTCTCGTTGGAAAACGTTGTGTATACAGCCTTCGTGCCTCAACTGCATTGCGATGCATCTCTCCATAGATCATTATCATATCTGTGTAATCTCTGTTTGAGAAATTGCAGTTGCTACCTCTTTGTCTGTAAGACATGACTGGAACTATAAACAGACGTCCACGAATCCTCTTCAGAGCGATACCAGGAAAAAACGCACGCAGATAGCAGCAACACTCAGTGAATCTTCAGTTGCACGTTCACTTCCCCTTTGACCGGCAGTGACGAGGTGACCCTTCGTGCACTAGCGTATGCGGGAAACATAAAACTACAGAGGACGTCTTGCGTGGCAACCGGGTATATGCACATTTTGCAGTGAGATATAAGTACATTTAATTTACCTCTTAATACCAAATGTTATTATTTAAGATGGAGTTAATCGTTTATGCTTAAACAATATAAAATTCTGTTGGTATGAAACCCACCGTGAAAAAGTTTAT
>CM060950.1:262472134-262594634 GCA_030765055.1 Mantis religiosa | reverse complement strand
TAATAATAATAATAATAATAATAATAATAATAATAATAATAATAATAATAATAATAATAATAATAATAATAATAATAATAATAATAATAATAATAATAATAATAATAATAATAATAATAATAATAATAATAATAATAATAATAATAATAATAATAATAATAATAATAATAATAATAATAATAATAATAATAATAATAATAATAATAATAATAATAATAATAATAATAATAATAATAATAATAATAATAATAATAATAATAATAATAATAATAATAATAATAATAATAATAATAATAATAATAATAATAATAATAATAATAATAATAATAATAATAATAATAATAATAATAATAATAATAATAATAATAATAATAATAATAATAATAATAATAATAATAATAATAATAATAATAATAATAATAATAATAATAATAATAATAATAATAATAATAATAATAATAATAATAATAATAATAATAATAATAATAATAATAATAATAATAATAATAATAATAATAATAATAATAATAATAATAATAATAATAATAATAATAATAATAATAATAATAATAATAATAATAATAATAATAATAATAATAATAATAATAATAAAACCTAATCCCAAGGGTTCATTTTATTCATATTAACCTGAAACAAACGTTTTTCATAAAATATTATAAAGTCTAAAGAAATGTATCTGAATAATGAACAATTTGACGATAAGTTTTAAGTGCAACACAATTAATACAACACTGAAGAGTGTATGCATATGTGTAATATTGTATTCTTCAAAAAGCACAAAGGTTTCCTTTCAAGTTCCAAAGAAAGGATTTAAAACTGTGACCGTTATTTCAAGGTTTTTTTAATGTTAAAAATTTATTTCGAATTGTTCTGGAAAAAGTAATTTGTACAAAATAGAAAATGTGACATTGGTAGGTCACGGAATGATACAACGCAAGCTAAATGTTACATAATATTGTTGTTATTGGTACTGACGTGGACCAATAAAACACAAGTAATTTAGTTGTTATGGAATCATAGAGTGCAGAGAACCATCATTGGTCACAGAGCTTAGCGTCTTTCTGCAAACGTATGTCTTGTGAGTAAGGCGTGTTTCTGTGTCGCTGTGCGAGTGTGCAGAAAACGTTTAGTTCTGAATGCATTTGTGTTGCATTAGCGCCGTATGCAAGAGATATAAATTTCATCGATACAACAACCCTTACTTTTGAAAGGACAGAATCTACGTTATTTAAAATTTTAGCAGAATTTACTAATTGTTTTTCGGAATAAAATCCACAATATTTAAAAGAGAAGAATTGTTTATTCTGCACCAATTACAGTATCAAAATCCGATGCTCCAAGACTGTGCCCAGAAGTAAGACTCGTTGCTCCAGAGCCCCGATTCATCTACTAGATTTCTACTAGATCGTCACCAAAGCTGAGAATCTAATCTCAAGCATTTTTGCCATACTATTTGCCACAAAAATGTTTGCAAAGTGATCGACAGAACGCGGGGTTTCTAGAACGTTCTAGAACGTTTAGGCATTTTGCAACTCACAAATATATACCGGTTGCAAGTCTATTACCTTTTTGAGAACGTTATAATTAATAATTAAAATAATAAAAAGTCATGTATTTCTGCAGATATATAATTCCAAAAATATTCATAAGTTTACATACTACCCCGAGTGGACTACATAATACAATTGAGCTTATGAACCAAAAATATATCGTTGAGCGGAGGACATACGAGGGGCGTTTAACATCAAACAAACATGTATACGTGTATAAATTATGATAAAAAATTAATAAAAACAAAGTCTTTGCTAAGGCTAAAGAAAATAGATGTCTCTAATACTGCATACCCATAACAACTACCACAATTATTACCAGTGGAGTCGCAGGAGATGTTATGGCCCTTAGGCAACGCACATAGCGATTTTACTAAGCAATATCACTTTATTGGAGTATGAAAGTGTATCGTAGAATTATACCGTAGCCTTGAGCTAGTCGTGTTCCGCGTTACCTTGTAATTCCACTTCTGACACCAGAAAGGCAAATGCTCAGAAATGTAACTTTCCCTAAACAAATCTTACCGGAAATAAATGTAGTTGTAATTCCGGACATTTAAAGTCAACGTTTGTGGCATTTTCAAATTACCTGAAATGTAATACCTAAATACTGATATGCATATACTACAGTTTTCCGGGTTCCACTGTGACTCAAGATGTTAACAAAGAATTTCTGTGTGTAGTATCACTGGATCTTATCGTACGCTCTATCTGCAACAGGAGGGAACAATTCTACTTCATGTTGAGCTATGTTGGTATTATAATTTATTCGTGTTCAAAACATACGGAAAGAAAATTAATTTCAAAGAGAAAACATTCCTTTTTCAAGGTGGCTTCAGAAAATGACCTCATTTAGCTTTCTGACTTATATGCAATGAAACTTACCCAACAGTGGCATTGAATATGGAAGAATCCTGTTCATTTCTATATGAGTTACGATCCCGGTGGAAATCATATACTCATGTGTAATTTTTACTTAGTACTACGGAAACTGTTCTGGGTGGTGGCGTAGAATGCGCCCGGAATAATCCCAATGCTGGGGGTTGCGTATTTTAATGTCCCGGGTATAGGACCGGTGCCTACTCAGTATTGTGCGGAAATTGAGGAGCTACGCTTGGTAGCGAACCCTGGTTTAGAAAGTCAACTTTAAGGCTGAAGGTGCCAAGATGCTGACCACATCTCCTCCCCATATTGCTTGGATGATCGTCTACCTCTGCCTTGCGTATGTGGGCGTGAGGCCGGCAGTCGGTTTGGCAGGCTCAGGCCCAATTTGAGCTATTACGCAGTGGGTTACCTTTACGGTTACTACGAAATTAATCAACGTTGTATCGAAAAATGCTGCAGCCTGGCTACATGCTACTTATAGCGTAAATACTGAGTGAGTATATATACACACCTGGAAGGTAACTGCAAACAAAACCTTGAGGATATTATTTTGGAACATTGCATTCTAAAGTAAGTGCAAGTGAAATTAATACACCACTAATTAATGTAAATAAAAATGGAATTTATGTCGAAGTATTGGGCGTTAGGAAAGAGAGGTTGAAAATAATTAGGTTAAACTTAAAGTTAAATTTTTAATTTACACTGAAATTAATTATCGTGCAATTCTATTTAATCAGGCGATTAAGCTGAATTAAACCCAGCGGGATGGCTGAGATGGTTTCGTCTGTGCTCCGCATTCGGGAGGAACTGGTTCGAATCCCGTGGCCGATCTATCTGACCCATTGGTTTTTTCAAGGGGTTTTCCCGGGTCGCTAGGCGAATTCTTGTAGATTAATTACATACCCAGAATTTCCTGTCCCTCAATTGTGTCCATTATCATTTCACAGCTTCTCACATCTGGCGGTCTCTTTCTGGGTAGAAGTGTCGCTGGGTGCCTCGGCGCTGCATGGCGGGATAATATTCTCTAAGGTAAACTACTTCCTCCACCGGCACGTTCGTTTCCGGTCTCCTCGCCTCCACTGAGACCATTTCGGGACCGCCAGCCAGGGACTTTTGGGGCTCGACAACTGCGCCCGTTGCTGTCCCGCACTAGGAGAGCGTGTCCGTTGTCCTGTCCTGCCGGGGAAAGTCTCTAAGTAAACTGTTGGAACCCTGCCCTCTGCGCTGTTCTTGGGTCAGCACTCTCTGTCTCCTCTCGCCTCATCCTGGAGGCATAGGCACAATGGGCTCAGTATGGAGGCCTACGTACCGACTCCCCTCCGTAGTGAAATCCTAATCCTTATCCTAAGGCGAATTAGGATGTTTTGTAAACATATATATTTACAAAGACAGATGTGGTCAAGGGCCAAAGAAACGGGCTACGTTTTCAGGTATATAGTTTTCCTTCAGTGTTGTTTATTTCTTGAAGCGGTGTATTGTGGGAAAATATGGAAAATACTTGATAAAGAATCTCAAAGGACTTGGAAACTTTGGGCTTCCATTTAAGTATGGAATAAAATGATGTAATTAAAGGAAAATTGTGAGAGGAATAATTCTGGAGTGTAAATGAGGTAAGGTGCACCTCTAGAAAAGTTAAAAATTAAAGAATGCACTATCAGTTAATGAGAATAAGGAGCCTGTGGTAATGTATTTCAGTTTAAAGTTATTTTGAATTATGCAATGGGTATAAACCTAAGTATGTACTAAGGTGAGTCATTCTGAATAACACATATTAAATTGAAGCTATTGATATTGTATATGTAACTCCGAAGAAAGAATTCGGAATCCTTGCATAGTATGGAAACCTAACAATGGATAAAACTATAATCACATCATCTCCGTCTTAAATTGCTTTCACTGTATACGCTAACAGAAAAAGAAAATTGTGGAGCAGCTTTTCATCCCCTGGACACACATATATTATCAAACAAATTGCTGCGCTTAGTGGAAGTGTCTGTGCCTGAGTGATAGAGTAAAATATTTCATTAGCTGGTCTCCATGAGAATACGTCGATCAATACCTTGCGGAACGATTCTGTATGGCTTTAATGGGGGATAAAGACCTTTGCGGTGCTTCATTTCCGTTAGATTAGGCTTAAGAACTCTGCAAAGGAAGTTCGCCAGAGCTAGGGATCCTTCAGAGCTACCGTTCGAGCGATGGAAGGATTTTGGAATGACTGAAAGGAGTTTACAGTGCACCTACGTGAATAACATCTTCCGTAATCCTCTCCTTTACCATCAGACGTCACTTTTGCCTTGTTGAATTGCGGTCTACGCTTTATTCGCTTCCATTGTGTGTTCACCAAATAAAGTGCAAAAAAGAAGAAGAAAGGGAACAATTTGGACGATCTGTGTTCACTATTAAACTGCAGTTTTTAATTCTACACCAGATCAACTTTGTTTAGTTCAGTCTGTCGAACAGATTTGAGTGGATATCCCGAAAATGTTATCGAGAGTTGTTTAAGAAAAATTTTATTTATAATACAGCTCAGCAAGAAAATAAATAATTACCTCTTCTTAAACATTTTGATAGGCTTTCGTACTATGTGAAGTGGAATTAGAGGACGTAAAATCCATTTTTGTGAAGTGAACCATTTACAAAATATTCTTTATTATTGGTTTGAATGTTAACATCTTTTTTTTCTAAAGTAGGATACTATTCCCCATTAGTATCCCTACTGTATTCTATGGTTCAGCAGAAGAAATATTATATGCCACCTGAAAATTCGAAACCCAGATCTTACCGGAAATATACGAGTAGGTTTGGAGACTTACTGAATCCAAAGGTCTATTGTGTGTATGTGAGTATGCGTGTGTGCGTTCGCCTCTTCCTGTGAACAGTATAACTCAAACAGGAAAAGTCGGCCAAATAGCAAACTTGATATTTAATTTCAGCATATTTCAAGAACTTAAAACCAAACTTTTCAATCTTTTCTGTTCTCAAGTACAGTTTAGGTAGAACAGTTTCGGATACTTTTATTCCTTTAAAATATGACTAATAGTTTTAATTACACCGCCAAATATAACGCAGTTTCACGAGAAATATAATTTTTATCTTGAATTTGGTAGAAATATGCTTTGAAGTACTCTTCATTAAGAATTACCTTTGCATAACTAAAATCGTATGAGAGAGAAGAAAGCGTACCAAAATGCAAATCACTATAACCATACAATTTCTGTAAAATAAATGCTTTCAGGTGCTAACCTTTCTGAAGATAATGTTTTTATTGGTGTGAATTTTACAACACTTTCGTTTTTCTGAAGTAGGTAATCATTATTCTCTTTCTCTAGGTCATGTGAAAGGAACTCAATTTCAAAGCCATCACATAATAACCAGTTCTTAAGTGAGCCGACTATTGCATAAAGTCTCTGTATTCTGGTATTTCCATTTGCACCCGATTCCATTTATGTCGTCATCACAACTTCGGGAGGCTTTCTCGTGGCCTTCACAGGTTATGTGTATATTGTAAGAGTGAAGTGTGTGTATCTGTTCATTCTTTTGTGCGTGCAGCGACGTCTTGTTAAACGTGTACATTTTTGCAGTTTTACACTATTTTGAGTATAATTCCGAACATTATCATAAAATAACAAAAAGGCTCTCTACATACCCATAATTCAGGTCCCGAGTTCGAATCTCGGTCAGGGTGAGTTACCTGGAGAAGGTTTTTCAGGGGTTTTCCCTTATCCTTCAAGACGAATGTCGGGTAACTCTAAGCTCCATGGACCCTGGACTCATTTGAGCATCATTTCATCCAATTCATTCACCGTCCGATATAACTTAACGTTGGGGCGAACGTAAATTAAAAAAAGAATTACCCATAATTCTTCGATGCGCCCCGGCAGTTGCTGCAACTCATACACATCGTATGAGGTAGTGTAATGGGATACGGTGACTGGATTTTTCAATTTCAATTTTAAAACCGTTTTGTTGAGAGTTGGTCTATTGATATAGCAAATAAAATATTACGGTCCGAAAACTCTAATATCCAGCTGAAATAGTGTCTCAGATATTATAAATAAATATGTTTAACAAATAATTTATTTTTTTGGAAAAATAAGTTACCCTGCCCATCCAAATTTTTAGATAGTGTGGTAGTTGCATTTTCTGCTGCTTTAGAAAAGTGAATATAAACGGAACGTTCGAATGAAAGAGAGAAATTAACATTTCTTTTATAAAAGTTTTTATGCTAAAATTACTTTTTAGTACAGGTTAGTTTGTGGTCAGTTAATGAACAAAGCCGTGTAAAATTGCACATTTGAATCACTATAAAACACTCTGGAAGTGTTATGTAAGCAAATTTGTACACAAATGATCCAATATAAGGCCTACGCAGAAGTGCAAAAGCTGAGGAAAAATCATTATACATGAGCATAAAGGGGACGTCGGCAGGTCTCATGGGGCTAAAGTGAGGCACCAGTGATTTAATATATCGCTGGGTTTTAAAACAGCAAATTAGAATAATCCTTGGCCAAAATGGTTCACAGATGCTTATAGAATATTTATTCTATATCATTTAAAAACCGAAATTAATATCATATTTGTATAAAAAATTCAGTTCCAGGTTCGTAAACACACACCACTTTTACGACGAAAAACAATATTAGAAAGCTTGCTTCTATTTAAGCGCCCTCTGAGAAGAATGGCAATGTGCCACCTAGCGCTTTAGTGACGGCATTTATGAAACCAACTGTACCTAAAACAAATAGATAGTAAGACAATCTATTCAAATGCTTATCTCGATTAATATGAAGTAAGTACAAGAATACGCTTCTGTAAAAACAGTCTCATGAAAAGTGGATAGAGGAAGATTAATGCAGCACTTCATAGATTTACATCCCCTATATATGAACATATTAAAAAAGGAAATATTATTTTGATAATAATCCTAAGAAATTCGTTTTCCGTTCTGAGAATGTAACGCCATTCGTTTGCTTACTACGTGACCATTTCAACAGTCGCTTTTATGGGAGTGTATATGAGATGCTTATTTTCTTGTTATTCTTCTGGAAAGTTGTATAGTGTATATGTTACCGGAAAATGTGAGCGGAGAAGCAGAAAGATATTTGGGGCTGCAACGCTTATATGTGTAGTTTAGCATTATACCATCTGAATTCCAATAGCACATCCTTACGCGAGAAGTCTCAAAGGAAGAATAAATGTTTCCAATCGCCAAGGATTTAGTTTTTCCCTTTCCTTTTCATCCTTTACAAACGTCTTCTCCCGTATACTTCACACTCATACGGTATCCCTGTCTCGTTTTTATTATTACTATTTTTATTATATCCCCTTTTTCCTATATGATGCTTAGATGATATACACCATACTTCATGCCTTTTTAAACCCACCTATTGCTATCTGTGAAAACATAAATTCTAGACCAACCTTTATTATGCACAAAGCCGCTACGAAGTATCATCACCTAGCCACAGAAAACCCCTAGAGAGATGTTTCCTGTACTGCTGACTGCACTGAGAGGTTTAATTTCGGTTCTTTGCGAGCGTTTTTGCTCTGCATTCGGGCGAAGAAAGCCCTGTTCCGCATAAGAAAATTTCGTTTATAAAATGCTGCAAGCGCCATCACCAAAATCTGTTTTCCTCAAAACCTAATGTTTGGTGTTGTTGCTAAGCAATAAACTGGCAGTTTCTGCCATGATCCACAAAGGCTACCGTTGAAATAGAACGTGCACAAAACATATTTGCTTTTGTATTTGTGACACATGATTTAAAGATCCAACTTCGAATGAGAGTAAACATTGTGTATATTAAAAACCATTTTCTTGACTTTCCTTTTTGCTAGTGTATTTTCGTATAGTATATTCATTTTACATTTAAATTTGTTTTAAAGTAAGGTATTCCGAATTTTCAAGAAAAAGTCATTTAGCCGACCTTTCAACCAAATCGCGCGTTCTACTCTTCTATAAATTGAATTGCATTTCCATCAGTGTTTAACAATAGGAATAATTTTCTAGTAATTATTGAGGTAAAAGTATAACTTTCCCTACTACGTAGGTAGGTAGAAAAAGTAGAGGAAGTATTGCTTTCCAATCAAAAATTTTTTAACGAAATAAACCGAAAATATGCGTTTTTAGACTCCTGAATCCTCCAGTGCAAAGCAATTTAGAACAAACCTGCCCCAATAGATATACGTGTGTTGGACGCGTACATGTAAATAGTTTGCTAAATAGAAAATGAACAGGCTCCGTTGTTTCAAACTATCCCTTATATTTAAATCATTGTAAAATTTTGAATATCTTAAAGATGGTGTTATCGGTTTTTATTGAATTGTCACATATTTAAGATAGTTTCATTACATAATGAAGCAAATTTTAAGCTATCTGGGAATAACTTTTGAAGTCTTTTCAATATGAATAACTTTTACAAATGAGATGGAAAAACAATTATTACAGCACACAATTTATGTCAAATAGGTTTTTTTTTTTTTTGGGGGGGGGCTTTCTTTCAATTTCTAGTAGTTATCCCCTTACTCAAATGGGAAGGGATATTCATTTCTACCTAAGATGAATGCAAAAAATAACGAAATTTTAAAGCCATCGCACAATGACCAGCTCCCATAACACTTAACTGGCACTTAAGTCTACTGTGTTCCTGTATTCCCATTGTATTTACGGGAAATTTGTAGTCAAAGCATTTCCATAAATGTTAGTGCAGAATAACACGAATTAGGCGTGGGAATAAGCGTTTGTAAGTATAGTTTCTACGACCATAAGAGTGAATAGAAAACGTCATACAAAACATCAGAATTTTTATGAATGAACTAAACTTACAGAACTCAAATCGTATAAAAACTAAATAGTTTCAAGAATGAATTTTATTGTTACACACCCAGACAACGAAACTGCGCTTTAAAGCTGAGGAATCAATAGTGATTGTGTGGGTTAATGTTACAGAACACAACTTTCTCTTTGACTTCACTGCCTGTTCACTCCTCAAGTACTTACTTTCATTGCTTTTATCGTTTCATTCCTCTATTTCACCTTGGGAGTGTTTTAGGTTTCATTTTTTCAACAAATTTAAATGAATATTTAATGCGATTCTTAATTATTTTTTATACCCGTTTTACATTAAAATTTCTTTGTGGTTTAATTTTTTACGTTATTTGATGCACATGTGTTACTAAAACAGTTTTATAACAGCCTATTTTGGATGTTCTTTTCCAAGTACAATTCAAGGGCAGAAGGTCTCAATCTTCTCTTGGTCTTCTCTTAGGTTTGTCCAGAAACACAAAATTATTTAAAAATACACATATTATCCAAGACGTTTCTAAGGTAAAATGGATATAGTGAGCTTAAATGATTTCATGGACTTGCAGCTTTAACCTTGCGGGACAATCATAATTGAATTTACACCACATTTAAGTTTGAGACCTAGATTAGTCACTATGTTACGTACATGCTATACAGTTTCCGAAAAATCAAAATCGTGTTAGAGGCCTTATACGAAGCAAGAGTTTCTCTCTGCTTTACATGATCTAGGAAATTAATTTCATAATGTATCTAAAACAAAGGTAACAAGGGATGCGATGTTCTCTGCAAAGTTTGGTTTGTGTTAATGCACTTGCTTTAGCCGTAAGTAATGCAGAACTTTGGGAACTAATTACGGTTACAGCTCAGAATTATTTGATGATACACAATGCTCACATAACAGGATTTGATACTAAACTTAGCAGTTGTATAAAATTAGGAATATAAACACACGCAGGTTAGTCTCATGCAAATTAGTTATTATGGATGCCTGTTTCTCGTTATATGCTATTTACCATGTAGTGTAGTAAACTTTGGAAACAAACGGGACAAAGCAAGGGAGTTAACATCTAAAAGTGTTTAACGAAAGAACAAAAGGGGAAATTAAACTATTGTTTTACAACTTCATTGTTTCATTAGGAATACTTTAAACTAAAAGAATAAATCATAAGCATTGGCACTTATACACTGAGGTACCTGGTGATTATTATTCAGATACAAGGGAAAGGATTTATAAGACCTTGGGACCTATGGTATAAATGAAAAGAATTTGCAGACGAATAGTGCTGCGTATGTTGTGTTTTTAAAACTTGCGCAATATTGCTACTACACTTTTCGCATACATTAATGGAGACAAAATAGGATTAGAAAGCTGAATTTATGTACATTAGTCCTCCGCAACTTTTAGTGTTTTGGGAAACACCAATGCCAAATTAATATTGGCCCCAATATTAATGTTGGCCCCACTTTTTTAAAGGATTAACAGATGCTTCAAACCATATTTCAGAGTTTACTTGCGTTTATTCCCTTTTTACTTAAAGGTACGTAAAAGCCAACCAGTAGTTTTAGGCGGTTAAAATAGATAAGCTTTTGGACTGTAACAATAATGCGTAATATACGTCATGGTATTTGGTCGTTTTATGACCAAGGGCTATGCAAAAGAGCTCGCAACTCTGGATGTAAAGCCTTCAAAATTAATAAGAAATAAAGCTGTGTTTAATGTTCGTACTTTGTTTTAAAATGTCACATATTCACAAAATGAAAGTACTGAGGTTCGTCTATTCAGGAAAAGTCGCATAATAACTACTGAAAAATTTATGTACTTTTTAAATAGCATTATAAAGCCACAAACAGGTAGAACAGAAAATGGCATAGTATTTTCTGCTTCTTTGTCTTGTTTTCTACTGCTTCTCTTGTCGTCGATGAGTATTTTCTCTGTGTCTCACGTTTTCCGTATTATTGACAAGCACTTCCATGCTCTGACGGGACTCGAAATCACATCTTGACGGAATGTCGGAGCTAGGTATTTCAGCAAGCTCGTTCATGGGGAGCTGCTAATAGTCTACTTCGTCATTATTTCTACTAGTAAGTATTTGGATCAACAAACTACTTTCATGGATTCCCTATGACACGCTAGTAATACTACGCATCCAATATGGTTTCTTGACTTTTCTGATTCAAACATACAAATATAATTGTTGGCAATTAAGTTTCTAGTTACTTGAAAAATATCGAGAATTTGTTTCTTTGACGAATGAGTAGACCTGTTTTCTTTCAAAGCCAGCAAAATCTGCAGTTCAACCAGCGTTATTTTGGTATTTTGTCCATCTCCCACCGTCTCACAGTCCCACCCTCATGTTCACTACGTATTACTGCGTTTCTCCCCATCATTGCCTTTGTCCTCACGGTTGCCTCCCCTTCGTCCCTCTCTTTCTTGTCTCCCATTGCTGTCACCTCTCTCTCTCTGTCTCTCTCTCTCTCCCTCTAATAAACACAAATTTAGCAGTCCACAAACTTGTGCCTCTTTCCGTGTTATTCAATCGCTAATTGTTTTTCTCATTGTCACACAAGCAGCATGGAGTTCGAAAACCAAACCCATTGATATTAGCCTATCAGTAGTTATTATAGCTGCAATGAAATGTGTAAAAGTGCAAGGAATGCACTCGTACATATCCAAATGTCGACGAAGCAGTTAGAAGAAAAGAACTGTGTAACAATGTTTTGTACAATTGCAACAGGATTCAAACAAAATATCCGGGCGCGGATGTACGTATGAGTAGGTGTGTGTGTGTGTGTGTGTGTGTGTGTGTGTGTGTGTGTGTGTGTGTGTGTGTGTGTGTGTGTGTGTGTTTGTGCACAGAATAAAATTAATTAGGTTCCAAACTTCTCTATATAACAGCAGCTTCGAAGTATATGACAGGAGTATCTTTTAAAATAGTTCCCTCGTCCTACATACCTTAATAAGGAACTTTTTCAATACTTCTGATTTTCTAAAAAAAAAAACTGCCCTTAACGATTGTGATAAATTCTTATTTTTAAGACATTTGTATGACAACTAAAATGTATACATTAAGTTTTCTGGTATTAGCTAGCATATTCTTTATTCTGAATAAGTATCTTTTTATTACTATGCCTGAGAGATAGAGAAAACCTTACTGGACAAAAATGTAGTTTTCGTTAAAGCACACAAGTTCTGTCAAATGCATTTTTATGTATTTTCCACTTTACATAGTCTTTTTTTGGATGTTTTGAATTTTCAAATGTTTAAATTTTCCGGAATAGGTGTGTTGCTTTACGTTTCCTCTTGTGATCTTTGGAAGAGCAATTAATTTCAGTCAACTCTTGACTAATAATACACTTTTCTGTTTATACATAAGACCAAATATATACATATACGATTAAATGCTATGCGTTTGAGAATAAGTGTAAGAACGCATATGCTTTTATAAATACTTTTGGTAGAAAAGTAAGTACACACGACTACAACACACATATTATGCACTTCCTAAAATTATTTCTCCACGTGCTGGTGAAGTAATGCCCATTATTTGTTTTTGAAACTACATTTTATACAGTGAAAGCCTTCACAGTGATGCGTTTGCGCTTGTTGTCATTCGGATTAATTTGGTGGGAGATATTCTATTTAACTTATTATTGTAGTTTGGAATGTTTTGAAGCACTGAGGCTAATGACCGACACTAGCAAAAGGAAAATGTCTACTTCTAAATCTCTTTGGGGAAACGAATGAATAAAAGTGGAGCGATCATAAAAAAGGGAATAAAAAGAGGAAGGGAATTAAGACAGATGAAGGATTAAAGTGTTGGTCAAGAGTAGATGATGCCGTCTACTTGGCGAAGTTCAAATAAAGTCGGTACACGAGTTGGCTTTCAGCTCCAGCATTACCTCTCTGTGGTACGCTGCAGTGCTGGAAATCGTCTCACAAGGAAAATCTGTCGAGATAAATGGATAATGGAGAACGGCGGTATATCTCTAGGGACACACCCTATTTTCTTCTTCTTGCTGTGTCAAATAATTATTTTCTGCATGGCAAAACATCATTAGTTATATTAATTACATTCCAGAAATTCATCATTTGGTACACACAAACCATAAAGTTATGGCATTTCTTTGGGAGTTAATTTCAATGATTCAGAAAAGTATGTACTTCCATTAAACATGCTAATTCAAACGGTCTTATGAGTTACAACTAGTTGTGTTTAAACGCTACACATTTTAATATTATAATTTTAGGGTAATGCAGGAAAACACGATAGCTAAGAAGCGTTTCTGATAATATTAAAATACATAGAAATAGAATTCTCTGCTAATTATTATGTTTGGGTCAGGTAGCTCGCCTATATAACAAGTAAAATTATTTACACTCAAATAAGCTGAAGCAATGAAGCAACTGAAGCATTAAATCATTTCCTTTTTCATATATTGTCATTGGAACCAAACAACTAAGAACTTAAACTTCTCCTCGGGAATATGCAATGCCTTGTAGAATATATATCATCATAGTCTAAGTTTATATCTATAGGCTCAGTGCAAGAAAAAACGTATTACTTGCAATCCTTCTTCATCGGATTTAAGAAGCTGTGACACAGGTCAAAACAGCTCCATATAGTTATGTAATTTAACTTCAGTTTAACAGCTAAGATATGACTTTGTGATTTAGGTAGCCCTATCACTCATACATACATTTATAAAGTCTGTTGTCAATAACCTCATTCTTAGAGAGAATATCCAAAAACCCTATTTCGTAATTTTAGATAACCAAATCAGTTATTTCCTGCTTCTTTGAACAAAAATAGACTATGTACTAAAACAATTACAATAGTAATGTGGCTCATAAATATAAAGAGGCTGAACATATGATTTATTACCTAGGTCATAGAAATATCGTTTTCAATAGGTCATGTAACATGTAATCATTATTTCCCAGTATGCAAATGGTACCACATAACTTTATTAGTGTCTGTAGCCTTTTACATTGGAAAAAGCAAGTTATTCCTAATGGCAATGTACTAAACTGAGCTCCATAATCCTTGTATTTAGGAATATGTGTATTTAAAATTCTCTATATAACTTTATTATTCCGATTATATATTAATATGCATTAATGTATTAACCCATGGATTAGAGGCAAGCTTGTGTTGAACGTCCTGACAGACCATGACAATAGCTCTGACGAGCACACTTACATCAGAGAAGTGAGGGTCAGTATTCCACTTGCTGTGAATGTGATAAGAACAGTCTGTTTTATATGTGACTGTCTCCGAGTTATAATAAAACTTCTAGTACCTTGCTGCCCCGTCACTCTCCTCATTTCTCCTCTCTTTCGTAAAACGTCTTAAGGACGTTTTACACGAGCTGTACAGTTTTCTAACCCCTCCTGTGTACGGCTGTTTCCCCAGGCACTATGTACAAGACTCATCCTAGCAAGAAGAGAAGTATGTCATCTTCTCTAATCTCGAATCCACAGGGACTACTGCGATCAGGACTTCCTACAGGACATCCCTACAGGACCTGAGACCTTGTGCCCGATCTTTGGCGAAAGCAGATATCCCTTCGCTCGTTAAAACAGTTGCAGAACGCCAAGGAGAAATTTCAACTAAATGCGCGGCAGTGGGGTAGCGAACCTCCCTCTGCTCCTTTTGATGTCCTGCGAGGCGGTGCTATGATAGGCACTTCCCACGACTTTTGTTGCGGAGGTATAACAAACTTTTTTTTTTCTGTAGAGTAGTGCATTTATATTATTATTGCCATTATTATTGTTAAAATCTGCTAGATTTTAAATCACTTTACCGATGTGTTCTGGTTCATTTGGAGCAATTCAAACGACACACTTTCCAAAGCTTCTACAATTTCGTCTCACTGCTGAAATCCAATTTTATTCACATTCGTACCTGGCGCGATTTTATTAAATTTTCAAGACAAAATTAGAGGAACTACAGGGCTTCTAACACAAGGGAGAGCTTATCTGGACAACTGATTGTGGTAAACTTAAGTACAGCGATTTGAAATGTGGAAAGGTAATTGGATGTCACTAGAAACTAATGTGTAAAAGTATATAATTCCATATAAAAGCTAAGAAAGTCAAGCTAGTGTGCGTGCAAATAACAGGATAATTGCCATGTGATTGCGCTTGGGATCAAGGTTGCTATCAACAGGTTTACATTTAAGTTTATCGTACTAGATAAGCTTAAGTGCAAATTTTAATCCGTACACCCTGTGTTAAAAGATCTTGTTTTAGTTCGAACTCTTATTCTAGCTATTATTATTTCCAAATAAGTTGTTAATACCGCAATGATACTAAAAGTAAACACACCGCTTTAAGAATATATCTTAGAAACCAGGAATTTCTGCTTACGTGTTTATAACTGCAAGCGCATGAAAAAGTACTGCAAGCATCTATGAACCTCGACCAGTTGGCTTTAGCTATTGATTAAGCTGCTGACATCTTCCAGCATGGAACGTATTTCCACATTTCCGTATTTTTAGCTTTGTACTGTGTAATTATAACAGCTTGTTTTATATTGACGTTAATCCTAGGTTTGGTAAGGAGCAAAATGAATGCTAATGCAGGGCTAGGTTTTTGATCACCTGAAAATCTTTGAAAAATTGCCATAAAATGACTAAAGTATTCTCTAATGGTATAAATACAAAAATTAAGCAAAACTGCAATTTGTTTAATTTATTAAAATTAGGCTACTCAAAATTACAAATTAATTTATACATATAAATTTGTACCTAGGTATAACAATAATGATGAAATGTAGAGGAAAGCAAAATATTGTCCCCACGGCCGCAACTAGTTAGCGAAACCGGACGGACCCAAAAATACAATAGTTACTGTTTTCAATATTGCTGCTTCTGTAGGATTCCTTTCGTTATGTCTCGAAGGTGCGCCTTCGAGAATGTCCTACCCTAATTTGTGACCCATAAAAGAAGCGAGCGGTAGAGAGTCGAGCTGATTGAGTCCAGTCGCCGATGTGACAGAACGTTAAGAAATCTTCAGTGCACAGTCACAGTGAATAGCAAGTGAGTGAGTGAGTGTGTGTGTGTGTGTGTGTGTGTGTGTGTGTGTGTGTGTGTGTGTGTGTGTGTGTGTGTGTGTGTGGTGTTTTAGGGCCCGCCGACAACGAGGTCATTTGGGCCCGACAGTGAATAGCGTCGGGTGCAAGGCAGTGCAATACCATTTGTAATACATGGTGTCAATCTGGTACCGATAATATTTGACAGATCAATTGTGTTTTCCCTGAGTGTGAGCAATGGTGACTTACATGTAACGCTAGCGCTAACCTATTAATAGGCAAAGTGAGAATAGCAGCAACTGGTATTTTCAACTTTTCCATTAAATTTTAATTATGTCCTCTTCTTGCTTGAAGATTCTCAACATAAGCTCAACAAAATTGATTTTGAAGCAGGTTTCACAAGACTGTGTCATTGTTTTGAGTTCTGAGATTATCAAATTATACTCTAAATGTAGAGGACTTCAAAGCCTATGACAATGTTGGGGGTAATAGCAACCTAATTGAAAGTACTAATTTACGGGATATTTGAAAAACCAATCTGCTTTATCCCTAATTAGGGACATAATTCATAACTGTAATTATATTTGCTCTCTTGAGAATAGCCAACACTTACAAACATTTTCAAATTGACCATTAACCCCAAAATTAACTCCTAAAAGTGCGAAAAAGGGTACAAAATTACCCTTATTTCTTAGCCGAATAATGGTGTTTCTAATGTTTTAAAAGTCATCGTTCTTTATATACTAAATTTAAATATTATAAATAAATAAATAAAGAGACGAAGGGAAATTTCTCCCGTTTCCTTTTTACCCGCTTCGTATAGAGGACTTACACCCTCCTGAAATTCACAAATGAGTGACTGAGGTCAGACATAAGAGCCGATGACTCTGGATCCGTTAGAATACCCAGGTTGGGGGACCCGCCCAATACCTAGTATGAGGGTGAAGAAATGGATGACAAGAAATGTCCGTGAATTGGATGAAAAGAGAGTGATTATGGAGCATTTAATGCAAGGAAGGGCGGGAAAACTGAAGAACCCGGAGAAAGCCCACCCAGAGCCTGCTTTGTCCACCAGCAATAACACACACGGTCCACTGGGATAAAAACTGGGTCACCTAGTGAGGGGCGAGTGATATAGGGGATGGGCGTTTTCAGAGTCCGTGGTTCACTAAACCTTAAAGGTTAAACTTGGGCCTATAGCAGCACAGGCACATGTTAGCATGTGCATATAAATCCTTATCATGTTGTCTCAGCGTATAAAAAGTCCATTTATTAGGTGATTTTGTTCACTTTATGGTAAATCCTACTCTGAGGACAACAGTTTTCTGGTTCAGATATTTGATTGCCTTTTGCGGCCTTAGCCACTCATAGCCACGGACTCTGAAAACGTCCATCCCCTTGATGGGAGACGAAAGCAATAATGGAAAGTGGAATATTTTGTGTTGAAGAAAACGAAAAAATAAAATGCTTATTTTGCGTAAAATAATTGAAGTGTATGTATCAAGACTACATCGAACGAAATTTAGAAAATGTATCATATTGCTGATTCATGAAGACGTATTCTTTGAATAACGACGTTTAAAGTTATTGAAAATGACCTGGAAACATTGTTATTCGTCATTTAATTTTGCATTTATATCATTCCGTATTTGTTTAACTTGTATAAAGGTAAATGGTTTTGATAGAAGCAATTGGATAACGTCCAAACTTCGAGAACCTTGTTTGAAATAAAATGTGCCAAAAAGGTCACTAATAGAAGTGAGGCATAAAAATGGCTTGATACCTCTATGTGTTTTATTAAGTATATTTAAAGAAAGTCGTAGTGCATAAAAGCTACCACGAAATTCGGCAAACGTATCATATCATCTATTTCATTGCAATGTAGGTTTACAGGATCAAAGTATATTGCCTGAGCGGGTAGAAAGAAGCTTATCCATCATTTCCCCATCTGCTTACGGTTGGGCATTACTAATAATGTAAATCTGGCTGTATTCTGAGATCTAGAAACTAGCCCGCGCTGCAATATTAGTTTACGAAACGCTTGTGAGTTTAACGCCAACTAGACAATTTAAAGCAATGTTAGCTAAAAATGAAGTGGACTTCAGAAAAGATACTTTGTTTAATAAAATGGAGTGGTGAAAATTCCATATTTCAACACTGCTTAGCTCTCGCAAATTCTCTGAATGACTAATGAGGCTTTCAACAGATTGACGTAACAGAGCCATAGTTGCTCGTCATTCCATACAATATTAGTACAGTGGAGCCATTTGTGTGTCATTGTATGTGTGACAATCTGTCGAAAACCCCTAGATGTTGTGTTTGGGGGTGTTCAAATAACCTAAATTTAGGTTCAGAAGTGAGCGAACAACAGTTTCCAAATCACGGTACGGCACCGCGCAGTTAAGATTGTGGTTGAATAGAATAAATTGGCAAAATTTCGGGTCTACCCTAAATTCCGCCGTCTGTTGTGAGAATTTCATTCTATATGATTTTATATTACATGGATTAAAAATGAACTTCTGAGTATCCAAAAAAGAAGGATTTGTTTTAAGTGTTACAGTTCCTTTTTAAAACCGAAATCAGTCGATCGTTTTATGTCTGAGAGAGCGTGTGGTGCCTATTTAAAGAAGGTTGACAAAGCAACAGAATCAGATTTGTAAATAAGTCCATGTGTGGAATATTTTGAGACATTTCATGAAAAAGCAACAACCGACGATGTTAAAGAGCAAACCGATAATGACAATGCAACTATGTCAACCGAATTAAGAGTGAAGTGTGAGCTGAGTAGGGAAGTTCACATTTTAAATTTTTCTGATCACTTGGAGACGTAGTTTTATAAAACATGTACTAAGAGCAGTAATGATTCTACTGTCTGCATATAGCAATATGTTTCACAGAACAAATTTAGAAAATAGACAAAAATTTTATTGTATTTTCGATGGAAAAGTGTGACAAAATTGCGATTTCTGTGCAGCTGAAGCTTAGAGACCTTCACTATTAGCAAAAGCTAAATTTATTAATAGTCATAAATTTGTATGACGGGATGGATGGCCCAACATTCGCTTTTAAGAAAGTATTTTTATGCATAACATCTTTGGATCAGGTATTTACTATTTATCCTATGTTAGATTGGTCAGTCTACGAGATTTGAATCTGGAATCTCCGGAATGCGAGCTGCGATGGCCGTCTGAATTCGAACATATAGAAATGATTATTTTAATTATTTGCTTTGTTACAATATTGAGTTTTTATGTTTATTCAATAACATGAATACCTCATATATTCCTATGCAACTTTATATTCTGCCTGTATTTCTATATGTTAGGAATATGCATTAATAGGATTATGATGGGGTATAATTTTTTATATTTCAAGACTTTTTACCCTGCACTTTTCGTTCCGTCGATGATTTTTGTCTGAACGTTCTGCAGAAAGTACATTTATACATTTAAGCTTTTTTCCCTCTTGTAAGATGTCAGTCCACAATAAGGCACCTTGACATTTTAGTTAAGCTTAATATGGTAAAATACTTAGAACCATCGCTTTGTGAGTATATCATTGGTTTATTAAAAATCTGAGTTATCTGTAGCCTCAGTAACCTCAGTAATCCAATTTTAATTTATTTGCCTCTTTCTGTAAAAAATTTACTTCTGATGGATATTCAAATAAATCCCCATCATTATAGAGTGCGAGACAGCTTGACACTTGAATGGCGTTAGATTCTGTCGTGCCCTATCAGATCATCGATATTTATAACAAATTAATTCCAGGAAATATGAGTGGTATAATGTCTGAAGCAGTTGGTTATAAAAGAATGGAGGCAGGAGTAACCTTAAAGCCATTGTGCACAACTCTGCGGTTAATACCCTAATGGAAAACAGCTCCCACTTTTGCCACCTCAACAAACATCTAACCAACAAAGGCAACACAACCATTGTTCCACCTGAAGCTCCAAGTCGAAAAGCAAGGTGTTGCAGTAACTTAACAGAGAAGAAAAACTTCCAGAAACAGGTGTTCTTTTATAGCCCACCTTCTTTCGGCGTGCGCATTTCTCCAACTTCATGATATTACGTTGACAAGCTTGAAAGTTTGGGCACAAAACAATTGTGGAACTTGGAGAAGTTTTTTAATATAGTTGGGTAGAAAAGGAAAAATCAAAATTGAAAACTTCATCCATTTACATGCACCTTCTTTAGTACAAATGAAGCTTAGGTGTAGAATGTGCAAAATATATTGTCATAGCCTGTATTATTACTTTCAGTGTTAGTTATTTTCTATGTTATGGAATATTAACTCACCGGATATATCCAGAATCCGCTACTTACTAATATATTCCTAAATTTTAAAGTTGAAATCGCCTTAAATTTTACAAACAACTTACTTGAAGATACGAGGACTGTTCAATAAAGAATGATCATAACCTTTTACGATCATAATTTTTCGCACTAAAATTCAATTTATTATATTCTGTTAGCTTAATGTGAAACAAACACGCCATAGTAGTTTCATTGTTGGTACTCCTGGTTCCCGCCTGTGAGAACCAGGTAAGTTCAGACATGCTCAGTACCGCCTACTGCTGCAATGGAGGTAGCATGCAGTTAAAGTTTAAGTTAGAGGAAGATCCGGAGTTTCTTCCAAACGTAAACACTGATGATGAAACTTTGCTATATGATTTTGATCCTGAGAGCAAACAGCAAAGCTCAGTGTGGAAATCTCCTTCATCACCAAACCAAAAAAGCAAAATTGGTTGCTTGTGCTGGTAAAGTTATGGTCATCTCATTCTTTGATATTCACGGAATTGTTTATCGGCATGCTGTACCTGCACACACATCAGTAACTGGACGATACTACAGGGATGTCCTAAAAACATTGAAAGTCCATTTCAGGCGCCAAAGACCACATTTCAATGAAGAAGGCTGGATGCTGTACCAAGATAATGCGCGGCCGCATATTGCCAACGTTGTGGCTGAATACCTAGCAAAAATCGACTTGAAGTTCATCCGGCACCCTCCCTATAGTCCGGATTTCACCCCAGGTGACTTTTTCTATTCCCTAACTTGAAGAAAAGCCTTCCTGGGAGGCATTATCCATCACCAGAAGCATTGGTGAAGGCTGCGGAGGCGATTTTGAAGGATCTCTCAAAAATGGTTTCCAGCATGTCTTTGAAGACTGGCAGAAACGTTAGGACAAGTGCATCGCATTCAGAGGGGACTATTTTGAGAAGAACCATCAAAATTATGAGGATGAGTAAAGGTACGTTGTCAAAAAAAAGGTGTGATCATTCTATATTGAACAGCCCGCGTAGGTAAATCAAATTATGAATATGATATACCTTTTGACGCATTAAAAGCTATATGTTCCTTTATATATGTGCCCTCAATTGAAACATACATTTTTATGTAGCATATCTACCAAATTTGATAAAAACTTAATTATTATATACCTTTGAATTCATTTCTAACTTCCAAGATCTGACAACAAACTGTAGATGGACTGCTTAACACTATCAGTGGATAGAATAAGTATCATTCCAGTAGAATTTCATGTAAAGCTCTTATTTTAATCCATATCGCTAGCATCTAGCATAATATAGCAACATCTAGAATTTTACACTCTTCTAAGATTAGAGTAAAATATTTACGAATAAACATGCTTCGTCATGAAGTATGAAATAGACCTCATAGTTCAACTTTATTAGTTTGTCGTTGAATATGTGCTATTACTTAAAGCTATGCGCAAAATGCATCGAAATTCATGCGTGAACCATAAGAGAGTATGATAGAATTTCAACAAGTTAAACCCTTATGGTTGAAAGTCTTAAATAATGATGTTAACATCAAGCCCAAAAGTAAAGTTCGTCCGTTTATTTTAATTTACCTTTACCAAATTATGACATTTATGGATACTGCTGAATGCGTTTCCACCATAACAAATGAAAGTACCATTGTGCAATATATATGCATAAGACAAAAGACAAGTGCAAAGGAGAGTAAAATTATGGTTATCAGGAAAGATATATGAATGACACTCCGACGTATCTAGGACCTTCTACTCTTTTCAAAATTAAATCCAAATTAATTGCAAGTCTGTCACATTCGTTTAAAGTGGGTGAGAACTTGAATCTGTATTCAGACTATATATAAACATAATGCATGAAAAATCAATTTGATTGGAAGGTATATATAATAATGTGCTCCAATTGGGATAAAACGGCGAAATAGGTATTATTTTAAGGATGAAGGAACCAAGTAATTTTTTTAAGTTCATAAACTCATTTAACTTCAGATGCTGATAATTTCATGAATGATTGTAAGATAATCCACAAAGTATCATATATTTGATCGATCACAATACTATTTGTCATAAATTATATTTATCCCACATAATTACAACTATAATAACTATTTATAATGCTAAATTACTTACGTTCACCAAAAGATTCATGCTTAGAAAGGCAGAACGTCTCCTACCTGAAATGAAAAGTAAACATATTTTCAGACAAACCCTGGCAGTAATCCGGATACACTTGGGTCTAATTCTTAGATTATTTCTCAAAATACACAACACACATTTGATATGAAGCAGTCACTTATTTTTTATAAATTAATTGCTTGATTTAACAATTTAAGTTTCATAATTTTGGAAGAGAAACATGGAAGAAGAAAACAAAGAAGAAGAAACACCAAAACATTTAGTAATAGAAGCATATGCTGATAAAAATTATTGCAGTGCAAAATTTTGAAAAAGCTCTTAGAAAGTAGAGATGGTAAAATGTAATGGGTGAAGTGAATGAAAAATAGACTTTATCTTTATATTGCAGCTTCCAAGAATTAAGTTATAACGTGTAGCTTTAGCTTAAATATATATGAGTGAAATGGGTATAATGCCTCCAAGTTAAGTCGGAAAGCTAGCCTTAGCACATTCTCAAAGCACATGCAAGACTCCTGAAAATCTAATGAAACCACTACATTGTTTAAATATATGTTCTGTTATTGGAAAACGAAACGCAATAGTCATTCAGGAGACTAACATACCTCAATGCATCGTACATAAACTAGCGGGAACTTTTGTTCGAATCTAAAAGCTTCATAAGTATGACGTATGCTCCATCGTGTGCAATTTGGATGTGGACTTTTCTGAAGACCCTGTCATAGTTGCATATCCGCTTTCGCCAATTAATGGTACATCTGTGCGTCCCTGATTCAAAACACAATAAAGAACATAACTTTGAAAGACTCAGTTCTCATGAGTTGATCTTGCCTACTGCACATTAAATCGTAATTTCTCTTTCGAGTTACCTATAAACTATGCATTTAAGCTGCAGAAACCTTTTAGATTTTTCGTATCCGTAACCATGATTTGCATGCTTTGGAATATGAATGTGTGTACAATGTATATATTCCATTGCTTAAGGGAAATTTTATGCTCGCCCCAGTGAACTTTTGCTTCATTTTTATATTGGTGTGCCTCAGGAAACTTATTCTACCAGTGCACCTTGTGAATAATCTTTTCAATGTTGTGGGATCAATCCCTAGATCTCTCGTAGTCTCCCAATGGAATACTCGATCCGCTAAAATCGTTAAATAAAAGTATTACTTGTACATTGATCGTTACTTAGAGCTCACCTCTTCTTTCAGTAGCATTGGTCAGGATATTCAGTCAGCCAATCGACATTTTCTTCTGACAGCCTAAAAGGACAACAATACTCCTCTTTGTGTATTGTTATCCGTTTTCTGTGAAAGTGACGGTTATGAACATCATAAAATCTTCAGTCTACTAGCGGATAGTGGAACAGACTGACTTAAGCATGGTCAAAGCCTCACTTGAAATTCTTAGTCTTACAACTAAAAGAAAGAGAGAAAAGGAAAACAAGAGATTGCTTGATGGATAGAGTCAACATGAAAAATTCAATGCCATGGCCGGGATTTGAGCCACGGATCTCCTGGTTTCCGTCCAGTCGCTCTAACCCATTGAGCTACCATGGTCAACGTGCTGCCCCGACATTAAACTGTCCATTCGACTCATATATTTTCCCGGTAGACCATAGGGGCTCTCGCATCCGAGATACACCATTTTTGTGGCGACTTACTCTCGTAAGTACTTGAGTCCCAGGCTTCATCAAATGGAGAATTGAATGTCAGGACGGTACGTTGGCCATGCTAGCTCAATGGGTTAGAGCGACTGGACGGAAACCAGGAGATCCGTGGTTCAAATCCCGGCCAAGGCATTGAATTTTTCATGTTGACTCTATCCATCAAAAGCCTTAGCCTACATACGGCTAGTGTGAAGAGATGATTAATTTCCATCAATTAACTAATAAAAAGAGATTGCCTATTTATTAACACATTTTGTAATTTAAACAGGAAAATTGGGGCAACAGACTGATGTAATGCTTTAGCTTAATTCGACTGGGTTTTCTTACAGCCATATACAGTAATTGAATTAAAAATAATTTTTATTCACTAAGTCGTAAATATAAACTTGAAATATTCTAGTTTTAGCAACACCTTAGATATTCACTTCGTTCGAATGCGCTCTACGCAATTATAATAATTATATGTCAAAATCAAACCGTTAAAGGTGTGTAGCATCGACGGTAACCAAAAAATGGATTCGAGTTGTCAAGGAAGAAAACTCCACAAGACTCAAAATAAACGCCGTTTTGGCTGCACGCAGTGGACCCGTTCAAATCACAGTGAAAAATACTCAAAAGCATGCTGTAGTGATTATTATTAATCCAGAGTTCGAGAAGGGTAATAATTCCGTGAGTTTAGAATTAAATTTAAATGGGAAATGTTCAGAATGTCATTTATAAGTCATTCTTCCGTCAACAGAATTTGTTACACATGTTGTAAGAGAAGTACTTGAGGCATTTAAGCAATAACTCCCTCTCTCTTAAATAAAGCCATTCATAAAAGTAAAATTGCCATGAAAGCTAATAAAAATAATATAGAAAGAATATGGGTGCAAATCACCGTCGTACTATTACAGAAAGAAATGCGAGAGGATAATATCGTCGTTTGTTAAAAGTTTGTCACCAGCAAACACAATGTATAACTAAACAAATTCTGATGTATATTATAATTTCTAATATAATTTATTATAGTTTCGTTAACTAAGGAAACACAATAGATCATTTAAACTTACAATTACATGTTAAAATGAGTTAATTGCTTGAGAAGAACACTAAATGTGCGGACTTGTGTTGAGAGATTGCTCCCAAAGTGAGAACAAAAGTATAACAAGCGTTATAGCAACTAAAGTCTCAACAAAGCGCTGACAGAATTAAAGTGTAAATAGGGTTTAACGAAGAACTCGGCTAGAAAAACATAGTAAAGAAAGCGAAGTAAACGACAAACAAATGTAAATTGCGAGAGAAGTCCTAAAAATCGAAAGAAGAATAGAGAATATGGAAGATAAAATCGAAGATATAACCCGTCGATTTCAAAAGTTAAAGAAACGTAGATGGGGTTGCGAAACGTGAAGTACGAGATCTTTTAGAAGATAACTTAGAAATGGAGGTTAGAGGATATGAGCTCTGTGATGCTTTACACTTTGGGAAGGGAAGTGGGAGAAGAAAAATATTAGTATGAAAATAAGCGGCGATGAAACATGAGATAAATTTAAAGTACACTGGCATTTTTATCGAGAGAGAATTAAGCTACCTTTTGACTTTCCCAGGCAACTGCATGTGAGATTTTTTGTGGACAGCACGGCGCAGGGACGGGTTTTCTCCGGGGTTTCCTATTTCCCCACCATTATTCCACTAATATCTCCATTATCACCTTTTATTCTATGTATATCACCCTCATTCTGGCATCTACTTCTCCTACTCTCATGCCAGGCATCGGGCTGATCACCCATCCTGGGTTCTCATGTGATCCAGTGTTCCTGCTCCTCAACCCGACGCCTAAAAGCATATGGGCTACAGGAGGAAGAATCCCCTAAGACCACAAACTGCTAAATACATCAATAAATACATAAGTAAATACATAAATAAATATATAAATACGTGAATTAATAAATGAACAAATAATTAAATAAATGAACAAACAAACAAACGAACGAACAACCAAGCAAGCAAGCAAACAATCAAACAAATAAATTAATAACAATCTGCAATACCATGCCCTGGAACCTAATTCCTAAAGCCAGACTATAAGTATTCCAAATTTTTATATTTATTAACTTTTATGTAATTTATACAATTTGTTTACATATATTAAAACTACTCCTACTAAAAATAAAAAAAATTAAAATACTAATACACCTCAATATATAACTTGTTCTTCTAAGCAGAAAACATATTTAAACTTTCTTTCTCCTTATTTTCACCCCTTTCCCATTTTAATACATATAACTTTAATTAAACACTAAACTAAAATTAGCAATGGAAAAAAATATTGACACTACATAATTTATCACTAGTATCTAGTAAAAATAACTAGTATCCTCCTATTAATAAAACAAAAAAACAAACAAAAAATCTACCCATGGAGAAAATAACAGGAAGAAACACACTTGCTGGGAGGGGAGGAGAAGCTATGCATAAAATAAAGAAGTTAGGATATGTTAAGATGAAAAAAGGCAGGTGGCGGACAGAAGAGGGCAGAGATGTTAGGTTATACCTACAGAAAAACAAAGCGAACTCATAAGTCAGAAACTCTGCGTCTTGTGACAAAACAACTGAAGTGGGGTAAGAACATGTGGCGAAAGAAGAAAGAGAAGGGGATAAAGAATGGTAGCGGAAGTTAGTAATGAAATGAAAAATAGAAAACTTTTAATTCAAATGAAAGTGGGCAAGAAAGGCAATAACACAGAGGCAAGAGCAAGTTCAAAATCTAGAATGAATTATAAATTAATCAGAAAAAAGGATCTAGTATAACAACAAGCTAGATATACCAGTATAATACTAGGCAATGGTCACACAAAAATTTATAAGCAGAATTTGTGCATTCGCGTAGAAGATAACTACTAAAACAAGAAACCATCTAACATATTTTCTTCTAAGGGAAACATAGTATTCTAAATGATTGCACCGATGGAAATGTATTCCGGATATAATATGTGCTGCAGAATTGACATAATGGCAAAAGTGTCGGGGCCCAGTTCAGACGTAGCCTAGGTTGCATTCTCTTTGGCACTTCTATCAGATCCATGAATTGCTTCAGTTATTATTGAAGTAGTAGTTTATAATGCATCCCTCCCCATAGAGTCTACTTCGGTAGGTACGGGATTGGCGATCCGGGTTCCGGGCCATATCTCTCGATTCTGTGCCTCTGAATGGTGGGAGAGCTATTCCTAAACGCCCATGCTACTTAGATCCACATAAGTGTTTGATCCTAACCTCCCCGAACACAAGTCTAATGGATGCCTAGCACAGCAAGTGGAAGGGTGACTGGGTAATGTATAAGTTCCAGCTGCTGGTTCTCATGTAGGATTGTGTTCGTATCCGCTGATAAAGGTCAGTTCCGGGAAGGGGCCATTGCATGAGTTGATGCACTCCTGAAGCCGATCGTGTCCCTCTGTCTTTACATTGGGAGGTGAGACCCTGAGGTGAGTAAGGTCCAGCCCGGGACTCTCACCTAAGCCAGGGTGGCGCCATCGGAATGGCGATTTGAGCACGCCATCGGAGACGTTTGTAAAGGTGGTGGATAATGTCACTATGAATACGAAAAAAAAACAGTTAAAGCAGTATAAAGGAAATAGTTGAGTGCGGTCCTTGCTACATAGTGGTAAAAAACAGAAGAAGGAAGGAATTTTACATAAGTGAATCCACTTGTTATACAAAACAGTCTTGATAATATATTTGGTACGGTAAAGTCATGTACAAAATCAAGAAATGGCACGCTGCTGGTGGAAGCAATATTAACATCCAGGCAGCTAAGATACAGAAGGTTACTAGGTTGGGCAGTTATCCTATACAGGTAGAATTATACAGGACCCTTAATTTCTCGCGCGGTGTTGTAAACACTCGTGCGTTGGACGGTATCTCCAACGAGGATATTCAGGTAAACCTTCAAGAACCTACTCGAACCACGTTCCTGATATTTGATTTGGTGGATCTCCAACCAAAAATAAAGCTAGGGTATGAAGTAATTGAGGTTGGGCCATATATACTAAATCCCCTAAGATGCCTTAAGTGTCGGCGCTTTGGTCACACAAGTGTCTTCTGCAATGGTGTACGTACATGTGTCAGCTGCGGAAGCGTTTTGTATTAAGATGCATGTAGATCCCTCCAGCATGCGTTAACTGTAGCGGTGTTTTCGAGTTCACGAGAACGGCCGTGATATGTAGAGGAGCGTGCGTTTCAGAAGACCCGGTTAAAGAGAAGGTATCATTCTCGGAATCTCGGAGACTTCTTCGTTTACACAAGTAGGTTCCCGCAATTACAGCTCCGTGGCGGCTAAACCTTCACAAAAACGGAAACTGGTACCCAAACATGTGATATGAACGGGGCCATCATATCAGAGAAAGATCTTGTGCCTAGGTCCCCACCAATGGATTTGTAATGTGCACATACACCTGTATCCACTCCTGCTTAGACTACTGCCAATAATAATAGCTCAGTTAGGTTGCCCGCCAAACCCTCAACGTCAAAGAATGAAACCGACCCGCCTGTTATATATGAAGCACGAGCAAAATGTTTTAAGATCAGGTATGGCAGAACCGACTTCTTGAAGGAAGCAACGAAATCTTCTCCCACTAAGACCAAGGAGATAAAGGAGCCCATTACCATTTCCTCCATCATCTTCTGAGGAGTCATCTGAAGAGAATTCAGATCGACGACATTCATCTTCGTCGGTCATAATTTCCAATCGGCTCGAAGCTCTAGAATGGAAATTTCAATAGAGGACATGGAGTGGGAAGATCCTGACCTTGCAGCCAGAATGACAGCGAAGCAAACGCAGGATAAACTTGCCGAAAGGAGTGTTAGCCCTAGACCAAAGAAAAAGGGCAAATGGCCCACCGCTCAAATCTAAATACTATGCATAAACATTTGACATGTTATCTCATTACTGTTGCCATGGCTATCCTACAATGCAGCATATGAGGTTTAAGAGTATCTCAACCAGAACTCGAACTTTTGTTTAATAAGCACGACCCCCTGTTTGAATTGTTAAAAGAGACTAACGGACGTCCACAAGACCATTTTAAAATCAGATGGTATACACCACTAAGATGTGATATTGAAACAGAAGAGGGCATTCCTGAGCAAAGGGTACTATGATGCTACTGAGGGATGATAAAATTTTAGAGCCTATACAGTTACACTCTGACATGTTCTGTATTTGCAATATATATACAACCTCCATCTAATGACCTCTGCTCAACAGACTTAAATGTGGTTTTGCAAACATCAACACCGTTTCTCTTAGTGGGAGACGTAAATGCCCCTCACCCACTTTGGGGCTCAAGTCGGTCATGTTCGAGAAGGAAACTTATTGCAAGATTTTTGGAGAGCAATAACTTGGTTCTCCTGAACACCAGAGAAATTACGTTCCTTTTCGACTGCTTTAACACCTATTCCAAAATTGATTTGGCGGTTTGTTAAAACCAGTTAGCACGTTCACTACAGTGGAATGTCATCTCTGACTTGTATTCTAGTGACCATTTTCCACATCTTCATAGTGCCTTAGCTCACGATGTGTCTCCCTCGCGCATAGCTAGCTGGCACTTTGATCATGCCAACTGGCACCTTTAGACCCAGTTGGCAGTTTTAAATTACGAGCACGAATCTGTGACTATTTTAGTTGATAATCCCACAGAGAACGTTATTTCCGCTGCAGAACAGTTTACTTTCCGTCCGGCTACCTGTTCCCGTCGATTTCCTCTCCCATGGTGGACGACTGACTGCCGAAATGCTATTCATGCTCGTAGGCGTGTTCTAAGGATATTCCAAGGACACCTTATAGTATTGTGACCTTGTGGGTTCGTGGAATAAAAAGTCCAATTACACAAACTCAACAATGTTCTTTATTTCCCCCGACTTACAGTTAAACTCTTGCCAATTACACAGAATTACTTGCTGCACCCATTTACAATTCACCAGTTCGTCCGTTACAATTTCCTTGTACTCGCGATTACATAAACTCCGATGCACATACCAGTTACGTACAGTCTTCCGTTGCACAATCCTTTCGTACATTAACACGTCACTGACTAACACTGCCTTCTTACACCAAGAACTGTCCTCATTCACACACTAGCCAACCGACTGACTAACTAAACCAACAACTGACTCAACTCACTAACTCCTCTGTCTGACTGTAACTTTCTTTATATAGGAATATCGCCGGTTTCTCGTGTTTACAGGATTGTTCTAGTAACAGAAAGATCGAGAAACAGGTGTAGAGAAAAACAGGCGACACAGTCATGTTTTTTCCCTGACCACAGTCTGTCACCACCACAAGACAAACGAGGAGGAGTTGTGGCTAACCGAACCTCCCCTACCTTCCGCTGCCAGCTGCTTTCACAGGGTGTTTCAGCGCTCCCGTTACAGTATGTAACCTAATTGAATACAAGAAAGCGCGTGCAAAGTGTAGGAAAATAATTAAGGTTAGCAAAAGGACCTCATGTAACAATTTTGTATCATATTTTAACAGACATTCCCCTTTCTGAGTTGTATGGGATGAGCTAAGGCGAGTGGCCGGAAAATCGACCCACATGCCAATTGCTGGGTTAAAAACATCTAGAGGGGTTATTTTTGATCCGTTTGATGTGGCTACCATCTTCGGCAGTACTATCGCTCAAGTGTCTAGCACAAATAACTATGCTCCTGAGTTCCTCTCAATAGGTAGAATCCCAAGGTTTCGTCGTTCCTTCCAGAAAACTTGAAGATTCATTTTACCTTGGCTGACTTAGAACACGCTCTTTCATCTTCGCGACTATAAGCACCAGGACCGGACGAAATCCACGTTCAAATGTATAATATCTCTCACCTGGAGGTAAGGCATTCCTGCCCGAGGTTTATAACCGTGTTTGGGTTGATCCACTTTTCCTGATAAGTAGCGAAAATCCACCTATTTTGAAATCTGGAAAGGACGGTCACCTACCTTTTAGCTACCGTCCTATTTATCTCAGTAATATTGTGTGTAAGGTGAGGAAACGCATTATTAATGGGCGGTTATTAACACACAACTTATTAATATCCAATGCGGTTTTTGACAACACCGTTCAACAGTGGTTCATCTTGTGTCTAGGTTGACACAGATTATGAACGGATTCCTTTAGAACTGTCACACCGTAGGAATATTATTTGACCTTAAGAAGACTTATGACACGCGTTGGCCGTTCTGTTGGTGGCAAGAGTTGTCTGCTCACCGCGGAGATGAACTTAAGACATTGAATGAACTTCTGACTCCTTGGGTTACTTCCTGTCCGTTCATCTCGTCGAGAGGAGGTGAGTTTGGCTCGGTTGCGCATTGGTCATTTCTTTTTACACATTGTTTTTTGTTTAGAATAGAGCCCGCTCCAGTTCGTCCGTTTTGCAACGAAGCTTTATCCGTCCGTCACGTGTTACTAGAGTGTGTTTGCCTAGCACACCTTCGAACTTCTCTGCAGCTGCCGGTCAGCTTTACAAAGATGCTGGCGGATGACAACACAGCTGCGGAGAACATTTTAAGAGTTTTTCTAAGTTGAATTCTAGAATTTAGTGGAGAATGGTTGTTTTTGTCTTTTGGCCTTATATTTTTATTGTTTTCTTTGGATAATGTCTTAATTATGTACATGAATGATATTTGTGATTTTATATACGGATTTATTAATTTTTAGTATTGCTTATATCTGGTATTTACCACGAATGGGTTTTTAAAGGGAACTGATAACCCCTGCACTTGGGCATCCTTATATACATCTATCTATAATGCATCCCTAAAAACTAATTTCATGGAATGAGAGTCTCAAACTACGAACTACCCAGCTATAAGCCAAATCATTACGAGCTTGTTTGCTAACTGATGGGAATAAAATGCAAGAATATTTGTGCTTTACAGCAGTAATGTTTTACGCCACTTTTACCATAAGGCTACAACACAAAGCGATGATACGATAAGTGAAATTATATTAGGGAAACGAATTTTGGGAAGTAAATGTTCCCGGCCTAATTTAAGGATAGCTTGCCGGTATTTGCCAGATTTGGGTACTTAAGGAAATCTTTAAGAAACCTCAGTCATGGAGGGCGAACCTGGGGGATTTGAAACACGGACCTTCCGAATGCAAAAGTTACCGTGGTGTCACCTCGTTCGGTTACGAGCTTTGTGATTCGATGTCAGCGCGGTACTGGATATTCCTTTCATTCAGCCAGAATGATACACAACAGGAAGAAGTCAGCTCAAATACATTATTTCGGCTGCAGTTTCATAAAGTATTTATAGTAGAGTGCTGACCGTTGAAACAATACTCTACGAACGAGTTGTGAAGAGAGGGTGATGTCTGTTTATATTGCCTCGTAAATCTTCCCAAAGGAAAGCTACTAGCTGCCTATTTCGTTGTTTGGACGAATAAATGGATTTAAAATGTTCTAAGGCATTTTATCTACTAATTCGTTCTTTTCTAGGAAAGACTATTTATAGACGCGATTTCTGGCGACGTGGCCGTATATAACTGTTTCCTTGTGTATAATATATAGAATATACGTCGGAAAAAGAAAAGAAAACGGAAGATTATGGCTTACTATTAGGTCAGCTTAGGTAGCAACTGTGATTAAATGATTAACAAATCATGCTAAGTTTCCCGGCAGGTCGCGAGTGCGGAAAGTATTGATTTTCTAATAAGAAGAATGGCTCAAAAAATAGAAATGTTATTTCTGCTTTGGACTACACTTAGTTCACTTTAGTTTGCTACTGTAAAATAGCAAGGCTTGGCAATTATAAATTACATTGAAAACATGGCTGTTTTATCTCCAATTAGAAACAGTACATTACTGTTAGATTTTCAAAAGTATAGACAACACGTCACTTCCATCAGCAATTAAGAAACAGCAATGATAGCAAGGAAGGAAGAGAGGAAGGGAGAAATGGAGGTAGAGAGATTACGCCAATTTCAGCTTAGGATATATTCTCTTCCTGCGGAATAAGTACCCTGCAAACAGTATTACAATTCAGCATGCAGATTTTCTCTTTATTCTTTTGTACCAAGTACAGACAACTTTATTTTAGGATATCCATAAACCCGGCTACTAAATTAACTTATATTTGAACTATACAAGAAGAATAGTACTGTGTTAACAGTTATTTGTTTGCAATGATATAAAGCACGATGTCTAAGCCGAAAACTGATAAGAAAAAGTGAAATATTATATCATAAAACAGGAATCAGTCCACTTGAGCATCAAGTGATCGAAACTTTTACGCTCTGGATTAAAAATAAACATTTTCAAATAATTATTGTGATATCATATAATCCAGTATTATCGTACAGTTCCAATATTAACGCGTGTCATGTAACAGCCGACATCGTCATTTAGAAGTTTAGAAAGCATTTTCCGGAATTAATCCGCACATCACTCTTGCTTGTAAATAAATGTAAGACCTACTTTTTTAAAATGTACCAGAATGTTTTTGAAACAAAGAAATCAAAGGCAAAAACAAATCTTGTTCTTATTTACAAGTACTCTAAAAATCAAAGGAACCGCATTTTTGTAGTACCAGCTCTTAAACTGCTATCCTCATAGTAATTTTTATGGCATGTTTCCAAGACCTGTCACAAAGGATAACTTTTTATGAACGACCAACTTTTAATGATACATGATGGATTATAACGTAGTGAATACTGTTTTGAAGTTCCTCGGATGAAATCCGAGGTGCGGTTTGCCGATTTTAAGCTGCAGCCGCTTAAGCCGCTAGCTATGTTAAGCCTGTTAAATGTAGCCCTGTGAAACAGCAAGAAGCTTTGCGCGGTTAGGATTTCATTTTAAGCTGGACTTTCTTTCGTCTGCTTGCAGCGCAATAACTCCTGCTTTTCTGTAGTGTAATTAGTGCAATAGCGCCAGATGATACCCAACATAATGATTTTATAGGAACTTTTAATTAAGCTAAAGATTAAACATGTTTGACCCGTTGTAGACAAATGTGGTTTGAAATTAAGAATCATTAAGCGAAATAAATTACCCTAAGCTGTCTTTTACCGAGCAAGATGGCTCCACATTGACGTACGATTCGCGCTAAATTTCTGTTCAACACCCAATCTGACTTTGGGTTTTTTGTGGCAAAATAGGATGGTTTCTCATCTACCATGATTTCCATTCCAACGTTTAGCTTTCCTTCCATTTTCTTCTGATCCCTTAGCTGTTGTTCTAAGTTTCATGGTGTATGTAATGCTGGACAGATGAAGCGGTGCTTGCCCAAAGCAGCTTGCCCAAAGCAGCTTGGCCCATAAACACTGCATCGTGGACAGCTCTCTAGGTAGCTTCAAAAATGGGACGGTTCTCCAAGCTAAGGAAGTAATAGGGATTTTCGTGCATCTCTGTAGCCACTCTGCTCTCTCTTTACCTCCTGCGTTTCCTGCATTATATCTCCTCCTCCTGGGTGCGGTAGCCCTATAACTGATCTATATAGTAGTAGTAGGCGAAGTGTACCACATCGCATTATAACCCATACTTATATTTAATAGGTGCCTTTTTAGTTCTAAATATTAATTTACTTGCAGAATTGTTTGCATATATTCGATTAAGATAAAATACAAGTTTATACTATTAATTCCTCTTAAAACATAGTAACGGTTTTCTAAATTAAATAAATGGAAGTATTCAATAATGCATCGTTACGTATATCAACTAAGTTCTTCGCTATTTTCCCCATGTCAAAGTTAAAGGCAGCATATAGAGCGTTACAGACGCATCCTGATTCCAAAGTTCCTCAGGTCTTTGTTTTAAGATAAGCAATGTTTTAGAAATTGATGAGAGGAACAGCGTATAAATCACTTTATGGAAGGTTCCCAGGTGTTGAAATCGGAGAAAAGTCATACTTAACAGAAGAGATACTAGGGGCACTATTTATATTTTGAGCCTTGGCAACCCTGAATACTGTAGATGCCATCTGAAGTTTATAATGGAAAGTTTAGCGTTGTTGATCATGATCTACTCAAGGCATTTTGTCAATTGAGCGTAATTTAATTACATTAACTTGAAAATTGT
This sequence comes from Mantis religiosa, assembly GCA_030765055.1. Classification (NCBI taxonomy): domain Eukaryota; kingdom Metazoa; phylum Arthropoda; class Insecta; order Mantodea; family Mantidae; genus Mantis; species Mantis religiosa. The sequence goes on along the minus strand of CM060950.1, from coordinate 262,559,207 downwards.
GTGTCAACAAAATCATGGAATTAACTTGTGAAAATGTTCGTGCAATGATTTATTACATCATTCGATGTGGATTATCTAGACAAGAGTGCATCGATCAAATAACTTCCACATTTGGGGACGAGGCTCCATCATTTGCCACTGTGGAAGGCTGGTACAACGAATTTAATCGTGGCCACCATTCGCTCAATGATGAAATTCGTGAAGGTCATCCAAAATCAGTTTTGTACTAGAAAACACTTAAGCTGTGCAAAAACTAATAATTCAAGACTGTCATGCGACATTTTGTGACATTAGTTCCACCAGCACACATAAAATATTGCATGATTATTTAGCCTTGAAAAACTCTTGCTCTTGTTGAATCCCACATTATTTGACGCAACATCAAAATGGTGCTCGTGTGTTTGATGTACAAAAATGCTCAAGAATTACAATGGTGACGCCTCAAAAGACGTATATAACAGTGTAACACATAAGCCATCGGTCTATGCGTATGAGAGGAACGTAAACAGCAGTCGACTGTATGGCCGTTTGAAGATGAAGCAAATCCAATAAAAGTTGTTGCACTCGAATTAAATGGTCGCCTGCTTTTTCACCATAACTGGCCATGTGGCAACAGACATGTAGAGGAAGTAAAACAGTCAATGCCGAATGGTACACTATCATTTGTTTGCCGGAAGTCTTTGGTGAAGTAAGGAAAACCAAGAATCGTAGTATCGTTGTTCATCAAGACATTGCGAGCGCACACACATCTCGTCTAAGAACAGAGTATTCGAAGACTCAAAAATTCGAGCTGAAGGGTCATCCGCCATACACTTCTATTTGAAAACCAATATTTTGTTTCTGAACATAAAGATTAAATTGCGTGGGCAAAGTTTTGTCGGCAGAAGAAGCCACTGATGCCCTCAAAAAGCATGTCTTGGAGGTGCCTCAAGAAGACCGCAATACACGCTTTGACAAATGGATCAAACGGATGCAAAAAGTGTATTGATCATAAAGGTGAAAATTTTGAAAAACAATAAAGCAGTCTTCAATCAGAAATTACTTTGTTTTTAATTATTATCTAAAATATAAATAGTGTCCCTCGTAAAAATGCAGTTTTGGAACTGACAAATACAAAATTATACTCCATGTAGTGTATATAAATGAGAGTGACCTTTTCAAAGTTTATGTAAATAAATAATGAATACTTATTTATTAATTTTCATTGGCTATATAGCGTATTGTAATTATTACCCTTTGGATTACTGTAAATGAAATGAGCAGTGTTTAACGCCCGCTTTTACTACATACGGCACCGCAGGCGATTTTGGATTACTGCGATTATCATCATCATCATCATCATCATCATCATCATCATCATCATCATCATCATCATCATCATCATCATCATCATCATCATCATCGTCGTCGTCATCGTCATCATCACCACCACCACCATTATTATCCGAAAACAAATCTGATGTGTTGCACTCACGTGACTTTCTTTACTTTTGTACACACTTACTTCAAAAGGTTTAGTCGTCTACTTCAAGTTAATCCTCCCCAGGGTCTACTTCGGCAGGTACGGGATTAGCGACCTGGGCGTCCAGAGCCAAATTTCTCGATTGGGTGCCTCTGATGGTGAGAGAGCTATTGCCAAACGCCCAAACTTCTTTGGTCCACATCCGTGTTTAACCCCAAAACTTTAACCTTCCTGAGCACAAGTCTGATGCTATCATGCAGGAGCCCCTCATTATCATGTATGCCTGTGTTCGTATCTGCTGATAAAGATCAGTCCCGGGGTACATTGCGTTAGCTGATGCACTTCTGGAGGCGACTGGGTCTCTCTGTACATTGGTGGGTAAGACCCCGAGGCAAGTAAGGTCTTGGCCAGGACTCCTATCTAAGCCGGGGTGGCGCCAAAGATGTGCGCACGCCATCAGAGAAGTTTGCAATGGTGGAGGTTATAGACGCTATGAGTGAATTAATCAATTCCTGTAGTTCCTTAAGTGGAACATAGGGCCTGCTGAACCTCGAAACCCGTAAGCAAAGGGTTGAGGATCAAAGGTTTCATGATCAGAGAGATTGCGGGAAGATCAGCTCATTGCCGGAATGCTAAGTTCGAGAGAGTTGAGGTGAGAAGAAAGATAATGATGGAGCAATCGGTAGAATGCTGGTGGAGGAAACCGAAGTATCCGAAGAAAACCCACCCCAGCGCCATGTGGTGCACCACAAATCTCACTTTGCGGTGGCCTGGGATCGAACACGGTCCACCTTGCTGAGAGCCAAGAGGTCTAACCACTCAGCCATGGCACGGCGCAGTCGCTAAGGGAACAGATACAAAATAAATAAAAGAATTAAAAACAGTGGAAAGGAATTGGGTGAGTCTTGTGGTCCTTGATGTATTGTTATTAATACAAATAAGGAAGGTTGGAAATTTACCACCGTGAACCCGTTTATTATTCAGAAGTATTTAGATAACATCGCTAGTCCTGTAAAACCATGTATTCGATCTCGCAATGACACGCTCCTGGTCAAAGTTGTTTCACCGACATAGGCTGCCAAAGTTTTGAAAGCCATTATGCTTGCGAGTTAACCGGTGCGCGTTGAAATGCATAGGACTGAACTCCTCACGTGATGTTGTAAACAGCAGTGCATTGGGTGGAAAGTCCAATGAGGAGAATCAGAAAAATTTGGTGGATCAAGGTGTGACCAGTGTATAGCGAGTCCACTGCAAAGAACGGGATGAACTGCACCCTGTTTCACACCTTTGATCGGGTGGATCTCCCGCAAATAATCTGGGCGGGATATGAAGCTATTAAGGTGAGGCAGTATATACCCAATCCATTGAGGTGTTACAAATGCCAGCGCTTTGGCCACACGACTGATTCCTGCAATCGAGTTGCTACCTGCGTTGACTGTAAGGAGACCAAGAATGTGATGCTTGTACTTCACCTGCAACCTGTATCTACTGCAGAGGTAATCCATGTATCGAACTCCGGAGAAGGTTCCCGTTTTATATAGGAGAAGGCGATCCAGGAGATCTGGGTAACAAAGAAGGTGTCCTTGGAACCCCAGAAGCTCTTGCTTATTCGTCATCCTTCTGTCCCTAGGATCGTACTTGTAGTGCAGTTGTAGCTAAGCTGATACCTAGACGTAAAATCGTAACAAACCAGCGACTTAAACGGGGCAGGACTCAAATCGGCGACTGTCAGCTTCGTCTTTCACGATTTCCCATCAGTTCGAGGCTTTCGAACCGAAATTTTCAGATGGAAAGCGGTCCTACTCCATAGGGAACAGGGAGCAGGAAGATCCTGCCGTCCCTGCCAGAATAACAGTGAAAAAGGGCAGGATAAACTTGCTCAAAACAGTGCTTGCCCAACACCGTAAAGGGGCAAATTAAAGCCACCACCATTGGGCATATAATATTATTTTTTATGCTAATTTAAGGAATTTAATGAAGAAAGTGGTTTTATGCCTTTTGGCGTTTTATTAATTGTTATTTATAATTTATCATTCTTGTCCCGCATTATGCCTGTTTATTTTGTTTGTCATTTTATTTTAAATTTTCATAATTTATAGTTAAATTTATCTCTGCCTAATGCCATGATTCAGTTTTCTAAAGGGCGCTGATGACCTCATATATGAACACCTTTATTATACACATCATCATGATTCACGTCATTCGAGATAAACATTCGCAGAAAACAACTTATTGCTAATTTTCTTGTAAGTGTAAGTGGAATATGCGTACACAGTAGATTTTCAGTGTCAGTCAAACAAACAGTGACAGTGACTTTCAAGAGCTGGTCAGTATGGGATTGTTTTATAATTACATTCTCTTAGCTGACCGAGTGATAAAAAGTTATAAACGCTTTCCCGTTCGAGAAAAGTGTAACAATTGGAAAAGTTGGACAAGTAAGAAAGAATATCTACAAAGTGATCCACTAAACAAAACAATAACGTATTTGCTATAAATAATGTATTTGCACGAGAATTCTGTTTTGTACAGTATGATTTTGTCTATCTCTCATAGTTTACCAGTTCTGAGGACATTCCAGGAAATTTAAGAAACAGATTTTATTTATCTTTAAAATTACTTAAACGTGGATTGCTTAAATAAAATTGTTGAAGTCATTTTAAAGAAAATAGACATTTACGGAAAATATTCCACTTAATGGATAATCTAGGCTGAGTAATTTTCATGTAAGTTCTTTTCACATCAATTGTTTATACATTGGGAAAAGTTTACTGCACGCCTTGGTCGCTAGTTTGATGTAGCTTATTCTTACGTTGTACATTTTTAAGCAGTGTGGCCTATCCTCAGGGTAGAGCAAGAGTTCCGACAAAGGGTGTGCGTGAATATCTATGGGAGTAATAATGATTCTAATAACACTGGAATGCAAGTTTAAAACTGGTTTAATGACTGCTTCCTTTTATCATCACATAATTCACGAAGTTGCCAACCAGGGGTTAGCAATATATCACTGTTGAGAGTTACCTTATGTAAAATGCATATTACGCGATTACACTTAACTCGTTATTTACATAGGAACCGATAGACAAATTTCCTCCTCGGTTCTCCTCTGCCTTCGCCGAAGACCAAACCAGTTGTGCCATTCTTAATAGACCGCCTGCCCAGCTGTGTGTGTGTGTCAGCTGCGTGTGACTCACCTCTCGAAGCCTGCCTTTATTCACACCAAAATTCCTTTTGTGTCTATTTTGTACATTGTAATTATTAGTCGCGGTCATGCCATTTTTAAGGGTCCAAACAATGCCTTTTCAAACGGAGTCAAGTGTTATCAACTTAGAATACCTGCTAAGAACCCGCTTTCTCCCGGCACTTTGTTTAAACTATTCACCCCGACTGCACCTGCACGCGTTTTGACAAATATACCATGTTCCTTTGAAATCCATTACGATTCTATATTCAATATCTCCCCTAATTTCGGTCTCAAACTTTGTCAAGCTTCCCTAGAAGATACTGAACAAACTAATCAAGTTTTCTATATAACTGACTTTCCGTTTTCGAGTTACTTTATTCACAGAAACACACACACACACACACAACACACACACACACACACACACACACACACACACACACACACACACACACACACACACACACACACTATATGTCTACTGAAATCCCATTATCGAATTTTTCAAATGACTTCTCGACCTCGTACTACATACCTGTTAGAGAAAGTAGCAAAAAACGAAATCATATTTATAATGAAAGAAACAACAAAATCACAAGGGGTCACCTCAGAGGTTTGGGATTAAAATATGTCTCTCATTTAAGAAGTCTCGTGCCATGACCCATCGGTTATAGTGAGCTACATGGATAAGGCTTTCTTCGGAGTTCTTCTTTCTCCGTTCGCTAACTTTAATTTCTAAGGAGGCCGGGCTCATTTGTGTATGATTATATTCATTTCGTTCTTCACCGATATATGATTTAACCAGCTAAAATGCCTCCAATATTAAATAAAACAGTAGCGTTGTGGCAATTCTTCTAGTACTTGCATAACATAATTTTAAAAGCGAATCAGCCAAAAAAGTAAGATAAGGGGAAAAAGAAAATATGGTGCTATAAAATATCAAGAAACCTAAGAAATGATATCTGGATTAAATCTGCTAGGAGTTGTGTCTAAGTATACACCTGCATACCTAAAGCACATTATGTACGAGAGGGAGTCAACTGAAAAACTTATGAAATGTAATAAAGTGGAAATGTACGCGTCATTGTTCTGTAATTGGCAGTACTGTTACCATTTAAGAATGTCCAAGAGATGGCAGGATATTTTAGAAAAGCGAAACAGTTGTCACGATATTATTTAAGATAGCTTACCTGTTGTGATATACGAAGCTACTAGTTTATCAACGAATGACGGTTCACCAGTATGTTTAACACTACAGCGTATGTACGAGTCAGGTAGAAATATAAAGAAATGGCTAGACTTGTAAGGCTCAGATCAGACACACCAAAACTTTTGTAGTCATTGTAACTTCCGACAAAACTTAGAATTCTTAAACACCTAACCATCATGTAAGGGGAAATAAAAGTAGAAGTACGGTGAAGTGGAAGGACAGAAGATTTTGGGAATTTTATCCTTCCCATCATTTGCCTAGTGACCCGTGGAAACAACCGAAAAGAGTCCTTGGACCAGGAAGTTCCGTCACGGAAGTCGAACCCAGGATCTTTCGAATACGGTAACTTAAAAACTAAGTTTCATATCTATTCGAGTTTTCAGTTCTGATGAAAATGCTTTCCGGTAAGTATCTCAAAGGCCAGAAACATTTAATCCATAACAGTTTTGTATGATACCAAAAAGTTTTCAAAATCCGTACTGTGAAATCATAGTTGTTGGCTAAAAATAGCTGTATGGCATCCTTGAGCAGGCATAACCTGTCTACTGAAATACCATATTTTGTAAGTACTAATGCTCTTATTAAAATATAAAATATAGGTATTTTCACACTTGAATATCTAAATATCGGAGAGTACAAGAGCGATTGGGAGACTTGGATTTCACTTCATCTCACACACAAGTTACGGGATACGTAAGCTTGGGAAAGACGGCTGAAGTGCTTGACATAGTTTTTTGCAATATTATGTGACAAATGTAAATATAAAAACGCTTAATATCATTTATAGTTTTAGTCTTCTTTGATAATATTTTTCCCTTATAAATGGCGACTTTCAATGGCCGAAATGATCGAAATAATAGCAACATATGCAATATAAAAAAGAATTTGCCCACCTCGGTAGCGTATATGATAGCGTGTCTGCTCACGTTCAAGAGGTCCCGAGTTCGAATCTCGGTCAGGGCGAGTTACCTGGATACGCCTTTATCCGGGTTTTCCCCTTATCCTGAAAGAGGAATGTCGGGTAACTCTAAGCTCCATGGACTCCGGACTCATTGAGCATTATTTCACTCATTTCATTCATCGTCCGATATGACTAAGTATTGGAGGATGTGAATTACAAAAATAAAAATAAAATAAATAAACAATAATTAAACTTTAGGATAAATATACTGCATTTTCCTAAAAGAACTCGCGTGTAAAATAATCCATTCTGATTTATTAAATAGCTGAACAATGCCCCCAGGTGTCTACTGCGGTAGGTACCGGAACTGGCGATCCCGGGGTCCCGAGCCAACCTGACACCCTCAATGTGGTTCCTCTTAGTGGTGAGGGGTCAGACAAAACACCCACCCACGTGTAGGCTGTGCGTGGAGACCCGTGTCGTTGGAAAGGTTTTTCCTGGTGGTTGAGGGATGCGTAGCTGAGCTCCTTCCAGTCTTTTTCTAAATTCGGGGATGGTGTTCATTCACAATACACTGCTTTGGTTTTTGCTTCGCCTAAACGGGAGGTTAGGGACTAACCCGTCCCTAATCAATCGGCTAGGACGAGGTACTGTGCTGAACTCCAGGGTGAGTGGGACGGCGAGCCCGCTATATCCCCTGTGTAGCCCTGTCATCCCAGTGGGATGACCCCTTGTTGGGCTCCGTGGTTGGTGGGGAGCTCTGGGGGATGAAACACATTCAATTTTTATGGAAAACTGTAAAATTTAACGTGTAAAAGAAATAGCTGAGTCCTGTGGTCCTCGCTATTTATTTATCTGTAGAACTGAGGAAGGTCAAAAGTTTACTACCGTGAACCTGTTCTTCAGAAGGGTTTAGATAATATTACCGATCCTGTAAAGTCCTGTACTCGATCTCGCAATGGCAGGCTCCTGGTCGAAATAGTTTGTGCGAGCTATCCGATGCGCGTTGAATTGCATAGGACCCCGAAATCCTCGCGTGGTGTTAAAATACCAGCTTGGACGGTATGTCCAATCAGGAGATTCGAGAAAACCTGGCGGAACAAGGTATTACAAGTGTATATCGAGTTCACCGCAAAGAACGATCAGAACTAGTGCCCACATGTATGCTGTTTCTTATCTTTGATCGGGTAGATCTCCCGAAAAGGATTAAGGCAGCGTATGAAGCTATTGAAGTGAGGCAGTATACACCCAATCCATTGAGGTGCTATAAATGCCAGCGCTTTGGCCACACGAGTGATTCATGTATTGGAGTTGCCACTTGCGTTGACTGCGGGGACGTCAGGCATGACAATGCATGCACTTCACCCGCAGCGGGTGTTAACTGCAGTGGCAATCATTCATCAAACTCCAAAGAATATCCCCGTTTTATGGAGGAGAAGGGCATCCAAGATATCTGGGTCAGAGAGAGGGTGTCCTTCGTGGAAGTTCGGAAACACTTCCGTATTCTCCAGCCTTCTGTACAGTTGCAACTAAGCCGGTACCTAGACGTGAAATCTGAACACAAACCAGCTAAATAAACGGGGAAGTAATATCCACAAGATCAATTACACCAAGATCACAGCCAAAGTAACAAACACCAGCACGAACAACAGTGAGCGCGCCGACCAAGTCCAGTTCTAAGAAAAAGGATTCAGCCAAGTCACCGCCGAAACCACCTACTTCAAGAACATGTGAACCGGTAGTACATAATGTATCGCCAAGGAAATTTAAGACCTCTTATGACAGAACGGACTTCCTTAAGGAAAATAGTAAGACCAGTGAAAGGAAAGCTAGACAGCACGGAAGTCCGCGAACATCTCCTCCGTTAACAACATCTGAGGTATCATCTGAAGAGGGCGCCGATCGGCTACTTTCTTCTTCGCTGGTCCCAGTTTCCAATTGTCTCGAGAGACTCGATTCGAAGTTATCAGTACGGAAGCTGTCCTCCTCCATTTATGAAGTGGAGCGGATAGATCCTGTCCTCATTGCCCAAGCGACAGTGAGTAAAAGGCGGGAAAGGTCTGCTGAAAGTGCTAGCCCAGCCCCAAAGAAAAAGAACAAATTGGTTCGACCACCACTGGGCAGGTAGCTTTTGTCATGAGAAGTTGATATTGCAATTAGTAATTTTTATGCATTTTGGTATTTTATTGCTATTTATAGTTTTTAATTGTTTTTACGCATGTTCACTTATTTAGTTTATTATCATTTTGTTTTGATCTGTTTTTTAAATTTTGAATAATTTATTTCTGGCTCTTGCCATGAGTTAGATTTTGTAAGGGCGCTGAAGACCAAGCAGTTAAGCGCCCTTATATCATCATCATAATCATCATCATCATCATCATCATCACCACTGAACAATGCACAGTAGCAAGTGTTTTGGTTAAACTGTATCAAACAATAATTCATTTGCGTTATGCGTGTCTGCTGGCAAACTATTAGCTACCTATAATTCTCCAAACTGGCATACATTATGTAAATAACGTACAGCTTCTTCAAACATTGGGATCAATGGTGTTTGTCCTTCTCAATGAAATGAATGTATTTCTTACTTAGTTCCTTCTTGCAACGTGTCCAAAAGCTCCAATGCTACACGCTGTCTGTATCAGAGTTGACAGTAATCCTGCATGATGTCCGCTTTCCATAAGCAAACGGTCATCATAAAAGTAAAGCAAGCAGACGGAGGCTTTATCTCGGACAAAGAGGATATACACGTTATGCAGGATGATCATATTTTACTCCGCTTGCGGAGGCTATCGGCAGAAACATTTGTGCCTTAATCCGATTCCCTAGGAGTGGCGGAGTGGTGCTGTGCCGCTTTCCAGTTGACAGTACAGTTTCAGACACACAGAACTTAATAATTGTATTCTCTGGAATAGTTTACATATAACATAACTTGTACTGTTCTGCGAATGGTCTTAGGAGTCTGAGTTGCTATTAAGTTCTTTGCAGTCAGCTAAATCAGTTCCATGTGATGTATAATCCTTACATGTCATTCATACTCACTCGGAGAAAGACTTAATGATATTTTACTGACCAAATAATCCTTATAGTTAATATATTGCTTAATAAATAATATCCAGGAGGTTCTGTTTTAGGCGACCAAATAGCACGGAGTGCAATCGTGGTATATGTCTGTTAGTTCAGCTAATATACAGTACTATTAAGTAAGGAAACTGACGCCCCTTCGTCTGCTTTCCTTTCTGATGTCTGGGTCTTATATACCTCTGGTAAAAAGTACTGCATTAATGAACAATGATATCTTTTTCTCTGCGTATGCGTAAACATAAACACCAGTTAAGTTGGTTAATAAATTTAAAAGCCCCAAAGCTCGGTCGATAAGGCACCGTACTAGGGGTCCCGGGGTCGATTAACGGCTGGAGCTGGGAATTTTTCTCCAGGAAGACGATTCCCCATCTTCCCCAGAGTGTGGAAGTATGAATGATAGTGTGAATGTGTGCGTGACCCAATTATTAAAAAAATCTGAAGTAACTGTAACCGAATGCTTTCGAGTGAACACAATCACCAATTGGTGATACTCCTTTTGCCAATATGACCAGTGCAGTATAAATGGGAGAAAAATAATTAAGGAAAACTAATAGGGATTAATTTGAATGGAGGTCCCAACTTTGAGGAATGGAGGTCCCAACTGTTTTTTTTTTTTTTTTTTTTTTTTTTTTTTTAATTTTAACATGAGGGAAGCTTTGGCTAATGAAACATTGTCTTATAACTTCTGATGTATGAACATGTACTTTGCGGTTTAAAATTAGTTTCCGTATTCATAAAGTTTGCATAAATTGCTATGAGATACTGAAATGCTACTCAGATAACCTTGTTGCAGCGATAGCCAAGTATGTATAACGCCAGTGGTATTTGGCACTTACGACAGCCGAAAATCGAACACACCTCTAGAAAGAGCTAAAAAGGAAGGTAAATACATTAATTTCAAAAATACATGATCTTTTATCAACTTAACACACTTTTCATTCTCACCAACTTGCATTTCCATTTCGTATTCGTATATGATACGTGGTTCTCGATTCTCAATTCTCAAGAGGATTGAAATAAATTCCGGTTCTCGTATTCTCTCCATGATGATCTTAAAAGGAATATCCCATTCATTATTAGAACGCTTTTCTCTACATAGTTATCCCATGAATTCCTTCTCGAATTTCGCCATTGGGCCGAAGTAATTTAGGTGCTTAGAACCGTACCTAAGGGCCTAAGGCAAGTCGTAGTCGATTTGAGATTTAGCATGTATGCATGCTTCTGACATTTGTCAACCATGTTGTAAACTAGCTGCAGCTAAGCTTTAGGCCCTCTCTGATTTAATGTAACACTCCTAAGGAGCTGTAACGCCGGTTTTTCCTGATATTCAGTTACATAATAGCCCAAAGCATGAAATATCATTTTTTTGCTCAGTGCTATTCAATTTTATCTAGTGTGTTGCCAACATCATTTACTCTTTACATCACATTCGCAAATAGTAATTCGCAACGGAAACTTTTATTTTAAGAAACATCTATTTTTCTCAAAATCATGTTTCTGTGCTATGGGCCCTTATGGGTCTCAGCCCCTAAATTGATTTCATGAGCTAAAATCTTCGGTTAGAACAATTGTATTCAAAGCATATATTTCGGAACTTCTTTAGTAGGTAATAAAGGTTTGAAGTTCCCATTAATTATTTTATATCAAACATACGTATCATCCTTATTTAAAGTAAACACTTACACGTACCCTGAGAAAAGAACCTCATCGGTTCCAATATTGGCTAGGCAGACAACAGAAACAGAGAAACCTCAGCTAAAAAAAATGCTTAAATTGGCGTGCAACGGTAGTGTATGTTCAAACAGGTCTACATTTTTATGTAGTGAAATTTATTCATGAATTATGGAAAAGTGCACGGAACAAGAGCACTTCTGGGAATATTTAAAGCAAGTTAGAAATTTCAGCATATACACCCTACGAAAAAATAAAAATCAGACTGTGGTAGTTAGCAATGGTGTCACAGAACACGTCTCTTTAGCTTCGTCCTACTGAATCCTCTCATAATGATAACAATAATGACAATGTTCTAACATTGTGTATTGTTTCAAATTGCATATTCAGGTAGAAAATCCTTCCTGTAATGTGTGCGAAAATATGAGTATCATAACTGACTCAAAATTATCAATCTTCTAATCAAAAGTATCATAACTGACTCATGAGTCTCAGTTACTAAAGGTGCATAGAAGCCGAGCGGTTATACACAAGTACCTAGGAGATAGATCTAAAATTTTTGAATCCCAGACATAATTTTGACTGTTGTTGCTGTAGAAATACAAAATGTGTATTACGCACATTGTAATGTAACTTCCATTTGCTAAAGCCTAAATGATTTTATGGCATTTATACTCACACATAAAAACTGAAACATTCTACTATGTTTTAAACTGAATGAAATAAACGTTTTATTCTAATACGTAAAATAAAAAAGGGATATTAACTTAGATTTGGGTGTGTAAGCCCTCCGCTTCTATTACTTCCCTCATTCTGCAGGGCGTGGATTAGACCAAATGCTTAGTGAAATTTTCTCGAGGTTATACTTTGCATTATATGCCATCACAATTCATAACAGATTAATGGGCTCGCTTGTTGGGGAGGATTCTGGGAGAAGATGGTAGGTTATACCAAAGGCTGCTTACGGACGGCAAGGTGTGGATGCTCATCCTCCAGAACTGTACAGCTGATCGTCCCTCTGGAGATCGACAAGAGTGGGGAGGATGTGGGAGACTGAAGATACCCAAGCCAACTCTAGTCTTTAATCACTGCAGCCTTTTGTCCTCCTAGAGGGATTAAAAGATTGATAGCCTTTCATTGTTGTTATTCTATTTATTGTAGACTTGCAAAATAAACTGTATGTGGTTCGAGCTAACAGGAGTTTCTTCTTCATATTAAACATTTCAATTCTTCCCTTACTCCACAGTCGGATTCTCAGTTATTGCATTGAATTTCTTAATCTGTCGTTTTCCACTATGGACGCAGGCAGTGTCATCAAATGCTTCCAACGTCTTCCGAATCGAACTTTGTTTCTGGTAGTTGCTCATTTTTGTCTAAAGCGGTATATTTCATGTTCATGTAAATATCTTAAACATGTAGTATTTTAACCAGAATCGTTGGAAATGGTTCTTTAAAAAATTATAATGTTCAAAAATACTGCTTGCAAAGCGACAGTGTGTGTACGGGATCATCCTGAAGATCTTCGTCGCTTTCTAGGAGGCTACTGAACTGAAATACCAAGTTTGGTATTCAAACGACCTTCCGTTTCCACTTTGCTTTTAACACAAGCTCTCTTTCTCTTTCTTTCTTTCTTTCTTTCTTTCTTTCTTTCTTTCTTTCTTTCTTTCTTTCTTTCTTTCTTTCTTTCTTTCTTTCTTTCTTTCTTTCTTTCTTTCTTTCTTTCTTTCTTTCTTTCTTTCTTTCTTTCTTTCTCTGTGTGTGTGAGAGAGAGAGAGAAACCCAGGGGACTTTTACTAAAATTAAATTGAATGGAGCTACATAAGTGCATTTCCACTAAACTTATTATAGGTAATTATTTTTGGGTAGAACGCAATATATTCCCTAATTTCTGAATGTACGTTCTAGAGACTATAGTAGAAACGTGAATAGCGACTTCCCGTTTGACAGTGTAATGTAATCTCACTTATGGTAATACAAAATGAAACACTTTGTTTGAAACTTTGGCGGGGAGCAAGCAGCGTACTACCCATATGAGGCAAAACTACATTTGCCACAATTATGGAAGCAAAAATGTAGACCTGTTATGAAATTCAGAACACTACAATACAGGCAAAATGAAATATGGAGTACAAATAAATATATCTGAAGCTTTATTGATATATATAGAAACACAGAGCTCCTGTACGAGAGTCTGTTATCCCGCTGATTGCTCGAGGAAATATCTCGCATGTGTTCTTTTCTTTTTATCGCAATATAGCCAATTCCATGTAATAAATAATATTTCCCTGAGATCAATAAATGCTAAAGGCACCATTTATTGTGTTCCAATCAGTTTAAATTATTGCACTGCTCGTTCTTAGTAGAGGTCCAATAAGTTCCCGCTTTCACTACTAGAGGGTGCAAATATTATTGAATCACTAGTGTTATCTACAAGCATAAATAAGAAGTATTTCAATAGATTTAACCTGTGGTTGGCCCTATGTTACTTTTATCCCATTTATTTAAAAATTATCAAGTATAAGGTCAGGAAACGCAAAATATGCATATAAACATTGCATAATTTTGGACATTGTAAATTCATATGAGTTTAGTAACTATCTTAATACTTCTTATTTTTATCTACAAGCACCTTAACAGCTTTCTGCATTAAGGTATATATTATTTGATAGAAAAAGGTAATCTATTGTAGGTTACCGTATTGGACCTTGTTAATCACAAAAGGTCGGAATTCACTATTAGCAAACTTCATGTATTCTAAAAATATACAGCACTGTTAAAAAGCACACAAAAACTAATTTTTGGAAATGGTAAACCAGTTGATTTACTTTATATTAAGTTTTAAAATCCCTTCAAGTATTGTTCACTACACAGAGGTATTTTCTTTTCTCATACCTCCGAGGGTGAAGCTCCTTAGTGTCGACAGTGAAGAACAATAAACAAACTTTTCAAGCTCCAGTGGGAAAATTTGATGACCCATGTAAATGTTTAGCGACTTTTGTCTATATTCTCCCATACTGATATGTTAAGTACCGGACCTACGAAGTGTAACAGCCATTTTCTGGAACGCATAAACATTCCAATAAGTAACGGTTCGAAACGTGGAATTAGAGTGCTGCATGTTCTCATTTTTTAATATGCTCAACATTTAGTTTAGACAATAAAATTACTTTGGCCGCTATATCGCATGCTAAACAGTTGTTAAAAACAACATTTATTTCATACAAAATTTAATATTCGAAATACTTTACTACATATGAAGTCATTTCCATAATATTATTGGACTGATTTGTCGCTCCTTTGCGCCCAATATAAGACGTGAATACTAATTAAAATTTTAACAGTAGGAAAGCGAAAGTAAACCAGAATAAAATGTCCTTTGGTGTGTAAAACTCACAGGGTTTTAGGCCTGAGAGGACGTACGAGTAGTAAGGAGGAAGCAAATGGATTTTCACAAAGACCTATTGGTAATCAAAGTGTAAGTATGTAACAATATAACGAAAATTAATATGATATAAGCTGAATTGTATGTGTACATTACATACTTATTTATAGTAAAATTCCCTAGATAAATACAGCTGTTTATGATGTGTCAAGGATTTTGTAGATGTAAAAGCAGTCACCTTCCAAAAATTTTCACTAATATTATATATTACAAATTATTTTTGCAATATTGCTGCAATAATTGTTTTCCTCCACTTTTACTTTAGCTGTCATCATCTCAAGCTACCAGAAACTGAAACTGCAACATCAGTGGAAATCTGGTACTTTTCTTTTTTGGTTAAAAGCACATGATGAAGATATCTGCTTAAAATAAAATTAATGTTCTTAGGGTTCTGTGAATAGTATGTGAGTTCCCCTTCAATCTCAACTACTTTTATTCAACTGAAAACTATCATATCAGATAGCCAGAAGCTTACAATAATAGGTATGTACAGTTCATTGAAATAAACAGTTTGTTGAAAATAATCTTTATGTAGCAATAGCACTTTCCGAAATACCCGTTTATATTTTGCTAAGTTGCTTAAGTGTGTTTTATCTGGAACATGTCTGAAAGTGTACGAATATTGGTTTTCAATTTCTCTAGTGCCTACATATGGTAGCAGAAGTAACACATTTTAAACAAAAATTCGATATCACATTTCACTGCAAATAAGAACTTTGAAGTCCGTTGAACATACAAAATAATTTAGGTGCCGCTCCGCCAGTCAATTTGTGTGTAGGTTTGTACCTGCACATTTACCACTGAGCTACGATAGCAGATATTAGAAAGTAGGTTATATACAACATAAAGGTGGTTCTATAAAAACCGTCGTTCCACGAGCTTTTCCGTTCTTGCATATTTTCTAAGTTCATGTAGAAATAACTTAGCAGTAAGAGTACATCTTGAGTTCGGATCGTTACTGCGTCTAATAAATTAAACATGTTTGGGATAAAAAGTTTGACTGTAGACTAGAGTTCGAATCGTGAACTCTCCGCTCAGGTGATATAGCCCGCGTTTTACGGCTGAATTATGGGATCCGTTGTAAGAGAGCTGCTTATATACGAATGTAAAAGTTGGTTCTACTAAAATCATCATTTCACTTGTTTTCCATTTTCTTTGACATTCTGAATTCCTCTATTCCCATTTCAGGTGTCTGAAAATATATAACACAGCGCTTTTTAATGTCCATCTCGTTTAATATAAAGTAGATGAAAGAACAGTGTTTGGAAGTGCACTTTGTACAAGAGTGAGTAGAAATTCGCGTGAGTACAAAGCATTTGACTTTTATTAGCCATATTCACTTTTCATCTTATTAATTAGATCATTTTCACATGTTTGTTCAGGTAGAAGTGTTTTGTGTCTTATATTTATGTACATTCCAATTATTTTAACACTAGAAAAAGGGCTTATACTCTTGTGTACTTAATAGTAACAATAATAACAATAATAAGAATAATAACAACAATAATAACAATAAAAATAACAATAATAATAATAATAATAATAATAATAATAATAATAATAATAATAATAATAATAATAATAATAATAATAATAATAATAATAATAATAATAATAATAATAATAATAATAATAATAATAATAATAATAATAATAATAATAATAATAATAATAATAATAATAATAATAATAATAATAATAATAATAATAATAATAATAATAATAATAATAATAATAATAATAATAATAATAATAATAATAATAATAATAATAATAATAATAATAATAATAATAATAATAATAATAATAATAATAATAATAATAATAATAATAATAATAATAATAATAATAATAATAATAATAACAACAATAACAATAATAACAACAATAACAATAATAACAACAATAACAATAATAACAACAATAACAATAATAACAACAATAACAATAATAACAACAATAACAATAATAACAATAATAATAATAACAATAATAATAATAACAATAATAATAATAACAATAATAATAATAATAACAATAATAATAATAATAATAATAATAATAATAATAATAATAATAATAATAATAATAATAATAATAATAATAATAATAATAATAATAATAATAATAATAATAATAATAATAATAATAATAATAATAATAATAATAATAATAATAATAATAATAATAATAATAATAATAATAATAATAATAATAATAATAATAATAATAATAATAATAATAATAATAATAATAATAATAATAATAATAATAATAATAATAATAATAATAATAATAATAATAATAATAATAATAATAATAATAATAATAATAATAATAATAATAATAATAATAATAATAATAATAATAATAATAATAATAATAATAATAATAATAATAATAATAATAATAATAATAATAATAATAATAATAATAATAATAATAATAATAATAATAATAATAATAATAATAATAATAATAATAATAATAATAATAATAATAATAATAATAATAATAATAATAATAATAATAATAATAATAATAATAATAATAATAATAATAATAATAATAATAATAATAATAATAATAATAATAATAATAATAATAATAATAATAATAATAATAATAATAATAATAATAATAATAATAATAATAATAATAATAATAATAATAATAATAATAATAATAATAATAATAATAATAATAATAATAATAATAATAATAATAATAATAATAATAATAATAATAATAATAATAATAATAATAATAATAATAATAATAATAATAATAATAATAATAATAATAATAATAATAATAATAATAATAATAATAATAATAATAATAATAATAATAATAATAATAATAATAATAATAATAATAATAATAATAATAATAATAATAATAATAATAATAATAATAATAATAATAATAATAATAATAGTGCAGTAAGCATTTACATGAACAACTTTACAGAACTGAGTAATAAGTTATGTATCAATACTTTTAGTCCAGAAAAGAAACTCGAAACACCATTTTACCCTTTATTTTGCAGAATATTTGTTGAAAACCTCTAATATGTAGACAGAAGTTGTATATACGTCAACCACCTGAAAGTTTTGCCTTTCTGCTAGCGTACAGTAAAGGATGCCAGAATTGCTGTTTGTTTTCCACTGGTGTATAAGACTTAAGACACGGAGCCTGGCTGAATTCCAAATTCTGCGATTGAAACGACTTAGGTAAAGCATTTTATTGAAGCGGCATTTCTTTTGACTCTTCCGTCTCGCATGCAAAGGAAGAAAAAGCAAACGAAAGGCTCTTTCGAATATATGCTTCTCTGACTGAAAGCACTGAAATTGAATTTGACATGTGCGTCGGTTCTATAGGGATATATTACACTTGTTATCGTCCGAAACCAGGCAGTCGTCAGATTTCCATTTCAAAACTCGCATACATGCAGATGTAAATTTCATGCACAACAGATTTCCATTGTTTCCAGACATCATATATTACTGAATATTGTGTTATGAATCGACATATCATGGCAATGCAAGAAGATTTATGGATGAGAAAGAATGCAGAGAAGGGAACACGTAACCAACCACGTGCTTTCCTTTCAGTGAAGGCTATCATTCAATAAAGGTACGTCCGAATGGAATGAAGTATCACTCTTTCAAGATGAAGGTAAATGTTTCTGATGATTTATTTTTGTAATTGTTTGACTAGCTATTATTGCCAGAGCGGTATATAATCAGTTCGATGAGGTCAATATAAATGTTCTCTGAGTGAGTTTCTCGTGAATGTTCGATATTCTACACAAGAATGTAATAGGCACTGACCTTTCCTTCCCCGTACAAGATACTGGTCTTACAAACTTTTGTCGGAAGTCTGTCATGAAATATTTATAAGTGATTATTGCTCTCTCTATATCTGTATTATTACTTTAAATATAAGTACAGTAAATGCCATAATATATTGAAACATGAAACATTAAAAAAACAAATGCAGCTTCAAAAATAAACTGAAGAGAATTTAATTATTAATCGAAGGTGAGAAAGTGCTTTTTTCATTGGAATCTAAAATGTAATATTTCTTTTTTCGGTTCAGATATATTGGACATCACATCACCTTAGACTGGTTCGACAAACGCTATAGTTTCTGTAACTTTTCTACGTCGCCTCCTATATCTAACGTAACGGTAAGTAATCCATAGATTCGATAAACGGTTATTTAACTTATATCAATTTGGATGGTCCAGTTTTATAGGAACTGACCAGGGGCGGCTGCTGTTTAGGAGCACAAGAACACGTGAACTCCCAATATTTGTCTTGTAGAAGCCCATTTCATCTTTTCATTCGTTATTTGTATTAACCGCGACGATAGCATGAGTATATGACAACGTTGCAGGTAGCACACTTCTCTTGTGCTAGCATATCATGTAACGTTTAACGCTCTGCGCATGCGTAGACGACAAATACTAAAGACAGGCATTGGTTGGGTACGCCCAGATCATAGCACAATTACAATGTGCACGTTAATTCACATTGGCAACGCCAGAGTTCTTAGTCATCTATGGGAAGTGCAACTATCTCCAAACACAAATAATGTTTACAATTGTGAATTTCCTAGTACATCAAGTACAACTAGTTCTTTAGTGCAAAATAATTATTCTTTGTTGTGTGCAGCGACCGACGACGAGGTTTTGGAACCTTTGTGACTGTTGAACTTCTCTCAGAAAGTAGCTATGAACTCGGTGGACTCCATTTTAAGAAGTAAAACAGATAAACTGACTTACGAAGAAAAAGTAATAAAGCGAATAGAATGTCCGCAGTCCAATTAGATATTTGAGCGTGTTACAAAAATCAGAAGCGGGACTACAGGAGCAAATTTAACAATAATGTATGCAAAACATGTAAATGGCTATGCGGTTGCAGTATTACAAATGTGGTTTTTTTGTGCTCTCCGTGCCTCATGTTTTGCTCTTAAGTGAGTAATTGGAGAAAAGTGGGAGGTGCCGACTTGGTACATGTAAGTGAAAAGATAAAGAGGCACGGGATTTCACACTCATGTAAGAATGCATTTATTCACTTCACCTTGTTTGGTTGTGTGAATATTAGTGCTCAGCTGGACAGCGCTTACAGACTGTCAGAAAAGTGATACAATGAGCAAGTTGATATGAATAGATACATTCATGCTTGGCTAAGAGATTGTATTAAAATTTCGTGGTGCGTTTGAGCTAGCACTCACTAGTAGTAGTGGTAGTGGTAGAGCAAACACTGCTAGTGTGCATTTTAAGTGTAGGTTTTGTGCACACCCACATTTTAATTCCACGAGCCGCCACTGGAACTGACCTGCATATCCTAAGATCTCCAGCTAAAATGTAATGCAGACCGATGGCTTTTAAGTGCACTTAAGAGCGATAGCCCAATGTAGGTACATTAACCGGCATGTGAAAGAATTCCTATTGTACCAAATTCCGGTATACAGGCGGTGCTGGTACGATTCTTGGAACTGAAAGCATCGTTAACGAAAAAAATATTTATATATTTTTGTTGGACTTATCAAAACGAACCTACGAAGTATTCGCTAACTCACATTACCTATGGAATTGTTAATTTCGTTGTGCTGGTTATGTCTAGTTTGTATAGCTAATTTCTGTAATTTAGGTATCAAGCTTTGTTGTATGGGAGTGTCTTGAAATTTCGCCGGTGTGGTGTTTTTATTTAGTCACTTATGCACAAGTCAGTTCACTTCCCCTTCCAGGTTTGATAAGCAATTTGTCTCACGGTTGTCCAGTATAGGATGAGTCAGGGAAATGAACAGGCCCGTAGTTATTTACTTGAAATGACTGTGAAATTTAATCATCTGATCTTACGTTCGTTGTGCTTCACTTCCCGACAACCAAGATATAAATAGCAGTTCGATTTTCTTCCACAAATTTGAAACAATCACCTAAAATTCGAGGTAAGCTGTTCTTCACATTACTCGCGTATAAATTCTGATAAGTTATTTATTAAAAACTGGGTTTCCTGATACACACGGACGTAGAATTTCGCGCGCCGTTATAGAGATTGGTAGGGCGACCTCATAACACTACCACGTAAGGAAGGAAACCAAAAAAAAAAAATGTCGTTTCTTGATCTGAAGTTTTTTCTGTTTCACCCTTCTCTTCTACGAGAGCTAAAATTTGTCCTCATCATGTGATTTCTCCCTGTTTCCGTGCGTGTTCTTATTTTCTCAGCGCGGAAATAATTGGCTGGTTATAGTAACAAAATTGATTTGCTTCTAACGGCTAGTAAAACTTTATTACCTATCAACCAATTTTGGCATTGGTTTTAATGCTCTGCGACTTTCGTTACAATTAGGTAAGTACTCGCGACGACGCTCAGATCAGGTTTATTTCTCGCCCTTTTGTCCTTTCTCTTATAATTTGAATGAAGTTACTGCCACACCATTAGCTGCCTATGGGATAGCTTTTACATTTTATGTTTGTTTCTCTTTCTTTCCTATTTCTTTCAGAAATTTAGCTCTGGCTATAGTTTTACCTTTACCGATGATGTTCTGGTTCCCTACCTTGTATCGTCAGTCATATGTATTATGTAATTATATAGGTATGCGCATAGCTCACGGGAGCAGAGTTCTACTTCACATACTACTATGCGACAAGTTTGAATGAGGTCTACGCGGAAGCCCGAAGACATACCCTCTATTTACCAGGGAGCACCGAAGAACTGCGTGAGTGTCTCCTTAGGCTAATATATTGTGTTTCTAAAATGCCTCCTTTCGGGTGGAAGTGTATACGCCACGCGTACGTCAAGCCATCCGAAAGAACTACATATAACCTCGGTAGGGACGCTGGTGATCTAGCATATCATGCTAATAGCTCTGCAGGCTAGTACCAGGGATTCCTTTTGGCGTTCCTCAACCCGTATGTGCGGTCAGACCAGCCAGACATATCCCATACCTGTAGATGTCGGGAAGTACTACTCCGTCGAGACCAACCCAATCACTTTTGGGAGGGGTCCGCTTCTAATATCGTCAGAATCACCATGAGTGCTAGGGGTGCTCAGCACCCGCACCGCACTACTATACAACAGTAATACCAGGGCATTACTTAATGCGGTATGTCATTCACGGTCTCCCTTCTTGCGCTATTTTCTTACCAACTAGCAGGATTTTGAGCTGCCGATTTCTTCTAGAGTAGAAGTGGCGAACACTACTCCCAAAGTGTGAACAGAGTTACAGCTTAGAGTTCCGTGGGAACTGTAAGATGTAACCGCAGTATCAGACAGCGATTAGGAGGCGGCGAATGAACTGAAATCACGAGAATTAAAAAAGAAGATAAATTAATGAAAATGCTTTGCTAAACTAATATAAAATATTGTTATATTAATATGAAATTAGAATGAAATTAGAGTAATGATTAAAATAGCGGTTTAATTAAGAATAAGATGGGAAGAATATAATTTAAGACAACTAACATGCTAGAATCCATGTAAGGGAGAGAAAATATTTCTGTAAAATCTGAACACAAGTCGGGGAGACAGGAAGAGGTGACCGTTAGCCTCTTTGTTTAAGGAAAGGTTCAATGTCTGAGAACTATAAGCAAAAATGTGTAGGAACAATAAGGTTTTCTAGATGCGGTCAAGCGTAAGACCTAAAAGGATTTACTTTGCTGAGGCGATAACGATGTATACCGTTACAAAGAGCCCAGGGTAGGCGTGACCCAACTCACGGTGGGATGTAACGACAATGAGTTCGATGAGTTTTGCTAACCAATAAAGAAAAATCGAAATAAAATGAGAAACCAATAATAATGTAAGATTTGAGAAATAGGAAGAAGGGTGAGTTATTTTGGTCATGTGATAAGGGTTAGAGTAGGGATCAGAATAAAGTACGAACGGAATCGCAGAGTAGAAAAAACTTCACTTCAAAAGTCATACTACGAGGGGAAAGATGTGTTAGGGCGCGTGAAGAAGAAGTAGGGAAGATTTCTAAGTCCGAAATGTAAATCACTTCTACAGTCATACTACGAGGGAAAAGACGTGTTATCGCGCACGAAGAAGAGGTAGTAAAGATTTCTAAGTCCGAAATGTAGGGAAGTCAAGAATAACGCAACCAGCGTGAGAGAAGCAGCAGAAGAAGTTTATAATAGCAAAGTATTCGCCGTATAAAGGATTAAGAGAATTCTGTTAGGAAGTTTAGTAACAGGTGGTCACCGCTACAAATCAATCTAAATCAACGAACTTAGTGAGAATTAAATTAAATCATTTTTTGCAACGAACCAGTGTATTATTGAGACAACTGAGCAGCCAACAAACAACAAATCCATTTCCTACAACCATTCACCTGAAGAACAAGAGATCTCATAGCTCCAATTAGAACCCAAATCAAAAGTAAACACCAACCAATTTGAAATCTGACATGCGGGTATGCCGCATAATGGCGCCCAACGTGGGGCTTCGAATTGTAGGAAATGGGTGAAATGTAACGACGACAACAACGAGGAGAAGTGAGAAGAACGACGACGAAGGACGACTACGAGGAGAAGTGAGAAGATCGACGACGACAACTACGATGAGGACAGCAGAGACTACGAAGAAGACGGCAAAAACAACTACATAGAATTTTCCCCCAACCAAGAGAGAAGTTCAAGTTCTTTCGACATCAACTGAGCCTACTAGACGACGAGCAGCACGACAAAAATTGGTAAAGACATCACATAAACACCACAGCCGTACAACAGAACTGTGAGTTACACATACTCAATTTATATTTCTTGTAAATGTAATATCATTCAGTGAAATCAATATCTATGTAATGTCTTAGTAATAAGTATTTTGGAAGGGAAATTAGAAAATTTAAAGGGGAAATTCAATGCTTTTGAGAAATAAGAAGATCGTACAGAATAAATTTAAAGTGGAAAATTCTGGGGAACAAATAGTTATGGAGACAGAGAAAGAGTTAGAAGTTGTTAATGAAGAGATAATGGAAAGCAATGTTATAGGATCAGTAGATGAGGGTGTAAATGGTGTAGGTAGCTTAAATGTAAATAGGAGAAGTGACAATCCTGGGGTTGTGGAAAATCTACAAGAGATGTTCCAGAAACTCATGGCGCAAATGACTATTCAGAGTCAATCACTAGAGGCTAAATTAGTAGAACAGAACCAATCACTAGAGACTAAATTAGTAGAACAGAGTCAATCACTAGAAGCTAAATTAGTAGAACAGAACCAAACACTAGAAGCTATGGACAAATCACTCGAGGCTAAATTAGTAGAACAGAACCAATCACTAGAGGCTAAATTAGTAGAACAGAACCAAGCACTAGAAGCTAAATTAGTAGGACAGAACCAAACACTAGAAGCTAAATTAGTAAGTCAAATTACAAGCCAAGGGAAAGAAACAGAAACTAGAATCACTGTCAGAATTCAAGGAATAACAGGGGAAATTCAATCTGTAAAAGAGGCCCTGCAGCGAGAAGTAGGTACTATAAGAAGTGACCTAGAAGCTACCAAATCTCTCGTTGCAGGAGTAGAAAATAGAATAGGGGAGGAAATTAATAAGGAAAGAATAAGATTAGATGAACTGACCACGACACAGGTAAATTTTGTACAAGAGATAAATGACCGGTTTGACACTGTAAACAATAGTATAGCAGCTGACATGGAGAAGTTAAAAGAAAAGGTAGCACGTGTAACAAATATTCAATCAGAGAATACACAAATGTTGAGGGAAACAGTAAGCGAGATATCTCAAATCAGAGATACTGTAACTGGCTTACAGCTGGGACAGCAAGGGCCGGTACCTGAGAGTTCCAATTGTTCTATACATACACATAATGGAGAGAGGCAGAACGAACAGGTTAGCGCCCCTTCTGTCTCTCCTCAAAGCAGCAATAATTGCGAAGTAAATATGCAAAACGTAAATATGTATCCACCAGTGCACATGAATTTCCTAAGCGAATTGCCCCTCCCGAAATTTAATTGTCGCAATGACAACGCAGTACAATTTTTGGCCGACTTAGAAAAGTATTTTGTCATCAGAGGTGTACCCGAGCAATATAAGATGATAATAGTTCAAAGGGCGTTAGAATCTGCCGAACTTAATTGGCTACGAGTAACTGTGGGAGAAGGATGCAGCTACGAGTTGTTCAAAACAGCTTTCCTAGAAAAGTATTGGAACGCCAATGTCCAATACCAAGTAAGGAATCAAATAACAAATGGCCGATACCAAGGTAATAATGGAGAGTCTATTACTGATTATTTCCTGAGATATTCGCAAATGAGTAAATATCTACAACCTCCATTACAGGAAGCCGAACTGATTTCTCTTCTCACTCCCCACCTTCCTGAGAACATTAGAAATCACATGGTGGTAGCAAGACCTCAGACATTGAGAGAGGCAATTACATTGTTAACAGCTTTACAAAGCGTTGGGACGCAAAACTCACAAAATAGACATGAGAATCGAATGCCAGTGAGAAATCCACACAGACCGTGGAATAATAATAATCATGACGGGGAAAGGGCACACAATCCCCGAAATTTTAACACAAACCATATGGCTACTCGTCAAAGATACGATGCCCACGTCCCGAGGGAATTCCCTAACAACAATAGAGGGAGACAGGGACCACCAAATTCAAATTCATATAATTTCCCTATGAGATATGTACATGTAACTAGGAATGGAAATAGGGGTCACCCCCCATTTCTTCGAAGAGGGAATGCAAGACCGACGTTCCGACTACCAGAAGCCAATAGACAGTATCAACCACGTGACGCTGGTAGAGAGAACAATACAGACAGACCTGAAGTAAGACAGAGGAACCAACTTCTCTCAAGAGAATGGGTGCGTTCTCCTCCACCCACACCGAGGGACGCGGCGCCCGAGGTAGATGAAAGGCCAGAGACGACACAGCATACGGGAAACGAATCCAGGGTGCGATAGAAGACGTCCCGCATCGGACCCGGATGAACACGCTAGTTCTTAATTTGAACAGGGACACAGCTCTGAGTAGGGTGGTACAAAATAAAACAGAAACAGAAATAGAAAACGGTACTCAAATAAACAATCACTTAACAGAATTACAAGAAGTGAGAGATGCTCCACGTATTGCTGCAATAATAAACAAAGAAAAATGGCACATTACCATAGATTCAGGATCCTCAGTTTCAGCTATAAGTCAAGCATTCTTTTATCACTTAAAAAACAATGGAATGAAATTGCAAACATTGCCCGTGAAAAGTGCATATTGTACTCTGGCGGTAGGTCGCGCCAAACAAAAGATTAATACACAAATGCTTTTGAAAGTCACCATTGGGGAGGATACAATAGAATTTGTATGTTTTGTTATTAATAGGCTATCTGTAGACATTATTATGGGTAATGACGTGTTGTATGCGCTTCAAGCTAAGTTGAATTATCAAATGGAAGCCTTGGAAATCAAAATTAAAGACGTCATAGTTAAAGTTCCGTTTAGCTCAAGGGAAGCAGAAAATGAGATAAGATTGACAGATGAAGAAAAAGAAATAGATGGAGAAACATTTTTTGTAGAATTTATACGAATAGGAGGGATGGAGCTAGTTAAGATGAATCCATTAGAAGCAGAAGAGATGGGAAACTATGATAAAGAAGTGTACGTAGCGGCAGAAGAAGGGCTTTTAGAGATGACGTCATACGGACTTGGGCAGACAGAAGCATGTGAACAGGAGATAATTACCCTACCAGATGATTTCCAGGTAGTCGAAAATAATGTAAACATGACCTATAGAATAAGAGAAACAGTAGCAAACTCGAACCTACTTAATGACCATGAAAAGGAGATTTTTATAATATATTGTGTAAACATAGAAATTTATTTTCAGGACACACTGGAATTTATAGTGATATTGAGTATGAATTCGAGATACACAATGTTCCCCCATTCAAATACAAGTGCAGACCTATTCCATTGGATTTACAGGATGCAGTGAACCTTAAAATACAGGAAATGTTAGATGAAATCCTGGAGATATCGACATCAAAATTTATAAGCTCCCTGCAGGAAGAGGAGGATTAAAATATTTATTTGTACTTATCGACGTGATGTCGAAATTTGTGAAAATATACCCTCTCAAGAAATTAACAAGTGCAGCATGCGCGAATAAAATAGTGAAAGACTATATAGTCAAATACGGGAAGATGAAAGCACTATTAGTAGATAACGCGTCCATACACCATGGAAGACGATTCGTGCACACCATTCAGGATGCCGGAATTCGCATCTATAATACAACGTCGTACCATCCGTGCTCTAATCCAAGCGAGCGTGTAATGAAAGACCTAGGTGTTCATCTCCGAGTCCTTTGCTCATTGAAACAGACTACCTGGCCAGACCACATCAACTATATTGGGTTTATATTCAATAATTCAGTCAATTTAACCACAGGGTATGCTCCTATCCAATTGCATAGGAATTTAACACCGGAACCAATAATAGAGGGTGTTCCGGAAAGTATACAAGTGACGACCGAGACAGATCGAGAACGGATCCAGAATGCTGTTAAAAGAATAATGGAAAAAGTAGAGAAAAGAAACGCAAAGAAACTGCGGTATAAGAAGAATTGGGAACCAAAGGTCGGCGACTTAGTTCTGGTGAAATCGTTCGACAAGTCAGATTTGTTAGGAAAGAAGAATAAAAAGCTATATATGCTATGGAAAGGCCCATACCGGATTGAGAAAATATTTGGTGACAGAGCGTATGCTCTATCACACCCAAGAAATGGTAAACCGATAGGCAGATATAACATCTCCCTAATAAGACCATATCGTCAGAAAAACGTTGTAAACAGTACAGAGCAGACCCAAGAATCACCTGTGTAAATGTGATTGAAATTATATATACGAAGATGTAAAGAATACCAAGTAAAAGTTATATAATTAGTACGGGTAACGTTTTCGTTTGAAATTCAAACACTGCGTGGGAGTTGCAAGTTCCAAAATTCCTGTGCACAAACAAAATGATAATGTAATAAGAATAACCACAGCTAATGAACATGTTAGAAAGATCTTTAAAAATAATTTGTGAAGTGTAAATATAGTATAAGTACTGATGTATTCATGTGCCAAAAGGCTATGTTGTTATTGTAAAGGTCACAGACTTAGGCGTGACAAAGTGAAAGAAAGTTGAGAGTGAAAAGTGAAGTGGAAAGACAGGACAATGAACTGCCAATGTTTACTGTCAGGTAAACGAAACACCTGATTACAGGTAGACAACTGAGTGCAGGTAGAGGTAACCATATTTGGACATCGTTACGCAAAATATAATAATGTGAGGACGAATGTTCTTACGGTGAAGGACTGAAAGATAAAGAAACGTCCCAATAAGTTAATATAATAATATTTTAAAAAAAAATCATTGAATGTAAAATGTAATATTGTAAACTGTAATATAGTAACATTAATGTAGTACTTAAGGAATGTAATAAGGTAAAATCAAGTTGATGTCAAGTGAGACAAGGATAATTCAGTGAAGTGTATATATAGTTGAGGTATCACGAATGTTATTTGTATATAGGGTAATAACCACATATACGACAGTGTACTTGTCTATGTACGTAATGTATCATATCTATAATTCTATGTATATGATGTACCATATTTACCATTCTATGTGTATAAAGTAACACACTGATGAAGATGAGGGAAACGGTGACCACCGAAAAATGTTTCGAGTAGGGAATGAGAAATTATAAGATATAAGGAGGAAATGTCATGACGGGGGTTTGACAAAATTTAAATAATGGGTATTTCATTTTTGTCAAACGGGCATTATGTAACCGCAGTATCAGACAGCGATTAGGAGGCGGCGAATGAACTGAAATCACGAGAATTAAAAAAGAAGATAAATTAATGAAAATGCTTTGCTAAACTAATATAAAATATTGTTATATTAATATGAAATTAGAATGAAATTAGAGTAATGATTAAAATAGCGGTTTAATTAAGAATAAGATGGGAAGAATATAATTTAAGACAACTAACATGCTAGAATCCATGTAAGGGAGAGAAAATATTTCTGTAAAATCTGAACACAAGTCGGGGAGACAGGAAGAGGTGACCGTTAGCCTCTTTGTTTAAGGAAAGGTTCAATGTCTGAGAACTATAAGCAAAAATGTGTAGGAACAATAAGGTTTTCTAGATGCGGTCAAGCGTAAGACCTAAAAGGATTTACTTTGCTGAGGCGATAACGATGTATACCGTTACAAAGAGCCCAGGGTAGGCGTGACCCAACTCACGGTGGGATGTAACGACAATGAGTTCGATGAGTTTTGCTAACCAATAAAGAAAAATCGAAATAAAATGAGAAACCAATAATAATGTAAGATTTGAGAAATAGGAAGAAGGGTGAGTTATTTTGGTCATGTGATAAGGGTTAGAGTAGGGATCAGAATAAAGTACGAACGGAATCGCAGAGTAGAAAAAACTTCACTTCAAAAGTCATACTACGAGGGGAAAGATGTGTTAGGGCGCGTGAAGAAGAAGTAGGGAAGATTTCTAAGTCCGAAATGTAAATCACTTCTACAGTCATACTACGAGGGAAAAGACGTGTTATCGCGCACGAAGAAGAGGTAGTAAAGATTTCTAAGTCCGAAATGTAGGGAAGTCAAGAATAACGCAACCAGCGTGAGAGAAGCAGCAGAAGAAGTTTATAATAGCAAAGTATTCGCCGTATAAAGGATTAAGAGAATTCTGTTAGGAAGTTTAGTAACAGGTGGTCACCGCTACAAATCAATCTAAATCAACGAACTTAGTGAGAATTAAATTAAATCATTTTTTGCAACGAACCAGTGTATTATTGAGACAACTGAGCAGCCAACAAACAACAAATCCATTTCCTACAACCATTCACCTGAAGAACAAGAGATCTCATAGCTCCAATTAGAACCCAAATCAAAAGTAAACACCAACCAATTTGAAATCTGACATGCGGGTATGCCGCAAAGAATAAGTGAAATCCTCTGAAAAACCATATAACTCTGAGTTTTGAACTCGAGACCCCTTTAACATACGGCAGAGATGCTATAGAGTTGGCTATTGTAATACATGTCACCTACCAACCTCAAGTAAGAACTACGTAACTATCAAAAGCTTCGTATACCACCCATATTAAATTACCGACAATTTCTATTCTCAAGTAAAATCCACATAAATATTACAAACTCCATATAGAACCTGTATTAAACATCCTCCAAATCCTCCTAAACCGCAGAAATTGTTGCACACAAAAAACCTGATATAATTAGCGAACATTACTAACGCTAACGTATGCCTAAGGTGAGTAATGCATTTATGAATAGCGGACTCATAATTTTCACATTTAACTGCCCTACGTGCATCGTATGATTTATACGTGTAGTAACACGTATAAATCGTATAAATAACGCTATAAATAACACTTAAATAGAGGTTGGTTAGCAAATCGCTATATTTTAGCAAATAATAATTTCCAACCTTAAATTCGAAATAATTTAGCATATGATAAATCAACAGGCGGCGCTGTGGCTGTGTAGTTAGTTCGCTTGCCTCTCACCTAGGTGACTCGGTTTCTAGTTTACGGGGCCGTGTGTGGAAATTGTATCATGTAACGGGGTGTCTGGGTGGATATTATCCGGGTTCTCCAGTCTCCCAAGCCATTCAGTCCATCCACATTCCGTTCGTCCATTGTATCAACATTTCACCTGTAGCTCCGCCCTCATACGAGTAATATGATTCCCCATTCTAGCCACTGCAGTTTCCTTTGGATCCGCGACTGTAAGAGGAACACACTTGTGAGTACTGAGGAGAGGTTGTAAGTCCTATAAATAAGAAGAATAATCAGGTAATAGAAAAAATAAACACAGAATAACAATAAAACGTTTTTATTATATAGCAGGATTTATTGTTTGTTATACTTTCGATAAGCATACTTTTTCTTTCAATGTTTTTTAAAGCTAAGGTCTTACCAACGAAATGTTTCGAAAATGTATAAATCTGCATAAAGATAGTCAGCTCCCTACATGAAACGTCTGATTATCCATAATAATTTGTTATATTCGAGAAATAGTGTTTCGTTTTAGATGATCTCTAAATGATGTACAGTACTGTCATTACTCAGTACCGGTAAGAGTAGTCGACCTTTCATTTTTGTGTTATTCTCTCTCTCTCTCTCTCTCTCTCTCTCTCTCTCTCTCTCTCTCTCTGTGTGTGTGTGTGTGTGTGTGTATGTGCTTCATACACGCGCGCACACATCATGTGCATACATCCTTGTTTCCTATAAATGTTTTCCATTGGTTCTAAGGCGCTTAAGAAATGCATATTTGGTGAAACCCAGATATCAAGTTTTTGAGGTATAATACTTTTCTACCATGTTGGCAGAACTAAAAGGAAAGAGATTACCCCATGCAATATACTTAACCTTCTACGCTTCCTAAAGAGAACAAGATGCCTCTAAAATGTGTTGTGTAGCTATTCCACATTTTAGCTGGTTTCTGTATGGGAACTCGCTAAGTCCAGGATTTAGGAAGAAGGTGATGTTGCAGAGGGAAGCAGCGTGTGAAACAACAAGCGAGCTAAAGCGACGTTATGAGTAGTGCATAGCGACAAGGCGTGTGAATTATGAACATTCATCCCGAGCTCGCCGTCCCGAAGGCTGCCTGTGTCACCTGCCACGCCGTGAGGTGAATAACATTTATGCATTTCTTATATTCGTCTCTCCTTCTGACTTTCTATTCTTCCTTTTCACTTTTTGTTTTTGTTTCCTTTCTGTAGGTTGACGTCTTATTCTCGCGGCGTCGCCAACAAAGCACGAGGTTATACCCCAAGATACGTGGAGTTGCATGTAAAATGCGAATGTGGGGAAAAGGTGTCATCTAATCTGAAAATATATCGTCGACGGGAAACAAAGTATGAAACATTGTGAAATGAAACCAACCGGCCAAGCTTCAGTTATCTCACTTTTGCTTCCTTCTGGCAAAGTTGTTGCTCTCATTCTTCGCACTTTTGATATTTCTAATATTTCCCACGTTAAGCATTGTAGAGAAGTCCATACTTTAAAAAAAAACTTAAGTTCAAATATGTACGGCATTAATATAAATAAGTGTATTATATGTTCATAGAAGAGGGAAAATTTCTGAAGTCTCTAAGATACACAAAATGTGAAATCCACAAGAACATGAACATTAAATCTGATTTTGTGACATATGAGCCAATTTCTGAAATATACAGTCGTGGTTTACCTTACAGAAGCAGACAAGGTAAACCGAAATTTAAAAATTCCTGTTACTGGAATCTAAATTTCAGATTGATACCCAGTTCCAACCGCTGAGCTGCACATCTTGTCCAAAATTGGTAAACATTAACTTTGTTCGATTGTTCGGTGTGGTACAGAAAATAGCACTCCCCGTTGTTCACTGACGTGCCTAGTCAGAGCGAAGTATTTTGCTGACAGTTAATCTTTCGGATTAAAAGCCATATTCTGGATTAACCAATTATACAGGTATGAACTTGTCTTAACTGTAACAGTTAATAAGAACACTGTAATAAAGCCAACCGGAGGCTAAAAGAAAATGATAAAAGAAGATGATACGGCTAGTGTGAAGAAATTATTAATATTCATCAATTAACTAAAATAATAAAGAGTTAAGTGATGAAGCCTGGGACTCAAGTACTTACGATAGTAAGTGGCCACAAACGGTGTATCTCGAATGTGAAAGCTATACCGGGGAAACATACGAGTCAAATGGAGAATTTGGTGTCAGGACGGCTCGTTGGCCATGGTAGCTCAATGGGTTGGAGCGACTGGACGGAAACCAGGAGATCCGTGGTTCAAATGCCACCCATGGCATTGAATTTTACATGTTGACATCTATGTATGATAAAAGAATTCAAGCAGCTGAGATAAGTATACTCAGACATTTTATGATAAATATGAGGTATTCGAATTTGGAAATATTCCCATTTATGTTTTGAAATAATAACAACAGTACTTATGGATTGCCATCAAGACAGAATAAACAAAGAAATTTTAAATGAATTCTCTACAACAAAAACATTTATAACATTGAAGCCCTA
The DNA here is from genome assembly GCA_030765055.1 of Mantis religiosa. Lineage (NCBI taxonomy): Eukaryota > Metazoa > Arthropoda > Insecta > Mantodea > Mantidae > Mantis > Mantis religiosa. Next base: position 262,526,163 of record CM060950.1, on the reverse strand, counting down.
CCATATCAAGATTTAAGTAATATAGAAGCTTCATATCTTTCCACGTAATCTGGTATTCAAAAAGAAAACTAAGTGGTGGGAAATTTTATAAACAAGATAACATGAATTTATATACTGCTAAACAATTTATAGCATGCAATATTAGCCGAAAAGATGCTAACAACGAATGGACTAAGTTACTACTGAGTTTTGTACTTAATTCGTGCAGCCTTTTACAGTGCTTGTTTTCATTTAATGTTTCTCTGTTCTCTATTTTTAAATGCTCTTTATATATCTTATGTAAGCATATACGTTAATGGTCTAAACCCTACAAAATTGGAAAGGCTGTAAAGGGGTAGAGCATAACATGTAGTTCTCAGCAGCTTGATTTGTAGTGGTGATCTCTCAATTCGTCGTAGACAGAGAGAGATAGAGATAGAAAGAGAGAGAGAGAGAGAGAGAGAGAGAGAGAGAGAGAGAGAGAGAGAGAGAGAGAGAGAGAGAGAGAGAGAGAGAGAGAGAGAGAGAGAGAGATGTGCGCCAGTGTACATGAAGGCAGGAAAGGAAAGGACAACCATTTGCTCTGGTCCACTTGTAAGCATAACGGGAAGCGACAAGGCAAAATACCCATCCCATTCTGAACTTTTTTACTTCGTCTGCTATTTAAAAAAATAAAAATAAAAAAATAAAGAAAAATCTCGAGTTCTTCCTCAAGCCAATCCGACCAGTGAAGCTACACATCTAACCCACTGAGTGCAAAGCGCAAGAGATGTGAAGACTGCCTTCAATTATTATACCCTCACTCCCGGTTCCGTTGTTGAAACGGACATCAGCTTTGTGTGACATGGCCCTTTTAGTTATGCTAACAAGTGGAGATGAAATCTCACACTACCAGCTGTGTAAATACCACAATTTGCGAGCAATGTTTCACAGCGAAGAAGAGACAGTTGACTACCACAACAAAATAAGATGATAGATGGTAAGTGACTTTCGAGAAGACAAAGCCTTGAAACGGAATATAGCTGAGTTTCCTTTGAATTGAGAAATGACAGAGCTCAGGTTTTACTCAGATTTTACGTTTGTTCCTCATTTTCATTTCCCTTTTCGGCTATTAGTAGAACAATTCCCCTACACCAGATAATAATAATATCGATAAAGCATAAACAGAGAAAGCTTAAGGTATACATAAATGCGGGCCTCTCTATTTTGATGCATGGGATAGGAAAACAAGAACGAAGGGGTACATAAAATTTTCTGGATGGCGGTCTTGTCCAAACAACAGTAAATGTACAGTAAAACATTGAATTGATATTTAATATATTCAAACAGAATTTGAAGAAATTAACGGATTTACTATACATATATTCTCATTATGAACCAAGACAGAATCTCATTAATGTATCATCATGAACCTGAGGTTTATTACATTGCACTGCTATCCTTAAAGAAAAAACTAATGTGTTGCACTTATATGGCCTTTTCTAATCATTCTTGAGTAAACTATTCAGTCTTACAAAAATGTATTTTTTAGCTAGTTTATGTTAATCGAGATAGACATTTGTAGAAATGGTTTTATTATATATTTCGTTATAGGTACAACGAATACATGGAATACAGTAGGCTTAAACAACAGTCTGAGCTAGCGTTACGCGATTGCTTTGATGTTCCGTTCACTTTGGAGGACCAGGAAATGATGATGATGATGGTGATGGTGATGATGATGGTGATGATGATGGTGATGGTGATGATGATGATGGTGGTGATGGTGATGGTGATGATGATGATGATGATAATGATGATGATGGTGGTGATGGTGATGGTGATGATGATGATAATGGTGATGGTGATGAGGATGATGATGATGGTGATGATGATGGTGATGATGATGGTGGTGATGGTGATGGTGATGGTGATGATGATGATAATGATGATGATAATGGTGATGATGATGATGATGATGGTGATGACGATCGTGATGGTGATGGTGATGATGATGGTGATTATGATGATGGTGATGGTGATGGTGATGGAGATGGTGATTATGATGATGATACATACACTTTTTGAAGTAAGATTTCTTCTGTCTCTTAGGTTTTACCGATTAGACATAAAAGTCATTCAAATGAAGAAGAAATTACAAGCTCTTCCCAGAAATTTCCAGTTATACGTCCCTCTACTCTCATGAAAAAATATTTAGTTTAAATTACTTAATATAAATTATTAGAACCATTTTTGATAAAATAAAAAATTCCAGATATTTTACGTGTCAAGGGTAATTTGAGAGTAATTTCAAAATCTTCGTGTTCTATCTTTGGAAGTTTTTGAGGCTTATTATAATGTTTGATATTAATCCAAGGTGTTTAGTTACGCTGTAGATAAAGCCAGTATCCAGGTTTAGGACTGAATAAAACACCTGCTCTACCTACTACCTACGTAGCATAAAAAGTATAAGGTGGGCCACAAGAACTGAAGACATTCAAGTTTAAATAAAATGGTTAATATGACAGATAAATGAATGCATGAAATATCACGAGCAAGAACAAAGCTTTCCATTGTTGTAAAAATGGCGCAATGGAGTGTTGTACATCGTGCTTTTGTGGTGCAAACTTTCCTTAAAAATGGTTTCTCGGTTGTCATATGATTATGTTAATGATGACTAGACTCATTTTCAATTAAATGTTACCGTCAGCAAACAAACTTTTCGCTATTTGGGTGATTCAAATCTACAGCAGTTATTTATACCCCTTTTCGTGGTCCATATTTAACAGTCTGGTGTGGTGTTGCCAGTTCTGTAATCATTGGTCATTAGTATTTTGGAAAGGATGACAGCTGTAACAGTGACCTGATCGATATGTAGAGATGTTAAAGATACTTCCTTACACATGAATTAGATTATCGTGGAATCGATCTCAACTCATGCTTTCAACAAGATGAAGTTACAGCCCACACTGCCGTGTCCATTAAAATCGTTAACGAAATATTTCCAAACAAAGTGATTTCAAAAGGCGGAAACATTCTGTGGTCCACACATTCTCCAGATCTCTCAGTATGCAGCTACTACCTTTGGGACTACCTCAAATCTCAAGTGTACATTCTTAAACCAAGGAGCATTAATGAGCTCAAGGAAGTCACACAGGAGGAATTTACATCCATACCGAACGATATGTTGCAATGAGTTGTACAGAATCCGCACCACAGACCACAATAATGTTAAGTAACTGATGTCATTTAAGAGATGTCCCTTTTGGAAAGTAAGATCACATCCTCAAATGGTATTCAACACCCTATTACAGTGTTACAAAATTGAAATTGTAATTTGAATCTTTTACTATAGATATATTTTATTTTATAAGATGATCAGCTTCCCGTGGCCCACCCTTAAAAGAACAATTCCACTGTCTTTGATATTTGTTACACGTAATGGTTAATGGAATGTATCCGCGAATTACAATAGTCACCCAAAAATAACTTTGTCACATCCCTTAAACATATTATCAGTCTAAATCCTGGGAAGCACAAGACGAAATGCTGAAACTTCCACCCAACTTCCACTCCATCCAGCTCGTATTTACCAACTAATTTTCTGTTCAAATTTCAACCAAATTGTTTTCTTCTATATTATATTAATCTTTTCTTGTTATTTCTTCACGCTTTATTCATACCAACTGCTCACTTTGAGCACTATGTTACTTGATATCGCTGTCCATAACAAGTGCTTCCAATGATTTGACCTCACGGTGCATTCAACTTTCTACATTATACTGTCCATAGCATACATAGTGCTTATCTTTTTTCCCAGTTTTTAAGAGTTATTAAAACATTTTTTCTTTTTCTATTGAAACTTTCCACTGTCATTTCTGTTCCATATTGCACTTTATAAAGATGCCATATCTATGCTTATGGTGCATTTCAAATGCATAATTTGTTAAAAAGGATGATAATTTTTAAACAGTGCACTCAGACAAGTTTAAAGACAGAAAAAGTTTCAAGTCAACAGACAGAACAGCAGCACAAGCCAACGCTTCCTCAGCCTTTAGCTTATAGCAATTATCATCATGACAGCTGCATAGCTGTTTATTCACCAAGTAAGGGTGAGTACCATGCAATTCCTACACACTTACTTTCCTATTTTTGCACGAGAATTAAGAAACATACATTATTAGTGATGGCCGTACAAAATACGACTAAAGCACTAAAGAATCGACTAAGAAATGTATTTACACAGCAAAATGAAATTAAATGTATATTTTCTGGAGCAACAGCATAAAAAAAAACAAGAAAAAAGTGTAAATTCTAACATCTAATCTAAGGGGAGAGCGGTCATTATTAATTAACTTCGCAATGTGTTTCTGCATGTAGGTGGTAAAACTTGACCGCACTACGGCTAATTCATCTGTTTCCGTGAGTATAAATATTATGATAGTACGGGTTTCATGTGGTAAAATATACTTAGTCTACCTCCAGATGTTCGAGAGTGGGAGTCACTACTTATTTATTATGTCCCTCCTCTTCTAGACACGAAAAAACTCGCCAGTATTAAATATTCACTTCCATATACTAGATAATAGCAGTCTGAAGGTCCAAATACGGTATTAAAAATTTGGAAAACCAGAGCCGCTACAGTTGATCATTACTCCTATAAGGTGCTTACTACTTTTCACTATACTTACATTATTCTTGTGGAACAAAACAACGGTATTCATATTTGGCGTACAATACTTTTGCACAAGGGAAAATTGTTTACAGAGGTTTCAAAAATACTTAATGAATTATCTATTGGACAGACAGGTCGACTTCAATTGTGGCCATTCAAAACTAAAATTAACTTCATCGTTTGAATGAAATAAAGTGCCAGAATGCTGCTCGTAACACATTCTAGAACATTGCTGGTTAAAGTTTTTAGAACTGTTCTTGCTTTGTTCCTATGTTTGATATTCCGAATATTAAAAACAAAATAACTTTACTTTTCCTTTAGCAAAAACGGATGAAGCGACTTTTCTTTGAATGTTCCCATTATAAAGGCGTGTCATTTCCTTCAGCATTCAATCGTCCAATTTTCTGCGTCGCGAAGCGAAATTATTTTCTCTGATGCTACACCTCGCTGTAAATATAAAAGAAGAAATTTGCATGCAGCTTGAATGAACGTAAGAAAGACCTCACGCCACATAATATTGCCGTTCCTTTCTGCCACAGCACACCTTTTCTGAAGCATTTAAAAACTTATTAACGCTAAATGTGACAAAAAAAGAAATTTAATCCGTTTCCACGATGAACTTTTGAGAGTACTTCTCATTTTCACCAGATATTTTTCTCATTCAGATGCCTTATACTATTATTGACTGTAATTGAAATCTAATGGGGCATTTTTAATACTGTCACGATTGTAAACAAAATTGCACAATAAAAATAGCTACACTTTTCATGCTACGCTTTGGTGAGAAGGTGACCACATTAAACTTAATCTATTAACCCTCATTAAGAACCAAATCAAAGTATAATGCTAAATATCACCAGTTGGTTTGTTGCACACAAATATCTGTTAAATAGGGACGGAAGTTGAATGCATTCATAATCCTTTCAACGTTTGTGCATATATGTATTGGAACATTCATAATGTGCACATAAATATGCTAATAAAGTACAGCGGGTTCCTTTATTGCCGGGCGTAGATAACGCGTATGCATAAAACTACTGAATTTGCGACAAACCAGCGGACAGGAAAGAAAGAGAGAGATAGTGTCATAGGTGGTGCGTAGGCGAGTGTTGAACGCTTGCCAAGAGAAAGAGACAGAGAGCTACGCGAGGGTTTGGCGCTTGCCAAGAGAGAGAGAGAGAGTAGCGGGGAGAGAAATATACAGAGATGGTCTGGGATTTGCTGCTGCCATCCTGATTGTAACCGAGCGATCCACTGCGTTCTGGGATATAAAGCCGACAAAGAATAGAGGTGCGGGACAGTTGCAGTTGTGCAGTGTGTGAGTTGTTAATAGAGTTACAAGTTGAGCTGCTATTTATGTGTGTGCAGCTGTTCGATGGTTTGGAATGTACCGCAAGTGAATTCATTTGTTTGTTACCTGTGGTGTTGTAACGAGAGACTGCGTTGGTGTATGTTACGTCACTTCGCTGCCATCAGGGCTGTAGAAAAACCTGTTTAACTTTAAATAAAGAGCATTTTAAATTTCTGCAAACCAGACTTTCAATTCCAAGAACCGACAGAGTGACATATGGTGTCAGAAGTGGGATATGACGATGGAAGTTAAATTGGCAAAAACTTTAGAAGGGCTGAAAGAAATGGGAGCAGCGAATGACACTCTCTCTGAGAAGACAGAAGTGGCAAATAAAAACCTAGCCATGGAGCTAAAAGAAATGAAGACAGCGAATTACACCTTGGCCACGAAAATGAAGGTGGCAAACGGCAACCTGCCGCAACGTTGACTAAAAGTATGTCCGAATTAGTCGCAGAAACGAAGCCTGCGAACGACGGTCTGGCCGCTAAATTTAAAGAGCAGTTGGCCGGCGCGAAGTAGCACGTCGCAGAATTGTGCAAGCACGTCCAAGACCTGTCGAATCGCATTAACTACCTAGAAGTTAAATGCAGAGGTTCTACTCCCATTAGTCCTGGACCCGTAGGAGCAAGGACCCGGGCCTCCTACCCGGGGGCGATGGATACTCCGGAGCTCTTTCCATAGGGCAATACTTTGAGTCTAAATAGCACCCCCCCCGGCTGAGCACAACGTCAAGACGGGCATGGAAGAGGATATACCACTTACGCGCGTCAACCCCGCAGGGAAGACTACCGAAAACCTCGGTGGCGCCGCCTGGTAATCTAACACACCTTCTACTAGCTCTGCAGGCTAGTACCCGGGACATTTTGGGCAACCCTCTACCCCCTACGGGCGGAAGTAACATGCCGGAGGTACCCAATTCCCCGTGGGTGTCGGGAACCCACTGCCCCCCTCGAGTCCAACCAATCCGAACAACTCCTCGATGGGATGGTCTCGACAGTTCGGCCCAAAGTTCCTTTAGTAACGTCAGAGGTACCACGAGTGCTAAGGGTCCAGAGCGCCCGCACCTCGGCAGCTGAAGGGGACGGATTCCCTCCCCTACGGGATAACGACTTAGAAGAAAAGCCGACAGCAACACCAAGTACCTGAACGCCATGGTGGAGGAAATCGTCGGCAGAAGGTTGAAGGATGTGAAGGCCGACTCGTCCGGACGCGACACAATATCTGAGCTCGTCAAACAAAGTACGTGAACGTTCGAAGTTCTCTGCACTAATTCGACAAAGTGTCAAAGCTCAACAGGTAGTCGACAGAAGAAGAGGCCGCACAGCTAATAGCCAGCCTCCAGAAACGGGCCTCAGAGGAGCTGAACACGATCCAGGCATCTGCGGCACCAAAGGGCACCTGGGAGGCCTTGGAGAACTGGTTCGGGAACCGCCATTTGGTCACAGACCACAGCAGGCAGCTGAAGTCTAGGACGCAACACACAAGGGAGACGCTGCAGGAGTTAGATCTGGCAATTGAACAGCGGGCCAGCAAAGCCTTGGTCGATCTCCTACTCGAATTCGTATCTCGAGAAGCCGCCTACACCTCCGTCAACGGGGTAAGAGATGCCAAGGTACTTCAACGCTCGGCGAATACCAGCCCACCACGAGTTGAGCTGAGGGCCCCCGGCAAACACCAAGTGGCGTGTGTTGGGGTGTGGCCAGCCGGGACACTTGGAGAGAGTCTCTCTACACCAGGGAGTGCAGCCGGAAGAACGACTAAGGGCCGGTGTGCGGATGGGCACGTCGGCGCCATCACCACCATCCCCTCAAGTGATACTGCGCACCGTCAGCAGGCGTGTGGATGACAGTCTGTTCGCAGACGTTTGGGTGAGAGGGAAGCCATGCCGCGTACTTGTGAACCCTGGAGCAGCTGTGACAACAATCAGACCTCACGTAGCCAGGGGTCTTACAATCGAGAACCCCGAGCCAACCATACCAGCTAGTGACGGCATCGGGCGACAATTTAGCCGTGAAGAGGAGGGACCTGCTTCTGTTGACCTTGGGGTGGAGTGCCGGAGGAGGTGATATAAGGACTAAATGCCCTCAGAAGCCACGAGTCGAGGTTAACAGGAAAGTCCTGCGGCTAAATGGAGAAAAGGTGATATTCCCGCAAACCTAAGAACACCTTGGAATTTGCAGGGATATCCTGAAGGAGGACGTCATTGCTCCGCGAGACGCGAGGTGGTGTTGACGCGCGACTGGAAGGCCAACGGACGAAGAACATGATGCTGGACCGGAAGGTGCCGCTGCACGGACTTTTTGTAAGCAGGCCATTGTTGCCCTCCGAGAGGAGGTGCCGGTGAAGCAGCTTAATCCAACAGACGCCGATCTCGCCGTCCAGGCCGGAACGGAGTTGGGGACATGCGAACCCATTGCCAGCGAAACGCCAATCGGCCAGACTCAGGAGCCGGTGCTAACGCAACACTTATGGCCATTGCTTGAAATCTTACTGGAGAGGGTGGCCCACAGCTGACCGCAGAGCAGCTAGAGAAATTTCGAAAACTGATGGGATGATACCAGCAGGCCTTGAGCCCAAGGCAACAGCGACTACGGTCGTGCGGATCCAGTGCTTCATCGCCTTGACACCGGAGACCTATTCGGCAAACAGCTAGTAGCTTTCCACTGGCAACACAAACGGCAGTACGGGACACGCTGGAGGATATGAAATCCAGGGGAGTAATTGAAGAGTCTAAAAGATCTTGGTGTTCCCCTTTAGTCTTGGTGAAGGAGAAGGACGGCGAGCCGCGCTTCTTCGTGGACTACAGGAAGCTGAACGCTGTCACCAGGAAGGACTGCTTTCCCTTACCCCTGACTGAGGACATCCTAGACGCGCTTGCTGGTAAGCAGTGATTTTTGTCCCTGGACCTAAAGTCGGGTTACTGGTAGGGGGCTCTAGACCCAAGAGACAAGGAGAAAATCAATTTCTCGACAGGCCAAAGGCTTTTGCAGTTCACAGTTATGCCCTTTGGTCTCTGCAACGAACCAGCTACCTTCCAACGCCTAAGTGAGTCAGTAAAGTGAGGATTGACTTATGACGTCTGCCTACTATACCTGGGCGACATCATCATCGTAGGCAGGACCTTCAAAGATCATCTTGATAACCTGAGAAAGGTGAACCAGCGATTGCAGGCGACCAACCGGAAGCTCTATAGGAAGAACTGCTGTTCTGCAAGGATGTCAACTACTTGGGCCACATAGTCACACCAACCGGGGTAGCCAGAGATCCGCAGAAGACACAGGCCCCGAGATGTTGGACTCGACCAAAGGTTAAGCGAAAAATGCGCAGTTTCCTGGGGTTGTGTAATTATGACTGCCGCTTCATAAAGGGCTCCTCCAACATCACCAAACCCATTAGCCAGCTGACGGAGGAATATCGGCCTTATGCGTGGACGGAGGACACCGAAGACGCACTCCAGCCGAAGCAGAAGCAGCTGCAGCAGGCACTTTGCAGTGCTCCTATTTTGGGAGTCCCACAACCAGGAAGCGCTTTCATTGTGGACACTAACGCCATCGACCATTGCAAGTGAGCCACCACCAATGTGATGGTTCAAGAGCGATTTGACTGCGCAAATTATTCGGAAATATTTGTTTGAAACCATACATTGCGATAAAGTGAATAAAATAAAAATATTATTAGAAAGGCTTATCTAAATGTAAACAAGGAAAAGTGTTTCACAATTTGCAAGATTTAGGAATATTATGCTTAATAACTAAACGGACAATATATACATTATATTCAACATAAAATATTGTTTAAGTGTTTGAACGTTTTAGTTATTAATTTGCATAGCAAATGAGTAGACCTTGCAACAAAAAGGGGAAGAATACTTATTAGAATGCCATGCCTACCGATAACTTGTCATTATTGTAGTAATGGAGTCCTTTTAGAAAGGACCGCTTAAATAATATTTGAACCAATTGTGAATCTCGCAATTTCAATAAAAGTAACTGGAATGCTGTTTTCGGTACACTAACTCCATTTGGAGCCTGCGTGGTATGTGTACTTGTGTGTGGGTGTGTATGCGTGTATCATCACTCACGTTACTGTCAATTTAGTAACGTCCTTTACTGAAATGTTACTGTTGTACTAGCTACAAATAAATAAAATCATAGAGGAAATTAATTCGGGAATCTTAAGTCCTGAAGATATGTGGTATGTGTGTAAATAGCAACCTCCAGGACACTCGCAAAATAAATGATTTTGTTAAGAGAATATTATGAGTAGCAATAACTATAATTCATATATCGAAAAACTTATATCAATATAACTTAAATACCCTTAGTTATTCATTGTGTCCCATTCGTAATATCACTTTCATATCTTGGGATGGCTAAGCTCCTATTTTTAAGTTCTAAACTTCCTTCCAATGGAATATTACATCGTGAAAATGTATGCAGTATAAAAGTATTAAGATATTTCAAATATTTGTATTCTAAGGCATGATTCTAAGCTCGTTTTAGAAATAAAAATAAAAATTAAACTCTCAAAAATGAAGTTATATATTATAAAATTGTAATGCCTTATCTTCAGCATACGTTTCGGTGCCTATATATGGGTGTTAGATTTCTTCACAGAAGCTTCAACAATTATAGAAGTATTAAAGAAACGTTTTTAGAAATAATAAAGATGATTCAAAGCAAAAGCATGTTTAATTGCTTAAAAGAAGGCTAAAGTTTATAAAATTCTGCTATTTAAATAAAAGTATTTTGCAAACATTAAGCTGATAAAGTTTTTGTGAGCGCTGAATATAGTTTAAGTTCAGGAAACATCTAACTATATTAGAAAAGGTTAAAACTTGAACTCAATGATGAGATGTCTGTACCTCATTTAAATTAGTTCTAAGCTTTATGTCTATGACCAAACAATAACCCAACCCAAATGCAAGTTAAATATAAAACCTGAAACTTTTAATGATCTATGAGATGAGACATCTTTTAGTATTCAGAACGGTGGGAATCTGCTCATGGTAACTGAAATCGTTAAATGGTTTAGCACAGTGTGAACATTAGTGGTTCTTGGAGTAAATGTTTTAATATCAGTCCAGCTTTTCAAGTTAGTGCCTACAAAAGTTCATGTGAAAGAACAACTATTATTATAAGTAGCAAGTTGTTTTTCTTCAAAAGTTATTTTTAAGGAATATTTATTATAAAACTGCTAATGCGCGATTTGAATAATTTCTATCATTCTAGTAGCATACATCTATTTATTGAAAACTAATGGTAGAAGTTGCTGCTACAGTTTTAGTTGCAGTGGAAGCATTATCTGTTTTCGTTGTTCTGAGAAACATGATTTATTGATCACATGGCACACTTAAAACTATACAATGTATGTAACGTAAAACAGATATGCATGCTTTCGTATTTTATGGTGGGTATGCTTTATCATCTAGGTCTTTATAAAATTTACTCAATCAACTATTGAACACTGAATTATAAAATTCATGCGTTCTATCACACAGGCATGTCGAAAATACCCTTAAACACCGAGGAGGAGTATTCAGCGTGCCTAGCACGACATAACAGCACGTAAAATACAAATGGACATAGGAAAACATTCTGGTTAGCTATATGTTTTCTTTAGACATTCTCATATACAATTTCCAGTCTCAACGGATAACTTTTAGTCTCATAAAACCTGAATAGGACACTTTATAGGACTTAATGTGTAAGTGAGTTTATATTTTATGTCATTGAACAGGTCAAACAATTGCCTGCGCAGTGTTTAAATTTTAAGTAATCTGTCATTTTACTCCTTCTAGTGTTTCCTCTGTTTCATTTGCGAAATGCTAAAGTAAAGAGTAACCATGTGGTCAGAGGAAGCGTGGTAGACGATGAGAGTAACTAACATATGTGGAGCTTTGCAAGTGTTTCTTGTTTTGCTTTTAATTAACGTTAAGTCGTATGGAACGAAAATGAAATGGATGAAATGAAACCCAAATGAGTCCAGGTTTCCTAGAACCTACAGTACTCCGATATTCAGGATAAGGGGAAAACCCCGGAAAATACTTCATCCAAATAACTCACACCGATCAAGATTCGAACTGAGGACCTCTTGAACGTGAAGTAGATGCGCTACCACCTACCTACAGAGACCGGCTTTTGCAAGAGATATGCACCATTAGGCTCTGATATGAAAAATAGTCTTAACGTAGTGTTGTCGTCGACGAAAATGTCTGCAACCCTCAATGGCATCCGATATCCCCGGATTTCCCAAAATCTGGCTGTCCTTAGCTTGATCAAGAGACTGAGGGCATGCTTAGAGTGGAATTTTCGATACATTGTATTATTTCTTTAAAGGTTTGTTATTTTCGTACTTGAAAAATATATAGGAATTTAAAGGTATTTTTATGTTTTTTTTTTTTTTTTTTTTAAATGTTGATTTGCTATTCATGACATGTAAAGCAAGTTAATTTATCGTCTCTGCCTGGCATTCTGAAATTAAGCGACATGAAGGCTTCGGAAATTTTCAAAAATATTACGTAATGGACCCAAAGTTTACTATCATTTTTCTTCCACTCTATAATCAGCCGCTGCCACTTCGCGTACATTTAGAAACTGAAATATGTCTTATGTTTCGTTTTATGTTTATTCTTAATTTTGTGAAACATAATACCTTAATAGAAAGGATTACTTACTTTCAATCAGATTATTTTGCCTTTTGTGTAAAAGAATATATGTATATACTTGTTGATTAGTCACTGAGAGTGAGAAAAACAGAGTTTTAAATGGGGGAGCAAGTGTATACTTATAATGTACGAGTACTCTGTTACCACTATGAGAGAGAAATCCAGATAACATCCTTGCATTAGACGTCAGTTACGTGTTAGGTTTACCGAGCCTTAGAGAAAGCTCTTCATGCACAAACACGTAACGTTTCAAATAGCGAATCAGTGGAGCCACCGTTTTTTGCTTTTACTTATAAAATGAGAAAAACATATGTTATTGGTTGGTATCATAATCCTTAAAATTAAACATTCACACCATCTCAAATATTTGAAAAGGATATTAAATTCCCCATTTATAGATTACATAAAAGCACTAACTGCCTATATAAATAGTCCGATGCTACCATTACGCATGATGGTAATAATTATTCAAACTTAGCTACAGAGTAAGTTTTAAGAGAACCTATATTATTAACTCAACAATGATCTGAAAACCTTACAAATCCACAGTATATAGCCCTCACAAACAAATAAGTTTATTGGAAATTCAGTAAGAACATTTACTCTCAATAAAACCAAAGCATACAAAGGCTTATTATTTTATTACATATCATTACAACTGCTTCCAACTACTATTTTCTTGTAATTTACGTCCTCCAACGTTAAGTCATATCGGACGACGAATGGAATGGGTGAAATGATACTCAAATGAGCCCAGGGTCCATAGAGCTTAGAGTTACCCGACATTCTTCTTCCAGGATAAGGGAAAACCGCGGCAAAAATTTTATCCAGGTAACTCACCCTGACCGAGTTTCGAACTCAGGACCTCTTGAACGTGAGGCAGACATGCTACCATCCACACTACCGAGGCGGGCACTTACAACTGTCTCGACATTGTTTCAAGTATGTTTCAAGGATGTTTGGAACCTAAATATCTCCTGTACTTTGCCTAATCTTACGTAAAGCATTTCGAAATTATCACCTTTATAATAATGCCTTAAACTCTTGAAAGAAGATGTATTCCTAACTGAAATAATAACAATTATAACGGGAAAAATAGGACTTATTCACTGAGAGAAAAATTTGGCTAATGAAATAAGCGGTTTTACTTTATATGAATTCAGTTCTTTAATGAGATCTACATCTGAGTGTACTAAGCTCCTACCCTTTATGGTTTAAAAATTACACAAAAGCCACTCAGACTAAAGAGGACTTCAGAGATTTTACTCAGAATGTTAAAGTTAAACATTTTATTTCTTATGTAAAACGTACGTTAAAAGTGTTTAAACGCGCTGCGTTACTCAAAATCTTGGAATCCTTTTTGAGGAGGGTTGCCTTCCTTATGGATTGGATAGGGGAAATTCTCTTCAAAATCTTCTAATCGTTTCTTTAGGAGGTCCTGCTTTTATGTGTCAAGTTAAGCATTTAACCAACGTTTACTTATTTTTTAGCAAATTTATGAGTATTTATCAAAAAGTCAGCATCTGAGTCAAACCACCTCCAAACAAGAATTTCTGGTGAAATATCAACATCAATTCTCTACTTACTGTAATTGCGCAGTAGTCAAATAAAATCCAGAAGAACATAAAGCAATGGGTATATCGTGTTTCATTTTGGTAAGTATTCCTTTAACTCAGATAAGACACAACGATATCTATGTATCATTTTGCGAACTTTCTATAATTAACCAGGTGAATAAAGATTTTGCTCATTTCTTTATTACGAAATTACACATCTGATAACTTAGAGACATCTGTTATTTCTTAAAATAACAGGACTATACTTTATGCTAAATCTACAAAAGGCAATATGTGGCTACCCTTAGAGCTGGCATTGCATTATTTGAACAATTGAACTGGATGTATTTCTCCATATTTCAAAAAAATAAACATGTAACCTGAACCAGCATTGACATACAATTGATTCTCAGTTGAAGTTGCCACTAAGAGTCAAAATGATGGAGGTCAAAGAGCTTCTTCATCCACTGATATTTTAAAGCTTACTACCTATGGGACATTGTAGGTTTGATATTACCGATGGAGCTGAGATCTTTTTGAGGGGAGGGGGGATAGGCGCCCGCATCTGAAAGAAAATGAAACACAGTTGCAGCGGATTTTCTCTTCGCTACAGGAAACTTTCTATAAGTTAACTTATAGTGCGTTGTTTCCCGTAGATACTTGTAGCTCTAGCATGCATCAAAGATTATTATCTTTTCCCAGGCAGCCAATTTTTCAGAGGAAAAGCGAACAACTTACAGCTGTAAGTTTTTCCCCGTATAAATACGGATCGATAGAGAATGAAAGGAGGTACACCAATATTCATCTGCTGCAAAACTAATTTTGTTTCATATTTGTGCTTTCAGGTCAGGTGTACATTTCTAGTCCCTCAATCTTGCTTCTTGAAATGGCACTTTGAATTACAGGTTTTCGAATGAGTTGGGAGGAATGAGTGATGAAGCAAGAGGACGAAGATTCGAATAAGAATTAAGTAAGTCACGTGTAACCAGTCGGACGCTACTAGGGACAGTGCGACACTGGAAGACAAGATAAGGGAACGAGATTAATAACACTTAGCAGAGCAGCACGTCGTTAGGAGAAGCAGGTATCTTCTCCCGGTTGAGGGCACCAACTCCACCGACCATGTGCAGATTTTCGTGAGATTACGGTAGGTCGGACAACCTGGCATGACCAGAATGTTCCAGTACCTAGTACAGTATACCGCCAATTTCCTCTGGGAATTTAACATTCGTGCTATAAGAAGAACAAAACTTTGGCTCATCTTCAGTATATCTGCCATTTCATAGTGTGTTTCTCTTTATCTTAATGTATAGTTGCACTTTAAAGTTGCTGCGTTTGCGATGTTAAGGCAACATACCACATTCTGGGCTTCTTTAACCATTTAGGACCGTCTCAAACGTATGCAATGTTTTGCACAAGGCTGGAATTTGTGCTTTCTTAACATACCTCTTACGTAATTAGAGTTAGGGTTTTATTTTTGAGTTAGGGCTACGTAAACAATGCCCTATTAGTTTTTATAAATTATTAAATTGTTTTGTTGAATACAGTGACGCGCAACTTGTTTCCCCGCTGACCGGCTCACTTTCTCTTCCAAACATCTGATTAGAATAGCTAAGGGCGAAAGACAAGTAGAGTGAAGGATATTCATCCCTCCCGAACACTGGCGTAATCCTCAGATGGAATAGTTTCACTCAGTTGTTAAGGAATAGTAACAAAATGCTTCGTCATAGGTATGTTCTACTGGAGGATAGTTATGAACTATCAATGGATCCATTGATTTGAATGACGAATTTTTAAATTATAAGAACAATCTCAATTTACTCAAAACAAAATTACTCAAAAATAATTATATTTCCCTTTCACGACTTCCTAAACGCTAAATGGGGTATAAACGCATTAGCTTAAACTTAGCTTAATTTTCTACATTTTGGTTTCCAATTAGAGGTTTTGTCTTTCCTTTGAGCCAGCACTCGCAACATTTGTCGTCACCGCCATACGCCATGATACATAGAAACACACAAGAAACGGGGGAAGAAAACGGAATGAAATACACGGAACGAAAATCGCGGCGAAGGAGAAACCACCTCAGCATTCGTCTACCGTTCAGGTGAAAAGAGAGAGGGAGTGTAGGACGGAGGGAGGGAGGGAGGGCCGGAGGGAAATGAGATGCATCTCATTAATAAACGCAATAAGTAGTAGGTTTTTCCAGTATCAAAAAACATTTTTATGCAATATAGATATCTGAAAATATAGATTAAGCAAAACAGTACACGGTATTGTGAGTTTTGATTTATCTCATGTTGTGGTTATATGTGTAGGTCTGAATGTATTTTTATTATGTGTTTCAAATTCACACTGCGGATGCATTGATGAACGTCACTGTAATCAACAGCGAAACGATGATGAAATGAAATTTGTGCAAAGGCAATTAACGCATTAAACGCCATTTGTATTCTGAGTTTTTACAGCTCATTTCCCCCTATTCGATTCAATAAAAAATTCCAAAACGAAACATTACTGAGGAAACATGTAGTATAAAATTGGTTGTACTAAATTTCTTAGAGCATATAAAAGCTTAACTGATAAATTGGTGCTTTTTCAATCTGACCCGTTTTGGTTATGTACATAAAGGACAGTAACTATTCTGAAATAGGGAGATCAAAGAGTCTTTGAACTCAAGTAGGTTTATTAATGGAGACTGACACATAATATTACAGAAATAATTGAAAAGATATAGATTATATTCCAAGCCATTAGATTAAGAAGGTTAAGCTCATAACAGATTCAAAATTTAGAGTTATGGCTATAATGATGATAGAAAGAGACTAAAAGTGTCTTTTTTCAGTAAGTTTAACATATTACAGTTCTGTGAATACGCTAAGCTATCTTTATACATGCCTACTTTGTGGTATTCAGTAAATATTCCAGTGATGAATAGTGGTCTCTAAAAGCCTGTGGTTAAGGAAAAATTCACCACGTTTTTATTATAACATAGTGCAGCTACTTTGTTATCCTAATGAAATTTAAAAAAGTAAACACAGAAATTGTGAATAAGGACGCGAAATTGTATACCTATGTGATATCCACTAAATTAAGTACAATTTCTTTGTGCAAACTTCTCTTGTTACAGAAATAAAAGAGGCTAATAAACGCTAATCCTGAACAAGTTGATCATTAGCTGCAGTAACAAATATGCATTATGCGTAGAAAAACAGGATGTTCCTGATGCAAGTTTGGTAGCATTCGTGACTTCGCCAACTGTGTTATCGAAATGTACGAGGGCTGTTCAATAAAGAATGATCATAATTTTTACGGTCATAATTTTTCGCACTAAAATTCAATCTTATTATATTCTGTTAGATTAATGTGAAACAAAGACGCCGTAGTAGTTTCATTGTTGGTACTCCTCGTTCACGCCTGTGAGAACCTGGTAAGTACAGACATGTTCAGTATCGCTTACCGCTACAATGAAGGTAACATGCATTTAAAGTTGATGTTAGAGGAGGATCCAGAGTCTTTTCCAAACATAATCAATGCTGATGAAACTTGGCTACATCATTTTGATCCTGAGAGCAAACAGCAAAGCTCAGTGTAAAAATCTCCGTCACTAACCCCCAAAAAAGCAAAGGTGGTTGCTTATGCTGGGAAAGCTATGGTCATCTCATTCTTTGATATTCATGTAATGGTTTATCAGCATATTGTACCTGCAACATATCAGAAACTGGACGATACTACAGGGATGTCCTGAAAACAATGCAAGTCCATATCAGGCGCAAAAGACATTTCTATGAAGCAGGCTGGATGCTGCACCACGATAATGCGCGGCTGCATATAGCCAATGTTGTTGCTGAATATCGTGCAAAAACCAACGTGAAGTGCATTCCTCACCCTCCCTATAGTCCGGATTTAGCCTCATGTGACTTTTTTCTATTCCGTAACTTGAAGAAACGACTTCGTTGGAGGCATTATCCATCATCAGAAGCAGTGGTGAAGGTTGCGGAGGCGATTTTGAAGTATCTCTCAAAAAATGGTTTCCAGCATGTCTTTGAAGACTGGCAGAAACGGTGGGACAAATGCATTGCATTCAGGGGAGGCTATTTTGAGAAGGATCATCAAAATTATCGGGATGAGTAAAGGTACATGGTCAAAAAAAGACAATTCTTTATTGAACGGCCATTGCACATAAAATACGATATCATAGACTGATATACAAATTCATGGATATTGTGCATTTCTTGTTGATAGAAAACAGCAAGGGAAATAAGGAATACGTATAAGAACTGCAAAGCTTTGCGGTAATTAAAAATACTTAAAGAACCATGAAGAAATGTTATAAATATACAGTAAATATGAACGCATTTGAAATGGTATGTCACTTAAGACGCCAAAAATTACTGTAAAATGAAACTTTCATGCCAGCAAGAAAAATTATCAGGTAATTGTGCTCCCTAACTTACTTGCATTATAAACATGAAATGCTCCCAAGTTATGAAATTGTTTCCATATAGTGTGGTTAAAATATCAAAATAATTAGTAATGGATGATTAAGGGAATAATTACAAATTTCGGGCCAAATTGCGTGGTTGGATTTCGATATTATACACTTTGTTTTGCTACACCAAATAAAGCAATAACTTAGCATGCTGATGCTCTTTTTAGTCCCAATCGGATGTTGCATGTACTACATATAGAAAACCACGTTCTGGGATACGAAAAAAGGATACCAATAGAGAATAGCTGTGGTAATTTCAGTGGGTGAGCATCAGATTGCAGTACAACAGAGCGAATCACGGATTCAATTAGTGCAAAGCAAAGTTGATTATTGTTACTATTTATAGGCCCGGAAGTGTTGTTAATTTCCTCATTATACACCAGCACGTGCTTGGATGAAGGCGAGCTAAAGTGGTTTGGGGCAAGATGGCCAAGTAAACCAGTCAAGGCGTCAGTGGAAACAACATTCGCTCCTTGAATTGCTGGAATGGGGACGAAAAGATAAACTTTGGTGCAAGCTACGCCGCAGTAAACCTGTCACTTAGGCTGCATCCTCCCACAAACCAACGAGTAAAAGACCATACTGGTGAGCTTTAGGGACATTATTTGTCAGATAGGCTCAGCATTATGGAGCTAAAAGAATAGCTATTTCCACTAGTACTAGAGGCTGAAATTTAAGAAAACTTCTATCGTTAAATTTATTTATCCTTCACCTTTGCTAGTTACTGGGAGTGTTGCATTCCATCAAAAAGTTATTATCAAAGCCAAAAGGTTTTCTGAAGTATCTTGAATAAAAGAAACTGATGTATAGCACTCAAAATTACTTTCTCAGTCCACTCGTGTTCAAACTGTATTTAAAAATAGTAATTCTTTATATACTTCCGATTAATAGTGAAAGAGATTAGTACAAATGATTGTAATATATATTTGTATGTAGATAAAATGAAAACAGAAGAAGACACTAGGTTTAAGCAATAATCACATTTTGAGAACCGGTTGTTATGGAATGGCTCTGAAATTGTATTACTACTTTCACTAACGCAAATAAAAGAATAATTTCCCATTTTAGAAGCATTAAAACATCCGAAGGCATAACAAGAAAGGGCTGTGGAACATATAAAAGTATATTTTGCATAATTTGTGTGTTTTAGGAAAAATCTACATTTATATGCATTGAGATTTTCTATATCTTTTGCGGTCTATTAGTTATGGAAACGTCATTCAATGATGCTTGAAATATTTAAATAATAGGATTAATATATTTATAACGGAATTGTGGGTAAATGGATAAATAAACGTAATGAGCAACATTCACATGCTGAAATCAATCTGCACTAGGAAGGTCTATACACAATTTTGTCAGGGGTAAGAAGTCATTAGCCAGGCGGGTCAAGTGTTGAGGAAACATAATTAGTAATAAGTCAGGGTAGCTAAGACTAGTCAGTGAACTCAGTTACCAAGATACTATTTTCAAGTTGAGGTAATTTCAACTCACAAATCAGAAGCCATAGAGTTGTAAATATACACATATGTCAAGTGATCTAAAAATTAGAATTGGTAATAAAGTCTTAGAATTTAGAACGCCACAGAGTAAAATTATTACTTTAGATGTGAATAACAAATAGAAATTAGGCAACTTAAGATGTATGAACGTTGGTAGGGAAATAATTATTTAGGCGGGACGTGTGTTTGAAGCCGAAACTGTCAATGCATAAAATATTGAAATTATATAATTTGGAAATCAGCGCATGTTAAAACGGTACAGTTAGTTTTGGCTTAGTTGGTGTTAAAAGTGACAAGAATGGGATAAATTTGTGCGAACAGGTAAGAAGGGTCTCAGGCCAGGTACTTGTCTCACTCCCCGAGACCAGTTTTCTCGGAAACTGACTGCACACTTGGTCTAGGAAAATAACTGAAAGGTCTCTTATTTGGCGTGACCACGTGATATTTCCCGCTAAAATTTTTGAGGGGTTAAGGGGAAGTGACGACGTGATCTGTGACCACGAGGGAAAAGAAGTCACTTGCGTCGGAACACTCGGGGAAGGAGGTTGGTTCAGTGGCAGTTGACCGTGAACCTAACCAGCATTATGGTATACTGCGATAGTTAGCGAACCTACTCTGCGGCCGTAGCTACAAAGACGTATCGGCAAACCTTCAATTCTGTTTTATGTTAATAAATCGCATTTCTAAGAAAGGTCTGGTTTTTCTGCGCTAATATCCTACGCATACCCAAAGTGCAAGATCTATGCGGATCAGCTGAGGCAGAAATCTACGAGAAGCAGCATCTCGCTTAGTAATAGCGAAATAGAACGTGGAGTCGTCGTATTCCACCTTCGACAAAGCAGCGACGACGACGACGACTGTTTATCGACGTGTCGCTAATTCCTGCTGCATGTTGATATAACAGCGTATATTTCTGAAATAGATTCCTTTCCTTTCGAGACTTTGATGTCGTATAGTCTTAGAAGCATTGTACTGTAATTGATTATTGGCAATCCATAGCCCGAAAATATCGAACTTGTCATATATACTTTGCGGTCGCGGCATGAGGCTATTCAGTTCAGCATTTCAAAAACTGAATGTACGAGCACATAGTAGACGTTTTTCTAGTTATAAAATTCAGAAGCAGATTCATTTTTCATCTTCAACCAGTAAGCGATTCGATTTAAACAGCTCATTTACTAGCGTCTTCAAAGTTATCGACCAACTTAAGTAACTAGCGTTGGCTCTTCCCCCACACTTCTGCCTAACCCCTCTCTCTCTCTCTCTCTCTCTCTCTCTCTCTCTCTCTCTCTCTCTCTCTCTCTCTCTCTCTCTCTCTCTCTCTCTCACTCAAATACATAAACACATATCCGTACATACCCTTAAATAAACGCTCCCTCAGTTCGTCGCTCTGGTAACCAGTTATAAAAGCTGCAGATATCGGGGACGGCATCGACAGCGTCGCACACCGGAAAAATTCATTATCAAATGTGGTGGCCATGCGCGGTGTATGCAGATGAGGAGGACCTTCAGGAGCTGAGAAGAAGAGTCAAACACAGCAACCGATAGCAGGAAAGGTAAGGAAGACAATTCAGAGCAGCTGTAGCTAAGGCTATACAGGTACTACGGCGAGCAGGAAAGAAGAACGAAGACATCACCATCATAAGGTAACAGTGAGTGCACCAGAAAATAAGACAGACTTTAAATTCTGTTTTGTAAGGTTGAGACATTTATATAAGGCTAGAAATTGAAAAATGTTAGGTGGAGGTTCAGATGGATGAATTAGTAGTAAAAAAGATGTACAGAACAGAGTAACAGAATGCTTAGTATGGGAAGCAAAACAATAATGCCAGAGAGAAAATGGCGATAATTTAGGAATTGAAGAAAACAATTTTAACACCCAGCGGGATGGCTGAGGATGTTTCGTCTGTGACTTGCAAACAGGAGGTCCGGTTTTAATTCCCACCTGACACATGATTTCTTCGGAGAGTTCCGGGGTCGCCAGGCGAATGCAGGTTCCTGTCCCCCCATTTCATCTCATTTATCATTTCAAATCATCTTCCATCGGGTGGTCTTTCACGGTATATGTGTCGGCGGGAGTCTCGGCGCTGCTTGGCAGGATGATATGCTCCCGGTAAACACTTCCTCCTTCGGTAAGACCGTCTCCTGTTTCCGGGTCTGCCTGTTGGACCGCTTCAGGACCAATGGTGGTGGGATGCTGGATGTTCTGACCTGCCGGAGAGTTTACAAATGGTCAACTGTAGGGACCTTGCCCTCTGCAATGTCGTGACTACTTGGAACGGCCGCTCTCTGTCTACTCCCGCCTTATCCTCCTCCCGAGGAATGCCAAACGTGGAGCATAGATACAATAGACCAAGAGTGGAGGTCCATGTATAATTCAATTCAATCCTAAGTGATTTAAGGTCAGTAATGCAGATGTGAAAATGTATGAAGGAAAGACTAGGAGAAAAATTGAAGATGGTGAACAGAAAGAAACTACAAAAAGGTCAACAAACAGAAATTAGAGGAAAATGTGGGGGTAATAACAGGTACTTGCAAAGCAAAAGAGGGGAATAATAAGCGATATCAGAAGGGGGGTACAAGAAACTGGATAAGAAACCAGAGGTTCAATGGCAAGTAAGAGAAGTATTCAAGAAGGAAATATAAGCGAAATAAAGTAATGTGGAAGTTAATTCTAAGAAAATAAAGAACAAGTTACAAAATAAATTATTCAAGAAATAGAAAACCAGAAGAAATTGCAAATAAATGAGTTTAAAGTCACATGTTGAAAATTGAGGGATGAAGAAGCAAAACCTTGAAAAAAGCAAGGGAAATAGCAAGCAAAGAAACACAATAGGCCAATGAATTAGCCAGAAAAGTATTATATATACGAAGAAGTATCCTTGAAAAAGGAGAGCAAAAATTTAGGAGATAGACTAGAGGACTAGAAGAAATGACAGGTCAAGTTAAAGCAGGAATAAGAAAAAGAAAAGGCGCGTTAGAAATTATCAGAAAGGGATTTTGAATATATAAATATGTGTTGTAATATATGTAATTGGACAATACCAGGTAAAGCAATGCAGAGTGCATCAGTCACATCTTGTTGCCAAATTTGAATGTAGGAACTTCAATTAGAGAATGTAAACATGATAGTGTACTAGAAACGTGAATCGCAACCGCAACCGGTAACGGTCTGACTATATTCTGGGAATGAGGACTCACACCATCCGGAAGTCTTTATTCGAGAGTTCTGGAGTATTTCTCTGTGAAATGCACGCGAGAAGGGTATAATATAACAACTGTTAGAACATTTGGAAGAAATGCAGTAACCTCGCTAAATATAACTGTATGAAACGACAGTGCCTCTAGGGTCATTAGGGACATTTTTATGAATGGATACTTGAGTTGCAAAAAGGTAAGGAAGTATCAAATTGAAGCTAAGTAATGGTAAATATAATCCGATAATTATCATTTGATGGACAGTTATTTTATGAAAGTAACTAGAGCATCCGAAATTTTAGTTCCAACTATCAGCCTTATTGAATTCTAGTTTTTATTTATGGACGAACTTAAGTGCTGTGGCTCTCAGCGTCCTATTCTATAACAGAGTGATGCTCGTATATCACGTAAATTTTACCCGAATGCATCGTTATTAGCCTGAGCTTCCTTAACGTGCCATAAATCTAAGACACCCGAGCACCGGCTTTACTTTCCCTCCGAAGGAAGCTATGCTAAGCATTTTTATGCCCGAAAAGGTCCACTGCCCGCCGCGCTGTGGCTCAGTGGTTAGACCGCTTGGCTCTCACCAAGGCGGCCCGGGTTCAGTCCCAGGCGACCGCAAAGTGAGGTTGGTGATGGACAACACGGCGCTGGGGCGGGTTTTCTCCGGAACCTCCGGTTTCTCCCGCCATCTCATTCCACCGGTGCTCTATCTTCATCTCATGTATCATCAGTGTCACCGCCCGCGGTGCCGTATGTAGTAAAAGTGGGGGTCAAACACTGCACATTCATTCCGCCTACATTGAACCCGCAACCTCGGGAATCGGAGGCTACCAAGTTACCCGTAGACCATGGAGGACGAGAAAAATGAGCAATAAAGGTGTAATTCGATTTGTTAGAACACTTTCCTGAAACTAATGAGTACTATATGGACATTGCAAAAACAAATAGCACTTCTAAATTGATTTATTTGTTGTTAGAACTTGAAAGGAATAAACTGAAATTAGAAGTAGCAAATAGCAGATTTCCGGGAAGAAATGAAAAAGAAGGTACACAATTATTCAGGTTCAGGTTCAAAATTCAGAGTTACCAACAGCCAGGATGGTATCAGAGTTGCTGGTATGATGGAAGTTCATCTTTTAGGAGCTTTTTATGTGTCAGTAAATTTATTGCATGATCCATCAGTTTCAAAAATACATTTGTGAGATCAGAAACAGAGGAGACCATAAGTGCCTTCATTGCATAGCCAGTGACCACGGATAAAAAAGGAAGAAGAAATAGGGCCAGACGCAAGCACTGTGTAGTGCATTAATATAGAGACTATATAACTAGCAGACGTAAAATTAGAAGGCTTGCATTTTGAAAATGAGCAGACAATAAGAGTATAAAAAGGAGATAGGAGTACCTAATTTTCAGCTGTGAACGGGTAAATCGCTGAGAAAACCCCAGTGAACAATTCTGGTGATACCCCTTTGAGAATTTTGGTTATCAGAAGCAGAATTCGAACTATGATACATAAAATAGTGAACATTTAGAAAATCCATTTGGAGAGAAAGTAAATACACCCATCTGGACATTTTACCAACAAAATCTATATGGGGAATATTTTTAATGATTATTATATGCCTAAATATCTAAAGTAAAGTTTTTATTTACTAAACAACGCCACTGTTCTAAGACAAACTTTCACTGCGAGCGTTATTAATTATATTTCACGGGTAACGAGCCGTGTCAAAGTAACTAGACTCGAGCTCTCGGCCATTCCAAGCTCCAAGGCTTTTTCAGGAACTGAATGTTAATTTTGCTGATATGGCGGTCAATGATTCGCACCTGATGTGCGCATTGCGCAGCGACCGAGGAGTTCAATCCATTCATAGTCCAAGTCCCGAAGTGTCGCGTAGATTTCCAGATCCAGGGTCAGGAGTTCCTTCGAGATACGGTTCAACAGACAATAAATGTAGTGTATCCTCTCCTTCACCACTACAAGTCTAGCACGTCGCAAGATGCGTCGCCCTCGATTCGTGTTAATTTGGTCATATATCTCTGCAAAGCGTGGAACAATAGACTGGTCACGGCAGCGATTTAAAAAAACCTAACACGCTTACTCCCTTCTTCTCTAATCGTCCAAAACGAAGCAGTTTAATATACATTTCCTCCCCGTAGAGCTTCATCATTTAAGACTTTAAACTTTCACAGCGAGCGTTTTTAATCATTTCCTGAATAAGGCCATGTAGCTTGGAATGTCTGAAAGCTCGCAATTTATTACTTTGACACGGCTGACCCACGAAGCTTTAATTAACCTGTTAACTGTTAAATCATATAATAAAGTTTGAAAAATAATGGAATAAAACTGTGTTAGTTTTATTCCATTTTGTGTTTTGTAACTGGAATACAATTTACGAATAGATATCCAACTTCTTGAACTTCCACAAAATAATAAAAAAGGATTGGATTGCATATTTTCCTCAAATGGAAAAAAAACATAAGGAGGACTGTAAATGTGACAACAGGATTTGTACATATAAAATTTATTCAGACAAATATTTAACATTGAAATATTAACATTTATTTAACATTGACATTAAATTAATATTTAACATTCAAAACAACTTATGACATGCAAGTTTCACAAGAAAGAGGTGGAGAAAAGGTTTGAGAACGACTAAATGGGAGAGGAATGGGGTTAAATTGGAAAGGAAGGTAATTAAAGACAGAAGGAGAGACAGAGTTGGAGAAAGCTTGTAATGTCCGAAAGGAGCGAGGAGGAAAGGTGAATAGGGACCGACAAATATCCGTCATTAATTGGTAATTCGGGTAGATTTACGAGTCCTTCTAGTTATTCATTTTAATGTCTGAAGGGATTATCTCCTTGCACAAATATTTACTCTTATTGCTTTTATTCTTGAATCACATAAGATAAGGATTCCGAGTATTTCAAATTAAAGTATTTTAAGTACTGCTCTCATGACTATCCCTACTCTTTCTTCCACAAGTTATGTTAAATTTGCACCTCTCTGTACTTCTTATATACCAAGATAGACTTCCATCACACATTTACAAATTTTATTTTCCTTATAATGAATATACAGTAGATAATCTAATTATCAGATTTTTAAAACGCGTGTGACTATGATTGACTTTCAATTTCATTTTTCTTTGTGCCCAACGGAAGATCGACCAGAAATATTACACTTGCGAAAAATTACATCATTAAAACATTTTGAAGAAGAAAAATACGTTGGAATTTACTAAAGCCACAAAAATTATTTGACATAAATTGTAGGTTTTAAGGAAATTTACAGTTCCTTGTATGTTCCTTGAATATGAGCAACTTTTACTTTTTGAGCATCTTTTAGCCTTTCGTTAGGTTCTTCCAAAGGACTGATATGCTGTATTCACATAGGTAGCATAGTAATAACAGTCTTGTTTGCCCACCTCGTTAGCGTAGATGGTACCGTGTCTGCCTCACGTTCAAGGGGTGCCGAGTCAGGGTGAGTTACATAGATAAGCTTTTTTCCCCTTATCCTGAAAATATGAATATTGGGTAACCCTCTATGGACCTTGGGTTCATTTTAGCAGCATTTCACCCATTTCATTCACCGTCCGATATGAATTGACGTTGGAGGACGTAAATTACAAGAAAAAATGGTCTTGTTTAGAATACCATCGATATAAAGTATTTTCACGATAAACGAATAATGTATTGCTCTTTGTTCTAAGAATAGAGTCTGAGGTCCTCTTGAATCTGAATTATTTAAGCATAACGAACAAACAGATTTTCCCACGCAGAATATGGGAAACTTGTTGGAACACCTAATTTATATTACGTAATCGTTTTATTGGCGTAATCATTTACTAGATAGTTCTCGCTATAGATTTGAAATGCCAAATATTTATTTATATTTTTCCTCAGCTGGGAAGCCATAATTCAGGGTCACTCAAAGAGCACAGAACTTTACATAGTGATACGGTCTAAAAAATCGTCACTATCACTTACCTAATGTGTTCTTCAACGAAATGTGTAACTGTGAATTGAAAGTTTATCTTTATTAAAAAGGAGTGTATAGAATGCTAAAGTTTCGGAAGAATGATTAGTAAAAGAGTTATGTAGAGAATGTCATGTGATTGGATGTTAATATTTTTCTTAACTTACATGCCGCATTCGGCTTCCGTGAGAAGACAGACATGAATATACACGATGAATTTTTTTATTAATGCCAAAGCAGCTTGGAAGCTTCTAAATTTCAACTATCTCCTGTGTAATTGCAAAGGTCTTTCCGTTTCATTTAATGAAATAAACCATATTTCTCCATGATTTACAAAAGAGAGGGAAGAGTAGTGGTAAAAGTTTATGAAGTACTTTATTAATATATCTAATATATGGAAAGTTAGCTGTTAAAGTCACTGCATAAGAATCGTAACGTGCGAGAGACTGCCACAGCGATAATTCTGCTGTATGAATAAGCTTTCCAGGGTACGCATATCAATATCTACTTCTACTTCTTACTGCATTAAGTAAAACGTGTTAAATCAAATGTCATCCTCTCTCAGACATTGGAACTTCACTTAGGTTCGGAGTCCATAAGAATTCAGTTCTTAAAGCACTGTCGTCTACATTCCCACTGAAAGAAAGAAAATGCAGATTCTTTGTCATAATGGATGTGATTACTTTTCATTAAAATGGGAAGTGATTCATGTACGGGTTCTCTACTGAAGGAAAGCAGCCGAAAATAGGTTGAAAATGTGATATTTTCAACGAGAATACATACAATTGCCGGCTTTAGATCTCTCTTTTCATTACAGAGGAGTGTGAGAACGTTTTTCCAGAGAATTCATTAAATGGAAATGGAACTACTTGAAGAACGAATGGTACTGGAAAAATGGGAAGGGGAAAGAAGGCAGTAATGGATATGATCATAGCTATACCCTTACTCTCGCTCTCTCTCTGTTTTTTTTTTTTTTTTTCCTTCACGAGCATAACACCAAAATTTTGGGTTGCCTCTCTGTGTACATAAGTTGCATCCTCAGAAGAGAATTAAGAAAAGATAATTTCTCTTTTCACTTAAAAGAGAAAATAAGTAGAATGATATCCAGAACAATTCCAGCATACACGTGTTTGTTTACAAAATTATATCACTTCTGTGTTACAATGTAGTCAACTGGTAGGAGGAGTAAAAATTAATAGCGACTTAATATTTGAAAAAAAAAACCATAGGAAAACTCAAACTAATAACAAATATTGAAACAGATAATGTCCCAATAAACATATAATTTTATATGACATGTTATCTGCATATTCTATAACTTTTGGTACTAAAACTTTGTGAGATACTACTGTTTAACAATTATAAAATTAAAGTGTCATTCAAAATGACAAGTCCTAGTATCTGCGGTGTGTTATTAGTCAAAAAATATCTTTATCATATAATTCATAATAACCACTTTGCCCGCGTCGTAGCGTGTTTGCCTCACGTTCAACAGGTCGTGAGTTCGAATCTCGGTCAGGATAGGTTGCCTGGACAAGATTTTTCCGTGTTTTTCCCTTATCCTGAAAATACGAATGTCGGGTAAATCTAAGCTCCATGGACCCTGGGCTCATTTGAGCATCAGTTCACCCATTCCATTCATCGTCGGATATGACTTAACACTGGAGGACGTACATTACAAAAAAAAAAAAGGAAAGAAAGAAAAGAAACACTTTAAATAACACAAAAACACCAATATTCCCCCGAATAAAGTATAGTTTGCTGTTTAACAGTCTTTTCATTCTTAAATTTTCCCTTCTAGACAGACACCCACTCATTCACCCATCCCACAGACACGCACACACATACACACATTCACGGACAACATTCCTCCAGTGGACTTACAGAGCCTTGAAACTCGTACTGCACATTATTATATAGTACTTCATCTTCTTACTGTAACTATAACGTAATATCTAGATAGCAGATAACAGTCTCTACGCACTCTTCCATAAACAATACAATTGATGCGTGGATGTAAAAAATACGAGACTTTTTCCAAATTTTTCTCATTCTTCAAACCTGGATGAACGTTGCATTTTGGATTTCCGCAGTAAAATGTACGAACAAACGTGGCAATGGTGGAATTACTCTGTCAAATTCAATTTCTGAACTTTTAGGCTTGGTAAAATTTCTTAATGTAAACAAACTAATTAATTCGGTTCTCTTTGCATAAAGAAGGATTAAAAAGTGCATAATAGCTTCCCACTTGAGTGAAAGTGTTACGAATTGTGTTTATCTGAAAAAATATTACACATAAATGGTTTAATTTAACGAAATATAAGTTTTGTGTAGTAAGATTTTCTCCATTTGTTACGGTTTCTTGGCCACTTCTCCACACTTCAGAAATGGAACACTGTCGTTGAGGACCAATAGCAACCCTGATTTTCTCAAAGTGACAGTCGCATGTTTACTCCACGTGGAGTCTCAGTTGCCAAAGTTCCAACTTCCAGTTTATCTGTTTCATTACGTGCAGAAATTCGTTGTGTGTCACAATATGGAGACCGTAGGAGGAAATGCAGTGGTAAATGCAAATGAAGTAGTAGTTAACTTTCAGTCACTTGAAAATAATCAAAGTGAAGACAGTGTGAATAACTGGGACGAGTTATATTAACGGAAAAGCCTCAAAAATTATAACGGGAACTGTTTCTAAGCAAATTCAAGCGCTTGTTTTGAACACATATAAATATGTGCTGACAAATAATATTGGTAAGGTGAGTGCAATGAATCTGAAGATAATTTCTGGGTATTCACAGAAATACAGTAAGAAATATTGTGAGGAAAGGAATACCAAAGACGCCGATCAAGTGTGAAAACAAAAGGAAACGTTTCTCTAAAGTACATAATTTCACATGCGATTTAATTCGTCGAGATATTTATAGATTCTATGCAAAAGGGAGAGCGCCCACCTTAGACGAATTGGTTGCACATTTGCAAGAAATTTGTGATTTTCCTTATGGGCGCTTCACTTTGCGCGGTCTCCTAAAGGAGCGGGGTTTCAAATACCGCACTTTGAATAAGTTAAGGGATATTATGGAATCCAGTAGAATTGTAGCTTGGTGATATATATATATATATATATATATATATATATATATATATATATATGTCAAAACTTAGGAAGTTTCGCAGTACGATATATATATAAGTCAAAACTAAGGAAGTTTCCCAGTAATGGACATAAGAAAATTTATTTAGAAGAAACCTCGTACGACACCCATGACGTATCGAGAAAGCTGGCAACCTTGCAGAAAAATCTGGGAGAAGAAGGGTCGGGGGTTGTAAAACGATTATAAGGGTTCGTCAAAGGCAGAGGCCGACGTGCACACGCGTTAACTAAACAGACTTAGTAGGAAGTTGGTAAGTGGTTGAATGGGTGGGAAGGTAAGTGGGTAGGTGGGTAAATGGATATGTGGGTGCGTAGATAGCTAGGTGAATAGTTGGATATGTTAGTAAATGGATGGCTAGATAGGTAGGTGTTAGGAAAGGTGGATAGATAGGTAGAAAACTGAGTAGGCGAGTGGGTAGGTGAGCGGGTACGTAGAGCCATGTAGAAAATCACTCAACCAATTAGTTCATTCACAACTGAAAACCCTTATCTCTTCTCACTTACCTGGGCTATAAAATGCTTCTCCATTCATAAATTGCTATAATAATTAAAATAATTAGAACATGAGTAGGAGTTAACAACTGAAGCTACAACAAGCTGCAAAACAAAAGAAATGGTTTTTAAAGCTACGTTGCGTATACACTTCCAGTAAGAAAGTTTGCCTTGCTTGCTATTGTAGTTATGATTTACTGACATTCGTCAGTAGGACATGTTAAATAAGGGGTATAAAGAGAAACTAACTAGTCACATTAAGAGCCCTAAACCGTGATGCAAGCTCTTTTCACATCGATTGCTTATACACTGGAAAACTTTGCTGCACGCAAGGGTTGCTAGTTTGATGCAGCTTATTCTTACGTTGTAAATTTTGAAGTACTGTGGCCTATCCTAAGTGTAGAGCAAAGAGTTCCGTCATAGGGTATGCGTGAATATGTATGGGAGTAAGAATGGATCTAAAGACACTGGAATGTAAGTTTCAGACTTGTTTAATGCCTGCTGCTTTCTACCACCACATCAAACTGGAAGTTGCCGACTAAGTGTTACCAACATATCACTGTTCAGAGTTATCGTATGTCAAATGCATATTATGCGATAACACTTAATTCCTTATTTACGTAGGAACCAATAGATACCTTTTCTTTTCGGTTCTGGTGTGCATTCGCCGAAGACCCAACCAGTTGTTCCTTTCTTACTGGACCGCTAACCCAGTTGTGTCCCTCACTGCAATTGCGTGTGACTTTCACCTCTCGAAGCCTGTCTTTATTCACACCAAAATTACTTGGTGACTATTTTATCTATTGTGATTATTAGTCCCAGTCATTCCATTATTAAGGGTCCGAACAATGCCTTTTCAAACGGAGTCAAGTGTTATCCACTTAGAATCCCTACTAAGAACCCGCTTTCTCCCAGCACTATGTTAAACGACTCACAACTACACCTGCTCTCGTTTTAACAAATATATAATGTTCCTTTGAAATCCATTACGATTCTTTATTCTTTGCATCCTTTGATTTCGTTATCAACTGCTGTTTTATGATTAAGATCTGGGAAAATTTGTTTTCTATGTATAGGTGGCCGTGTATCTTGTACATGTTAATATAACGTACCGGTCAGCAGAAATTGAAATAAATAAGATAACTGAAGTGCTTACCAAAGACAAATACAGTGATACACAATGGGGCGAAAATGTATGGAAATCGTTGGAAATTGTAAAAGACATTATAGTTGCCTACAGAGATACACTACTTGAATAAACTTCAATACCCACCAAGGATAAACACTTTCGTCTTCACTTTCGTATGCCATATGGCTATCTCAAGTCAACACATCAAGGACTCTGAACAAACAGTTCAATTGGTACGTAACCTCAATTCAAAACATATGTGATGCGGGGTTAACAGAATAAAGTGAGAAATAAAGAAGTCATAAAGGAATTACGGACTGAAGATGAATTTAAGCAATTATTAAATAATATCAGAACCTCGTCTAAAGACTTATGCGCAAATATACCTAAAAAGAGAGAACCACAAGTTATTATATATGGTATTGAGAGTACGATGACAAAAGAAGAGCTTTACTTGTGCATTACGGAACAAACCCTTTGGTAGAGCTGTGCCTTCTGGATGCTGCACAACAACTAAATGTACAGCTTTTGAAGAACATCCGAAACCAAAAATCACAGCAGGCTGTCATCGGAGCAACACCCAAGACATCTTCATCTATTGATGAAGATGGAAAAACTTTATATACGATATTCCGGATGCACAGTGAAAGAATATATGTTCATCATACGTTGTTTCAGTTGCCACAATTTTGGTCACTTTAGCACTGACTGTAAATAGCCAAAGCGGTGCGTACAATGCTCATGTGAGCATGAATTTAAAGACTGCACAAAGTTAGAAACCAAAATGTATTAATTGTGTACAATACAACAATATAACAGAATTATGAATAGAGGCTTTACACAATGTAATAGTGCCCATCTTGCCACATCAACAAAGTGCCCTGTATATAAAAAAATTGTTGATATAATAAGTTCAAGAACAAGCTATGGATAAATTAACAATTTACCAACAAAATTGGCATAAATCTATGATATCTACGTGTGAATTATTAGAAAATGCGGGCTTACATATATAGTGATGTTTTAAGTCACAATCCGACAATTATTAGTATTCAGGAGCCTAATACCAGGGAAAATAATGTACTAGGATTTGAATTGAAGCTACATTAATACCACGCGGTTGCAAACTATCGACCGCGAGCAGCTTTAATCACAAATATATCAAATTCTCTTTTTATGCTACAATTGTATTCGCCAGATTGTGTAGTGATATGTATACCTTTCGTCAGAATGTCTGCCTATATAATAAATACTTATCCTGAACCTCTTTGTAACTTTGAAAATATCCTAAGTACATTAGAGAATATTATTAACTCAATAGGTAATAACCCACACATAATTACTGGTGATTTCAATGTACACCATCCAGCATGGAGAGGTGAGATCTGTAACTAGAATGGCACGAAAATTTATGCCTTTCTGTGCGCCAAAAACTTAAGCCTTCTCAAGGATGGCAAGAAACCAACTTTTAAACGCAGAAATGAAGCTACTCCTAGCTATATTGACATCACGATATGTAATGCATAAATTCTGCCATACGTTACTCTTTGGCAAGTAAGTGATTTGGATACATTTTATGATCACGAACTAACCATAATCACACGTTCTATCCTCTCACATAATAAGATACCCTCAAATGATATATATATATATATATATATATATATATATATATATATATATATATCGCCAGGAAATTTAAAGCTAAAAATTTAATGTGAAATCACTTTGAGTTATCAGTTCAGAGAAAATTAAAACCTCTAATGGATAAAATTAGGAATTGCACTACAGAAGATAATCTAAACAGAATAATTCACAGAGCCACAGATATAATCAAGAAGACCTATAGTCTCACTTGCCAAATCTACAAAATTCATGACAATCAAGAAACTTTTGGTGGACAACAGAGCTAACTATTCTTAGAAAGCACTTGCTAGCTTGCAGCAGAAGATTTAAAATAACAAAATGTGAGCCACTACGGCAAGTATACAAGCAAATATATAATACTGCCAGACTCGAATATAAAAATTCTGTTAAAAATGCGAAGAAAAACTTTTGGAAAAAACTCTGCTCCTCGCTGAATCAAAATCCATGGAAAA
This sequence comes from Mantis religiosa, assembly GCA_030765055.1. NCBI lineage: Eukaryota > Metazoa > Arthropoda > Insecta > Mantodea > Mantidae > Mantis > Mantis religiosa. The sequence continues at coordinate 262,491,910 of CM060950.1, read as the reverse complement.
TTATCTATAATCCTTTCACAAAGCCGGAGAATTTTAACAAAACTCTTAGTACAGTTGATATAGGTAATGGATTCACAACAACTCCTATTGAAACAGCATCACTGTTATGTGATGCTTTTTCCACATGGACTCTGATGGCGACAATCAACTGTCTATTCGTCAACAATCTCTTGCTCAATCTAATGCAAAAGAAGACGTTCCCTTCACTCAGAAGGAAGTGGAACGTATCACTAAAAGACTGACTAATAAAAAGGTCCCAGGCATAGATACTATCTCTGCAAACATAGTGCGTCATATTCATTTTGCTTTACCGCAATTCTTTGTCACCGTGTACAATAAATGTCTAGACTTAACCGCGTTTGCCGAAGCATGGATAATTGCTATTCTCAAAATAATCCCGAAGATATATGATCTACAAATCCCCACAGTTAATTTATTTTGGCCAATTAGTCTGTTGCCAATTACGGAGAAAATTTTAGACAAACTGAGAGTTGATAGAATTATGTATCACCTTCAAAGTAATGAACTATTAAATGAAAACCATGATGGATTCGTCCAAGGTAAGCAAACCGAGGATGCAGTGTGTCTGTGTATAGGTAAGGTAGGTAAATTAGGTAAGGTAGGTTAGGTAGGTAAGGTAGGTAAGGCAGGCAAGGCAGGCAAGGCAGGCAAGGCAGGCAAGGCAGGCACGACAGGCACGGCAAGCAGGCAGGTAGGCAGGCAGGTAGGCAGGCAGGTAGGTAGGCAGGTAGGCATGCAGGTAGGCAGGTAGGCAAGTAGGCAGGTAGGTAGGTATTTATGTATGTATGCATGCATTTTTAGTTTATTGAACATAAACTGCATGCCCCATTACAGAGTAACGTTACATGCATTGCAATACATTGATACATTATAAATCGAAACAGTACTCTTATTCTATTTTGCAATAATTTTGCAATATTAGGATTAAAATGTTTAATTCAAGTCTTATTTTAGTCAATGATTGTACAAATTAATTAAATTAACATATTGACAAAAAGGTTTCAAATGTTTATTTATAAGGTTTTGATTTCACTTTGGCCACATTCCTCCATTCTTATATACTTCTTCAATTAACTTGTCCCTTTGGTGTCTTTTGTCCCTACATTCATAAATAAGGTTATTTACTGTCTGTTGTGGATTATTGCACGTTCAATGTGAATCATCTATAAGTGAGACCTGTGTAAGTAGGCTTTGGTTTTTCCATGCGCAGATACCATTGCAGTGAAGATTGCTGTTAATGGTAGTCGTGTCTTAAGGCGATCCTTTATCGAAGGGAGGTATGATTCGCTCAGGGCTCCTTTGGTTGTAATGCTCCATCTCTGCTGCCACTGTAGGTATCCTGCCCTCTCTATTTCCATTTTAAAAGTGGATTTTGGAACTATGTTGTATATAGTCTGTAGTTGAAGGTGTTCAGCAGCTGAATTTGCTAATATATGTGCTTGCCCATTGCTAGTAATACCTATATGTGCCTTCACTCAACTGAAGGGTATTGTCCACTGCTTTCTTTCTAAAGTGGTGGGTATATTAAGGGCTTCCTCTGGAATATAATTGTGTTTGTTGATTTGCAAGAGAGATGATGCTACTTTACTATCTGTAAATATGGCTACTGTCTTCTCCTCATTCAGCGTGTCCGCCAGGTTTGGTAACTCTTCTAATGCTTTCAAAATAGCCAGTTGTTCCGCTTGATTGCTGGAAGACCTTGCATCCAGCCTGAGTTGCAGTTGTCGAATTAAAATAGTATGTGCCTACATAACTACTGCAGCCCCTAATTTTCCGTCTGATTTACTCCCATCTGTGTAAATTTCAAAGGCACATGCTGCATCATCCTCAACTGCTTTAATGTGAGATCGTCCTGTCGCATGGTTCCAGACGTTTGGTGGCAGGGGTGCATCATAGACACTTTCACTGTGTATATCATTATACAGTTTTATTTTGTTTTGTATTGTTATATCAATAGGCTGGATGCCGGCAATAACACAAGACGCTTCATTAGAAATTATCCTATATGTTTTCGTCATTTTTATGTTGAACAATGTCTGAATTCTCTGGAGTTTTTTAATGTTCTTCTGCTTTTGTAGGGCAGATCCCCACACAGAAGCACCATAAGTTAATATAGGCTCTATTGCGCCATTATAAATGGTTTCAAGCGCCTTATTTCCCAGTACCCAAGTGAGCTTTGCACATTTGGATATACTATGTAGAAGTCTCAACGCTTTGTCATATACCTGAACTACGTGGTGGTCGAAGCTAAACTTCTTATCTAAGTAAATACCAAGATATTTTTTTTACATCCACTTGTTCCACAGTTTTATTATTCAGATAGATACTGATTACTTCATTATTATTTTTATTTTTTATATTACCAAAACTTTTGATTTGTAGTAGTTAAATTCAATTTTATTTCCTTTAGCCCATAGTTCAATTTTCTTGAAGTCCTCATTTAAAAAAAATTCAGCATCTAATATATTTTTCCCTTTTGTCATGACAAGTAAATCATTAACAAGTGTTATTACTTCTGTCTGCTGTGTGAATTCCAATTTCAGCAAAGAATTGTATAGTATATTCCAAAAACCAGGCCCACAACAGGATCCTTGAGGACAGCCTCGCTTGACTTGTACTTCTGTCGTGAATTCGTTCGTAAGTAGAGTGGCTCTCCTATTTTTAAAGAAATCCTGTGTAAGTTTATACAAGTTTCTTGGGCACTGCATTTCTGTTAAGTTATTTAAAACACTAGGCCATCAACATGCATCGAAAGCTCCCTTAACATCCAAACTCCCAAAAACAGCGTTAACATATCCTCAGTATATATCTTCAACGCCATTACTGCTTCTGTTTTGCTTTTCTGAGCTTTAAAGCAAAATTGTCTTTCACTGTAAAGGTTTTTCGAGTTAATATGATATTCAGTTCCATTTATCATTAATTTTTATAAAACTTTCCCGCATATGTTCAATAAGCTGATGGGTCGATATTTTAATATCGTTTTACGTTCTTCTTTATCTGGCTTTATTATAGGAACTATAGATGAACGCCTCCATCTCTCAAGAAAAATATGTTGTGTAAGACATTGATTATATGTTTCTGTAAAGAAACATAGGAAAATCTTAAAAGCATTTAACAAAATGTCACTAGATATTCCATCTTCCCCCGGTGACCTTTTTGCATTGAAATTTTTACTACCACCAAAATTTCATTAGGTGAAAATTCCTTGTCATCTTAGGTATTAATTATTTCTTCTGCTAGCCTCCTTAGATCCTTTTGCCGCTCGGTATCATCTTGTATCCTATCTTCCGGAATGAAATTTTCTAGCATGTGCTTTAATGTGGTTGGTGTATTTTCAGTGTAGTTTCCATCGTCTCTTTGCAATGTACTAAGTGAATTCTGAGCTCTTATTTTACCGGCCGCAATCTTATTGACAACCGTCCGTGGATTAGTTCTATTAATTACATTAAAAAATTCCCACCAGGATTTGAATTTTTCGTAATTTATATTCATTCGGTAATGCCGATTGCCTTCCAAACATTGATTCCTTCTTTCTTGTCCTAACTGCTCATTATTTATAGTTCCATGATGTCGTCGTCTTAGTGCATTTACTTTTTCCTCAATATGGTTAGCTCAGTCGTCCACCAGGGAACTGATATGCCTCTAATTGCCAGCTTCTCACCGTGTTTACACTAAACGCTACCCTACAAGCAGCTTCCATACTATTGCAGAACATTTCAAATATATGCTCAACGTTAGTATTTTCTTTTACGTTTTGTGCGAGCTCCTCATCTACACTCTCCCCATTGCCCTGACAATTACAATTTATAGTCAGTTTTTCTATTAACTTTTCCCTAAATGTTGTGTAGTTTTCTGGGATAGTTATATATCTAATTCCCTTTAACGTACGAGTGTGAGTTTTAGTTGCATTTCCTATTGTATACGATATTATCTTATGATCAGAGCAGCTTTCTTCTACCCCAAGGGTCCATTCCCTTACATATCTAAAAAGTTTGTCATTAACGATAGTCAAATCGATCCAACTTCTTCCAATTTGAGATTCAAATGTTGGCAAGCCATTCTTTTCATAAATTTTGTGCTATAATGAAAACCTCAAATATTCTTCCAAGATGATTACTTATTATATGATGCCATATTTTGTTTCTGGCATTGCTATCTGCTAGTATTATCAGACCCCTTCCGTATATATGCTGGATAAAATTTTCAATTTTGTTAATGTCATTTTCTGTGTTCAAATGCCCATCGAAGTAGATACAAGCTGCAAAGAATGTCATCTAATTGTATACAACTTGCATAACTACACAATCGCAATCGGAAAGTTTACTAATTGTAGTTGCGTCAATATTTTTGTTATTAATAAATATTGCTGATCGCTTAACCATATTACTATCTGTAAATCTCCTGAAATGTTATGGTACACCTTCTGGTGTGTTGTTAAACAAGTAAGGTTTCTGAATAAATGCTATATCTATAGCTTTTCCAGTCACAAGTTGCACTAAATTAGCAGTCACAATCCTTGAATTTTTCAAATTAACCTGAATACAGTTTAAGGTGTACCTATCCATTCTAATAGTCTGTATTGTCTTTCAGCCGCCTCAGTGCTGCTTGATAACAGGGGCAATTTTGAATCTAGTGCAGAGTGATTTTCTGTCACCTTGCTGTCTCTATTATATTTATTATATGTCACACAATGCATTTATATGCAGCTCTGTAAGCAGTACATTCCTTTAGAGTGCTTTTCAGTGCAATTTGGACATGTTTGCTGTCTTTTACAGTCTGTGCACGATGATTATATTTACAGCAATTGAAGCAGCGCCCAGCTTTAACATAATCATTCCAGTTGCACATGCTCCACCCTATTTTTAATCTATTACCAATTATTTCCCTTCCTATAGTTGAAGTAACCTCAACAACTATATTCAACTTTTTTCCTATCATGGAAGCAACATTTAGGCTGAATTTCTTTGCAGAAATTCTCCAGCTCTGCATTCTGTGCTGTTAAGGCCTCCACGGCATTCTCCGTTGTAATCTCATCCGATACATTAAAGATAATTATCCTAGGATTTCTTTTTCTTAAAGCGGTAGCCTCAAGCTCCTCTCCACATTTATCATTAACATTGGTACAAATTAGTGTCGGCTTCAGCTTTGTTGTTTGATTCTATTAAGACATGTGCGTTCCTCAGTGCCTTTAGAGACTGGATACCAACCTTCATTTCGACGGGATTAACCTTGGTTTTCACCAGCGTCTTAATATATTCAACACTTTGATTATTCTTGCTCCGAACAAGCAGTTTAAAACACTTCGAGTCCCCAGTACGATGAGCCCCAGCCACCACTGCCGCATAACTCCTCTCGGCCCCAAATTGCTCCACCACCCGTTCGGAAGATGTTGCCCTGGTGTCACTTGTGAAGCTATTCTTACCTTCTTGCCAAGACTCAACTGTGCCTGATAATTCTTCACTTCGGTCTGCAAACTTTTGTTTTCACTTTCTTTCTGATCTACTATATGCTACATCTTTGTAAAATATTCACGTAAACTACTTACAGATTTCACAATATCCTGCTTCAAATCTTGTCGCAAGTTTTTTCTGGCTTCCATAATACCTTAGAGGATTCTAAACGCACTCTCACTACCCTCACTGACTTCTTCCACCATATTGAATTCTCTTGTTTAGTTCTCCTTGTTAACCTAGCAAAAGTTATTCTATGTTGCGTTACTCCTCTGTTTTGTGTTACTGATGTTCTTTAACCTAGCTTTGAGGTTGAAATATTCTATAATTATCCTTGAGGGCCTCCCCCCCACTTCACCAACATATACGCCTTCTCAAAACAGTCCCAACTACACACGTTGAATGAATTCTTCAAGTAAATCTTCATCTGAAGTGTCATTTCTTAAAAACTTCACACCACAAAAACTTTCGCTATTCACTCGCCACTCATTGCCACATAGTATATCATGTAGACAGGCAAGCAGGCAGGTAGGTAGGGGGTGAATGTATGTATGTATGTATGTATGTATGTATGTATGTATGTATGTATGTATGTATGTATGTATGTATGTATGTATGTATGTATGTATGTATGTATGTATGTATGTATGTATGTATGTATGTATGTATGTATGTATGTATGTATGTATGTATGTATGTATGTATGTATGTATGTATGTATGTATGTATGTATGTATGTATGTATGTATGTATGTATGTATGTATGTATGTATGTATTTTTTTTTTCTTCTTCTTTATTGATAACAATCAGCATGCCCCACTACATAGTAGTATTACATGCATTACATTACATTTTTCCAACATTTGATTTTACAAATTGTACATATTTACATGTTAATATTACATTAGATCTTTTAGCAGTTGATTTCACAAGTTATACATATTTACATATCTTTATAGGTTAATTGAATTTATGTATTTACAGAATGCTTTTATGTGGTGTTTTACAAGACTCTCGTTGGTTACTGGCCACTTGCTTCCATTTAGAGTTACATCTTGAATTAGCTTGGCTCTTTGTTGACTTTTGTCTACACATTCGTATATTAAATGGTTTACAGTTTGTTGGGAGCTGTTACATGTACATTTTGGATCGTCTACTATATGGAATCGGTGTAAGTAAGCTTTGGTTTTTCCGTGGCCGGAAGTTATTGCTGTGAAAATTGGTGTTAAAGGAAGCTTTCTCTTCAGCCTATCTGTTATTGTTGGAAAAAATAACTTGCTGAGTGCCCCCTTGTCCGTGGCATTCCACCTATTCTGCCAGACCTGAAGTCCTGTTTCTTGTATTTCAGAAATAATTACAGATTTAGGTATCAAAATGTAACTATTGGGCAGATCTCCGTCCAGAGCAGCGGATTTCGCTAGTTTGTCTGCTAACTCATTTCCACATATACCTACATGGGCTTTAACCCAACTGAAGTGTATTCTCCATTTTAGTCTTTGTAAGGTATTACATATATTAAGGGTTTTCTCTGCTATGGAGTTATGTTTATTATTATTCCGCAGAATGGCTAGAGTTACTGTACTGTCTGTATATATCGCTACAGTCTTCTCTTCCTCCGGTGTGTTGTTAAAGTTTTGAAGTTCTTGTAGCGCTTTAAATATGGCCAGTTGTTCTGCCTGATTATTAGTACATCTTCTGTCTAGCTTGTATTTTATCTCTCGAATTGAAGTCCCTTGTTTGAATATTACAACTGCTGCACCCACTTGCTCTCCTATTTTGCTTCCATCCGTGTATATTTTGAATATAGAGTCTTCATCATCAGCTTCTTTAATTTCAGATACTTCTGCAGGGTGGTTCCAGTCGCTGGGGGGCAAGGGTGCATCATAGTCTTGTTTATTTTGCAAGAAGTTGTACAGTTTGACTTTCCCTTCAATCGTGATATCAATGGGTTGGATGCCAGCAATGACACAAGATGCGTCAAATGAAATTGTCCTGTATGCCTTCGTGATTTTTATGTTAAACAACCTTTGGATTCTATGTATGTATGCATGTATGCATGTATGTATGTATGTATGTATGTATGTATGTATGTATGTATGTATGTATGTATGTATGTATGTATGTATGTATGTATGTATGTATGTATGTATGTATGTATGTATGTATGTATGTATGTATGTATGTATGTATGTATGTATGTATGTATGTATGTATGTATGTATGTATGTATGTATGTATGTATGTATGTATGTATGTATGTATGTATGTATGTATGTATGTATGTATGTATGTATGTATGTATGTATGTATGTATGTATGTATGTATGTATGTATGTATGTATGTATGTATGTATGTATGTATGTATGTATGTATGTATGTATGTATGTATGTATGTATGTATGTATGTATGTATGTATGTATGTATGTATGTATGTATGTATGTATGTATGTATGTATGTATGTATGTATGTATGTATGTATGTATGTATGTATGTATGTATGTATGTATGTATGTATGTATGTATGTATGTATGTATGTATGTATGTATGTATGTATGTATGTATGTATGTATGTATGTATGTATGTATGTATGTATGTATGTATGTATGTATGTATGTATGTATGTATGTATGTATGTATGTATGTATGTATGTATGTATGTATGTATGTATGTATGTATGTATGTATGTATGTATGTATGTATGTATGTATGTATGTATGTATGTATGTATGTATGTATGTATGTATGTATGTATGTATGTATGTATGTATGTATGTATGTATGTATGTATGTATGTATGTATGTATGTATGTATGTATGTATGTATGTATGTATGTATGTATGTATGTATGTATGTATGTATGTATGTATGTATGTATGTATGTATGTATGTATGTATGTATGTATGTATGTATGTATGTATGTATGTATGTATGTATGTATGTATGTATGTATGTATGTATGTATGTATGTATGTATGTATGTATGTATGTATGTATGTATGTATGTATGTATGTATGTATGTATGTATGTATGTATGTATGTATGTATGTATGTATGTATGTATGTATGTATGTATGTATGTATGTATGTATGTATGTATGTATGTATGTATGTATGTATGTATGTATGTATGTATGTATGTATGTATGTATGTATGTATGTATGTATGTATGTATGTATGTATGTATGTATGTATGTATGTATGTATGTATGTATGTATGTATGTATGTATGTATGTATGTATGTATGTATGTATGTATGTATGTATGTATGTATGTATGTATGTATGTATGTATGTATGTATGTATGTATGTATGTATGTATGTATGTATGTATGTATGTATGTATGTATGTATGTATGTATGTATGTATGTATGTATGTATGTATGTATGTATGTATGTATGTATGTATGTATGTATGTATGTATGTATGTATGTATGTATGTATGTATGTATGTATGTATGTATGTATGTATGTATGTATGTATGTATGTATGTATGTATGTATGTATGTATGTATGTATGTAAGTTTGTTTGTTTGTTTGTTTTAATGACGCTGTCAATAACCAGCACGATATTAAAGCCGAACGTGTATAAGAATTTTGTCCCGCGGGAATTCCCTTACATCACTGACGCGGATTTTCTCAATGGTTGCAGACTATGACGTATTTCAGATAGGTTAAGTTGATGTCCTGTGACCGCGGAATCTTCATAATTATTAACTTAATCTCTATTCCGATGTTTATGTTAAGAGCTTCTGCATTATATGAAAACTACGTCGTTTGATTATATTGGGTAACCTTAGGATAAAAGAGAAGGAACATGGGTTAAAAATGTCACCTTCTATAAATACGTAAAATATTTACTCAACAATTCTGACGGATGAAGTCACGCCACCAAAAGGCTATTCAGTATTTCCAGAACATGTTAGACTGTCATGGGTAGGTTAAGGAAATCAGGTTTCACATTATCCTACATGTATATTACAGGATTTTCGTCCATTTTTTAAAATAAATCGGTGGTCAAACATTAGAATTACTCTGTTTAAATGGGAGTAGCTACAATAAAAGTCCTCTAGGTCATTGGACAGTAACTGTTTAAAGAGCCAGTGGAAAATTAATTTGGTTAATCTGTCGTTCGAGTTTAAAAGGCGAAATATGGACATCGGTTAAGCTAGCAGAGAATTAAAAAAGAACGCCTAAAATAAAAATTATAAACGATAAAGAAAGCTAAATGTATCCATTACACGTTATTGCAAAATTGATGGCTTTACAGCTATAGGTCGAAAAAGTTGCATGAAACGATTTCACCGGAAAATGCGCCCAAACTTGCTTGTTTCACACACGGTTTGAAACAACAAACTTAAAACAAACATTTACATTAATGCTCATCATGGGCCGCTTGTTGCAATGGAGTTTTATAACTGGTGTAGAAACCAGGAAACAATGTACCCTTCTACATCATTTGTAACGCGTATAAAACATAACCGCGGCACGTCCGAACCTCAGGTTCACTTTCACTAACTTGTGTGTGAATGATTGTCAACATTCATTTCAATCGTACGCGGGGGACATGTGGCCCTCACATGATGTACAACCGACAATGAACAAAAATGTGGACTCGTTACGGAGTGAGAGAAATGCTTTAGTTTTTGTTCTGCTTTTTTCCCCCGTTACCCAAACCCTTTCCTTTTCTCTACCAGGGCCGTAATGGAGAAGTGTATAAGCTACTTTGCACTAACAGCTGCGCTCCCTGCCCCAAACAAACATAGTGCTACCGAGGGTTCGTGAATCGCGGAGATCTGTTTGCTTAGCCTTCTTTTTATAATGAGAACGAACTTCTACGAGCCCTGCTCTACCTGCTTATTATAGCATGAAGCACTTGAGTTTGTTCAACAAGACTGGCTATAATGATTTGGAAATAAAACGGAACGTAAATGAGCGTTGAAATACATAATATATAGCTAAGTTTTAATTTCAATCATTACTTTACTGGAAAAAAAAAAAAAAAAACGCTTCTAACAGTAAAAAAAAAATCTTTTTGAAAAATAGTATGATGAATTGCACTCATTGGAATAATTCCTATAATTGTAATTCATAAGAATAATCGTAACTCATAGGAATAATAATACATAGGAGTTATACCTCTACTCACTTTTGCACAAACTTGTTTTATTAATCGCGACAAATATCTTGAGCTTTGTATATGCATGGCAGCAGTAGGAACCACGCGTGTGTGATGGCTGTCTATAAGTTGCGTAGTAAATTATTAATCTAGTTGTTAACTGTTATGTGACGTATGAGTACCGCGGTACAGTGTAGTGTCGTATCACAAATTAGGTGTCTTAATAATAGTTTCCAAAGATGGAGACTCCAAAAAGTCACCTCGGAGAGTTGTATACGCCCAAAGCTGAAGAATTATTCAGATTGATTCGGAATGCTTTCCATTTCTGCACGGAGGAAATAAAAAACGGTCTAGTTTTTCCTTTCCAAAGGACAGTGGCCAAAATGGCTATAGCGGTAGGAAAAAGTTAAGCCACAATAAACAGGATCGTTAAAGAATTTTAAAAAAAGTTAGTGTTTCGGATACACGAGTACCCGAGAAAAAGTTTGCCTCGAGAAAAAACAACGTAATAGGAAAAAGAAGTTTCAAATGGACGATTTCAATAAGTGCATTGTTCCCAGAATATTTTTAGATTATTACGAATTGTGCAGAGAAATTCTAACAGTGAAGCAGCTATTCCATGCAGTAAAAAGAGAACATTTTCGTGGTCGATAGGAAACATTTTGGCGAACATTAAAGGAAGAGGGACTGGAAAAATGCGTGCCTCAAAATTAAGTCCATAGAATAAGAATACTACACGGTGGAGAGGACATGAAAAGCGGTAGTTATAACAGGAGCGTAAATCTCTCTCTCTCTCTCTCTCTCTCTCTCTCTCTCTCTCTCTCTCTCTCTCTCTCTCTCTCTCTCTCTCTCTCTCTCTCTCTCTCTCTCTCTTGCTCTCTCTCTCAGACACACACAAAGAGAGAGAATCTTAAATCACCCTAATCTCTCTCCCTGGTTAGAATAATGCAGCATCAGATGGGGTTACACTGCGAAATTAGTTTCCCTAGTTCTCACTAGATGTCGGAGGTTTCCCCACATTCTCCCCACCCTGGTCAATTCCGATTTCTAAAGGAATGACCAGCTAAATAGGTAGGGTGACCTCAGAGCCGTTTGTTGTCCTTAGAGCAGCTGTTCTTGTTATGCCGTCTCGGCCCAGGCGAGGATTCATCACCCGTGCTAATTTCCACATGTGACGTAGAACATGATCCTCCTACAACAGCACCACATTGCCAATTTGTATTTCAGCTCCTCCGGTGCGTGGGTGCCCTACCATATGAAATGCTCTCAGCTCCAAGAGGTAGTCCTTAGTGCATCTCCTCCAGAAGTGGTCTGCAATTTTCTGCTTCTGGCGTTATAGCATAGTGATAACTAGTAGTGAAGCACCTCACTGGGGATCGTCGTTAATTTCCCACAGGTGAGGAAATGAGCTGGAATTAGAACTTCATCTCCGTCCTCCATGGTTAGCGGCCCACGGTTGAGGGCAGATTCGATGCTCACAAGAAGGGTGGTCATCTGCTCTTCGTCTGTCTTCAGCTTTCCCAGAGCTTTCCGTAGACAGCGTTTCACCGATACTACCATTCTTTCCCACCAAGCCGCCCGTGGTGGAATGAATTTCCAGTTGATATTTTGGTGGAAGAGATATTCATATGTCTGAGGGTTCGCCAGCAGTGAGAGTATTCCTTGAAGTTCCTTGCTGGCGGCAAGGAAGTTCAGAGTATTGTCGGAGTATATTGTGTGCGATAACCCTCTGCGTCCGACGAAACTTTGGAGAGCCAGCAGGAAACGGTCGGCTGAAAGATCGGGCGCAAATCCAGATGCAAAGCCCCTGTGGTGGCACAGGTGAACATAACAATGTAAGCTTACGTGGTAGCGTTATCTGATCTATTACACAAAGGACCAGCGAAGTCGGTACCCATGAGTGCAAAGGCCCTCACGGAGGTAACTCTGTCCTCTGGAAGAGGCACTTCTATTGTGTCTGCGTGTGCGTTGCGGGCTATTTTGCAAAGCAGGCAGTCATTGAGAACCTTCTTAAAGCGTGTAGTTCTCGCAGAATACAAAATTCATCCCAAAGTTTTACCAGAGCTATACGTTCTCCCAAATGACGGAGTCGTACGTGAGTCTCCATAATTAGAAGCCTCGTAAAATGACGCGCACCATGCAATAAAATTTGATGCTTTTGATCAGTGGTTAGGTCGGCGAACTGCAGTCTGCCTCCTAAGCGAATCAATCCGTCTCGCAGGTAGGGACAGAAGCATGAAATCCGAGATGCTCGAACCAAAGGCACCCCTCTCTGTAGGCAGTCCAGTTCTTCTGCAAAGTACTCCCATATGACCGTGCGGATCCAGTATATCTGTGCTTTTCTTATCTCTTGAGCAGAAGGAATTATTGTTTATGTTATTCTATTTTTTGTACGTGCCATCTTGCTTCCGGAAGTTCAATGTCTACGGAGGTGGTATTTTGCGGCCAGGAAGTGGAGGGGTGCTTCAACCAGATCGGTCCCTCCCACCATATGTTCAAAGAAGCAAGTTCGTCTTCGGGTAGCCACCGTGACAGACAGTCGGCTGGATTGTAGACTCCTGGACAGTGTTACCATTGGATTGGCATCGTGTAGCTCACAATTTTGGTCACTTTGTTGTTGACGAAAGTCCTCCATCGGTTGGGATCTCCTCTTATCCAGCCCAGAGTTAATGTGGAGTGGCTCCTCAGGACTGTTCTGGTTGTTGGGAACACCGTCACCCCTCAGTAGTAATGCAGGAGTCTGGCACCCATGAGAGCAGCTACAAGTTTCAAATGCGGGAGTCTGACCTTCTTTACTGGGGCGAGCCTATTCTTACTACAAACCAGATGGACTGTACTGCAAATGTCGCCTTGTTCTCTGCGGTAGACTACAGCCCCAAATACTCACTCTGGGGCGTCACAAAATACGTGTATTTGAGTATCTTGTGAGTGTGATGTGATGACGTATCGTGGAATGTGGATTCTCGTCAACCAAGAAAGAGCGGATGTCCATTTTGCCAATTGCACTCTAATATCCAATGGTATGATTTCATGCCAGCCAATACCTCGGCATAACGTATCCTGAAGTAGTAATTTGGCCCTTATCGCCGTTGGTGCCAGCAGTAATATGGGGTCATAGAACGTCGCGGTGACCTGAAGTGGTGTAAACTTCCTTCAGTTTGTTTGTTGCGTCTCGGTGATCGAAATGAAAAGTGTATCTTACAGCTTGCCAGTCCAGTATGTGCCTACTATTTGCGTCTCTCCGCTTAGTTCCTGACTCTCTGCTTTCCATATATCTTTCACATGGAAAAAATTCGTCGCCCATTTTGATATTTTCATCCGTATTTTATTCGTTAGTGACACGAGTTGCTAATACAATGATATTACTTCGGCTTCGGTTTGCATTCCTGCTGGGAAGTCGTCCATAAACATGTTTTGGTCAATTAGATCGGCCACCTGCGGGAAGTCCACTGTTTGTTTTGTAGCCAATTCTCTTAGTGCTGCTGACAAGAGAAATTGGCTACAGGTGAGACCAAACGGGAGACTGATGAAGCGACATGTGACGATGTCCTTTGTGAGCTTGATGGCGGATTCGTCATGCCCAATATAACGGTACCATAGCAACCGCGTCAGACCCCTGTCTTCTACTTCAGGGACAGTCCGGGATGCTTCAATGCGATATATGGGGCGTGCCACCGACGAATTCAGGCACTGACTGCTCTCGGTGAGGATATAGACAGCTATGACTGGGTCTTAACCCCAAAAATACTGCGCGCTTTTACCTACGAAATCTGTCGCCGCTAGCTCATCCAGTCAGAAAGAAACAGAAAAGTAGAGCACATTACAACATTGATGACATTACTCAACGAAGAAGTGGTATGCGTTTTGACTGCAAAGAAAATTCGAGGCGAGACGTCAACAAACTTGGACAGGTTCCCCCAACAGCGACGCTCCACGTACAGTCGAGGCAGAAGAAAACACGGGGGCGCAGACTAACTACGGAACCCTACTGTGTGTTCTGTGAATCCCGCGGCCACTGGCCCCAATACTGTGGAATAATAACGGATATCAACGCACGAATACACAAACTAAAAGCCACCATCACTAGCAAAATGCTCAGTCGGTACTGCAGCTCTCTACGTTCATGGGTTTCGACACCAGATGTTGGAGAGGAAGTGGAAACTGTACCAGGAGCGTAAATAAACACACATACACACACAGCCTCACACACACACACACATACACACTGAAACTTAAATCACCTTAATCTCTCTTGCTCATTACACTAATATAACATCAGATGGCGCCACTGTGCGGAATCAGTTTCTCAAGTTCTCACTAGATGTCGTAGGTTCCCCCACACTGCTATCGTGATGCTTTGATTGAGGAGGGAATATAAACATTACTAATCATTTTGGCTTAGCAATGAAGAGAGTAAGAGGAATCAAATACGAGTACTTTAGTCAGTTTTATGGATTCCAGAGATGACAATGGCAAGTGATGCAGAAATAACAGCTTATATCCATCCGTTAGACGATATCGCCACAGATGGAATCTTTAAAGATAGAGCAAGTAAACGTATATGCAGGTGGACGTGGTGCGGCAAACATCCCGCACCATCTACGATAAGCTGGACTCCCATCCAAATATACTGGTGAACACCCTTGGCCGTTACGACCATAGGGTTCCTCGCCGGCGACCGAGCTACCGGTTACCCAAAGATGCCTTGGGTAACTAGTACTGAACAGGGCCACATTCCCCCTGAATCCAACCTCCTAAGCCCAGAAATGGGCTTGGTATACATAATACATTAACACGGTTCCATTTCCTCTAGCCTGTTAAGCGGACTGTGCTCAGATGCCTGCCAGGCAGGCGGAAGAGCGCAGCCAGCATTGGCGCATCCCCCCCTAACCGGGGCGATTGCGCACACAAAGGCTAGTTATGACCAATGCCCAAAACAACCGCCTGAGACAATAACGACCCTTCTATACTGTCCAGATGAAGACGCAATAAGCGGCTAGGTGCTGGGCAGCAAACACTCCGTCCAGGTAAACCTGGACTACTCGACTCTTCTGCTGGTCTGCTGGTCTGCGTATATGCAAGATTTGGAATTTTCACATCAGAATTAACTAACTTATATTTGTTCTGCTCGTTGGCGTTGCACATTTTCCACGTTCAATAAACACGTACTGTTGTGACATGTTGCGTACCTATTGTCCTTGACAGCCAACTGTACGGTGCATAATACATTGTACTGGCATTAGAAAATCAAATTTCCAAACATCAAACTATAAAATTACTTGGAAATATATTAGAAAGTGGCACCATAACCATGGTGTAAGACAGAGTATTTCTCTAAAGAAATGTGGAACGATGCTACCTACCTATATGCTATTTCTGAGAGTTTCTTCATGCGTATAATACAATATAGTCGTCAGACAGCAAAGGCTAATGTTTGAGACGATATTTGCATACCACCATGACAAAAGTATTTCCACGAAACTTAAAATGAAATAGAATGGCGAAATCAGCCTTATATGTTCTAACTGCGTGCAAGCTGAGGTGGGCAAACTAGTATTTGCTAAAATAGGTAACGTGTTGAACAAGAACCACAATATTTGTTACTATTAGCATGGCCAATTATCTTCTGATTATGTTGGAAAAATATTCTTTATATATTAGCTGACAATAGAGTATTTAAAATTTTAAAACTTACAAAAGGTTTTCTCATTAGTATTGTAATTCTCTTTCAGTGATGAAGAATAAGTGAAATGTGCAACATAATCAATAAATGAAGTCAATTTGTAAGTTTTGTTGTTGTTGATGTTTTATGTCACGTTAAAAAAACTATAAGGTCATAAAGTTATAATTTCAGGTTAATGTGTTAATATTCCTTAAGTCGTCAGAATCCGTGAACTTCTAAATTCATTCTAAACGAAGAGGACTTCACAGGCTGTTACACTAAATGATTTTACTAAATGATCTTATATTTCTCATGGGAATACCGTCAAACACGTGGTTAGAAACCAAATCATTAGACACTTTAGATAATAAAAGCTAACGAAAATTTTCCATGTAAAAGGTAGTTCATTTTGACAGATTTTCTTGAAAATGTTCTTGTCACATTTCAGGATTAAACTGAGTTTAAAATTTAAGTTTGGCATTTAACCAAATTTTCGTTTTTGCGTTAATTTGTTCATAAACACACAAACCGCACTGGCCTTTTTCTGATGCTCCTGTTTTACTTCAGGAATCCCTTAAACGTGTATTTCCTGTGAGATTCGGTATCGAAAACTTGGGTTTATTGTAGTAATCCCTCCAGTTACTACCAGTAAGTGTAAGGATAAACATAAAAATTGTATACGTATTTGAAAATTATAACCAATAGCGAAATGTATCTCAGAAGCGAAAAATGTCACCTAAAGTTTATTTAACATAAATTGAGTGCTTAAACGGCATCAACATATTTTCATTTGTCTCTTATGCTTTAAAGGTTTTAAAAATTCTATTCTGAAAGGTCAGAATTACAAGCTATACACAGATAGTCAATCTACCCATTTATTTCTCTGGCAAATATTTCAAACAAGTGATATTTTTATCCAAAATTGTTAAGGGGCATCATCGTGAAAATAAAAATTAATATAAACGTGTTCATTAAAAGTATAAATATATAAAGAGTATGGGCATAGGCTGAATGCAAAAATTTAAGTTTTTAGAATGAGATCTTACTGCTTTTATGTGCAGTTTTGCGAGTTTCACTTATAAAAGATGCTATTATTTTAGTTTACGATATTATCTACTGGGTTTCTACCACAATGAAACGCGATAACACTTAACAGAGGCCGTTAGATGTGATTGTAGTAGTGCACTCGTTGTGGAATAACGAGAAGATAACATAGGCCATTGAATGCCTCCGGAACGTTCTGCACTTCTATTGCAGTATGTGGGTGAGAGAATCAATAACGAACTGATGCGTTTGCGGCAACATTTTCATGTAAACAGCACAGTGATGTTACCGACCAAGTGCATCACTTTGTGGTCTCCTTTAAAATAAGCAATGTGCTGCTGCGCTGTGAGCACTGGTTGTAGAGAATTTTGTAATTCCAATAAAAAAGACTGATTATCCTTTGAAGGTGACATTGATTTTCAGATTGTCCCAAACAGAGAAAATTTAACTTCGTATACCTTGAGAAGTTTTTGGCATACCTGACTAAAGAATGATCTGTTTGTGAAGACGTGAAAAGTACACAATAATGTGAGTATAAATTCTGATGTGTTGGACGCACAGATTTCTCCCCTTTTGCTGATGCTGTACATTTAAATGCTTATTCCACAACTTAATGCAAATCTGGATAATGATTTTGCAAACTACATTATTACTAATTATTTTAGCAAGTGAAAGTGGAATATGGGAAAACAGTGGAATATAAGCCGCAGACAAAGCCATAAAGAGATGATAACCATATGATAGATTTAAAATTCCATTCATTCTCATTGCATGGTCAGCAGAGAATAAAATGAATATATCTCATTTGAGAAGAGTAAAAGTATTGGGAAATTATGGCAAATATCACCGAATACCAACAAATGATTCAATCCACAACAATGTGACAAGTTGTGTGTTTTAACGAGATCTACGTTTTGGGTAGTAAGATTTTGTCTGTCCCTTATGGTTTACCAGTTATGCAAAAGTCATTCAGAATGAAGAAAACTTCTGAAGACATTCTCAGAAAACTCATATGTACATTTCATTTGTCATAAAAATACCCTAAACATAGGGTATCACCTTTTATAAAGGCAAAATTTTCGAAGGTTGTTTTAGTTAAAGGATAGTCCTGTTATGGGGTATTTTCTTGAAAATATTCGTATCTCAATCAGGTTAGTTCGTGATCTGAAATACCAAGTTGGATACTTAACCGACATTAGTAGATTGTAAGTGAAGGTGATTATCATGTGTCAGTTGCCTGCTATAATTTCGGTTTCTTTCCAATGGAGAACTGCCATACAATTAAGTGCTTTGCTTGTCATGCTTTATTTCAATATTAAGTTTATTAATATATACAATTATTATTGTAAAAATGGATACATTTGTTAATTACAGAAGGAGTGAATGACTGGAGTTTATTTTAGGAGATGTACAATTTGGATAGAACATTTTATGCAAACTCAGTGTCATAAATTGTAGAAAATAAACATCTAAAGAGTCCGACATTCCTACAAACACACTATAATGTGCCTTCATATCTTTGTAAGTTAAAGGTTAACTTGTCTTTGGCGTTGCACTTGTTATTAGGTGTATTGAACCAATACACTACATGTATGCATCCTTTTCCTGGAAGAATAGTGGGCAGGTATTACAGACCGTGATTTAGCCCATTTTCACCACAACGCAGTCAGTAATAAAATTAAAATTTTAATTATTCTATATCTAATAATGTAATATTTTTGCATCTTCGTTACTCAGAGGGAAAGAATGTTACAACATGGTTTCATTTCCTCTGTATTAGCTAAATAACTTGGAATATCGTTATTACTCATCGCTATATAATATACTCTAACGGTAATGTTGTTTAAAATGAAATTCAAGTATTGTTTATCTTTTGTGCATCTATCAAGCACAGGGATGTACACATTCATTGTTTCAGAGCATAGGGTAGATAAGGTTAGCATTCTATCACGCAGAATGACTTAGGAGTAATACTTATAGTGTTGAAGGTGGCTTGGCATCTATTGGCATTCTTTTATTTTTGCAGGCTGTGAATTCTATCATTGTCATCGGCAGTTAACGCAAAACGAAAATAATTATAAGGGCGGATATTTTATTAATTCAGTTAATATAAGAGTAACGACCTTTAATTATAATTCCTCCTGAGAGTCGTGTACTTTGTGGAAAGAAAGCTCAAAGTATTCAAAATATGCTGATTATTAATTTCATAATTGTCAAATTTTCGAATTAGTGATACAGAAATCTGAGCCGGTACGCTAAAATCCTGTAAGCCTTTGAGAGCAAAAAGATGCATATAAACTATTATATATAATTTAATGCTATCTTGAAGTAAAAGAGTTAATCAAAGGAAGAAACGAAGATGATTACCGAATGAGGTTTCTGCCGCACACGAGGCGAGATAAGAGTCCGTTAATGAAACGTCTAGGTAAAGTGGAAGAGAATGGCTCTCGCCATTGTGTGATTGTCGA
>CM060950.1:262454634-262467134 GCA_030765055.1 Mantis religiosa | reverse complement strand
GGGAACGTGCCTAGCATTCAGCCCAGCGGTCCTTGCACTGCTATCTTGTATTCATACAACCACCCACAGCTTTACCAAAGGACGCCCTGCTCTCTGGAGAAAAAGGAAGGCACTCCTGGAAATAGTTTTGTTTGGTGCGATTTGTGTGCATCGTTCCTCCATGATGTAGTTACTTATTTTTATATTAAAAACGATATAATATGGCAGATGTGCTATGAACTGCACAAATATATTACGAAATTTTTTCTAATGTATTGAACACTTGGATAAATGATTGATACTTTCATACCTGTATAGGGTAGGGCGGGGCCCTTCCGCTCACGGGGCTTTTCCGCCCGAACTAAGCAAATTAGTTTATTCGTCATGCCAGCGATGACTTCCGTATCAGTTCATTGTCAAGTTTGGTGTTTGTGCGACATTTCTACGACTTTACTTGTGGGTGTAGTCTGCTGTTTTAATAGTATTAACAGAAGAAGATTACAAAGTAAGTAACTTGTGCTACCTTTTTTCCTTGAGTAAGAAATACCGTTTGTAACTTAGGGTCTAGTACCTGCAGATAGAGATTTAAGATTGAAAATCTGTGCAGTGTAGGTTATAGTTTGGGTTACGTACATGCATAGCAGATGGTGCGTTTCTTTTACCATAGCTCTCACATGGCGCGCAATTTCCAAGGATCAAAATTTGGGGCTATTCCGCCCAAGCAAAGAAGGGTTATACTTGCCCAGTTACAATATAGGTTTTTTGTACCCTTTTAACACAATTATTTTTATACAACTATTACTGACTGTTATTTGATCGTTTCAGATGGTACACACATATAAACAAAGGAAGCTGGAAGCGAAACTGGACGAGGACGACATTGATCGTGCTGTTACGAGCATATTAAACGGCGATAACAGTTAGAGAGGTGCAGCGGCTCTTTTCAGAGTGCCTTACTCTACACTCAATGATCGTATTCATGCACATCAACGACAAGAAGCATTAGGAGGAGTAGTGTACAAATAAGTTGGTTATGCTACATTGTTCTCTTTGGAGGAGGTGGAAGATTTAGTTTCCAGGTTAAAATACTTGGCAGCAAGGGGCTTTGGATGTACACCGGAGCAAAAAGATAGAAAAGCGTAGACATACTGTAAAACTAAATTGTGGGAATAGTGAATCAAGTGATAACTTGGTTCCATTCCAAATAGAATACAGTGATGAGGAACTTGCACCATGTGGAGTTTGTGGGTTAAAGTTTTGTACTCCAAAATCGACAACTAAAAGAGACTGCATCAAATGCCAGAGATGTGGACTATGCCGTGATGAAGTGTGCGTTGGTGCAGTTAGTAAGAGAAACTTCATTTGTGGCAAATGCATTTAATTAAAATGCAAAAGTACTGTGAGTGGTAATAGCCCCAGAGCCGGGCGGAATAGCTCCGTTAATTCTGAGATTTCCTTTCTGTGCAGCATTCGCTGTTTTATTTGATCACAACTATAGCAAGTAAACTATGTACGTTTATAGCATATGAACGTTTTAAGGGATTAATAAAGACTGTTCTTCTCTGTATTTAACATCAAAACTGCTTTTTATTTGTTTTATAACACCATAAATTTTAAATGAGCGGAATAGCCACACTCTACGCTACACAATGTGCCTTAAAATATGAAAAATTCCGCAGTAACTCAGTGGCCATGGCGGACAAACAATTTGATTGAATGTGAAAATTAAATGTATATTTATCGATTTAATATTCACAATAAGCAAGATGGCTTCATTGCCATCCGTGAAGCTCATATTCGGGAGATCCAGGATTCTATTCCCCTCAATTGTTTATTCTGATATTGGGATTTTCGTGGTTTCCCTGGCAGATAGGCGTATGCTTGGGTGATTTCTCAGCTATCACAACTTACTTCCCCTCACTTTCCTTTCATACTGCTTCCTTTACGTGTTTCAGGTGTACTCTCTTGGCAGTATGGCAGTGCCATGTTCCAAGAACATGGAATCTAGGAAAGATCCCTCCCTATGGGCTACTTGATTAAACGATCGTTCTCCTCGGTATCGAGATGGTACGGGTTTTAAAGGCAGGACTTTTTTGGATTTATTTCTGTCTCTATGGCCTGTCTGTCCGTGGCCTGTCACCTCCTGTTTCCCTCACTTTCTACCTTACCCCTGTGAGGTGGTAGCTGCAATAGATCCCTCATAATTCGAATGCAGGAGATGTCCCCCAATGTGATATATCGTACACCATATCTTTAAACTCATTGCAAAGGATATACGTGAGTCAGAAGCTAACAACAAAATGAAAAGCTGTTTTTGACTAGTGGAGGTATGGAAACGTGAAGAACCCAAATATCCAAAATAAGCATTAAAAAAAGATACGACCTTCTTAGTTTAACTTTATTGTAATGCGTGACGCATTGACTATTTAATCCCAGATTAAAATAATAAACAGTATATGAGTTCTGCACTAAGTTTATTGTTTTTGTTTCGGATATGGGTATTAATTATTTATGCTGAGGTTTTATAACACTATTAATCGAATACATATGAATAACGTTAAAATGTTAAAAAAACTTTATTCAATCCTTGCTATATCTATTTTGTTTATGGATGTGCTCCCCTTATCATTCGCATGCTTAGAGCTGATATTCTGGCAAAAGATCCCCTGTTGGCTTCAGATACATAAGCTTAAAGTCCAGAGAAAAAGTAATTCCAAAAAAATGGAGTTTTTTTAAATTGTATTAAAATAGAAAGTTTTTTCGAAAATAGATATAAGAAGTTAAATGGTAACCAGGGTCCGCATTGGTTTCTGAAGAATATAAAGTAATTGGTTTCCCCTGGCCTTTCTAAGTCATTCTCAAAGATACCTCCCGCAAAGCATCTACATAGAGCAGAGAGGCAGTTTTAGAATATGCTAACAGGAAGAGGGCTATTTCATCAATTAATTAGTGCTGTCCTATCTGTTATTATTGCTGTTCCCTATATCAGTTAAACTTACTTATTCCCTGAGGTGTGCTTCACCACTTTCGAACTTACACGACGGAACATAAAATTCAGCAGACAGAGCACAAATATATTCTCTTCACTTGCATTGTATAAAAGGAATTTCCTTATTCTAATGCACAATGACACATATTCGCAAACGAAATCTTGTGGTCCATAGTGAGGTTCAGCAGTTTGAAAATAACAGAAAAATGTCACAAGGAATCCACGCTAAATTATTCCATATAAATTCCACTTAAGCAGGCAAAAAAGCGGATAGCGGACAATATGTATTGTCGCGGACCCATTATTTACAATAGCGTGGCGACGCGCACAAACAGATAGTGTAAGGCAGAGATAAAGAGCCTACAGATAAATAAAGCGCGGAGATAAAAGGCTTGCTGTCACAGATAACGTGAGACGTCTGGAACGTTCGTATTTCATTTACTGACAAAACATTCAATTTCTTGTTTCTTATCGAATTTCAATGAGGTATATATAAGAGATTGAGATACGCCAGCAGAGTTGTTGAAAACAGAGTTGTAAACAGAGTTAGAACGGGAGATGTAATTGAAACTGGTGTGTTTCGAAAGTGAACTCTTTGTGGTCGTCAACGTCCTTGGCAGATTATAATTGTGTATGTGGCGTAATGCTGCCATTGTAAGTGTATTTCTACGGAAATAAAGAACATTTTAAATTTCTGCAACTTGGACTTTTAATTCTACGAACCCACAAAGTCACAATTGGTGTCAGGAGTGCGACATACTAAGATGGACGCTTCATTGGCAAACATTCTAAAAGAGCTAAAAGAAATAAGAACAGCGAGTGAAAACCTCGCTGCAAAAATAGAACCGGCAATTAACAACTTGGCCGCGAAACTGAATGAGATAAAGGCAGCGAATGTCACCCTAGCTGCGAAGACGGAAGCTGCAAGCAACAACCCGGCCGTGACGATGACCGCGAAGATGGCCGAATTGACCACGGAAATGAAAGCGGCGAACGATAGCCTGGCAACAGAAATGAGGCTGCGAACGAAGGCCCCCCGCCCCGCCAAATCTGAAGAGCAGCTGTCCGGCGTAAAGATCGACGTTATTAACCTAGAGAGTAAGGCCAGCAGAAACATCAAGTCCCTGAGCGCCATGGTAGAGGTCGTCGTCGGCAGGTGGTTGAAGGACTTGAAGGTCGATGCGTCGGGACGCGACATATCTGCGCGCGTCAAACCTCCTAAATACGATGGCACGATAACTTTTGAAGTCTTCCACCGGCATTTCGACACAGTGGTCAAGCACTGAACTAACATAGCTAGGAGTTTGCCGACGAGGAAGCTTAGCCGACCATACCAGCTTATGATGGCATCGGGCGACATCTTGCCTGTGCAGAAGGAGGCTCTGCTAAAGCAGACTTTGGGAGGGAGCGCCGTGCGTCAGTGTGTGTTCGTTGCAAAGGTGGCTGAGGAGGTGATACTAGAACTGGATGCCCTCAGGATCCACGAGGCGACGGTCGACGTCGGCAGGAATGTCCTGAGGTTCAATGGAGAAGAGCTAATACTCCGGCAATCCGAAGAGCGCCTGGGAACCTGCAGAGTCATCCTGAAGAAAGACGTGGTTGTCTCCGCGAGAAGTGAGGTGGTGTTGACGGCGCGACTGGAAGCCTAGCGGACGAAGAACATAATGCTGGACCATAAGACGGTCTATGTGTAGCCAGGACATTGTTGCCATTCATTTCTTCACTTCTTCCATCTTTTCGGCGATATTGTCGTTAGCCGTCTTCATTTCTTCCATTTTCTGTGAAATCTTTTCCAATGGCGCATCTATCTTGGTATATCCCACTCCTGACACTAATTGTGAGTTTGTGGGTTCCTAGAATTAAAAGTCCAAGTTTCAGAAATTCAAAATGTTCTTTATATCTGTAGAAATACACTTATAATAGCAGCATTACCTCACATACACAGTTACAATCTACCAAGATCATTGACCACCACAAATATCTCATTTTCCAAACACAGTAGTTTCAATTACAACTCTCGTTCCGGCTCTGTTTACAACTGTCCTTACAATTACTCTGGTTACGACTACTGTTTTCGACCGCCGCGCTGGCGTGTTGCCTCTTATATATACCACTTACTCATAGCACTAGACATTTCTGGAATATTCTGTAACAAACAAGAACTTGACTGTGCTCTATCAATCAAGACGACACTAGAATGTTCCATTTACCTCACTTTATTTGTTTTGGCATGTCTTTATCTCCGCTCTATTTTTATCTGCTTAGACAAGCTGTTTATCTCCGCCCGGCACTATCTGTCCCTTATCGCTCCGCGCCGCGCAATATATATAACATGGGTTCCCGACAATATATTATTTTTACAATTACACTGTAGTGTTTTTTAGTATCAAAAGGCACAACCCAGGATACTGCAGTCAAATGATGCCACGTCAACATACATGCGTGCCATCACACCGATTGTTTTACGTGGGCCCTCTTCGTCCTTTACCACATGCAAATTTGACTTCAGTTGTCGAGTTTGAAACTCACACGCTCTGCTTTGAATGGTTGGCCAGTCCATTAACTACCGTGCACTTCGGAATCGCACTGGTTTATGAGTTACAGGAAGAGAAGCATAAGTAGCAAAATTATTGATGCACGAAAACGTCAGGTAGGTTTTACGGGAACAAATGTAGTTTCGACAGTGACTCCAGTAAAAACAAATACGATCTCTATTATTGGGCACTTATAACCCTGACTGACTATGACCAGGTGGTATGCAGGCTGAGTGGGGTGTTACAGTTGAAGTGGCTGTGACCGTCAATGCAGCTCACGAACCTTGGAATTTATTGCTTACCTTACTCAGTGTTAGCGATATGATAGTTGTGTTTACTCTCAGCTCGCATCACGTACAGTCAACAGTTTCCGGTGTCGTGTTTTCAAAGAGAGCAGTCAGTGCTTACATTGTATTCGGTGTATAATAATGTTTCCTACATTTTCAAAGCTAAATGGCCAGCACAGCCAGGGCAGAGAAATAATTACAATTATCCATGACATCAGGAAGCAATGGACAGAGATGAACAAACGAAATATATATTCATCCGTGATTCACAAAGACCTAATCCCCAAAGAGTGTAATTAAAAGAGTAGTCAAATCAACTGGTGTTTCACACTATTCCAGCAAGCAGTCATCCAGAACTGGTAAGTAAGTCGCTTCGAACCTGCAATTAAAATTTTAAAATGCTTAATTCCGTTGCGGCAAATGTAAGGTGTAGTATGGTAAGGAATGAATAGCTGAAAACTTGGATATCCTTCCAAAAGTAATCTATGGTGGTGCTTTCACACAATTATGACCGATAAGCTTCATTATTTGTTTATCATTTGGCACATTTTAAAGAAACCTATGAAAATCTTGAAACGGTGACTACATATCTGACTGTGTTATTCGTGCTTCTCCATCAGCAGCTAGCTATACCGATTTCTCCTATATTCGCTATGAATGAGGCAGTAGAGATAGAAGTAAACTTTGGGAAAAAATATAGTGGGTATAGCAAGAATATCCTGAACCTGGCAGGGAATTCATAATGTTACAAAGTCTTCTGGATTAAAACAATGGCATTTGTGTCAACGCTCCACTTAACATTAGGCGTTATGAAACAGTTAGTTAAAGCTTTGCCAAAAATATAGATTGTTTTATCCATTAGAATCTATATAAGCTAGACAATATTTTTCTTGGTGCGGAGATAAGAGCACAAGTCATATAAAATCTTTTATGCAATGAATGACATTGAAGAAGGAGCGTGAACGGCAAGTATGTTTACTAAATTTCATGGGAGTTAATAAGGCTTCTGATAAAGCAATAATTGTTCAAAGTATGTTGAAGACTTCATTTTCTGTATTTTAATATGGATTCCTTCCCTCCCCTCCCCCCCTCCGCGGAAATCTTGGAGGAGTTTGCGAGAGCAAGTAGAGCGTTTCCAACAGTTCAATGAAAATATAAAATTAGGATGTTAAGGCCGGTGGCACGTTTATAACAAGGTGTACCACTGCCATGTGTCATACATAAACAAATATATATATATACACACACGCGCACACACACACACATACACAAAACTTCTAACTGTGAAGCTTCATGTGTGAAGAAGTAAGGCAGTATAAAGAATTTGAATAAATGTCGGTGCGAGTTCCTAACTCTGACACTGTAATACACTATCTAATGTTGTCAGAATTAATGTTAATATTCATCAGAATATGCTTAAGCTAATCCGTTTTCCATGTTAAGTTCAATGTTGCTAAAGATGACTATGCGTGTCGTGGAAACAGTGTCCCAGATGTAGAAAATTTGGGCTGAGCAAACCAAGGCACTGATAATATAGCTACATATTTTAAAAAAGTGTTATATCCCTTAATTTTCAAGGCCTGTGAAATTTGTTTACATCTTATTGGTTTTTTGAAAGATTATGAACTGATAGGTAAGTCAGATGAAGAGGAATTCACGTACTATGAGAAAAATATTTACAGTGTGACTAATGAAAGTTATTAGTCATACAAAGTGTTTTGGATATTGATATTTTAATAAAACCAATGACGCATATTTTATTAGTTTAAGACTATCTCAGTAATTAAATATATATATATACATATATATACATTATATGAAAAAATCACAGACTTGGTTTTTGGAAGCTCTATGGTACCCAAATTTTCTAAATGTTTCGTTCTTGAAATGTTAAACTTTGCAACTTCTTTTCAGTTTTTTAGCATGAAGTTATATATTCGCATCATGGTATAATATATGTTTTGAAGTTTTGTTCCATCTGTTTAAGTTTTCGTCGTTTCAGTATCTCATTTACGAATACGCTGTTCCCACCTCCTTTCAGATACTTCAGAGTAGTTTTTCATCTTCATTTGTCCATTTTCTGCTACTGGACCATTCTTTTTCCACATTTATACTTCCACTTCCTCCTCCTCCTCCTCCTCCTGCTGCTCCTCCTCTTCCATTATTTCACCCTTACTGTATGTGTATTTCTGGTTCTTATTTATCTTTAAGCCCAGTCCGCCAATTTTTAATTTCTCAGCTTTCTCTACTCCCGTTCCAAGCTGTTCTTTGTTATTAAATGTATTGTTACTGACAGTAAGAATGTATTCTTTATAGCATCCCAAGTATACATTAATTTTCTAAGGCAGTAGATGTATAACGAAATAAAGGAATCCATTAGGAATACTCATTCCATTGTGCAATATTTAATTAACATTAGATAACAGTGACTGACGTTGGCTAATGCGACTTCCAGAAGATAATTTCCTTTCCTTAGGAAATATTCATCTATCTCATCAAACATAAATCTCTTTCTGTACATTTCAATTAATTATATGTTTCAAAAAGTGTCATCTGGGAATGCTCTTATAGACTTCTGTCTTCTAATGGAAAACCTGAGTCGAGCGCTTTTGTTTGTTAGCGCGGCGTTTTCAGACGTGTCATCTAAACGAGCTTATGGACTTAGGTTGACAGGCGTTTCATAACGTTAGCAGACGCTCCATTTTCGTGTCTTCTTCTTTAAGAGGAGAAATAAGCTCCAATTTGGAAGAGCGCAGAAATGGCATGTGAAAATGACGTTTGAATAAATGCATACCATTCCGGGTGGGTGCTGCAAGGCATTCTTTTAACACTGGTGCCAGGAAATGACAACCACTTCCCTAAATCTCCTTATTTTCTATTTTTATCTGTGTATTTCGGTCTATTTTTTATCCTTTTGCGTTACCCCCACATTCACGGAGAAAGTAATAAATCACTAACGTGAAGACAAATAGAGAAATAATGAGGGAAAAGAAAAGGAAAACATTTTCGCAGAGAAAAAGGAAGCTGTGTAATTTTTAAAGTGTTTTTCAATACATCGGATATTGCCAAACTTTTAACAAACTTTATGACCTATTAACACTAATATATTTGTTAATTCTCCATTATTATAACCATTTTATTTCCGCACTTCAAGCCATAAAATGTATAAGCATTTTATTTGGCATTATTACTAATTAATGAACATTCCTTTCTAAAATAGTATAATAAATTCAATTATAGTATAATAAATTCTTTAGAAGTACATTGAAAGTTGTATTAGAAGGAGTGCTAGTTAAAACACGAAACCCGATTTCACTGAGGTTTGTGTAAACCAAACTTTATTATAGGTCACCAACATGATTCGAAATGCTACTTAGGTCACACAGATCAAATTTTCTTAGTTAAAACTTGTTGCGGGACATTCACATGAGTTTCCTTATTTCGTATCTTTTCCGTGGAGTAATATGCATTTATTATAGAGAATTTCACAACCCCAAATGGGAGTCGAATCCTACTCCGCACAGTCAGACATAACCGACGGAGTTACGGGACTAATACACGAAGGGTGTTGTGAATGATTAATGATGCCCCGTGTTAGGACCTTTAGGTGCAAATTTTAGATGAAAAAATGAAGGGAAATGGTGTTAAAACAAGATTAAAAAGGGGAAACGTCCTGGTTTATTTAACTAATTGAACAATTTCTCCTTCCTTTGTTGTAATTTATAGAATTACAAGCAAGTACATCAAATTATCACTCACCACCTTCTTCATCAGAAGAAGGAAAACACATGAAGGTCTTATACTTCAAGACATTAAGCATCTCGACATTTTTTTAAATGTAAGTCTGTTTCTAATAGGACATAGAATGTATTTGTAGAGCCTTAAGTTTCTTTCGGCGTCCACAGAAACCTGTGGGGCAAAACTTGTATTCACTCAGAATATGGCAGTTCTACAGATACGGCGAAATTTTCAATATCCGGATTCTCCTGAAGACTATATTCAAGTTTGTCTTTGACAAAGCCATCTAACTGCCCCCTCACTTAAAGTAAAAATATCTCAATCTTTCTTCTTTTTCATACTTTGTTCTTCTAATATCTTAATAGCTGTAGTCAGGTACTTGTAACTATGGGCACCATATAGTACTTCTGTCTACAAGTTATGTATCTATTTTCCCCGGTAACAGAAGTTGCTCTGCCTTGGAGATTGCACCTGCGTCAGCTGGATCCAAAGAAAGCACAAATTCTGAAATTTTGTCAAACTTCTCACACAAGATAGCAGCACACTCTTATATAACACCGCAACAATTAGCAGAATGTTCTCATTCATGCTGGAACTGATTTCTACTGCTGTCTCTGCAAGACCTTGGAATCCGCTCAAACAGATGACGCCTGTCACGGCAACAAACTCACATTCATGAACAGTAGGCTACTGATTCTGGAGAAATTAAAAAGATAGAATTATACGTAATGACAATAAGTCGGTCAGTTGCATTATTGCGGGCTGCTTAATAGTGGTAAAGCATAATGAAAGAGAATTTGTCGTACACAATTATTTTCCATTGTTGTAAGTGTACTTTCAACTCACGCGCAGCGTTTACTGAAAGAGACTTACTCCTCACAGATTCACGGCAAGCTGAGGAAATGGATTAAAAGTTAAATATTTTATACTGATTAAAATCATATAGATTCAAATGGAAGGAAACTACAACAAAAAAGGGGGAGAAGGGGATTATGGGCATGGTTGGGTGAAAAAGGGATAAAGCTACCCCAAAAGGAATAAAGGTGAAAGAAAAAATGCCTCTGTTGGCAACTTTTAAAGAAACTTCACACTGTGGTAGGTTTCCAAAGAGCTTAAATTTACCCTAAGAGAAAAGGTGCCCACGTGAAATTCCTAACCCTGATGATCACAAAGGCCCCCGTAACTTGGAGGCCGTTACTTGTACCTAACTTAAGTCTGTGTTAATAAGACGGAGATAATTACATTAACGGGAGTGATGATCGATTGAAAATTTTTCTTTAAATTTAAAAAGGAAGGGAAAAGACACTGTGCAGCAATCGGAATGTTTAGTGAGTCTTGAGTATTTGAATATCAACATCCTGAAAGAATTACTTTTTATCTGTTTAAACGCTGTAATAGGAACCCGTTCTGAAAACGTATATTACAGCCGTAGGGAGCGCTAAGGGCTCCTAAATAAAATTATGTTGTTGTTTAATTACGAAACTTATCCGGTTTCTATCAACAATGTTGACTGAAACAAACCTGCTGGGGATAGGAACCATTTTGCTTTCGAAATCAGTATCTCAACACAGTACCCATGTAATCTTTGTTTATCTAAAATAGGTATTTTTATATGTACGAGTTTCTTTCGCTTTTCGGTTTATATTACCGTACATATTGAGCATTATATTTTACCCGGGAAACTCAAGATTTTTGCTCTAGTTATTGTACCACAAATACTTCTTCAAATGATACAGACAGGTAGCTACAGGAGTTGTGTGCGACTGGCATTCGAGAGGTCGCAGTTGCAAACTCCGTCAATCGCACTCTCTGATTTTTTTGGGCGGGGGGGGGGGCTTCTGCCATTTTCACTTAGGCGAATACTTGGATAGTAACTTTCATAGCACGATTTCCTTACCACACTTTCTCTTCATTCAATTTCTATGTGATCGTTCAGGTGTGCTTTCACCCTTATGGTGTGTCGCAATGCCGTACAAATGGCGTGGATATGATATGACAAGAAGCTGAAGAGGAGATGACCCTGTTTGCCGAAGAAGATAAAACTGTTTCACTAGGACAGACACCAGTGCATTTAACCGGTGTTGTCGCACCAAATTATATGAAATGCTGTCGCACCTACATATGGGCAGGACCTGGCTTCCTGCTATTCTTCTTGTTCCCAAACAAAAGTTGGATCAAATTGGAACTGAGGTGTAAGTTGCAGAACTTCAGAATTCCCATTTTTGGAGGGGCTAACAAAATTACAGTATCGTTGGAAAAATTATACGTCTCTATGTTGAGAAATATATACTACATAATTTGTGTTTGAAAAACGAGTCTTCATTCCTGGCACAGATATATTGACTGAACCACCCCCACACTTTTCGCTAATCGCCAGCTTTCAGAAATAGATGGTGGATGGAATTAAATTTGATTCTATGCTTTACAATTTTCTTCATATTATAAAGAGCCACCGTAGAACGTGCTTCTAAGTTTTTTCAATATATTTCTATGCTTCATGATCTATTCTGCGGATACTTATATGAAATGAAACGATTCAATAGTCCCACTGGTATTTCGCCATAGTGTGCTATAGGACTTTTGGTACTGAGTTCGAGTTTCGGCAATGATTTAGAATGTTACAGGTATTTCTCTTTCCGGCAATACATACCTATATGTAACTGAATGGAAAAACCATCTATTACAGCTTATAGTCAATATTCAGTGCTTTATTCGCTCATAACCTGAAACATAGTGATTTCATAAGGTTATTTAATATGTATGTATTCGTAGGTCAATGGTTGAGAGTTGCATGCAAGGAGTATTCATTTGTGAGTGGATGTAAATAAACCATAGTAAATACACCTCCCTTCAAATGCCTACTCGAATACTCCCTTGTTGGAATTTTTAAATTGATGTTTTATTGGATGGGTTCATTCCTCAGCCCTGCGGCCACATATGCTCCCAGAGAAATCGATTTATTTTAGCAGGATT
>CM060950.1:262414634-262449634 GCA_030765055.1 Mantis religiosa | reverse complement strand
AATAATAATAATAATAATAATAATAATAATAATAATAATAATAATAATAATAATAATAATAATAATAATATAAATAAAAATAGCCACCAATACTATAAAAAAGTGCTTTGGCTACCAGTAATCCTTTACACTTTTGCAGAACTGTAAAACATGGAGCAAAATACTCGAACTTAGGAATACAGTAACTTTTATTAACGTGAACCCCATATACGTATCACTAACTACCCCCCCCCCCCCTCAAAAGTTTTTCGTTTCTAAATTCGAAGTTTTCTTTAGTCAGTAAGACCTACTGTTATTCAGCGACTCACTAAATTCTAATAATTTTGTTACAATTCTGTGAACAATTGCGAGTGTGTACAACATCCTGGAACTTGAATGTATTTGTTTCTGAGGGATCTAACCGTTACGATAATGGTCTTCTGGTGAACCAAATTCACTATAACCCTAATTACCTGAGTTACATCACCTTATACTACTTACCTTTACTTTAACTTTTAAATTGCCTTGACTAATGGTTACTATTTATTTCAAAGGAGTGCCTAACGCATGCTTCTATATAAGACATGAATTTTAACATATGGGGACAATTTGTTGCAGTTGTTTATCTGTTTTGCTAACACTTCTGTATAAGGTCACTTATCGTCGATAAGTTCTGGTAACAGTTTTAACCAAAATATCTTTTCACGAGATGGAAACTCTTAGTCCTATTTGATATAATTCTTTTCTGTTACTCTGTAAGTACATTTACTTACCCATATAGTTGAGGTTTCTGCAGATTACCGCACCGTATTCGTTTAAATGTTCCATGGCGATCATCGTTAGAATGTGTTTATAATTTAGAGTACCAAATAAATACAGAAGAACTGTGAAGAACTTTTATAATTTGGCAATACAGAAGTTTGTTCTACATTTGTAAATTATAACAGTTTTGTTGTCCTTTATGCTTCACAGCCAAAGCAGATACCCTCTAGACATCATGCCCTGTCCTAATACGAAGCTCTAGGCGGTGTGCAGGTTTGAGTTCGTTTCAAGATAGCTATGAGGTATATAAGTTTGATCTTGAGCTTTGTTTCCTTATTCAGAGATATGAACCAAATTGTTCCCAATAGTTAATAGAGCTTTTTCGTTTAATAACGTGAGGCCGTTTTTACCGGATACAAAAGTGATTGATTATACCTTGGTACAGTCGAGAGAAGTATATAACCCTTTTGTTTTGTTAGGCTGTATTTTAATGGACAGATAAATACATGTTGCAGTAAAGAAGTCTTCTGCCCATGAGCGCTTTACTAGTCGTGCGTTTCCAACCATAGCTACGAAAATAAACAAATGTTATTCCAGTCTAACACAGCCTAACCAAAGATCGTATAGGATCTTTATACCCTCTCTGAACCGTTATACAATCGACAAAAAGTAAATGGAGTTGCGATTCAATTTCGGAATAAAAATAGTGGCAAGGAAAGGCGATACAAATGTACTCCCTCGCTCCCACTTCTTGGCAACGGTTTGACACTCCATTTAGATGTGGTATATACATACTATGCGCTTGGAAACAACCATATTGAAAATTCTACCAGATACAGCACCAAGGAAGGTTTTAAAGGCAGAAATGAAAGGCATAGAAAGCTGGGAGATTTTCAGCCTCTTCCTTTTCGAATCGCTTTGTGAGAAGAATAGCGAAGAAAGAAGAATGAGCAGACGAAATGGCAACCCCTGAGGTCTTCCATCAGTTCTCTAGAATAGCTGTTTCTTCATTCAGTCCTCGTTTTTTTTTTTTCAGAATTCTTGACGCACTTGCTTCTTTCATTACGTCTCTAGGTTAAGCGAATGCTACATTATGAAGTCAAGACACAGGAGATTTAGTGTGAAATACGAACCCTGAATGTGACAGGATAAAATGTGAATGCACTATGCATTTTGAAATTCGAGCAATGTGACATCATGATTTATATATGCTTTATAATAGTTTTAAAACATTAAACACTTACTTAAATAATATGAAACTCGTTAAAATGTTTAGGAAGGAAAAGGAAATCGCTGTGTATGATGTGGTTATAAAAGCTGTAGCGAAAATAAATGAAATAAAAATATAGGGGTTAATGATTGGTAAGTTTAAAAATGTTGAAGATATAGAAGACAGATCAATAATTGCAATAAATGTTTTAAATATGATAAATTCAATTGATAGTGTGAGAATTAAGGGTTACATTTTATCAGGAGAAAGTAAGTAAACTTTGGTGTTAAGGAAAAGCAACTTGTTAGACCAGTGAAGAATTAGGTATTTTGGGTTCCAAAAACATCACGTTAATAGGAAAACTATTTGTCCAATGTGTAAGCGTCAATTTAATGCAGAATCCTAGAATTTAGCAAGTCAGCGAGTAAAGAATTGTGCTTCATTGGTGATAACAAGCTTTGAAATTTCACTATATAAATGTGATCTTTGTGGAAAGTTCTAGTTGCAGGCGGGATTGAAGCTGATAAAACATCATGTACGACCTGTTGTACAGTCTTAATTAACAGTTTATCGTGATCGATTATCAGCAGTCCGTAACGCTTAAGGATTGCGCTCGCTTAATAAATATTTAATAATAACCATTGGCGCGACAGCCCTAAGAGGGCAAAGGCCTACCAACCCGACTGCCGGCCTCACGCCCACTTACGCACGGCAGAGGTGGGCAATCATCGGGGAGGAGATGTGGTCAGCATCTCGGCATCCCCCAGCCGGAATGTTGGTTTCCGTTACCAGGGCCGCTTACCTAGCGTAAGCTCCTCACTTTCCTCGCGATGCTGAGTGGGCACCGGTCCTATACCCGGGACCTAAACTCCCCACCACATGGGTGGGATCGAACCCGGGCCGCATTCCGTGCATGCTGCCTTAGCCCGCTACGCCACGGTGCAGAACAATACACATTTACCGGTCGCAAAAAGAGAACCTTTTGATTTCTGTGATTCACCATATCTTACAGTTCTTATTGTTATTACAGAAATAGTGATTTTTAAGTCGTCAAGTATTAATATGTCAGAAGCTTGCAGACATAATTCAGTAGTTACAGTTTTGTTGTGATATTCAGACACACTTTCATTCTTCAACAGTTAACAGTTGACAACTCGCTTCAAATAGATTATCATTACCTTGTCCTAAACTCATCAATCAACTTAACTGGTGTTTAATCTCACACACTTGAAGCCATACCTCGAGAAAAATATATAATCTTCCATCACTGGAGCAACTGGCAGTAGATTCTACATATTCGAGTCGGCGTTCAAAGGTGACATAGGAAGGAACATAGGCTTCAAAATGAAAGGAACTTAAGGCGAAAATCACCGTTGCTCAAAAGGACCAAAACATAAAGCTACAAAAACACATAATCTTGCCTCCTAAGCTCAGTCGTTAGAACATTTCTCTGCTGTTTGAAGAGCCCGGGTGCGATTTTTGGTGGGGTGGAAAATTTTCCATGTCCTACGTAGGGCCTGGATATATGCCTTAGAATGTGAAGGTGTGAGTGTGTTCTTGTATATAAACCCCCCACCAAAAAAAATCCCCTAGGAACCGTATAAGGGTTAACGTCACGTTCCAAATATAAAAGGCCGCCGCTATGTCTACTTCAATACACAAGGTTCTTCAGATTAATTCGCACTAAAATAAATGTCCCGAAATAATTTAAAAAGTAAGAGATTAATAAAAAGAAAAGACCAATTCAAGTTGCCTATCATGAATTGACAGCCAAATTTAACTAATTTAGTGCCCCAGAAATATTGTTCCTGTAGTATGAAAAAGTAAGTATGTTACATTCCAATACTACAGCTACAGTTTTCAGCTTCTGAAATAATGTATTTGATTGCAATATTGTTTGAAAATAAGTTCTAAATGAAGCTGAATACTGCTTCACTCTTAATGATATCAATACGCCCCTTGTGTGTGTATGTGTGTGTGTGTGTGTGTGTGTGTGTGTGTGTGTGTGTGTGTGTGTGTGTGTGTGTGTGTGTGTGTGTGTGTGTGTGTGTGTGTGTGTGTGTGTGTGTGAGCATATCGGCGCCATACTGCAGTGGTTATCAGTGCCATCATTCAATGCAAAAGCATGATATAAACAGTTCTAAAACTTAATAAAAGTGTAAATAAAGTCACAAAAATACACGTACACAACCAAAACAAAAATAAAATAAATAGAAATATAAGGCCAAAAGACGTAAAAAATATCCTGTACTAAATTTTAAAATCCAAGCTAGAAAAGAACTTGAAAACCTTCTTAACGGCTTTGTTGTAATCCGCCTGCATATCTGCAAAGCTGGTCGGCAGCTGCAGAGGCGTTTGAAGATGTCCTAGGTAAAAGCATTCTAGCAATATGAGACGGACAGATAAAGTTTCGGGACAAACTAGAGCGGGCTCTCTTCTAAACAAAAAACTATACGTAAAAAAAATAATGGCCAATGCGCAATCGAGTCAAAATCAGTTCCTCCTGGCGAGATGGACGACAGGAAGTAACCCAGAGTATCGGAAGTGCCTTCAATGTCTTAAGCCTGTTACCTCGGAGAGCACACCACTCGTCCTGCCAGCTGCACGGGTCTCCGCAATACAGTTGTAAAATCTTCCGATGGTATTCTAACCCTGGGCTCCGTGGTAGATAAGCCCCTTGTCAATATTGGTAGAATTACCTAGTTGAAGTCGTCACATTGAATTAAATCATACAAAGCTTTTATTTAATTACTTTTACAGTCTTGTATCAAGAAAGTTATTAAATTAGTTTTGTCTCTAAAGCTCTAGAACTGTATCCACAAACCGTAATTAAAAATAGAGAGGTAGTTAATGCTGGTTTTATTCATTATATGTTACTTCTAATGTTCTGTTACGTGTAACAACCACTTTCAACATCAATAAATCAACATATTGTTGAAAAGACAACGTCTTTACTGTAAACAGATCCCTTGTATTCTCACATATTTTCTTCTTTCTTCATCATCTATGTGTCACTTAACTTACCAATACCTATTTATTTATGTTGTTGATGGTCATAATCTCCCATCTGTTTCTGATCAGAACGTTTTTACAATTCACGACATGCTCCAATTCTAAAATTAGTAATCCGTTCTCAATCAGAGCTCCAGAAAATTTGTTTTCATTTGCCAGTCACTTTCAGTATTTTTTTTACTTTATTTTTTTTTATTTTATTTTCTTCATTTGTGCTACAACAGAGCAAAGCTCCAATTACAGTAGCTACATGCAATTTAGTTACACAAGTTTGACTAAATGCGAAACAGAAATACAAAAAGGAAAACAGAGAAACTAAAAATGCACTATATATTAAGCTGTTATTGAAGACAAGACATTGCAAATTGTATACTAATTAAGCAAATAAGTGATACAACAGAGTAAACAATAATTGATCAAAGTTGAATATAAAAGAAAGAAAATGCAATTAATGGAATAAAATATTAAAAAACTAAGACTAAAAATGAAACATATTAAACTACTATATAAGACTAGAATTGCAAATGTTAAACTCATTATGCAATACAACTGAAAATCACATGCAAATAATTCCCATATTTAATTGTTTTTTAAACTGCTCGTAAGTTAAACTAAAATCCAGCTCTATTTTAGTAGAGAGTTTATTGTATTTCGCACACAACCTAACAACGGGAGAATTTTTATGGGATACTCTTTTGGGAGTCTTAAATGAAAGAGCTGACGATTTCTAAAATTAGCAGAACTGACATTAAAACATATTCTGTCAAGCAGTTCTTCAGTGGATACCAAGCCGTTTATGAGTTTGTACAGAAATAATTGTTCGGCTATTGTTCTACGATCAGACAGTGAGACTGTTTTGAATTCGGTAAGCAGTTGACTATAAGGCAAGTTCTGATTATAAGTAAAAACGCCGTGAGTTTTGTAATGTAAGTATCTGAGGAACCTTTTTTGGATCTTCTCTATTTGATTGTTGTGACATTTATATATTGGTGACCATACAATTGAGGCTTATTCCAAATTACTACGGACAAGGCTTTTGTAGAGAATTAGCATAACTTGAGAATCTTTTAAGTCCCTACAGATCCTTAATACAAAACCAAGTTTCTTAAAGGAATCATTGGTTATATTTATAATGTGTTTATTAAAAGTGAAATTCTGGGTCATGGTAACACCTAAGTCTCTGACAGAATATACTCTTACAAGTGGAGAACTATTTAAATAATATTTAGAATTTAAGTGTTGCTTGCTTCTAGTATATATCATAAAGGAGCATTTCTTAATATTGAAGTGCAGTTTGTTTTCCAAGCTCCATTTATAGATATTATCCAGATCAGATTGTAATTTTATTATATCGTCAGTATTACTAATTGTCCTGTATAATTTTGGATCGTCAGCATACAAGGGATATTTGGAGTGATTAATGCAATTTGGTAGGTCGTTAATGAACAGCATTGTAACGGGATTATATTTTCGTTCATCTTCAACTAATAAGAAGCAACCCAACTTTTTATAAGATCTAAGTCGAGTTTTAATATACTGAGAGTCGTGAGATCTTTTCTCAGGTGTGGATACGGATTTTTGGTGAAAATAAAATTTAGATGAGTCCAATTTTGTAATATATTATTTAATTATATAATATGAACTATGATTCGCTCTTATCTATTATAAATATTGAATAACACTTTTTGAATCTTATTAATTTTCCTTTACAATTACAATCATCGTAACATCTTTTGTCCTTCTCCAGCAAGACACAAGATTCTCACTTTTTCTAGATTATTGATTTTCTTGTCCCCATAGTAATTCCCACTTTATTTTGTGATTGGCCGATTCACTGACACGTCATCACACCACGTCATACCACTACTACTTCGGCCAATCACACAACTACATACATTTTTATATATTTATTATTCCTTCGAACATTACTAAACAAAAATACTGTTACAGCATAAAAAATAAAGGTCCTAAATTTGATCCCTGGGGCACTCCAGAATTAACGGCAAAAGTACAAGATTTTGACTGGTGAAAATTTACATACTGTTTTCTGTTAGAGAGATAGGAGGAAATTAAGTTTAACATTTGAATTGAGAATCCAAAATTAGAAAGTTTATATAAGAGAATGTCATGATCTACCTTATCAAAGGCTTTAGAGAAATCAGTATATATGGTATCAATTTGGCAGGCTTGCTCTAAACCTGTAGAAACGTACTCTACAAAATTAAGGAGATTTGTGATGGTAGAGCGTTTGCTAATGAATCCATGCTGATACTCTGAAATGCACGGTTTGACATGCCAAAATATTCTACTGTACAAAATATTTTCGAAAACCTTCGTTGGAGCAGAAAGAAGTGCTTTTGGTCTGTAATTTTCTATTTTGGTTGCATCACCGTTCTTAAATCTAGGAGTTATGCTTGTGATTTTCCATTTTGAAGGAAAAAATTGTTTTTTTTTTTAAGATGAGATTGTATAAAATGTTAAGTGGAAACAAAAGCAATTCAGAACAACCTTTTAAAATGTAAGGTGGTATCCCATCAGGACCACTGGTTCCTTTGGGCTTTAATTTGTTAATTGCACGTTTAATCTCCTCTTCAGAGATACAATTTATAAACAATGAATATGAAGTTTCTAAAGTTTCACATTTTGGAATATCATATGATGGAGCTGTGGCTGAATATACAGATTTAAAATAAGTAGCAAAAGCATCAGCAGCTTTTTCATCATTATCTAAACAGACATCACCCATGGTCATAGTATTCATCATGCTATTATTTTTGGCATTTCTACTTTTGACATATTGGTCTATATTGGTCTCTGTTCATAATCTGCTTCACTGCTTTGGTTATTTTCCTGCGTTCCTGTACTTTACACATATAACTAATCCAATTCTAATTTATGTTAAGCATATTCATTGATTTTAAAATGCATAAAGCGATCCGCCAAGATAGGTACTGCTATTTCCAATAGCCATTTCGCTTAATACGGCCAATCACCAGCGTCGGAAGTTCATGACATGGTGTCTATGGTTTTCCTAACGTGTACGTAAATCCTTGAAATGGGTCTTGAACTAGGTAAATGCACTTTGGTTATTTTATGCCATTTTCTATTTATATATATGCAACATTTGTCGGATATTATATCATTGTTCTGTAATGTTCTTGGTTTCTAAGCATTTAGTAGTATTGTTTAATTTACCATGGAGTATACATGGGTAGTTCAAAATTTATTGGCAACACTGCCTGTATTTGGCGCTATAACCGGTAAATCGTATAATGTGATAACAATGAAATATAAGAGAATCTAATTTTTGCTACCTGTGAGTTTGAAAACAAACAAGTTTATTTAATAAGACATTTTAGTAAAATTAATTGTAGGATGTTATCTTTAGTGCTCTAAATATCTTTAGTAAATATGAACAAATCCTTGATTAAAATTCAGGTTGCAAGAGGTATCAATGCTCGACAATCTCAAGGAGAATTTTTTGAAGCTTGTGGTAGGCAGACTTTATCATATCTTACCGTAGCTAGGTAGGCGAATGCATTTCGTAGAGGAAGGGAAGACGTTCATAAAAACGTGGAGCTGGCAGACAGCAGTCAGCAAGTGATCATGTGCTTGTGAATGCTGTTAGAGCACTGCTGGAGGGACATCATTGTTGGACTTGTATTGAACTAGCAAGGAAAAATGAAATCACCACTTAGAGGATTTCGCTTTAGAACCAGACAGGCGATAATAGCAGCAGTAGAGGAGTCTGTTCAAATGGTAGGACAATGAGACTGGATGGCATCCGTCGGCTCCCTGATGTGTAGAAGCGAGTTCATGTTGGAGGAGATTACTTTTAAGCACTACAATAACGTGACTGGCCTAAATACGTTTTATTTGTTGTTAATTCAAATGTCATTAATTACTGAATGACCTATGTATAAAGAAATTTAGATATATTAATGGCATTTTAAATAAGTAGAGGTTTTCAAATTACGAAAATTTTACTATTCCATTGAGAAATAAGAGCAAAATACTTAACTATTTACTGTCATTATTAGAAAAAAAGCTAACGTTCCTGTTTAATCATTAGTCTAAATAGGTTTGGTTGTTAGTGAACAGATAACATGACCTATTAGACAATTTTTTTTTCTCATTACGGGGAGTCCCAGAATGAAATAAAGAGCAATTTCAATGGCAGACAGGAAAGTGCCTCACGTGTGCGATGTTACTGATAAAATGATTAGGCACATTAAAACCTACACAAACACAATAAATCAAATGAAATTACGGAGAAGAGCGAATTACCAATTTACATTGTGGCCGAACAGCTCTCCATGGATTAGAGCATAAAGCATTCTTTGCAATATACATGTACCTCGAGCGGTGGTGAAGGTGATGTGATGTTCTCATCTTTATACCTCCCCTTGTTTCGTTGCGCAATGAGGGTGTTTGTTGACTAACAGTACGTCGGGTTTGTGTTCATCTCTAAGCCCTTTCTGTCCACATTTATACTTTAACGTTTTTCAGTAAGTGGAATAGATACCCTTTGAAGTTAACACTGGCAACCCTTGATTTGCTTCCATGACCTAACTTCCGACCCTAAACATAAAATTTAACATTTTTAAATAATTCTAATGTTTCATTTTCCTTTTAAAGTATGGTAGCATTTTCAGCTACTATGCGTTCCAGGTTTATAATTAACGGAGGTCTTAAATGTGGATTTTCCAATAATATCATGTTCATTATTAAAATATATATGAGGGAACTACTGAACATTTGGTATTTTTCACAAATATGTTACGCATTTATTCAATTACTATGCCTAAATGTAAACCATGTGCTTAATCGTCCTAAAGCTATTATTTATTTAAAATTCATTCCTTATATACTAACTTAATCCTTACCCTTCCCTTAATATACAATTGTTGTGCATTAAGGGGGAGAGATGTTTTCATTATCTCTCAGATTCTGCCGGTACAATTTTATTATATATCATATTTGGTAGTTCTGGGTATGTTTTCTAGTCCTGGTATTTAGTAGTCCATGTTTCATCAGGATACAAACTGATCTCTACGTGATTATCTCCTTTTACATAACACACATTAAAGGTTTCTTTATATATGCTTGAAACATTAATTTAGATAATCATAATCGCCTCAAAGCCATTAATGTCTGCTGTGCTCAGTTGAGAGAATTGAATAAAAAATGGACACCTGTTAAAAAATCAAATGTGTTGAACTTCCATCTTTTTTTTTTCTTTCATATCAACTATTCCCAACAAACATATATTCCCTTACTTTATATTAATCGAGATAAGTATCAGCCAAAATTGTCTTATTCCTAAGTTTCTTGTAGGCGCAAGGGAAATGTGAGAATAAATTAGGGTTTATGCAGCATTCAAATATTTAAAGAGCCATTCGCTTTGTGATGACTTGAAACTTATTTGTTTTTACAAGGCTCAAGGATAAAAAATTGAACAGTGACTTCCCTCTTGACGAAAGTAAAAGTATTGTAAATTTAAGTGAACAAGAAATACCTCGGAATGTTCACTCCACAAAACAGTATCAGTCATAAACTGCGTGTTTTAATGAGATACACCCTTTTGAGTAATAAGATCTTATCTATTTATTACGATTTAACAATGACTCGAAAGTCATTCAGAATGAAGAGAACAAGCTAATTCCTAAAAGGGACATCTTTGATTTCTAA
The DNA here is from genome assembly GCA_030765055.1 of Mantis religiosa. Lineage (NCBI taxonomy): Eukaryota > Metazoa > Arthropoda > Insecta > Mantodea > Mantidae > Mantis > Mantis religiosa. The sequence continues at coordinate 262,438,980 of CM060950.1, read as the reverse complement.
AATGAAATCAAGCTTAGACTAACAAGCGAACATGAAAACTGTTGTGTAAGTCATTTCCAAGCAAAATCCTGCTCTTGTCAGCTAGCGCCGTTAAACAATGGTACGTTGTAGCTACACTAACCAGCGTGTGAACGGCATAGCTGTATTATGTTCCTATAGTTATTCAGAAGAATATTCGGTAATATAAAACTTTCTTGTATAACGGAGAGTTATCTGAAATCATTAATCGGTATTAAACAGTTTATTTTGAATGTAAAGCACGAACGGAGTATTAAATAAATCCGGCCACAGTTACTAGACGTAAGTAATCAGTACATTATCTGAGCGGTATCTATTACCAAAGATAAATCCATGGTAACCGTTCGAACAACGCCACTATACCATCTGACTCCATAGCAAGAAGACCGCGCCTTGGCTGTCTCCAAGACGGCCCGGATTCGGTCCCAGGTGACCGCAAAGCGAGATTTTCTGTGGAGAACACGGCGCTGGGTGGGTTTTCTCCGAGATGTGTGGTTTCCCATCTTGTTCTAACGGTGATCCATCTTCATCTCGTGTATCATCTCTATCACCATCTGCGGAGCCGCATGTGGTTAAAGCGGGCATTAAACACTGTACATTTCCATAGCAAGATATACATGATGTGCATGCGTCAGTTTAATATTAGGTCGCTCTTAGATAAGCTTGAATCCTTCAGCTTAAATATTGGACCCCCATTACCATTAGTGATGAATCTGTATTTCTGCACTGTCGTGGTGCACCTTTAAGTCAAATGGGACGCAAAGGAAACAACAAAACGCGTGAACATCTACAGCTTGTGATCCTTTTATCATGATAAAGGTCTTACGCAGAGGGAAATTGCCGCTAAGGTAAATAAGCCCTGGAGCACTGTTGGAGACTCCAACGATAAAGAGAAGACAGAATCGAATCTTGGCCACAAACGGGACGTCCGCAAAAGCTGAGTCAAACAGAAAAGAGACTGCTAATGAGAAAGGTAGTAATTATAAAATATGTGCCAAAAATGTATCTGGCTACTGGTAATGATGTCTACGCAGGGTTTTTTTTATTGAGGAAAGCTACAACGGAGGAATGGCGAGAAAACAGCCTTAGGTAAACAAAACTAACAGGGCATTGCCCAATACAGAGTGGAATATGAGGAATTTACACCTTACACTAAAACAAAAAGGTGGCAATGTTATGATAGGGGTACATATCACATTGTGGAGTGGGAAATTGGGTATTTTTTGAAAACACTGTGGATAAAACCAGCATCTTATCAGGATTAGACAAAACATTCATAATTGTGTCGAGTAATTAAGAACTTTTAAGACTTCCGAGTAAATGAACCGAAGCACCAGGCGTATATTTTCAGAGAATGGTTTTATTAAACTACTCAAAAGTAATACATCTGACTCCACAGAGTCCATGTTTTAACCCAGCAGAGAATTTATGATGTAGAGCAAATAAAAGAACCATAAATTCTCCCATCTTCTCTAAAGATCAACCAAAGAAAACATTGATAGAATAATGGGTAAAAATTATGCCTGGCTATACGAAAAATGAAATTACGCATGCTAAAATTAACCAGACGTAAATGCTACTCTACAAAGTACTGAATTTAGTCAGTGTGAGAGTAAACAGACATATATCTTGTATATAACGCAATATTTAAGTGACTCCTGAAATTTCAGCAAGTGCGCTCAAACGGTTTTTTGTTAAACCCTGCTGCACTTGGAAGAAAGATTGTATTTGTTGTTGCATATAGCATTTATATATTTGAATTTTTTTCTTCAATGTTTAAAATATCTTTAGGAAATAAACGTCTCACTTTGAGCTGGAGAATGTTTACTGAAATTTTTTGAATATATCTATATTTGTATTTCTAGGAGTGTTCGCATGTGGGATTCGAGTAAACTGAGTAAAGTTTGAACAAGGTATTATGAATAGAATTGATCTTACGTAAGTGGTCTAAATATCTGGGACAACGTTGCAACGTGTTAAGTATGAAAGTAACATCGAGGTCGAGGATACCAAGTTTGCGGATATATAATAATTCAGAAATATAATTCGGATGGCACAGAAATACATGAAGTAAGGCTGGAGATATATTCTGATTTTGAAGGACAGGAGAAACCTGAACCTCGAACTGGCTGCTTCAGCAATAACCGACGTTCAATCACAGTACAACAGGAAGCCATAGAAAAAATGTATGAAAATTATTACAATCCTGTGTTCGGTTCCACCGTTTCCCCGGTCGCTTGTTAATTTAGCGGCAAACTTAGGGCATTTGCAAATCTCATTATTTTTGAGGTTGTTGATGTTTGGTAGGTTGATTCATTAGTGCTGTGCTTCTTTTTAGGTCGTGTCCACGGCTGCTCATCTGCTAGTGTTTAGGTAGAGCATGTTAGGTATGGAGATCTCAGGGCCGTGTGTCGAGAAACAATAACAATAAATTGTAGACTAATCACTGTATATTCAAATTTACACCAGTTATTACAGTTATAGTGCTCCGATAAAAATGTTTCCACTAGTGACACACCATGAGTTTCCTTATACATTCGCACACCTTGCATTTCGTTGTTTCCCAGTTCCATTTACCTGCTTACCTATCTTTGTAAGGGGTTGAGTGCATTGAACCATCCTAAGCCTTCGGTCCCGTTATGCACCATTAGGATTGTCTTTTGAAAAGCCTAAAGAGCATTCTTATCAAGTAGTGAAAACATTCGTACGGTGGAACTTACAACTCATGTGTTACAATTCACACATTATATATATATATATCCATTCACATATTACATTTGCATATAGATATCTCTCTCGTCTTTATAAATTAGTATTGATATTACACTATGTTAATAAGGTACTTATAAGTAATGCTTCAAATGGTAAATTAATTAGGTGCTAGTGTGTTATAAATAAACCTAATAACAGATTAACTCCAAATTATACTAATAGGAAACGGCGATCAGGGGCACGTTTCAAAGGACACAAACTGTTCGAATTACAAACTAAAAAACTAATATCGCAAGTTGATAGTGCACGGATGTATAGATCGACAGTTCAGAATGGAATATGCAAATGGATTTAGTAAAATCATCTAAATTGCTTTATTTAGACAATTTAAAAGCTTCGATTTTCTATATTGACCAACTTTAGGTAGAATGACATTCACCCAGACATATTACTACATTTATCATACGTAAGGACATGGAAATTGATAACATATCGAACAAACAGCTGTTTGTGAAGGAGTGAATATATTTTTAGCAGTGCATGGTGTGGAGAAAGGTAATGTTTTAACAGTGACCAAACTCATATCGAGTAAGTAATATCTGCAGCATCAACACTGTTCGACGGCCAAAAGAAAGCTAAGCTTGTGTGCCGGAGTCTGTACATAGCTCTATCGACAGTTAAACAATTAGTATTGTATTATCAATGACAGGCAGATTAGAAAATAGGTTCTTCATCTGTTTTCGACAGAGAGAAGGCACTTCTGGCCCAATTATAACAAGTGAAAGAACTCTATTGTTGTGCACTTCCTTGTAAGATAATACATATCCTACCCTTCTAAATGTAAGTTTTTCCAAATAAAGATGCTATGCTGAAGATATTGCCGCCAAAACAACAAAATATTGCCAAAACATTGATGTTAACATCTTACAGTGATATAAGCACTGTATCAGAATGATTTCTGATTTTTTTAGACTACTATGTGTCAAACCACAAATGGAGATACGTGATCCTAATTGTATCATCAAAATCCACTTTGCTGCAGGGAAGTATTAATTATGTTGTTATATGCTTGTAAAAAGGCAGAGTATGATGGTGACATACTCACTACCGTTTACAAGTTTAATTTTCAAAAGTTATACAAGTGATCGCGTGCTTTACTAAGGTAGGTACATTGTTCTCATCACTTCATCAAAGTCCCACATGAGCACTTTTAAGACCTGATAAGTACCATCAGGTGTACAGTATATGTAGATATTGCGCTTTTATAAGTACTTGAATCAGAGAATATATAGTGTGGAAAAAATTATTATTTCCTTTAAGCACAGATTTATTGACCCTGTTGATTGAAAGTATAATGATACTCTAATGTCACTGAATTTCCCTCGTATGACATTAATGACTTGTTCTTTTCTTTCTCTCTATTAAAGTGTCAGTTGCAGTTACGTTTTGTATTATGACACAGACCACTGTTTTGTTCATGATCCAGCGTTATTCTAAGCATGTTCTCGCGTGGTTCAGAGCGTTTGAAGCTATTGGAGTCCTTTGTTAGAAAATTCAAGTTGCAAATTATACCTGGCATCAGAATATAAACAAATATACTAGGTATTTTAATTATATTCGTTGGAGACCTTCTTGAGAAGTTCAAAAGTTTCGAAAAAGAGAAAAAAAGAAAAACAGTTAAAAGGCAGACTTAGATTCAGGGATAAAAATGAAAATCTTTGTGTTGTTTTTGGTATCAAACCGTCTAACCCACCTTTCGTTTTGAGTTGCACTGTTCACAGACACACGTACAGACGTACACACACACACGCACACACACACACACACACACACACACACACACACACACGCATGAACTTATCCGTTTTTGGTAAACATGCTTCTTTTAGATTCAGCGCGTCTCCTGCTTTAAAACACCTGTACAGAGGTTAGTTGTACACCTTCAGAAAAATCCAGAGTATAGATATATCCTGTAATATCCAGGTTCTTTGCCTTTATTATGTGATACAGGTACCTCCTTTCATCAGCAGCTACTGATCGTGCAGAGGAGTGTATCCTAATAACCTGCAGGAGACGTACTATAAAGTGGAGAAGAAGTTGCTTTACGTTTTCAATCTCATCTAACACGTTTAAATCTGTGTGCTTTGTCACTAAGAGCCTCTGTAACAGCTGTTTATGGAAAGGGTACATGCCTTGCGTTCCTGGGCTTTATAATATACAGCAGTTTTTCTAAAAGAAAGAGTGTTAGGTATATACTTCCGCAGACATGTTTGCAATTCAGTAAAACGACTTGAATTCGACCGTGTATTAGCTACCTGTCACCGTAAATCAAAATTGGAGTTTCGAAATGCAGGTGTGCTTTCAGTTTCCAACATCCTCTACCATGTGTAGGGGTTTCGTATTCAACTGCCATCTTAATTAATAGAACTTAGTTATTATTAATGGCAGTTTGGCACATGGTTCGTTACCAGTGTGTTAATTCATTTAAAATCTCTTGATCCGTCACGCAGAGACTTCTCTATGAAAGTAAACCGGTACAGTATGAACGTATTCTTAAGCATAGAGTAACTACAACTGAATGCACAATCACTGTAAATTTAACGACAGATTGTAACCAACCTCCTGAGCTAGTAAATGTCCACGTTTCGCCCTATTATTAGCTAAAGATGATACACAGACAATAACCAATAATGGCCCTGTTGTACGCGTCATGGAGAGCATTCTAACACTTCGGTGCTTTTGAATAAATTTAACCGGAAGCTCATTTCTGTATACTATGCAGTCCCATCATGAAGATTAATGATAGTCGTTGGGTCCTAGCACATTGATTCGCTCCACATTAACTTCTTGTAGGAGTAACATATCCACGTCACTGTCGTACAGATACTGCGTGAGAAGGCGTTGTTTCGGTAGGCTGTGCAGAGAGTATATGTTTAACGTAGCATTAATGTGCACCAAAGGGTACAAGACAATCCAGAATATATCACATATTATGCGAATGCGTTGTAAGCTCTCCTGGCCACATAGTACCACGTCCTACAAATTTACTCGACTGACACCGCTTCCGGCGGAATACGCCTTTCCTTCTTGTAAGGTTGCCCTCCGGGTTTAGTGTGTGTTCCTATCGATTTGAAGGTCAACGAACTGTACTTTTGATGGCGACAATTGTGAGACATCTTTGTAATCCTCCATACCCTCTTTGCTCCAAACATCAGTCATAATGGGCATAGTGCCAGAAGCACTCACATTCCGCGCTTACTTACCTGTAGGCAGTGACTGTAAGAATTTCAACGTAGTCACGTTCTTTCGAAAATTATACGGATCTCGTCGCCTACTAATTTTTGGATCATGTGAGTGCGTTGACTATGCTGCCGCATCTGAAGTAGAGGGAACAGACGCTGGTCTTAACATTTTGTACCTCGGTTCCCCTTGTGCAACACTATCCGAAGACAGAAGAGGAGCAACAATATCCTTAAATTATTGTTACAATGGCCTAGAGCAATGTCGTCAATTACAGGTGGATCAGGAAGCTCCAGCCGAGTAACCTTCCGCAACTTTAATTTTTCAGGTTCCGTATCAGGTATGTGTTCTCTCAGTTGTGGTTCAATAGTCGAGGAAGAGAGCTGGCGAGCGGTAGCTGTCTACGACTATATCCCCACAAATTTGAGTCTGATTGTGCGATCGAGGCGGCAAGGCAATGGCATGTTGGTTACCATCCTACTTCAACTGGCCGGTCTCCACGTAGGTAAAGTACAACCGAAGTTCTCCTGAATAACTCATAAAGGAAGTGTAAATTCCAACTCCCAAGGAAATTAGTATATGTTGTTTAATGTCCATTTTCACAGCGCGTACACCATTCTTCACGAGGAGCAACAGTTAAGGATTCCATTGTAAAAGCGTATATTGTGAGTTCGACCCAAGTGACCAAGATAAGGATAGTCGCCGAACTTTAATTTAAATACTCGGACGGTGACATCTCCGAGCCTCTGTGTCATATTTGAATTGTTTATATCCCTGTTGCTCGAACACTTTTTGCACAGTGTTATGAAGAACACTTTTAGGCACATGGTACAATTTTTGCTATGTAATTTTAGTATATCGACATGCTCGGCAAGTAGCGTGACATCAACAATACACTTGTGTATTTCATAGGCAAAGGATTTCAGTCCATATTGAGGGAATTGAATTTTCAGCGTATTCATGGTTTGCGACAGTAGAAGATCCACAGAAAAGAAACACCAATCTAATGCTTGGTCTACGAAACGCCTCACCTCTGACGCTAGCAAAGGTGAAATGCACACGTCCACTAACTATATTTCCTAATGGTGGATTATCCTGAACATCAAATTTTATGGCTTTTCCTTTTTGATAAATGCTCTAACCAAAGATAAAGTTTAAGTCAAACACAATCACAAATGTGTATTCTTTGTGTCTGAGATATGCCGAAATTTTAACTGAATCTAACAGTATGTACTTCTGGACAAGTAGAGTCAGACTGAAAAATTCAAAGACAGAATCGCGATTTGAACCATAGATCTCCCGATTTCCATCCGGCAGCTCTAACAACTAAACCATAAGAGATGTGATGCAGAGAGCAGTCGTCTCATTGCAATAATTTTATCAGACTAATTTCTTAGTTGCTTCTCTAATAAGAGCTTATTTAGAATCACGAGTAACTTTAACAGCATATTTTCTTTTAGATCACCTATGCATGAAAACTCTCATGAAACTTCCGAAAATGAGATGGCCTTAGTAGTATTGCTAGTGATTTTGATTCAAATTTCATTTTAAATTGCCCATATATTTGTAAAATAAAGTCGCGCTGCTCGAACGGTTACCATGGATTTATCCTTGGTAATAGATACCTCTCGGATAACGCACTGATTATTCCACGAGGAGTGAACACCTGTCATTTGTGATTCCTGCGAATTCCATTAGCTGAAGTGATGCTTTCATTGGTGCTTAGCACAGAGAACTGCGGCAGTTCCCCTCTCATTCTTACATGAATAATCAGTGCGTTATCTGAGTGGTTTCTATTAACAAAGATAAAGCAAGGGTAACGGTTCGAGCAGCGCGACCACAACACAAGTTACGTCATCTTAGAAGGTTGATGACGGATATCTGTAATCATATAGTATCAGTAATGATATCCGTCGTAGTATATGGATGATTGATTACGGTGCTGACAACAGTGGTTATATATTTTCTACATCATTTTCTACTGTAAGAATTTTTATACATATTTAAACACATATTTGAGCACATGTAGTGCATATTTAGAATAACTAGTTTGTTAATATGCTCATCATGTTAACAATTTTATTTTTTTCATATGAAATGTACAGCTTGGAGCTTAATAATCACGGTCTCTCAGGATTACGTATGGATAGCCGTAAACTGGATACCAAACAAATGTATGCGACAATTATGTAATACTGATACGTAATGGAGAGCTTTCGTGTAGCCTTGTCCTTGAATTAATAATGGTTCATCTGAAAGCTATTTTGTTTATATTTGTAATATGGATGTAATTTTCCAATCCAGTGATCCATATACTGATTATGCATATATAATCAAATTTCTGTCATAATGACAAGTTTCAAATCATACCTAGTTTCCATTTCCCTTGGCTATGGAAGATATTGACTGACTCTGGTGATAAAATAATGTTGTTGGCAGGTAATATTTATTCTTCTTTAAACTTTAGATAAAATTTACACAATATGTTACTCCCACTTGTAGTGCATATTTTTGTTTTCTCCGATTATATTTAAAATTTTGTTTGGAAATGTATATTGGGAAATATTTACTCCTTAAATTTGTTTAAGGCTTTTCACGTCTTTAACTTTTTATTTGTATTTTATCTGGTTTTCTTCGTACTTCACTTATACCCTTTAACCTTATTTTTCGTAAATATTTTCCTGCTTTATCTAGATAAACACCTGGTTTTAAGTCAAAATGTTCGTACTCAAAAAGCTAAGGTAAACCACGTGTGTTTTGGTGTGATGACTTAATGAATAAAGTGAGTGAGTGAGTGAGTGAGTGAGTGAGTGACTGACTGAGTGAGTGAGTGAGTGAGTGAGTGAGTGACTGTGTGAGTGAGTGAGTGAGTGAGTGAGTGTAAGGAGTTTTTTTTTTGAAAAATAGATCAGATAGTTCTACGCCCTCGAAGAGCGAAGGGTTTCCTTGACCAACATTTTCCAATTCCCTAATGCTTTTCAGTTTTATTTGGTATCATTTTCTTACATATTGAGAGCGTGTGTTTCCTCATACTAACAAGACGTCATGCGACTGGCCCCATAGCTCAATCGGTAGAGCACCTGCTTGCCGTGATAGGGGTCCCGGGTTCCATTCATGGTGGTAATTTTTCTCCAACCTAGATAATTCCTCATCTTCTGCACAGTTTGGAAGTATGGATAAGAGTGCAAATGTGTGCGAGATCTATTGATTAAAACCCAACAAATACGAGATAACACCTACGATATGTTCCAAAGGAGAACGGCCGCCGATATGACCATTGCAGTTAAAGGCGGGGTATAAATGGAACAAGTAAGAAAACTAATAATAAAATAAATAAGACGTCATGTCTCACCCTTTTATTACCAGAGAGACAAAGGTTAGGTTGGATTAGAACAGAAACAATATTTCTAAGAGAGATGAGAGAATTTGTGAATTGTATGAGGGAAAAGAAAGCATAGAACACTATGTAACAGAATGCGAAAAGATTGCAATTTGGAGAAAAGGGATTTGGGAGGAAAAATCGGAGAAAGTAGAGAAGAAGATAGTAGCTATAAAAGTGTTAACGGGAATTGAGGAAAAGAAGGTAAGAAGTATTGGCGAGTTCTTGCAGAAGGTAAAAGAAAAATGGGCCAGAAATGTAAAGAATATAAGAAATAAAGATAAGGGGGAAGAAAGGAAGAAATTAAGTAACAATGGGGCATGGAGGTTAAGAGCTACCTGGCAGAGCAGAAGACCAGGGTGTCATTTAAGCCAAGGTAGCAACAAGGTAAAGACAAATAAATGTAACCAAAACTTGTAAATTGTAAAATTTTGGAATATGCACAATAATTAATCTAATCTAATAAAATACCACCGTTTTTCGTGTAACATATTAAGTGCTATATAGTCACAATGCTTCTGAACTTTGAGCCAGTGACGTAAGACGCAATATTTCGCTTCACATAAGTACAGGAGTGCTTTGTTCGCTTCCCCTACGTATTTTATTTTCCCCTCACAAGTTACCCAGACATCGAGAGACAGGCCTACTAGTAAGATCCGAGTGGATGCGTACACCTTTCATTTCCTGTACGTAAGAAAACCGCAGTGCCAGCACGGAACTCAGTAACCACACATAAATATCTCACTCATCTCGCAGCGTGTGAAATGAGGTGATTTCAGCTTCCCCTTTCTTGCTTTAATTCAGCACCCCTGCATAAGTATATGCCTGCCAGGAAGCTGATTATGTATAGGACATATGAAATCTATCTAGTTCATAAATAAGTGCTCTTTAATAGGAAAGAGAGATTTTTTCCATTATAAACTTAAAATAAATGAGAATCAAAATCCTTTTAAACCGCGAAGATGTTAAATAGGTCAACGGCAGGCAATGATAGATCAAGTGTATGTATAACAAAACGTAACCAAACTGAAAACAATATCGCAATGGGAAATGAAAACACCAGACATTTACGACTTATTTTGGACTTTAATAATTTTATTATCAAGGAAAGTATATCACTAGAGAGGAAGGAGAAATCATTATTAGGAAAGAATTAGAAGTAAAACCGTTATTAGAAGAAATCCAAAGATATAGAAACAAATGGATCGAACACCTTAATCACATGCCAAGAGAAAGAATACCAAAACAAGCCTTCAATTATAAACCAAGAGCACGAAGATCAATAGGACGCCCCCTAAAGAGATGGTTTCAGGAAATGTGAGACCGGAACAGGCTTAAGTCTAACCCATGAAGGAAGAAGAAGGAGAAGAAGAACAAGAAGAAGAAGAAGAAGAAGAAGAAAGGAGAAATCTTTCCTACCAAGCAATATGATTTATTACAAGCAGAACTGTTAAAATACAAGACGGAATTGTAAACCAAAGAATACAATAGCTTGTAATAGCGTCCTATGGGATCATAATTGTGACGCCTTTCCTGACAAACAAAACAGTTTCTAGAACGCACTGAACCAAAACTGTGTTTATTTCATTTAACAGAATCACAAAAAGGAGGCTCATAATATCGCGACAACCGAATTAAAGTTATTCGAATAAAGATAAAAAATTAGACACCGTCATTCTGTTGTTAGAAACTGAATAGTTGAAGCAAAAACAAAAGAAGTCACAAAGGAAATAATACTAACTAGAAACCTACAGAATGAAGACGTGAAATATGAGTTACCGAGAAAGAGGAACCCTTTAATGGTACTACATGACCTCCTGCCAAGTAGGAAAAATGTGAAGATTTGAGTGACGACATCTACAAGAGAAACTTCGATGTTATTTCACTGGCTGAGTTTAAAAGAGAATTTAGACTCTTTTTTAAAACTAGATGACGAAACAGGACAACCACACACCATTTGGCAGTATTTTCCCGACGGCTAAGGAGATCTTCAATTAACAAGGACAGATTTCTTATATACATTTTCAACCAGTGTCAGTTAAGGACTTTGGCTCGGTTTCAAAATGTAATAAATATTGGAGTTGCGTCATGTACATACATACTGCAACAGCGATAAAATATATGTAAACGTAGCGGCGAAAAGGATAATGATCATTATAATTGTGCCAAAAATGAACAAACTACGGAATGTATTCCATGACAAAAAATAAACAAGACTTTTGTGGAGAAGCTACCCATATCAAATAATGTATATAACTATAACTATAAGTAACTACTTTGTTAAACATTGTAATTTATCAAAAATGGGAATTTCACAATTAGATTATAATAAAACTTCGGAGGAATAATTGAACACAAATTTAAATTAGTAAACTCACAAAACCAAATAATACATGCAAACCCAGGAAGATTTTATTTATAAACGAAAAGTGTAAAAATGTGGAATACACAACTGCAGAGCGTAATGAACAAGATATAAACATAAATGTGTTAAAATAATCAATTGAAACCGGACGTACGGAAGGAAGTTTTAAACACAAAGATAAAATAGATGTTGACTATAACCCAATAGTAGAATTATTAAGCAATGATGAAAAGGAAGAAGAAGGAGAAATAAAGAAAACTGCAACACATAATAAGGAAATAATAACTAACATTAAACCAAAAGCGAATTATTTTTGTATTCAATTTGGAATAAGACAAAACAGGATGCCACTGAAAACAAATAATTAACTGCTCCATTTATTTTTAAAAAGGGTGCAACAATCAGGAAGCCATTGGAAATAGAGAAGTAATTTCATTACACAATGACATTGGAAATGCTTTAGCCAACAACATCAAATGCCCGAAGCAAGAAATCTTCAATGACAGCACTCAGCATCAGGCAGCTCAAACGACAGATGTGAAATCGAATGTGAATCAAATTTAAGTCGAATTTGAAAGTACACTAGATTTAAGAAGGTTAGAGGAGAAAAATACTTTAGCTGCTACATCAGGACACGCTATCAAGAAATTACATCAAATGGAAATGGAGACCTTATACTCCCAATGCTGTGGTACAATAGAGAGAACGCAACTTAAGATATAGAATGTAACAAGAGATCCAAATGAACTTCTAAACTTAGTAAGCACAGCCTTTGAATGAAGGCAAGAAGGCATTTACAACCATTTCGTTCAACGTTTTGGAGACGTGATAGATTTGACGACACACAACACTGAGTGAGAGACTCAAGAAATCCCACACTCCAATCTGCGCTTTACATGCGGAACACTTTCTTTTTCTTTTCAAAAAAAGTCCTAATAGTTACAATATGATATGTTTCAGATATGAATATCTTGAATTTTCTGAGAATAGCCTCTTCATTGTTTAACTTGTAAACTAAAAGAAATAGACAAGTTGTACATCACAAAAGCTCTAGATCTCATTAAACTACAATTTATAGTCAATTAATTCTTACCATTAACATTTTATGAGATGTTTCTTGTAATAAGTTTGAATTCTGAAATACATTTTTCAATTGCAAATTATCATTAATTTACTTTTCCTTCTCTTATACTTTTCTGTAATAGCAATTTGAAGTATGGAATATACTGAATTGCTCACACTGAAACATCGATATAGAGTTTTCACCAAAAATACATATTTTGAGACCATTGAACCAAGGCTTCGCGGGTGATCAGCCGTGTCAGGTTAATGAAAGACTTCAGAACCTGAAGAAGGTCGTGATGTATACAACGGCCGAAAGCTCGAATTTTATTAACGTGACACCGCTGATCGCCCGCGAAGTCTTGATTAATAACGCTCATCGTGAAAGCTTCAAACCTTACGTTGGTATTTTAAATTCAGCATTTCTAAGAATGTGGGAGGAAAAGCTTCGAGGAAAGTGCTCGACCACCGGCTACAGTTTCCTTGGAATATTTATCAAAAACTTTTATTTTCTCAAAATCAGCTGTAACAATTTTGATTAAAATACCACATGTGTAATTCTTTTAAGATATTTTCATACTTAATGAAATTAAATTTTCTGGGAATGTCCACAGATAAATCCTCTTCAATTTGGATGCCGTTTGCGTAACTGGTAAACCGTAAGAGATAGACAAGATAGTAATAGAAAAAAGTAGGTATTTTTGAAGCACACGATTCATATCAACAACAATCTTGAAGTGAAATACTTCCAATATATTCCTTGTTATTTGTTTGAATTTTCCAATGCATGTTTTCTCAAATGAGAAGCCGTTATTCCTTATATGAGGTCTATCTCGACTAAGAAGTAGCAGCCTGAAGAATAAGAGGCTTCCAAAAAATATTCGGTGTAAGAGTGAGTAGAGAAAGTCTTGTAAGTGCACACATAAGATTTTTTTCCTGCGTGGTCATGCAAAGAGAAGGAATTTCCAAGCCGTCGTATAGTGATTGACTCTTATAATGTTTGACCTGCAGGTGCTTAATTCCTCTATTCCACCTGCACCTTTAAGGAAATATGTAATAAAACCATTTCTACAAATTATCTAGACGAGCATGAAGTACAATGGGGAGAAAAAGACATGTGAAAGCATCAATATTTTTTGGAAGGTCTAATCGTAGTCGCATCTTATGGCGATTATGCAAAGGACATGAATTTTAAAATTTATATTCTTTATCTAATCACAATAAAACGTTTAATGAAATTTTATTCATTTCATCTGGAATATCAAGAATTACAACTACTTCTAAGAAAGCCCTTTTGTAGCAATACTTTGTCAAAGGGTAATTAAAGAAATTCATTCCAATGCAACATACGAATTTTTCTATCCATTAACATTGAACAGTCATGAGCTGATCTTATATTTCTTTGAATAATCGTCAAGAATACAGTGAATGCTGGCGCATGCTTTCAATAAGCAGAAATATTTTATTTGTAGACATGACTCATGGAGAACATTACATCTAAATGGATAAAGTATACAGTGCCAATAACTTTTTGTTCATAATTTCAAATTGTTGGAAATGCAAAATATATTCTTTATAAGGCTTTATTTTGAATTTGAAAACTTTCTTAGTTTCACAATTGTTTATCTTTCTCTAAATAGCGAAACAGGATTTTTAACGTATACAATCTATTATTTGGTGTTAAGTCTTATTTGGCACAATAATACAATTTACGTAATTTAATGATTATTACTCTAAAAGTTTTCGATGTAGAAACTGTAAAGCAAAGTTCCCGGTTTCAGATTTTGAACACCTTAAAGCGTAAGCTTCCAGCATTTGACAAACATCTGATGTTACTTATGGTAAAGCTGAACTGAAAACAAAAGATTTTTATGTTATCTTAGGCCAAAAAGACTGACATACCTTAGGGTATTCTGCAAAGACGTTTCTTATGTAAAAAGGGTATAGTTATTAAAATAACAATAGGAAAATGAGAGAGCCAGAAGTTTCTTAGTTACACCAGATATACTATGAAAAGTTTTTGTCGCTTTATGACCTTCATTGCTTTGAAGTGACTCGCATTCATAATTAATGGCTTTCAAAAATGTGAAGCGCGTACTTTTACTTCCTTTTGAGAAACTTTGCCTTGGAGTTTTACTCCGTTCGATAGCTCTGAGGATCCCTAAGAGAGGCTGAAAGATAAATTAATATCAAAGCAGTATAACGCTGCTTTTGCTTTCTTGGTCATGAAAGTTTTAGTGACGGTGTAAAACTGAACCATGTTTCTAATAAGAGTTAATCAGTGCGCGCTTCGTGCCTTACTCATTTACCTATGTTGTGCATTCAGAAAGTGTTCCTATGTGTAAAGAACAAGCTCTCGACGTCATGAGAAAAGGGTAATTTGAGACCATAGTGTTTAATATACTATGCACATAAGCTTTCCAAGTAGGTATGTTTTACTTTGCTATTTTTTGTGTATGCGACTTTATTTTACAAAATTCATTTCGGAATAAGTTTAAACCTTTAAACGGAAATAATTTCACAACTCTAACAGACAGCAGTTGGAAATCTTAACACTTGATTACAATTGCCAGGAAAGTTGCACTCGTTCATAAACTAGGGTTTCGTTTGGGTTTCCCGGATGGTTGGGTGAATTTCCTCTGGGATAATGAAATGATTTTAGCCCAAATTTATATTTATGACTGCCTTGGAGAATAAAGAGCTGTCCGTCTTACGGCCATTGCGTGGAAGTATAGAGGAGCCCGGTAACATCCAGTACGCGAATGAGTCCTTCCATGTACTTAGTCTAAAGTAAATCGTTCTCAACTCCAACGCTCAAAACTACTTAGGGCCACAAGTGCTTCGCTAGAAATAGACCATCTCAGTCAGGTACCCCATGAAGACCGAGCGAAATCCTAATACTGAAACTTTGGAGTGCTGCTTGTCAGCGTCTCCATGAAGAAATAAGCGATATAATGCTTCCGAAATGCTGGCCCAAATGATTCCTAGAATCTCAGTCACTCTTTCACTCGCTCATTCGCTGTTTTCAAAATGAACAGTACTTGCTCTCTTTTTCGCGTTTTTGCTTACTAGTTAGGCAAGTCTGCCACTCTAGAGAAGGCAGATTGTATAAGTTGTTTCCTTTTCCACTTGATATAAAATTGTACATAATTTGAAGAAGTATAAAGCTATTCAATTCTCTACTGTGCAGTAGCTGTGTCACTTTGTCCGTGTTTCTTCTAATCTTCTGAGCGACCAAAAAAAAAAAAAAAAAAAAAAAAAAAGTCGTCCTACATAACACAAAACGGCCTCTACAAGAATCGGATACTTACTTGCCAACTGACATGTGCTTTAAATTATCATGTACAAAGAAGTCACAGTCTTCGAGATTAAATATATTTTATTGCAGCTTTTCTAATGGTTTTAATGGGGGTTATTAGTGCGTGTGGCAAACCACGACTCGCGATTAACCCGAATTGTTTGAAAAGGAATTGTTGCACGCTGGAATCAGATTATTCATTTACAGATGAACTACCGTATGAAGAAGGTGTATCTAAGTAAACAAACACATATACAAATTACCTAATGATCATTCTATCGATGTTATAAGCATTTTGGCTGTGTTAACAAACAACAAATAATTTTAAAATATTTGTATTTTCATAAAATATATTATAAAATATTCATAGTGAGGGTAGTATTAGGGCTTTCCTAAATTCATTTCCTACACAGAAGAATCTCGTGCCTTACATTCACATGGTTTCTGGTTCTAGTCTTAGACAAAGCTATTCCTTATTCCTCTATTTCAAGTTAATCGAGATCAACATTAACAGAAATTTTTTTTACGGCGGATTTCCTTGCAGTTACAATGGTAGTATGGGAGCAGAGTAACAGAGTATGAAGTGTCTTAAGAGCGAGTTGTCCAATAATGAATTTGAAATTCAGTTCATTTTGATTTTCACTTTCCGTTTTCTTTTCTTTCTGTCAAAGTAAAACAGAATAATAATGACTTTCCATTTCAAAGTTATAAGTATTTGAATATTCAAACAAGTAGCAACGTATTTCTAGGAAATAGTGAATTTCACCCTCACGAGAAAAGCAGCTAAAGATTACAATTGAAGATTAATCTGATTATATGTTGTATGTTTTCACATCGACCTTTTCTCTACATCTTACGTTTAACCAGTTATGTAATATATATATATATATATATATATATATATATATATATATATATATATATATATATATAAAGAGCTCTTGGAGAATACTCGGAGAAAATCGAAGTTATTAGGTACCTCTTTTTTCATGAATATATCTTTACCGCAAGTTTGATCAAAATTGTTTAAGGCACTTTTCAGGAGTTAAAAATGTTTAAACAATTTTTCATATAAAAGTGAGGTAGAGGGATTTTCTTGAAAATATTCTTGTGTTATTCTTGGAAGATACTAAAGTATATACCGAATATGGTATTTAACTGATTTTTCATTTCTGATTTATGTTGTTTAGACAGGCTGACTTCCTATCCACCTATACCTTTATTAATTAATTAGTTAACTTATTCATTGGTCCAGAGAAGTTCAAAAAATTTCACTGAGAGGGTAAGGCTATATGTGTATGGTTCAGTAAACATCAACAGTTATAATCATGCTAATTAGTGCAGTTCTTTAAACGAATTTTTGGTTTTACCAGAGTTGTTTGTTTTCAAATAGCAAAGAATAATACAGATTAACTTGGCAATAATCAATAATTATAAAAGAACTAGAAGACCTAGAGGGTGTTAGAATTTCTGGATGAGGTGTCACAAAAGGGGCAATAATTTATAATTTTTGTTTATTTGTAGCTTTTAATTTTTCATTTTGAAGTAGATATAATTAATTCATTTAAACGCACATAAACAAGGAAAGCTGAAATGTTTTTCCAGCCAAATAAGATTCATTGTTTAAGAATGACGAAGAATAGGAAGATCCGTTCCTATTTCAGGTTTTGCCTTCAGTTTATTATATACTTTTCTTTATAGATATATCTGTCGTATATTTTTACATTAGGTGAATATTAATAAATTTGCTTAAGGTAATTCCATGAATAAGAATTATATTTCTGCTGATTATATTGTATTAGTTTCCTGTTGCTTCTCTGGATAACAGAGACTTTATCCAATGTTTCGGTATGCGAAATTTTATATTTTTCCTCCCGAAAAATATACAGGTTAACATATATCTAACAATTTGTTTCATAAAATAATAGTGTATGAAATCAAATATTAAAGCCTACTAAATGATATTGTTTCTGTTCATATTTCTTATTTTATTTGTAAATCTATGGACTACTGTTTTATAACCTAAAAGCAGTATTGTAGGCATCCAAAGGTTTTTCTTTTACTGAAAATCGAGGGCCACCTGACTCCAAAAGTTACTTAGAAAAAGCTACGTATGGGTGAATGCGCGCGCCTCAGAGAGGGAGACAGGGGCAAGAGGGAGATTTCCTACCTTCAAATTTGTAAACAACAAAGCTCACAAACGAAATTTTGGATATATAGTCATATAATCATTAGTACTTATTTTACCGTAGGTCTAAGGCATTTGCATGCCTAACAATGTGCATATCCTAAGTTATATTTTTTTTTTTGGGGGGGGGGCAGTCTTTATTCTGATTGACTTTTGTATAATTTTGTATTACTGGAAATCCATAAGAAAGATCTAGCTTAATATACAAGAAGAATATAGATATAATTTAAATAGATTTATATGTAGAGAATAAGTTATTTTTATGCAGTTTACTAGACGTTTTTGGTTATCAGGTACAATTATCCAGTGGCTGGATTAACATGGAGTTAACAGGAACAAAAGCTTTTTTTTAAAATAACAGTTTACGTAAGGGGTTTCAAATTGAACCACAATAGGTAGAAAACCCTCATGAAGGGAACGCATCACATTTCCCTGCATGTGAATGCTAATGCAAATAAAGGTAATCAGTCATGTTCTGGGAACACGGTTATTCTCTTTCGGAGAATTCCTAAACGGAATGATGGTAATCCGTTAGCGTGCATGTTTCGATCACAACTCCGATCATTGCGCTAATCACTATCATCTCTGCTGACATCTGTGTATTATTTTGGCAACAAAGCCAAGATTTGTATGTGAACACCCAAGCCTCAATCAAAAGGTCATTCCCGAAACTGCATTTAGTTGATTATTGTGCTCCGTTCTGCAATGAGTTTTAAGTATGGAAAGTCACAATAACTGAGTTTCCAAGGCGTATTTAGTTACGAACGAAGGTATTTTAAAGCTAACATGAGATTAATCCTGGTTTATTTGTATCTCCATGTCCGGAAATCCGTATTCGAGTTCCCGATTTATGAGGAAACATTTATCTTGATGTTGACGATTCCTTTGAAATGCATGGCATGAGAAGTTTAACTGCCTTTGGACTTTTTCAGTCTTTGGCACATTATTCTCAATTTCACCCTCATCCTTAATCATACCTAAAACATTAACAGGAAGTTTACTTTAGTTACCAGCAGTTTAAATTTTTAGACAGCCCAATTTCAGAAACCAGATACAACCTTGCTAACATCTTGAAGGTCGCTAAGAAATTAGGTGGTGTTGTATAAAGAACTACATTCGTGCACGTTTCTTAACTCAAAGTATTTTAAAGTGTTTTTAAATTTTGGATTTAATAAACTTCTGGATATGCCTTAATGGATATTCACTAATCTCAACTGCTCTCGCCTCATTTCCTCGCCCTTATTGTTGTGTGTTTTACACTCTAGAAACTGTTTAACAAAGTGGAATTGATTAACATCAATTAGTAGTTAGCACGGAACTTCCATGAAAGGTACTTTCATGAATGCAAGAAGAATGGATGGTAACGTACCCTAGAACTGGAGGCTCCGGTATCGATCTGGGAGAGGAGACATGCGGCCCGATTTATGTGGTTTGGTTGGAGAAAGCAGGACTGTGTCTGATAAATGTGCGTGGCTCAAGAAGCTCTAGACCTTGCGCACCTGAGTTTAAGGTATTAACAACTTTCCTCTTTATTGTGTGCATTACTGTATGTGGTGCAGTGCAGCTGTTCCCTCCCTTTGGAAATGGCCATAAGCGCCACATACGCATTGGACGGCGTTGGTTTAGCAACTTCAAAAATAACTATTGAATTATACGTGCTCTTAAGGCAATTAAGAAAAGAATGTTCCTTTACTACTTATGAAATTTCTTAAAATTTTAGGATTTAACTGGGGAAATACATATTAGAATCTGTGCTCTGGGTAGAAAATCTGAAAATTTGCCATAAAAGAAAAAATTCTTCCTGCGTTTCTAAGTTATTGCAGGTAAAGAAGTAAATGAAATTTATAAAGTTTAGAAAGTGTTAGCTCTACCTGATAAGTATTCCAATCATCACATCCCGATGGAACTTCAACTAAGCAGTCTGTACCAGCTGATCTAACTGTATTAGTGCCACTGGTCCATTCGCACGTCCACCCCTCCACACATTAACATTCGCAAGGCTGGCCCAGATAAACCCATAACATATAGTGCCCTTTAAATCAACACGTAAAATCAATTATATCTCTTTCAACCTCTATTTGTAAAAATGGACTTCCAAACTGTGATATAGGCACTATTTACTTGGGAAAATTATACCTGTGAAGAAGGGGTACATTTTAATAATTTTACTTAAAACCATGCAATTTGACAATACTTTGGCTTCCATTTATAAAACAAAGCACTTTTATTAAAATGTTTATTTTTATCTAAAATTAATCTTGAAAGCCTTATAGACGGTAAACACGTTTAATTTAGGTTAATACACATCACGAACTTTAACATTCATCAAATAATTGCTACCAATACAGTGTTTCTAAGCTACTTAATTCTCGATATATGTTGTGGGAGATTTTTCTTTTTTATTTAATTTGGCTCTTCTGCTTTCAACAAATATGACGTTTTTCTATGCGTTGCTCCAAATAATTTGAATACTAGGTGAAGACAGGAAGAAATATATTTAAGTTGGCATTATACAATGAAAGATTAGAAATACGAATGTCACATATGAAATTCAATCGACTGTAAAGTAGGATGGACAAATATGAATGTCTAAAAATAAGAACATATGTAAGATGAAATGATGAATATTTCATCACTATTTTAATTTTTGTAGACATAAATCTACAAATAACTAACGAGAAATAGCCGGAGATGTTATGCTATCTGCAGTCCAATACAGTGGATATTAAAATAGTACCACTGTCGTCTTCCTCCGTGAGTTTGCATCAAGAACTCTGCTCAGTTTCGAGTGATTTCTTTTATCTTTTTAGGGGAGAGATGTTAAGTGTTGCATAAAGATGTTAGTTATTTACAAATATATTGTTTTCAAATTAGGCATTATTATATAATACTGGACATGCTAACAGACAATATATGGATTATTTGCACCTAAAAGTCAAAACTAGTGGGAACTCTTGACTTTTCAACATCGTTGACCACTAAATATCTAGTGAGTAACTCTGTCATTAAATCCTAATTCTCTAAAGTCAGAATGCTTCTGAATCAATTGCCACTATAGTTAATACCTATTTCTGGGCTTTTGAGGAACAATTTTTTTGGTGTGAGAAGAGAATTTTTGATATCTGCAAGTGACATGCTCAACCTGTCGTATGGTCACCTTGTGAGAATAAATAAAATGAAGCGTGATATTTACATCAGTTATAACAAAAGGAGATACCAAATGGCACATTGTTGCCTCTACAAGTTGTTTAATGCCAGGAAGAAAGTAATCACTGAGAGTTTAGATATTACAAAGACTGCTTTAAGTATTTAAAGCTGTAATTGGATACCTATTGCTTTACTGACTCATTTTACATTATTTTATACTAACATATATCTCAATGAAAAACATTTCTATAGCTGATCAATTTACTTTAGAAAAAATGTTTTAATACACGTTATGCTCAAGGAATATGTTCATATGTCACTTTTGAAGGCCATCTACCACCCAGATTTAGAACACAAAGCTTTCAGTATCACCTATTAATTTAAGAGATATTTTCTCAAAACACCTTATCTGGATCACCGTGACATACAATTTGGGATACATCCAACCTATTTTTATAATCACATCTTTAGTGCGTACAGGTTAATTATTGGCTTTGAGCAACGACTCTTTCTTCCAATTCGTATTGCACGAACCCTATGATACTTGATGTATATTAATTAAAGTTTGGTACTTAAAGTATCTATGCTGCTCCCTAAACACAAACCGAAACGCTTTACGTGGTTCGCGCATTATCCGCGACAATGCATTTTTTAAGGTGAAATTCATTTTTCCAATTTATATATGTACGATATATGCCTAGTAGGAAAAAGCATGTGTTACCAGTCTAAATGGAAATTAATTATTTTATTGCACCAACATTGTGTAAGACGCACTATGAAAGGTTAGAGTCAGAAAGAAAAATTCAATGCCATAGCCGGGATTTGAACCACGCATCTTCCGGTCTCCGTCCGGTTGCTCTTAACCATTGAACTACTATGGCCAAAGTGCCAGGATAACATTAAATTCTCCAACTGACTCGTGTTTTCCCGGTAAACCACTAGGAGTTCTCATAAATACACCAGACAACTACCTTAAAGGTGATTTACTGTGCTGTAAGTACTTTAAGGACCCGGCTTTATATTTCGGTTCACTATTAGGTACAATTAAGGAAATTAATTGTTCTTTCACACTAGCCTTTAAAATAGACGTCAGATATGCTGTAAGATAGGCGACATCTTGATGTCCTTTAAAAGCTCATTGCATTTCTGTGCTCGGAAACCTGCATCGCCCTTCCTGTGTTTGAACCTGTTATCTTTGTCCATCTGGTTGGTCTACGCTCCAATGACGTCATGTTCTGTTGAAAGAACCTTTCGTCATATAGGAAAGTGTTGCGTGACAATAGGCAATCGTTTACTCTAGAGCATTTGGGTATGTATGTAACTATTTACTCCAATGTCAAAAAGTAACCTACAAAGCAAAGAGTAAATTCTATTTTATGCGTTCTTTGATGAATATCCTTGACAATGTATAGGTACTTTTGTGAAATAAGTTCATAAAGAAATCTTAAAAATAAGAAGAAAAGTAAAATTATATTTACTGATAAACAAAACATTAAAAAATATCTTAAAAATAACAACCTAAAATTTTTATTTTAATAAAGAAAATCTAAAAAAATTAATAAATAAAACCCCAATAAAGCTATTTAAAATGAATAAAAATCCCAAAAATCCGGGCCCAGTTATCACACTGGGAAGACTGACACCTTATCTGGAACACCGTTATATCACCATAGTTATCTCAAGGGATTCAATATCATGAAACATTGTCACCTTAAATGATATGCATATGTTTACTTCCTTTATTATTATTGAGAAAAGCACGAAGTATCGAATTTAACTCAAAATGTAAATGTTGGAATTGCGTAGAAAATGGTAGTGAAGTCACACTAAGTAAAGGCTATACATATGTGCAACTTTGCGCTTGCGCACGTGAATGTAAAATGCACAGTATAAAAACTGAAGTCAGAATAGCTATCAAATTACTTAATATATGGTGAATATTAAATTTTATTAAAATATAAAATATGTGACAAATACTTTTTCCTAGGTATTTCATGCTCGAATGACTTCAGTCTTTTCAGAAATGCGGTTCTAACTGCTGCCCTACATTTACTCCTTACCAGTGCAAAGACTGAGTAATATCACAGCCCCATATTACTATGCTTTTAAAACATTAATGCCACATGGATATCAATTGTAGTACAATTGTGTCATAATTAAAAAGTTACCAGAGACAATACATATTTCTGTAAAATATGTGGAACAGATGAGAAAGTAAATGAAAACTTGTAGGAAAAGCGTATGAATCAACTACAATCATTTTATATACCTACTCTTTCGTATAGTTATATTTACATTGCTTTACATAAAAAAATTCATATCGTGGTTTCAACGGTAATACACGTTTTGAGACTCCCTAAATAGAGCAAATTAATTTTGAAGAATTTCCCTATGAGTGCCTCTGTCTGTTTGCGCGTAGATGAAGATGATGTGTATAAGGGCGCTCAACTACAGAGGTTATCAGCGCCCTTTGAAGAACTAAGCATGGCAAAAGCCAGATGTAAATATTTCTAAAACTGAATACAAGTGTAGATAAATTTATAAAAAAAGACATGCACATAACTAACTACAAAAACAAAAAGAAATATAAATCTAAAATGCCAAATATTCTCTTCATTAAATCCTAAAGTCTAACCTAGAAAATAATCTAAATACTTTCTCCACTACTATGTTATCATCCGCTTGCATTTCTGCAAAGCTGGCCGGTAGCTGCAGAGACGTCCTAAGGCGTGCTAGGTAAAAACACTCTAGCAGCACGTGTCGTACAGATAACGCTTCATTGCAAAACGGACACAGTGAAGCAGGCTCCTTTTTAAAAAGAAAACTATGAGTAAAAAAGCAGTGCCCAATACGCAACCGAGCCAAACTCAGTTCCTTGCGACGAGATGAACGACAGGAGGTTATCCATGGAATCGGAAGTTCTTTCACAGATCTAAG
>CM060950.1:262399634-262404634 GCA_030765055.1 Mantis religiosa | reverse complement strand
ATCCCAAGGAGTCACGACAGTGCAGTGCCCACACATTTCACTTAGATGGAAACTTCGCACGGCAGGCCAGGTCTACGGAAATCCCACACTACTGTGGTTCAAACTGTCCCACCACAAGACGTGGGTTAGGAGACCGGCAACCGGAGGAGGAATTGATTCACTCAGGGCATGTCATACTGCCATGCACCGCCGAGACACCCGCAGACATTTCGTGCCCGAAAGAGACCACGAGATGATACAAAATTATAATGGAAATGAAATGGAGGAACAGGAAATTCAGGGGACGTAATTAACCTAGCCAGCAAATATGTACTAGCAGGCATAGTGTCCAGGCGTACTGGCCTTCACTTACAGCGATGCATTTACTGCTTATCTGTTTATTACAATAGCGAAATATTATTAACTCGATGGACAGTAATAACGCTACATAAATGGAGCTCTTGGGAAAATTTAGGCTGTTAATTACGTATTATACTCAACACAAATACATAATGCGAAGAAACTGCAATAATGGTAGGTGCTTTAAATATGCACCTGCGTAGTTGTTTATTGCAATAGTTTTCAAAGTATGAAATGAGTTACACAGTCCTGCTCTAAAGTTCCACAACCGAAAATATGTATGACGAAAGCCACATAAATTTTTCACTACAGTTTTGTTATTTAATAGCTCTGCAGTAACAGAAAGTGCATGGTAATGGCTAATTTTCTAGTGCAGTTAATCTGTACAAAAGTAATGATTTCTAAAATGGTGATTTACTAACTGGTAGTGCGTAATCCGTAACATATAATCAGCAATGCCCTCTCGGAAACAAGTCGCATAGTTATTCTATTATTAAATAAAAATTATCAACGCCGTGCTTCTGTCAATAATCCAACTATCCTCAGTAATTATATTCGATTATTTTATTCTATGCAGCTGCAAAAACTCTGGCATTAACATAAAGCTTTCCTTATTTGTCATTACACCTTTATTATTAAATAGTTCCTGTAACTATAAGAGGTGTATGGTAATGTAATTGAATTTTCCGCAGTATGATCAGTCTGTAAACATGGGCCAGTTCCATGATATGGTTGCAATCCCTCAAAATATTAAACTAAACAAAATTGTATGTGTATAACTACAGGTACCTATGTACTATAAATGCAATTGCCAAACAAACAGTATAATTTCAGTTTAATAATGATGAAACTGAACGGAAACTTAAATATAAATTTTGATTCTCTCTTCCTTCTCCTCATACTATTCTATCATGTTATATATCATTTCTCGCGCCAGCCGATGTGTGACACTTTGCTATCCAGAGGACATTGCTTCTGAACAGAGTGTACACTGACTGGCCGTGTACGTGCGATAGGCCCTTCTTACCGATACGTCTCATGAATTTGTAATCTAATACACATTTGAGCATTTTATTTCACAAGGATGTGAACTAGGAATGTAGCAGTCTTAAATTCTGTAGCAGTGAAAATATTATAAAACGTTGACAACATATGTGCTTATAATGCTTTTGTGATTACTTACACTATAAATCTGTATTTAAATGAGAAAAAATTTGATGTGACCAAGAATTTCATTAAAAAATGTTGTAAATCCATGCCTACGTTCAAAGAGGATTTTAACATCATACAAACTGCAAAACCAGTGCATCAGGATCCGTTGTCTGCTCTCTCCTCGGTCCTGTGGTATAGAATTAGCAAGCATGTTGCCCCTGAAGAAATTACAGAAGAAACATAATTAGCTACAAATATAAGTAAACGCCATTAAAGCACTTCTACCTACCTAACTAAAAATCAAAAACTTTTATGTAAATATTTCAGTTTTTTAATTCAATTCGTGTAACACCAAAATTTATATTTATATTATACGTGGATTTTCTTGAAGTATTTTCATATTCTTTTGCATGTTGTTTGTACCATTGATCAATGAGTAGAACGAATTTAATTTATTTATATAGTTATGACTAATCACGGTAAATTCACGTAGAAAAGTGTAACTTAAATTAGTTATTACTGTGCAATAATATATAAGATTCTTTGGTTCACGGACATGTGTAACAAAAAAGTTCATAAGAAACTGCTGGAAAAATAAGATTTCAAGCTTCAATTAGTGTTATCAGTATATTGTGAAACATTTAAAGGGATGTGTTTTTCTTGCATTCGTATACTAATTTTCATATTTCTTACCCATGTTGTAATAACCACAATAACTGCATCAAAAATAGTGTATAAACATTTGACTAATCGTAAATAAATCTTAATGGAGTTCTAATTGTTCCATTGGTATCCGTAACCTTGATCAGGTCCTACTGGCCAAAACATATAATCTGTATAGCGAATATGAACAGAACATTAGGGTTGCAGCTGCGTTTCTTTCTATAATATTAAATCATTCATGCAGTTTAAGTAATCCATAAAAGCTGCAATAAACATTAAAAATGCAATTTAAATAGGTAAAATTAAGATTGCTCTTACAAAGAATGGGTTTTATAAGTAACTTTTTCAGTATCCACTATCTTCTTCTTCTTCACAACTATCTTCCCTAATTAAGGTTATGACAATAATGCACTTGTTGAAATAATTAATTATCTTTAAGGAAAGTCATCTAAATATAAGGTGCACACAATAAACATATTTAATTAAGCGTAACGCGACATTAGGAACGATAGCCTACGATCCTTTTAAAATGACGAGATACGAGACCAATGAATGAAGGATTTTATAACTAACTCGAGATTATATTTTTTCTTTCGAAAATGCATAATGCTTCTAAAAAAAAGAGAAAAGTGTATTGAACACCTAATTTAAATGAATGTCTTAACTTCTAATTATCTAACTGCCAACAAACGACTGTTGCTCCTGCACTTGCTTGAGCGTGCTTTAAGTGCAGATACTAAATGGATTTCTGGTTAATTCAAATTTCGCTATATTCAGGGACACCTGGGGAAGATAGTGTGCTAATTACGGCTGAGTGAGGAAGGTATATCAGGAGAGCTGTGTAATATTCCTTCCTGCTTCAATTTGAGTCCTACAGGATATACATATCTTGCCAATCAACATTTCAATTATGTTAAACACAAATTGAATATTATTATCCTTTATATGTGGGTTGTGTATCTGCGTACTCTGTGTAATTTGATAAAATGGATTTTTAAAATGTTTGTGAAAAAGCACACTTAAAGTATGAAGATTCCGGGAGCAATTATTTTGGAATTTAAAAAAGTGGAGAGTAACTTCCTTCCCCAACAAAATTCCACTTACAAATAGCATAAACAGATCAATTTCATTTTATGTAAACACAATGCAGAACTAGAGGCCTTTAAATTTTTATCTTTACACAAATTTTTGGTTCAGAAAGCTTTTCCCTCCCATCCAAGATATAACTTCTTCGTGCCAACTTATATTTTCAGCTTTAATGCTGCTATTTTAATATAAAACATTTACAAGTTTTTCACTCGTTTCTTTAGAAATATGTTAAAGATTTCGACTGAAGACATAATTTTACAGTATAATTTACATACTTCACAATGTGAGCTTTTTTACATTCTCAAATCATATTTAAATTTCTAACAGGTACTGAAATTATATCTACACGTGCATCGATAGCATCTAGTGAGAAGGTTTTAATCCAGAAACAAAAGGTACGCACAGAATTTGAAAACTAGGTATAAAATATATAACGAATGAATGAAACGGGTATATCCAAAATATTTAGTCCTACCTTTACACATATAATTCAATAAACGACACAGTGATGTAATATTACCACTTCTGAAGTTGTGCATTTTTGGGAGAGAACATGCGTGGATCTGACTGCAAGGAATTTCTTATGGAGGGTTCTGCGTTTGTTCCTAGCTCAGGGTTGCATAGATCTTTGATCTGAGGAGTGGTGCACAACAGACTGCTTCGTTTTTGTGTCCCTTTATTACTCCCTTCCTATCTTGTATGGAACTTAGCATAATCATCCATTTCTCTAGGCACCGTTTCTATAATTATTTTTACATTACGCGCCGGTTCTACAGTTCTATCTTACATTAGTTTGTATACGTTAGAAATAATTTTCAAGAAATTTTAGCCACTGAAAGATGGATAAATATTATAAATTCTTCATTAACGAGTAGGACACAGTTGTGGTGTTAGATGCATCTGTACAGATGTTATGCTTCGATATAACAAAGATGGCAAACATAGCTGTATTCAATGAACCTGCTAACCATATATATATATTGTATATGCTCTACTGTTATTCTTAACGCACACGCCCACGACCCATATAAAGGAAAATGTTCAAATTTAAATTTAAGATTATAACAGACATTGGTTTGTACATTTCTAAACTTCCATTGTTATTTCAGTCAACTGGGTGTTTCCTTTAATGATTTCTTCCACACGGTGCAAAATATGAGTGGTAGCGAGGTGTTCTTCATTAAAAGTTATGCTAAATAATGGAACTTTAGAAACACCAATGGAGGTGGTCCACAGATTATGGAAATGCTAACGGAAAATTTACACGACTTCCAAGAGAATAAGTTTAGCACAGAAAATATTACTTTGTTCATCCAAAACCTAAGAGAAAAAGAAAAATGACCAAACATGCTGTCTTAAACATTTACTTTATGTTCAGTGCCTATGAGAAGGAAGTGAGCACAATAAATATAACTTACAACGCCGTTTTTCAGAGCAGCCAAGAAGAAATGCTCCCTCTCCAAAAGCGTAAACCTACACAAATATGTACGTAAACATGACGGTGCCGGGTGTGTCCATTATTCATCCACAAACGTTAATCATACGGAATGATTTAAGTACGCTGCCGAATTGTTCTACAGTGAGAGCTCATTAAACAAATCGCGTTTCATTTGGAATTTCCGCATCAACTTAAGGAATACTTATATAAATTTAAGCTTACTCGCCAGGTTTACCACTGGAATGCTTACTGCGTCTTGGACAGTATCCACTATGACTTCACATACAAACCTAACAAAGAACTCTTTCTTTCAGTGTTA
>CM060950.1:262307134-262394634 GCA_030765055.1 Mantis religiosa | reverse complement strand
TAAATCCCTATAAATAAGTGCATTCAAAAATTTTGGCATTTTTCTAAACCTTCAGCGGACAGTATCTAATGTAGTAAGTTTCACCATGGAAGCATTACGCACTTGGAACAGCTTTGCTCTCCGTACTACTTACTTAAACTTGTAAGTAAAGGAAAAACTGTATTCCACACGAGAACTCGACACCAAATTTCAGCGAAAATATACCTGCTTTGAGACTACCTAAGTAAGAAAGGAAAGAAAAACTGCATTTTCAGAAAAGTTATGTACGAGTACGTATGAATGAACGAACGAATGAACGAACGAACGGACGAACGGTCGGACGGACAGACGAATGAACGAACGAACGAATGAATCCTGAATCTTCAACTGCTTGCTGCTTCGTTTTATATCTTGACCACAAAAGTGAATATAATTCCAGTCATCAGCTTATCAAAGGACCAGCTCTTAAAAGATTCGATTGTTATTTTAACCTTGGGGTATTCCACTATTTTCACCGTATCTACAAGGATATATGGCGTAAGAACAAGGTCTACAAATGTTTATCTCGATTAACATGAAGTAGGGAGAAAACTAAGTGTTTGTGGGCATAGCTTATATATAACAGTGAATAAATAAGCTCACGTGAGTGCAGTGCATCTGATTTTTTTATTAAATAAAACTATGTTCTGTGAAAGATGTGCAAAACTACTAGCACTAAATTTCACGATGTACACAGAGGGTTGCCAGTCATTTATCAAACGATATACCTTTAAAGACACTTAGCACAGACTCGCTTGGTCTCTTTCTAGATAAACAAAACACTTTGTATTGGATTTATGCGCTTCTTCTTGTGGAACTGTTTATGTTATTTCTGTTTTTGTTTCTCTTTTTTCTTTCCTGTGTCGGAATGGAATTGGCGGGGAAAGAGGCTCACGAAACAAAGGAGAGTATGTCTTTTTATATCACTTTTCACTTCTGAGAGTTGTAGTTACCTCGTACGCAGAGGGGAAAAGGGCCCAGAGTGGAGCGGGATATGATTTTTTTTCAGCTCTTTGTTTTCCTGGTTCTTTTATTTCTGTACAAAAGAACTCGTAGCCATCCACAACCTGCGAAATGCTGTTTTGGATATTCATAATGAAACCATTGCCCAATGGCTGGCTGCTTTGGCATTATTAACACGCAACTACGCATCCTTTGCTGCACTTTTATGGCTACAATCTGGAGAAGCGAGTGCTCTCTCTTTGCTTTTGGATATCTTACGCTGAAAGGAATCTTAAAGAGCCTTGTTTTAATTTATGTTAGTGTGTCAGTCTTTTGATTTAGTCACTTGTTTCTTTTTGCCCGCTTCGTTTAATTTACATTACTAAGCAGGTACACTACTCATTATTCTGTTTGTTTACTTGCTTAACTTTAAAATTTGGACTTTTTACACTTAATTTATTTCTGCAAGCTGCTTCAGAGTGTTATAAAACAGCAACATTAATACTGTAATATTAATACTGTACCAAATGTTATACGGAGTTTTAATGTACGTGCGGCCATTTCATCATAATAGCTCGACGATAAGATTATCGGTAAACTCAGCCGATGAGTTCCATAATTCGAGTATCAGCGTATGCATTGCACTTTTCAGGTCTGATTATATTTGGGGCTGAAGAATTTTATTAAATAATAATCATAAGGTTATAATTAACAAACAACTGTCTAGAAGAACACACTTTGATTGGAACACAAGGAGACAAAAGACGAACGGGAACAGAAATACGAAATAATCAAATAAAGGAAATAAAAATGGTATGGGAATATTCAGAGAATAAAATATTATATATCGGAAATGTCATACACTATCTTTTAAGCAAAAACAATCATTTAAATATTAGTTACGAAAACACAGTAAACGTGAATTATTATTCTCCACTACTTATAAAACACCCATATCAAAATCATTATAAAACAATTGTAAGATAACGCTGTAAAATAAATCTGATACATCCAGGATTGGATGGAGAGACATTGAGATTAGGATGGTCTAAAATTACTCAGTTATGTAATTTTTCTTTTTTAATTTTACGTCCTCCAACGTTGTCATATCGGACGGTGAATGAAATGGGTGAAATGATGTTCAAATGTGTCCAGGGTCCATAGAGCTTAGAGCTACCCCACATTCGTCTTTAAGGATAAGGGAAATCCCCGGAAGAAATCTTATCCAGGTAACTCACCCTGACCGAGATTCGAACACGGGACCTCTTGAACGTGAGGCAGACACGCTACCATCTACTCTACCGAGGCGGGAAGTTATGTAAATGATCGATAACTGGTCACGGCTTGTGTAACGTGTACATCCAGCGACACGGTGTCAGTCGTCATTTTATTGAGCCAATCCACATCAAACCGCGATAAGCTTATGTAAGAAACTTTATTGTAACATTTGGGTGGCGATTTAGTGCTAAATTAAAGGTTCTTCTATACTTATGTTTCCACGACGTCCAAACTGTGAAAGGGGCATGCACACTAATGTATATAATGTATATACATTTCTTACAACACATACATATTTTACAGTGGCTAATACATTAAGAAAACATGAGATAGCTTTAGCCGTTTAAGCAATGCTATGTATCGCATGTGCAAAGGTTTCAAGGATGAAGTCTCCTTTATATACTGTAAATGTCATTCTTGTATTTCTTGTCCGTATGAAACAATAAATGTCGACTTTTAATAAAAAAAAGTTTAAGTCATTTTCGTAACCTGCATCTAACCAAGTCTGAATGCCAAATTTCAGATGATTTCTAGGCAATAATTTATCGTGAAATGAACTGTTTTATTATTAGCATAAGACAAAGTATAACTAAAAAATTTGAAAGAAGTGACTCATTATTGTTAAACACAAACTTTTTTTAAAGAGTCTTATGCCGCCTGTTGGATAATAAAAAAGTTCAAATAATTGCGCTTTCCTAAGAAATGAGATATCATTCGTCTTAAGAAATGAGGTGTCTTACAGTTGTCTTTGTAGCGTCGTGAAAGGGGGGAAGGTATATTTTCACAACACTGGGAGACGCCTATGCACTGCGACATAGACACAACTATAGTGGCTAACACACCCCACACTCCTCAGGGAATTACAGGAGGCTACTGGTCTCAGATAGGCCCCAGAGACACGCGAATGTCCCTAATAGTTCTAAGGTTGAAAACACATGACTAGGATTAGGATTTCATTACGGAGGGGATTCCGTACGTAGGCCACCATGCTGGGACCCTTGTTCCTATGCCACCAAGTGGGGCACCCCCGGGAGGAAGGATGAGTAGAAAGAGAAAGTGGGCGGCCGACCCAAGGAGCCACGAGAGTACAGAGGGCAGGGTCCCTACAGTTTACCTGGATAGACTTCCCCGACAAGCCAGAACAACGGACACGTTCCCCTACTGCGAGACGTCAGCCAGCCCAGCACCCGAGCCCCAAAGATCCCAGGCAGGCTATCCGAGCTCCAAATGTCCCGGGCTGGCGGTCCCAGCAGAGCGGAGCCTCCTCCCGAATGCGGGCCACAGACCCAACCACCTGAGCCATTACGCTCGGTACCCATGACTATGCTGAAGCTACCTAGAGAGGATGATGAACCGACCCGTGGATCAAGTAGCTCTCTAGCGTCTACGGAGAGTAGATACTTTTGACTGGAATCGCAGCAGGACTTACGAATTGCGAGCTTTACACCTTAGCGTAGAATCCTGTTACTCTGTTTTAGGTAGTTCAAAGTAGGTAGTTAGAAAACTCTTTCAGGATTTTCCAAATTACTCGGGAGTTAGACTATTTTCCAAATCTGTTAAGGCCAGGATAAAATATGCAGTTTAAAAACCAAATAGGTGTCCCTTTTGTACATTTTTAAAATTTCAGAGGAAAATTTTCATAAATATTCCAAATGCTAGATTACGTGATGTTTTACATCGCAATATGAATTTATTTTCGATTCATTATATACCTATAGCATTAATGGAGAGAAGGAACTGCAATTTCAAGCCATATGTCATACACTAAATATGCATATAAAGGAAATTCACAGTTCATCAAACCTTAACATTAGCCCAAGGATAAACGAATTACGTAATTCTTATCTGAAAACAAACTATATCTCATTTACTTGTAATTATTCCTCAGCAATAGCATTCAAAAACGCATTTTAAATAATACGTAGGTACTATAAATACATAAATTAAATTTGTTTGTGTAATTTTTTTGGAGGAATTGGAAAAGTATCATCTATGTAAATACAGCATACACGAATTCTCACTTCTAAAATATTGGAACCATGTACAGCATTAGAACACTTTCCAAGTGGGGATATATCATCTTCCATACAACTCTCTTTCACGACCAATCACTTCAATCCAAGGACCGAATAGGCCATCCGAGCGGAGCCGTCTCACTAGGTATGAGGCATGCAGTGCTCTTGTACAATGTACGACTTCCTAATAGCAGCTGCTGCCACTGCAGCCATAATTAATGATTAGCTGAATGTGGACTGGAGATGTTTGTGAGAAAGCGCGTATTAGCTGGGAAATTAACTCTAATCCTATTACTGATCATTTTACCGACTTAGAAGACTATTTAACCTGCGAAAAAACATAAAACCGCTCTGTAACACACTGCACTGAACTGTAGTCAAATGAGCTTTTAAGGTCAATATCAATAATGAGGCCGACTGAGGCGCTCCAATTTTGTTCCGTCGTGTTTTGGGGAAAGAGTGTTTTTCTGTGTAACTTCGTCATTAGCATTGTTCTGCCAGGTGTTAGACCTGATGGTACGTTCTCAACGAAGAAATTTTCCTCCACTTGTATCTAGAACGTCCCAGACATCGCTTTCTTTGTAAATGATGTCCTTCATAAGGAATCTTATTCCAAGACATACTTTGGATATATTTTGCTTCTTCCTTTGGTACTGATAAATGAACTCTAAATTATGCTGTACCTTAGTTGTTTCTAATTTTCCTGATTATGTTAGCGGTACCATTTATAATAACCTGATATGAGCAAAATATGCCTGACTTCGCCAACTGTTACTTGACGTTTATCCATCTTCTCGAAGATCACGCTTCACTACTATAGCAGTCAAAACAGATCTTGTCAAGGTTTTATAAGGTTTAGGTCTCTATACCAGAGAAGGCCTCATGGTCTCGTTCATTGTGCCCATAGTTTTATTAAATTTAATAATGTTTTCTGGAATGTCTATTTCACCCAGCAAAAATAATTTCCAATCAGAATAAGGAGATTCACTTACTCTTTCAAGAATGTTGTTTTCAACGCAAATTTTACATTGTACGTGATGTTTTTGTTCACAAAAGTTATTAATTTAGATTTATGGTTAATTAAGAAAGATAAAACTGCAAAGTACATGGTAGACGAGAGAGAAAACAAAATGCTGTCCTCTAACACACCTTTATATTTGAAATCATAGTTACTGCCAAGTGTGTCTTGGTTTCGATTGCTTTGTGCACTAAAGATACCCTTGATATTCTTTAAATATACCTCAAGGTGGATATGTGCTTGCTTGTGACACTGATCTATTTGACGTTCCTGCTGAGTGCAAGTCATTTTCATTTCTACATTAGCCCGCAACTTGTTGGTAATAAACAAGGGCAGGTTTCCGTGAATAATCAAAATAAGTGGTATAATGACAGAGAAGCAAACTCGCAAGTCAGCTTTCTACAGAGGGAAACTGGGGTGATGTTTCTTCTTTACAACAAATTAAAGTTGCTTTTTAACTAAATATAAGAAAGAAAGAGCAAAAAAGGAATTGTGAATTCCAAAGGAAGACGTAGAGAAAATGTCCGACATCGTCTATTTCGGTATTCCAAAAATAGGAAGTGACATGAAAGTGAAGAAGAGATGACGAAAGGGCATACGGGAGATTGGAACAGAAATGACAGAAGGAAATTTCAGGTGTGAGCACCCCAGGGTCACCCAAACATTTTCCTTTCCCGTCTGTACCCTAAGGAAAGGGGATTGCTGGTCCATTCAGGACAAAATGGGCATTGAAAGTCGGAGTGCGTGAGCGGGATATTGGTGCCCTCTACAGTACCAATCATGCAAAATGGCACCATCCACTTGCCTACAATTGGGCTATTTTTCTTATACGTATGGGTATTATCGTTGCCAAGAATGAGCCCTTCAACGAGTTCTGCACCGGAAGGAATCAATTTTCGCGTGAAATTGCTTTTCGGACAATACGGACCTACAGGGTACGAGGTAAACGCTCGCATTACTTCTGACTTTGCGTTCAATTCAAAGATAGAGTCAAAAAGATGGTTTAGCATATGTGCTGTCGAGGAATCTATATACCTTCGGCAAACTGATCTTCCTTTGTCACATGAAAAATCCATATACTTATATACAGAAAAATGAAAGTAATGTTTTCCATGACAATGTACTTGAACTCGATGATATGAACTACGGCAGTGTCGTGAGTGCTAAAGTAAACAGAAATTAGCAAAAAAGCTGTTGAACCTTTCTGTTCATTCTACATGAAACTGCATGACCACGGACAGATATAACTTACAATATGATTTATTAAACTTTCACGGAACCAGCGACTTTCCATTCTTTCTCATTCCGAAAGGGATCCCTTTCATTCTGGAAAGGAAGTCGCTTTAATGGATTAGACCAGTAATTGTTAAGTTCTGGCTCCAAAGTGTGTCATATAGATATGGCATGTCACTTTTTCGATAGTGAAACTAATGAAGCGCGAATATATAAATAGATTCGACGGGATTTATATACATATATAGAGACTGAGAGAGATAGAGCAGCACGCTGAAGGAGGAGAGTGGAAATTCATTTGTTTGTGTGTGTTTGTTTGTGTGTATGTGTCCGTGTGTTCCTGTGTTCCTGCTCTTATAACTTCTGAGATTTACGGATGAGTGAAGAATTTTTAAATGCTGAAGTGAGCCGGGAATCGAGAGATTTGTGCCTTTCTTAGGTACCTTTTTCTACAAAAATACCATACTAAGGAACAGAAACACAGAATATTAATTTAAAGTAAATAGTACCAAGTAAACAGACATGTCTTAGCTTCTTGAATCGATTTTAATTGAAACTCAAGAAGAAAGATATATTTGAAGGAAGTATTAATACATTATTTCCAAGGGTATTACAAAACATAAGGATGTTAAAACATCTCCATACTAAATCCTATATTTTCTCAAAAAGTGAACAACTCATTAAATGTTAAGAGCAAAATGTTTGTTTGAACTTAGTGCAATTAAATCTCTAACCAACAGTATAAAGGTTGTTAGAATTCTTGTTTGCTGCAGTATGAAGATATGTTTGTATGTTAATTCGGCGTATCCGTGTGTTGCATTTTTTCATGCATTATAATGTAGACAACTTAAAACCCTTTTTAAAAGTAAGGAATTGGAAAATAGCGGATTTATATTAGTGATAATATTAACTGTTTTGAGATTTCTTCATGCGAGTTTGCTTATTAGTACAACTTAAAAACCTGCAATGTTTGCAGCCAATTGTTTTCCATCACTAGATTCCCATCTTGCCCACCAGAAGATATAACTACCTAACATATCACTCACGAGTACTACGTAAATGAACATTTATGCTTTCTGATTAGCTACCAAGGATAGAAATTCGAAATTCAGTCTGATAAGCTAAAGGCAACTACCCCAATTAAAGCTGTGGAAATGTCTGGCCTTCGAAGAAGATCACGGATCTTACTGATTAGAAGAGTTAGAATGAGACGATTAAAGAAAATAGTCTTTCAACAAGCTTGTCCTACTTTAACATGTGATAGCTGCCGTTGGTATTGAGTTGCGGCAGTCATTTTTTTTCATATGGTTACAGTTGTCATTGACAAATAGCTATGGAGCTTTACAGTGTTCAGCAATGCGTAGAAATTGTGAAAATTTATTATCAAAGTGGGTAATCTGTTTGCCAAACCTTTTATGTATTACGTGATACCAGGCTCTTATAAGGAACTACTTTTGGCCTCAATTGGATTTTATGAATCTTAGAAACATCTGCTTCTAGCAAGACGGTGCCACATGTGATATTATTCTCGAATCACTAGATCTTTTGGAGAAGCTCAGAGGTTTCATCATTTCCCGTGTCCCCCGAAATCATGTGTTTTAACGGCGTTGGATTACTTTATGTGGGGTATGTTAAATCTTGAGTTTATGCCAACAAGCCAGAAACAGCAAATGATCTTATGAAGAACATCACGCGTGTTATTCGTGAAGTAGGATCTAATTTACGTTCCCCTGTAATTGAACATTGGGTTAACCATAAAAGCGCAACCTAACGAAGGCCGGACCTCGTAGCCATGGTCGCTAAAGCACATATCTCCAGTGTTCCGCCGCGTAGAGGGTCGCGGGTTCGAGTCCCGCCTTGGACATGGGTGTTTATGTGTATAGTGAATATTTGTTAAACTAGGAAAACAGATAAGTAAATAAACGGAAATAATGAAAAATCGGTTAAATAAGAAAAATATATATTTATATAGACATATATTTTTTGTATAAATAAAAAGAGACATAAAAAAGTCGCGGCGGTGACATAACTGATGTTCTCATCCACACATAATGAAATTAGTTATGTTCCAAAACAACAAGAAGAAATAAACGACTATTATTTATAGAACGTGTTTTATTTATTTTCAAAGATTGGACACACTCTTTGAACACCTCAATAAAAGCCATCATCGGTAACCTAGAAACGCAATCGTTACAATGGTATTGGCGTATTCAGCGTATACCCAAGAAGAGAAGGCACAGAATGTATAGCACGACTCACGCTTAGAAGATAGTACAGATCTTATGGAGCGCCCTGTTGCCACATACATTATACGTACAATCTATACATCGGCCACGGCAACAACACGTCTGCCGGTTTGATATTGCAAATGATACATCTTAATATGAAACTATATACACTGTTATTAAATTCTATTTTAAGAGATTCAGTTTTTGAGTGCACGCATTTTAATTTTTATTCCTCTATTTACTTGTTACTTTAGTAGTTCAAAACACGATTTTGCAGACAAAAATATATATTACAACAAATAAAATAGAGGCATGCAATGATAAAAGCTTTAAATATGTCGGTTACTTTTATGCTTCTTCACTGTCATTTGATAAGGGTGGCCAAGCCGTGGCTCAGTGGTTAGACCGCTTGGCTCTCACCAAGGCGGCCCGGGTTCGATCCCAGACGACCGCAAAGTGAGATTTGTTGTGGACAACACGGCGTTGGGGGCGGGTTTTCTCCGGGACTTCCGGTTTCCCCCGCCATCTCATTCCACCGGTGCTCCATCTTCATCTCATGTATCATCAGTGTCACCGCCTGCGGTGCCGTATGTAGTAAAAGCGGGCGTTAAACACTACTCATTTCAATTGATAAGGGTACAATTTCTTCCCTTTCGTCGTCCATTAACCTCGACGACACATCTGATAATATCCTCTTTCTATTAGTATATAGTTGTTACCATTTCTTTCATATTTGAACCCCAGATCATGTACGAACCGATTCAAAGTGGCCCTTGAGAAATTAGGTGGGGTGTCGTCATGACTTTGTCTTTCACAAAACTGGATTCAGCGTGGATGGTATGTTTTCAAGCAGCAAAGAATGAACAATACGTCGCACTCCGCTTTGCACTATTCCACCATATTGCGTTAACCTAATATTCTTTTGTTTCCCCGCACTTTATATGGAGTTCATAGGGGACCTTTTATTCGTTTCATTTTTATTCTATATACTGTTTCTGAACACGTGACTACTGATATTAATTTTACATGAAACATAAGTGAAGACATTCAATACTTCTTAATTTACCAATATTTCGTTTCTTCTTAGTTTCCACTTCCATAACTGTAAATATTTACAAAACTGTTAAATATATTCACGTAACACTTCACAATCTTTCACACGCTATAAACAGTCATTCTTGCAAACTGTGTTCAGTTTTACTGCACCGTATTTGCCTGCTCTCTGCATCGTGTGGTGCCTGCCTTGCCTCGCGCGTGTTGCCGTTTCTTTGAATAGATGAAGTCCTTTCGTTCATTGCTTGACACATACGGCGAATGCAGAAGTTAGAGGATTGCGGTTCCTTATAAAAACTGCCTTCTACCCCCCTTACATTTCCCTTGCTTTGTCCTCCGATATAAACTCAATGACAAAAACGTTTCTCGCTGCCTTCATTTTCTAGTGTATATATAAAACTTTCCCAAATTACTTAATATACAAAATTATAACACACGTCTGATTTAAGCTGGAGGATTCAAAGTTGGCAGGTAGAAGTACTGTAATCTTAATAACCTAAGAAAAAATTGCTGATGTATTATAGCGGTAAGCTTTATAGTTATTGCATGATGAACATACAAATAGCACATATCAGACTTTTACCGAAAGAGCAAGCATTTTCGAAAAAAATTGGGCCCATAGAAACATAAAATGACTGTAAAAGTGTCATAATCTTATAGAAACAAGTATTCTGTATAAGACAGTGTACTCAAAGCTTCAAATTATTACAGTTATTTATACCATGTTATTAGCAAGTGGCAACAATGCGAGGGTAAAAAAGGATGAAGCTAATGAGAATTCCCGCATGTTAGACAGAGAGAGATATATTCCATTTACTTCCATACTGTCTTTTAAGGTTGAGAAAAGTTATAGTAAACTGGTACCCAGTATGTCGCAGAAAAGGAAAGGATGATCATGAATTACTTGAAGAGGGAATATTTACAATACCGTGGAAAGTAGGGAAGTGGATGATAATACGTGGAAAGTTAGCACAATAGAGAATGGGATTACAAGGAACCACTGATAATACTGCATAGGCCTTGGAAAGTCAGTAAATAACGAAAAATTAATGATCCGTAGGATATACGTGTTCCATTGTAGCAGTCAAATATTTCTTCTAGTACCTCCTTAATAAAAATTAGTTGAAGAAATAAAATCTCTTACGCTTTTATCTGCTGTGTATCACTTCAATTTTTCCCTACACAATTTACACTGTTTCTAACAGTTATTCTGACACATGTTGCTGCTGAAATTGTGAAAAGTCAATAACGTACCCTGCTGGAGTGAAAATGATATCTCATAAGATATTTTAGTTTTCAGCAAGCAACGTCTTCTGTGGCGTGCTAAAAGTTCTGCTATAGGTTACGTCGGTTTAGGCCTCTTTGTTCTCTAGTACCACCTACTTGCACATACTAGCAAATATAGGAAGTGTCGCTGAAAATAATAATTAAATATTCTTTGCCAAAATACATCATGACGTAACATTTTGTATATTGTGACTCCATTATAAAAGGAGTACATCTGTAAAAATAATATATTCAGAAGATGAAGGAATAGCACCGGAATATGTGATTTCCTGTCAGGGTATTTGTAAGTCATGCTTACTTGTTATGCACAGGTCATCGGCGTAGCTGATTTTCACTGACAAAGCCCTGAATCAGTTGCTGGGTAGACAAAAGCTTAATATTTAAACCACCAGAATTTGTGACACCCGTGCCAGACGAATCTGCGTCACTTACCTCTTTGCGAGGATGGATTCGGTAACGTCTCCCAAGGGAGAGTCCGCAGCTGACCTTTACTGAACAATCTTTGTTTGTTTTATTATTATGTAGATTAGTAACTTCAGTTTTATGGAGAACAAACCCTCTACATGGCAACACTACATGTCACCCTTTTTAAGCTAAGGTAAACCTTCACCTCAGCCTACCTTTCAGCTGCCCTGTCTGAGCTGCCCTGTTCGGGTTCCCCATAAGGGTGGAAACCCCTAGTGACGTTCAGTGAAGGCAACGTTACATCTGGCGCAGGTGTAATGCTTGAACGTTACACATGGTTTTGGCTCGTCGATACCAACGTCACAATATAATGTTACTGCTTCGCACACCACTAGTCCTTGTACGTTACTGATAATCGTGCATGAACCTTGTTGTCTGTACAGCAGTTGGAACTTAGGTAAGCAGTGGGCTCGCCAAGCGTAAAAAGTAAAAAAAGGATTATATTTTCAAAAAATTTACTTA
Source organism: Mantis religiosa (assembly GCA_030765055.1). Lineage (NCBI taxonomy): Eukaryota > Metazoa > Arthropoda > Insecta > Mantodea > Mantidae > Mantis > Mantis religiosa. The sequence continues at coordinate 262,382,632 of CM060950.1, read as the reverse complement.
TCATCCATGGGCAAATAAAAAGTTCCAAAAAATTTTCAAAGAAGGGGGTATAATACTAGCACCTCATAATAATTACAGTATAAAGAATTTGCTACAGTTTTCTAAAAAAGACAAAATTTCATACAACAAAAAATCTGGTATTTATCAAGTTAACTGTTTAGAATGCGATAAGATCTATATTGGCAGAACCAAGCGTAATTTAGAAACCAGAGCGAAAGAACATTTTAGAAATATTAAATATAGACAGACCGAGAAATCGGCAGTGGCTGATCATTTTTGGTCATATAATCATGAAGTAAATCCAGAAGTTAAATTATTGAAACAATTGAAGGAACCGATAGATATAATGGTTTGGGAGAAGATATTTATTTTGAAAAATAAGGATCGCGTAATGAATTTTGATATCCTTCCAATAGACATCATCAATAAGTTTGTGTTGTCCCCGGTAGATGGCAGTTAGATAAGGAGCTATTCTTCAAACTCCGGTAGTGGTCAAGGTCAGTCAGTCAGTAAGTGGGTGAGTGTCAAGCTGAGTGGCTGAGGATAAAGCAGATGGTTGCTTTGAAACCGGTCCCAGGATTTAAATAAGATAAGTGAAGTTGTGTTACTAGTGTTTAGTTATTATTAATAACCTAGTTTACTTCACTGTCAGCAGCTTCAGTTTTTTACATAACTGAAGGATTCTTATTTACATATTTCGTGTCATGTTCTCGGAAGCTGCTGATGTTAACTACCAAGTTTATCGCATGCGCGCACGCACTCACGCGCACACGCACTCACGCACGCATGCACACGCGCACGCTCGCGCGCACGCACACACACTTTTTGTGGATTTTAGGGTTATTGATGGATTCCAATATTACTTGACTATCAGTATATATTGTTACTGTTCTCTTTTCCTTTTCTATATCTTTTAATTCATCGATGTTTTCTAGGGCTTTTATGATGGCTTGCTGCTCTGCCTGGTTGTTTGAGCAGTTATTGTCCAGTTTATATTTTCTTTGGTGAGCAAGTACATTATTGATGAATATTGCAGCTCCTGATCCAACACCCATCTCACTCTTGCTGCCATCTGTATATACTTCTAATGTGGATTCTGGTTTTCCTTCTCTGCCTTTTCTGATTCTTATTGTTTTGGCTGGGTGTGGCCAATTCCTCAGCTCTACATCATGATCTATAATCCAGTTCACATTCTCTTTTCCCTTCAAGGTCCTATAACGTTGCACAGTTTCTTCTACTTTTAGTATAATTGGCAACATTCCAAATATGACACAAAGAGCTGCAGTGGAGGTAGTGCAAAAAGCCTTCGCCATTTTGATATTAATAAGTCTCTGTACTCTGATTAATTTTTGTCTGATATGCTGCTTATTAATTGCTTCGATCCAAAGGCGTACGCCATACAGCATCAATGGTAAAATAGCTCCCTTTTAGATGATATTGACTGCCTCATGAATCAATCCGCAGTTTAGCTTGGCAGACTTGGATAGCCAGTGAAGTAACTTTTTACATTTTTCTTCTACATAGCTTATGTGGTCTGAAAAGTTGAATTTATTATCTATTATTACTCCTAGGTATTTGATCCTCTCTACTTGTTCCATTATTTTATTATTTGAGTGCATTCTTATGTCTCTCTTTTCTCTCCGTTTTCTCCTTGATATAAGCATGACCTGCGATTTTGCCCTGTTTATTCTATTTTATTCACTTCATTTCATTGTGCATTTCTATTGCATTTTCTTCTTTTGTTGCTATAATCAGGTCGTCCGCAAACGGCACTGCTGTTGTTGATGTTGAATAACTTATATTTAAAATAGTGTTGTATATTACATTCTACAACCCAGGACTACAACACGATCCTTATGAGCAACCCTTTGTAACTCATCTTTCTCTATTTACAGTATTGATTGTCAATATAGCTGTTCTTTGGCTTAGGTAGTTTTTAGACAATTTGAATAATTTTTGGGCAGGTGCAGTCCTTTAAAGCTTTTAGGATGCTGGCCCACCAAGCAGCATCGAATGCTCCTTTAACATCTAGACTAGCTAGAGCGACTACCTTTCTATTGCCCATGGCTTCTTCTACAAACAAGTTAGTTTTCTCTGCTGCATCTGTCGTGCTTTTTTGTGGGATGAACTCATATTGATTCTTTTTTAACTGATTTTTGTGTCGACTCGGGAAGCTACAAGAAAGGAATTGGAAGATTAACCTAAGATGGATAAAGGCACATGTAGGACATCATGGGAATGAAATAGCAGATCAACTTGCAAAGGAAGCAGCACAATATAATGTGTTAGAAGTAGCCTACAACAAAATACCGAAAAGTGAAGTAATCAGCAGGCTAAGGGGCTCAAGTATTGAAACATGGCAACAAGAATGGCAAAAATCACCAAAGGAGAAATTACAAAATTCTATTTTCCCAACATAAGTGACAGGACAAAAACTAAAATAAAACTAATATCAAATTTAACGTCATTGTTAACAGGTCACGGGAAAACTAAAGTGTACTGCCACCGATTTAAGTGCAGCCGAAACGAAAAAAACTGTGGACCATTTAATCTTTGAGTGTAATGTGTTAGACAAAGAAAGGGAAAATCTAAAGAAACCAATAACAATGGCTGATGGACGCTGGACACTAGAAAAAAGGGAATTATACAAAAACACACCAAAAGTTTCGGTATATTTATAAACAGTATCAACTTCGATAATGTGTAAATAGTCAAGTAGGATGCAAATATTTATATTAGTTTATAGAACTGTAAGTCTCGAGAAAATCTGATAACAGGTAAATCAATAGTGAAAACAAAACTTAATATAACTGTGCACACAGGCGTATTGTATTACTCACAATGTAATGGAATATGCTGTATCATAAATAAATATAAGAAAGAGGCACAGACACACACGCGCGCGCACACACACACACACACACACACACACACACACACACACACACACACACACACACACACACACACACACACACACACACACACACACACACCTTTTCTTCTGTTAAAAATGTTTTCCTTTGCTTAAAAACGTGTATTTCCAGTATTGTTCACTAAAGATAAAAGTAGCAGCATACATATTTTAGAATGTGCTTGGGAGGAAAATGAAGATTGATATGCTGAAGAAATATAATCCAAAATGTTTCCAGTTCTTATTTATTATGGTATTATTTAGAAATGCCTTTTATAATGTACTACTGTTTGTTTTAATTAACAGAAGTTTATCCATAAAAATCGAGTATAATTCCAAATTTTGACCTAACAAATTGAAACGTTTTTCAATGCCTAGTTCTTATGATCAATGGAGAAGGGATAATCCCGCTGAAAATTAACTCACACGGAAAATATGCACTTGTTCGTACATAAACACACATAAGAAATACTAAAAGATGCATATAGCAAAATGTTTATTTAATTTATTTTACTATAAGCAATCTCATTTTTCCGTCAAAAACTAAACATGCAAACACTGAGTGGGTGCGCTCTGTGGTTTATTTATAGGGAATGAACAGTACATTGAGGAGAGTCGCTTCACCCACGACTGTACTATTCGTCAGCCCTTCTTTCCTTTAACAAAACACAATGCCACCCCCGGGGAACTAAAAGGAAGGCAATCACTGCATTCTAAGGGTCGCCAGCTCTCGAGGGTTTCGTATGACTAGTCTAAAAGTGGGAAAGGGATTGCCTCTCCCACAACTCTCCTAGAATGTGTCAGGAAAAACTTCCAATCGTTTTACTGCTCGTAAATGGAGACTTCTCTAAGTCGTAACCCACAAGTTGAAAGAACTTATATGGGCTCTTTCTTTTTTAATTTACGTATTATATGGCCTCCAAAATGGAGGCTTACAGATTGCGACTTCGAAATTGTGTTTTACCATCTTAGAAATATGTTAGAGAGAAAGGGAAACACCGTAACACTTCAGTGTTTCAGGTAGAATTCTGCGCTGAACTTGTACAGCAAAGTAGAATAACAAGTCTTAGCAGAATGAGGTTTATTCGTTTCACATGAAAGAAATGTCTTTTGTTAAAATATTTGTTTCTATATTAAATACTTTAATCAGAGGGCAAAAATCTCGGTAAAAGTGAGTTATATGGATAATTTTTATTATTACCTTACTGGAAGTTATTTCATACACTTCATTCACCGTCTAATTATGAATTGTTTCATTTGCAGGTGCAGTTATTTAGTGCCATCGTGAAGAAGCCATGAACTTAGATCTTCACTCATTGGCAGATAAGCTTATGAGCAGGAATGGTGAGGCGGTCCTTGCCCGTTAAGAACCTGGTTGAGTCCTCCCAGCACTCAACCTCATAAAGTAGGGAAGGTGGCGGGTGAGGGTTACGGATGGGGGAGGTTTCCTGGTCAGGTCGGGGTTTTCCTCGGGGTTCGCTCTGCATGGACTCTCTTCTTTGTTCCAGGGTGTCGGATTCATCCTGACTGGATGTGGTATGATTAGCGAAGAAATCGCCTCGACTGTTCCATGATCGATTTATTCACTACTGTAATTAGACACCTCAATCGCCACCTGTAAGGCCGCTGTTTGTAGACTCGTGTGTTGTTTTTGGCGGTAACGATAGAGTTCTTTACACGTATTATGTTCTCAGTGTATTCCTACCGCACTGCTATGTACGACGTGGTTCCACTACTCCTGACCGACAGAGAGTGTCTCCACTATCAGAATCACGGATCCACTATCTCCTGGATTTCCCCTTCTATCGTTACATTTTGAATTTTTGTGTGAATCACGTGTGTAAGTTCTAAACTGTAATTGGTTGGTTTCAATTTAGAGTTTAAACCATTGTACGAATTTTGTATGTGCGCATGAGCGAACGTTGATAGAGAGTTTCCCACAGGCCCCACTTACTTAATTCCGAGGCACGTACGCTGCAAAAGTTTTAGACATTCGGATAATCTACAAATCTATTGTATCCATCACGTACGTATTGGCATGAAACAGAAGACAGAGCAGCAAACCGGCCTTCCACATGGTTCGGAGGCATTGTTTTCATAGGGGTGGACCTGTTATAAAAGAAAGCCTACCGACCATGTGTTCTCAACCTTGAGGGACGTCCTATTTCTGTTTCTTCGTTCATCTACATTTCTTATTTTTATGTATATATGCCTCATCTATTATGTGTTTTCTGTAATAGCTATGTATTTCCTTTCGATGCAAAATAATCAGTATGGAATATCTATGCTAACCTAATATTATTTTGATATAACCTGTATTAAGCGACTTTATGTTTATGACCAAGGGGAACCGTTACAATGTACTGTAGCGTTTAACATTCACCCTAACAATATTCCGCACTACAGATGTTGAACACTGTTCATACGTGGAAAAAAATAATGGGGAAGGAAATCTCGGAAGGGAACCCTTCTCTAATAAGTTTACGGTACCTCAGCAATATTTACCTGTTATGAGGAGCACGGGATAAACCCTCAGTCAAAGAGAACGGAAGTGGTGGGATTTAAACCACAGATCTCCCGTTCAAGGGTGCTGTCTAATCAACCTTGGTCACCCTCGGTCACGATCGAACTAAGATGTAATAGTTTTGAAGGAAGACAACTACGTAGACTAAGAAAATCCAGCATTGTTTTCCTACGGACTTCACTTTAAAGAAAAATTTGTTCACTATTCAAGGGAATTAAAGCATCTATACTATCCAATGTTTAAAATAACTACATCTTACTTAGTAATTGCAAAGTATTTTGCTAATAGGTAGATTTACTGCACAGTGTTGCCCACCACAAATCGTTTTACAAGTAGCACCTATAAAACTCTTCGAGTAAATGCAAATTATATTTACACATTGGAATGTTAATACAGCTTAGAGAACATCAATTCTTTGAAGTATGGACAGGAATGTTTCTCAATGCAAAAGAAATGGAGCAGAGGTATGCTTCATTCCTCAGAAAATCAATAGCTATTACTATGAACGCGTGCCTCATAATTCCCAATTGTGTCTATCTGGCTATCAACATGTTAAAAATACGGACCAATAGCTATATTATCCTATAAAAATATTTATAAAACTAAAATGATATTTACATACAATATACATTCAATTAGAATATTGTCATTATATAAAGACAGCCCTATGTTTTGAACCTAAATAATTCATTAGCCAGAATAAAGGAGATTTAATGCTTCAAGAGTTGTATTTTCTCGTGTTAGGATTCAGCAACCATTTAATTCAAATTCTTCAAATTGTCAACAACCCGCTGCAAGCAGTGCGATTATTACATTACAGTAGTTATCAGTCAACTTAACTGGTGCTGTATATTCTCACAGCCGCTTTCGCTACGCTCCGAAAGCAAGCAGATTTCATGTTCAACACCGTAGTAGCTGTCAGTAGCTCTTATCGAACTGCGAGACATTGGAGATGGGGTTAAAAGGCAACTACGAGAAACGATATATGGTGGCTGGCCTGGCTGTACAAGGGTTCCACTTTAAAATGTGTACGATTAAACAGTTTCACGATCCAGGAGAATCGTGAATGTGTTCACTGTATGGAAAGAAGTGCAGTAGATAACATATAGTGTAATGTGATGCCAAGAAGATTGCAACCAGTAAGTTCCTTAAAACTAATTGAATAATGCACATTATGCGCATTTACTGTTATTATTAAGAGGCAATGCACACGAGAGGTTCTTAACACCAGTGATACTTTTGTCATTCTTTTCTTTATTTTTAATTAATGTCCCAACTTTAAGTAATATCTGATTCTTATTTCTAATTCTTAATTGATAATCCTAAATTGCCGGTAAATGCGGTAATTCTTAATTGATAGTTTCCAAAAATTGTTATTATTTAAAATCAGTTTTTGAAGTTTGAAAAAAAAAATACTTTGAAGAGAAGTAATAAACTTCCACGTCCGATGCAACTTATCCAGCTAAATGAAGCTGACGATGCCTAAAATAAATTTGATTTCTTACATTTACATAATTTCTCTACTAATTCGACAACAGAGTGTTCTAAAGAAATCTCATTCTTTTATCTCCTTACATTAGTCGAAATAAAGATTTGTAAAAATATTTTTATTACTTAACATATCACTGTAAATACAAAGGTAATTGGAGATCATAGTAAGTTTGAAGTCTTGTTAGATCTTTTGACATTCGGTGAATCTATGATTACTATTATTCGAATAGCCGTATGGGCAAAATGGAGGGAGGGGAGAAACAATAAGCATTTGCATTGGAGAGAAGTCCAAATATTTAAAACTTGTCACCAATAACAAGGAACATCTTGTAAATGATTAACTCCACAGCAAAAGTATGAGGCAGAAGTTATGTGCTTTAAGGAGGTCCATTAATTTAATTATTCGATTATTCGTATGTTCATTTATTCATTCATTTATTCGTTTGTTCATTTATTCCTTTATTTATTTTTTCATTGATTCGTTCGTTCATTTTTTAGGTTAGAATGTCTTGTGTCTTATAGTTTACCAGTTTGTAAACGTCACTCAAAATAAGGAAGGCTTCAAATACCATTATCAAGGAATTCGAGAAATGTATTCCGATTATGACAAACAGATCCTAAACATACCGAATTTTAGCCGGAATCGTTTGAGCCAGATTTATCATAAATAAAAACGTCTGAAAGTTTTTCCACGTGAAATTAAGATTAGGGATGTTTCTGAAAATCTTCGCATCATGTGCTTGGAAGGGTCTCAACTTTAGTATCAATTTTTAGTATTTAACGGTTTTTTCGTAATTGATTTATAGTATTTTTTAGGTTTTAGTGTTGACTTGGGGCCCAAATGACCTTGTTGTCGACGGGCCCTTAAACACCACATTCACTCACTCACTTTATAGTATTCACAGGCACTCCCTCTCATACATAACAAATCACGTGCGCACTTTTTTCCAATAGTACCTTTGTTTATTTAAAGTACCTCAAAATGTATATTTTTTGCAGTTTAACCTCGGTACAGAACTTTGGGGGGAATGAATTAAGTTCTCTACATACTATCCATATACGTACTCGTTTGCGACATTAAGTAGCCCATTAGTATTGTTTTAGTATTGTGTTTTATAATCAGTAACATGAAGCATTAAAAATATACACGCTGTACAGCACGAGGGGAAAATTATATTATTGGAGAAAGACACATTTTAGTTAATATAAATGACACAAAATTGTTGTCTTACAAAGGATAATGCATAAACTGAATGGAACAACTTCTGTTCGTTAAAATATTACTTATATTGAAGAAGTTCAAACCGCGTTATGATTCCCGTCAGATAATTTTATCTAGATTTTAAACATTCGCTTACAGTAAGGGAAGGCCAAGCAATACCACGATTTGATGTATTACTGGTCCTCAAGACTGGAAAGAACTTTACACGTTGTCACAGTCCATAAGTACTTCATGCAAGTTCACGTTAGATGTAAATCGTTTTTGCATCGGCCTATCACTGCGGACAACAAATGAGGTTTGTTCTTCGTGTGGGAACAATCAGCTGTAGGATTTACACGCAAGTTTGCAACTAGGGAAAAACCAGGTGATAATTTGAGGTTCCTCCCAGTCTCCGCAGAGACAAATCCTCGTCCTGCCTGACAACGCTCAACTTTGAGGAATCAGACACGGGACGTACTATGAATAATGTATCAGACTGTGTACCACCTTGCATCGCACATTGATAGTGTCACATAAGCGTCGTCCTTTCTTAGGAATTTGTGGTTCACTCAAAATAAAGAATGAAAATGGCTATAAATACCTTCCTAGTATTTTATGAATTAAGACTATAAACTATATACCGTATAAAAATCTTCGAGTGTTTCTCCTTCAGAATCACTGAAACCTGAACTAGTTTGTACTAAACTTAATTTTGGGTGTACATACAAGAGTAGCTTGCCTTCCTTTTCAGTCTCTCAGCGATAAATATCAAAGAAATGTACTACGTTTCTTTAATAAGAATATGAAATGTGTATGACGTTGTTGACCCTACCCATTTCTGTTTGCAGATTTTTTTGTTGCAAATGCTCTGCACCACAAATAGATGGTGGGTTATTGTACTCCAGTTTCATATTTCAGTTGTTTGGAGAACTTTAGCATGAAGCCTATTTGCCCCCAATAATCATTCAACGTAAGCAGTAGTGATTAGCTCAATTCTGGGGGCGCTAGGGAGAAGCAAAGACTTGTGTGTAAAACTGTTCGATAATTTACTGTGGAGCGCTCTTTCTCAGGATGTGACACAATTTTATGTGTTCATAACTGTCACATGGAACTAACAACTCAAGTTTTTTTTTTCCAAAAGAAGTTTTACTCCTTCATGAAATCTATCGCCCTCCACTGGATAATTGTGACAAGCCACTAATTGATGACTATACAGGTCTCAACGTGATTTTAATTATATAAAATTAGTAATGCATTTAGAGTGAATGTATTAAAATAAGGATGATAAAATAACATTCGCATAAGTGGAATGTCTTATGAGGAAGCGTCTATGGCCTGCATTCTGGAGGTTGTGGGTACAACTCCCATGACCGATCTTCCTGACTCATGGGTTTTTGAGTGTTCACCCGCGTTGCTAGGTAAATACTGGGAAGGATAACTAGATCCTCTAAATTTCCTTTACCTCGCTTTTCATTTCACTTCACCTATCACCCTATTTCAGGGTTCCAAGTGTCGGAGGGGTTTTCGGTGTGCAGGCAGGGAATTTACTCTCCACAAATCCTCCTCCAGGTAGGGGAAGGTTTCCGGTTCAAGAGCTCCTTAGGGGATGTGGAAAAACGAACAAAACATGGTTCTAGGGACACCTGCAAACTACAGTTACGCAAGCTTATGAAATAATTTAATTCATATATCAAACATCGTTTTGGTAAGTATGCAAACTTATTGCATAGCTAGTTTAAGTACCTGGGGTTATTTGATATTTGACGTTTAACCCTACAACTGTTAAACTTAGGTTGCACCTGCTGAAAAGTCTTGCATTTCTTTGGAGACACATGTTAAACAGTTTTACTTAATAAGCTTAGAAACAGTAAACTAAATCCTTACGGCACAGTACATACAAAATAACAAAATAAACACAAAATAATTAAAAATACTGAAAAAAACTTCGCAAAGCACGTTGAACATCCACAAATTCCACAGGAGGAAGGTACACATGACATGACTTGCGTTCTAAGTTAAGAAGCGGGTCATCATACAGCAGTTCCACACAACTTTGAGCTAGCGTTGTGTTTCGCAGAAACACAAAGCATCATCAACCAGTATTTGGTTGCCATTTATTTAATAGTTGTTCAGTGATGAGAATGAATGATCTTGTATTGTCTTTAACGGCGGGAATTGCCGCCTTAAGCTGACGGTTTACTGTGCGTTTGGGAGGAAGAATGAGATGAATGAACCCTACAGGTAGCAAAACTCATCAAAGGCGAGAGTCCAACATCGATGCGTCCCTAACAATTGTAGGCAGTTTCATCAGCCCAGCGCCACAACAAGGTAGCAAAAGGGCACTCTAAGTTACAGAGTATTATCAGTCATATTCTTTTTTGTTCTTTTGCAACAATGCAAATTCTAGTTTCTCAAAGACAACTCGGTCACGATATTAATAATTTTGTTGGGAAGAGGAGCTAAACAGTTATGGAAAAAGTTTACGAGGCACCTGAGGAACAGTCTTGTAAAGAAGATATCCGAACTTCCGAGATGCATTTTACTGGTGAACTGAGGCCTGCACATTTATTGCTATTTCCATTGTGCAGCTGCAAATTCTTATTATCACCTTGCCTCTTACTCCCCTACTGAACGTAAATCTTGACGATGTTAGCAATTGTCAAGAAAACAGAATCTGGCTCCTCCGAGTGCACTCATGTCGTGGTTGAACATTAAAGACGATGAGCATACTAATGTATTTATTTATGTATTTACTTATTTATTTACTTATTCATTTATTTACCTATACATTTACCTATATATTTATTTAATTATTCAGTCATTTATTTAGAGTTAGTTGTTTAATACTTTATTTTTGTTAGTATTCCTTCCTAATCCTACAGTTCTAATGCCTTGTGGGAATTGCGAGAGTCGCCATGAATTGCCACCACAAACTTTTGAGTAAGCTCTATAATCAATGCAGGTAACATTTTTCAAACTAAACGAGCTTAACAAATAATTAATGGTGTTTTATCAAAATGCGAAATAAAATACACTTTTTTGGCTGAAGTTTACACATGAAAATATGGGGTGCTTTTGCATTACACCAACACTTTCAGTAAGAGGAGGAGGAGTAGGATTGGGAACAGAAGCAGTAGGATAAGTAGGATAGGAGAAGATTCGCATATAGACCTTCGTAGACATTTGTAGATATGCCCAATTGCGAGGGAGAGACGAGGTGAAAGATAGAGCAGCCGATCCAAGAGTACCTAAAATGAAGCTCCATGACGTCTGCTAATTCAACTGCCCTCCCTGCACAAGGGCCTTCTATACGGGTAAGCGGTGACCACCTCACTGGTGACTCGGGCGACCAGGTTAGTAGAAGCATCTTCTTCTCTGACATCTTCTTCTCTGACATGCAGCGCCGAGACACTTGTCGACACGTTGCAACATGAAAGTACCTAGTAGATGAAACGTGAAGTGAAAATGAGGATGACAAAGTACGGGAGAGGAAAGAACCTTCCGAGCACACCCGGGAAAACCCATGGATCGGACGGCCGGTCGAAAAAATGGAGTCCATGAACTCCCGAATGCGAGACATGCGTTAGCACTGGTGCCAGTTCACTAGGTAACTATTTCTGTATAACGTAATGTTATTACCTCTATTGTACGTGCTGCTATCCTTTGCATCCACCTGATGTCCAAATCTCTTTCGGAATGTCCGAAATGTGCCACTATTACCCAGGAACGAACGCATGGGACAATAACGCTGGACTACAACTTCGTCAGCTTCTTTGAGTAGCGTGTTGTTGTGTTCCGCATTGGATATATTGTAACTTTTACCTGCTGTATATTAAATTTAAAAAAATGTATTTTGAAATATGCACTTGAATAGTGCAGTGATTGTGAGGAAACCGACATCTAGTGAGAACTTGGGCAACTGAATTGCAATGCAAAGCCATCTGATGTTATTATTGTAACCAGGGAGAGAAAATAAAGTGTGTTATTTACGCTCCTGAGATAATCACCAATTTACACGTTCCTCTCCAACATCTGGTGCCGAAACCCACGCTGAAATTGCAGGTGAAAGTGTACGTATAACTTCAGTACCATTTGTGGGTTATAGCAACGCTGCATTATTTTTCTTAAACTGCGGAAAGAAATCAAGGCTACGATCATTGAAGGCAGCCATTTTAGCTTCCTGTGTACTACGAAATGGTTTAACTACTCAATCTTAAACGAAGGAGAGGAAGGGTAAGGAGTAATGTCACTCGCTTTTGTATAGAAATAGACGGCTTTACTACCGATACATCCACTGATGACTACAAACACTACAAAGAGCGTCTAGAGGATACACTGAAACGCCTACTTAGTCTCGATGATGTCATACATGATGTTTTACATGACTCAGAGTATGAAGAGGATGTAATAAGTTGCGAGGAATACATAGATAGGGCAAAACGTTCTATGCGGAAAGCATCTCGAGAAATAGACGTCAGAATCCAGAAGCCCACAACTGGCGGAACTTCCACAGAGTAGAACGTCACACCTATCGCTATGATTTCTCATTCACTAAAATGGCCTCCAATGAAACTGGAGCTATTTTCAGGAAATATCAAGACTTGGTCCAGATTTTGGGAACAGTTTGAAACATCTGTAGACAAGGATCCCACGCTGTCGCAGGTGAACAAACACGTCTTCTTGAGGCGATACTTGGAAGGAGAGCTTAAGCTGCAGGTTGACGGAATCGCACTGAAGGGCGATACCTACGAGCAGACGAACAGGCAAACAGGCTGTCGATAGGACAAACCAACAGCCAAGGGTTCCAGCAGGGTGACCTAGTCCGGTTGTACCCGGACCAAGGGACGCTGGCCGAAACTTCAACAGCCATGGCAAGGACCGTACCATGTGGTGAAGAGAATTAACGACGTGGTCTATCGCATCCAGAAGGTGCCCCGAGGGAAGATGTTGATGGTACAGCTGGATCATCTCGCCCGCTACGATGGTGCTGTTCGGGACAGCTAGCCTTGAGGAGGGAGCAGTGTCGTGAAGCCGTTATCTACGACAGCGCGGCTAGTGTACACAAAGAGGCGGCAACTAAAGATAGCTGAGATAAGGGACTTGCAGACCTTGGTAGTCTATATGTTGCGTCATGTTGTTACGTGAGACTTAAACTCTTTATTTCTACGGAAATAAAGAATATTTGGAATATCTGCAACTCGGACTTTTAATTCTACGACCCCCTACAAAATAATTTCAGTATTAGATTAAACACAAGTAACATATTATTATCCTTATCGACTTCGTCTTCCTTATCGGCATCCTTATTGTTATCATCGTCGTCATTATTAATCATATTTTCACTATTCACTTAAGTGGCTCCACCATTTTCAGAATAAACTATTTTTCATGAGAGATTTAATTAAAATAAACATTAATTTGCAACTGAAATTAAATATCTGGACGGTAATGTTATTCTCTTTTACGTAATATTACAAAACCTATCATACATAGTACTAAACACAGTAAAAACACTCACTGATTCACTCTTTCACTCATTCATTCACTTACTCGTTTACTTGTATACAGGTTGCAGCCTAAGCTAATGGTTCAAAGCATTGGTTTCACACTCTCTTACATCCAGATGCATGAGGCAAATAGTCTTAAATTGTGGTTGGACTTCTACCTTAGGATAAAGAACTATGCTTACCCAGCACACAGATTTGGGCATCATTGCGCTTGCGTGACCAGCACTGGTATAGTTCCTACCTGAAACAAGAGAAGGAAGTTAGTTGACAGGTAATTGCAGTTGGGCCAGCTACATCATCACTCTTCATTAGAACGGCTCGCTAGCCAGCAAACACAGCATCGCGTGCCTCCTTATTGTGTTCCTACACTGATCGCAATGGTATGTTCCTTAAATGTAATAATTGGGTTAGTAGGTTAACATGTACATATTGATGTATCAAGTTCGTATGTTTCCCCTCGATCTTTAAACGAGTAAAGCCCTGGCAACTAGTTTTATAATATCTGGCAAATCCCTCCTACTTGTCTTCCCGTCCTTACCTGCTATATATCAGGGTAAAATTGGAAAGCGCTCTAAACTAGTGATACAGACGCAATGCATCACATTTATACAATCACTAAGATCCGCTTTAAACACTCTCAAAATTTAAAAAAGAAGATGTTTCGAATATTTGTTGTTGTTTTGCTTTTATTAGTAATAACATACATTAATTAATTCATAGAATAAATGTGATGGATGTTCAAATCTCATTTCAAACATCCAAAAAGCCCAGTGGCGGCTGATCAGAGGCAAGGGTGGCCAGGCTTCCTCACTTTTTGCAGATGCAGTGGTCATTAATTTATTTTATAATAAACCCTTATTAAATTGTACTAACTGGTACCAAAGATGTAAGCAAGTTTCTTTTGTTTCGTCTAAAGCACCTGCATAGTATCGGACAGCGATAAGCCAAAATGTGAATGCCCAGCTCGCTCATATCGTTTCTCCGTGGCACGGAAGCTCAAGACATATGTGCCTCCTGCAAGCGTGCAGTTGCAATGGTAACCATTACGTCACTGCTGCGAGAAGGAGAGGAGATGCATGTCGCCTGACAGCGTAACGCTGTTTTCCCCAGCTGTAGTGGGCCACTTTCGTGGTGCCTCTTCTCGAGTTTTTCTCGTAATGGTGGCATGTGCGTGAATCTGGGTGAATCTGACCGGAGGTTTAGCACGGTACGCTTCATCAAAAGATCATATGAGTAGTTTTATTTTATTTAAAGACTTGTGAAAACAAATGCTTATTATTTCTGAACTATATATTGAACATCACAAACTGACAAAACCGTGAAGGCCAACAGATAATGAAAATTTTAATGTATATCACAAGTCTTTTATGCAAAGATGAGCTATGTTTCAGAGGTCATGATGCACCAGAATATCCTCTGAATTCCAAAAATTTCAGAGCAATTTTAAACTAGTTCTATACAAAAAATGGAGACTTAAAGGTGCATTGGTAGAAACTGGGTTACTTCCGGGAATTTTCTAAGACTATACAGAATGAAATGATTCAGTGCATCAGTGAGGATATCTGTGAGTATATACATTCAATTCTAGACTAAAGTTTAATTTTATGTCCGTATTGTTGACGAAGTAACAGATATTTCGTGGAAGTCAAAATACTCTATTGTTGTGGGGCATGTGGCAGCAGAGGAGACATTCCAGTACATTTCTTGGCTTTCATGATTGATGATCCTTTACTCACTGTGCTAAACGGGGTATTTGAAAATCATAATATGAAGAAAAAACTGGTTTTTTCAAACCTATGATGATTCTTCCGTTCTGGCGGGAGAACTAAATGGCCTGCAAGCTAAGGTCCGTGAAATTGCCCCTCAAGGAGCAGCACCATAAAGGCATAGTTTATTTAAATTATAGCAAAGGAATGGAAATTATGCTAAACCAGCATCCTAGTCTCCCCAGAATTTAAACCTAAGCTGCGCCACTGAAGAGGCCCTCAAACC
Organism: Mantis religiosa; assembly: GCA_030765055.1. Lineage (NCBI taxonomy): Eukaryota > Metazoa > Arthropoda > Insecta > Mantodea > Mantidae > Mantis > Mantis religiosa. The sequence goes on along the minus strand of CM060950.1, from coordinate 262,367,003 downwards.
TTTTCAAGAAGGAAGAAATAAATACTGTCCTAAATGTTATATTTCGACATAGATAAACGTATTAAGCAGACATATGTTATACTTTGATCTGCATATCTGGAGGATATGGACCTTTCGCGTGATTGAGATGCGTAAATTCAAAGTAGATCTTTGGAAGAAGTGCTTTCCGACAAAGCAGAAAATCAATTCATATAAAATTAACATTTAAAATGCATTACAGATTATTTTTATGTACCGTGAACCTAAACCTACAAATACTGAGCTACAAAGTTGTTATTCTATTTTTCCTCATTTATTACTTTTTTCAACCCTTTGATGTGCCTACTGGGAAATATTAAATACAAAGTTTTCGTAATATGCCTGGATATTACAGTTATATGGCAATCAGTGGTCAAAGATATTCTATGCCGAATATTATATAATTTACTCTACCCATCACCATCAGCACATGATTTATTTTAGTTAAAAATATAAACCGTCTTAGTTTTAGGATTAAAACTTTTACTTTATTAATAACCTCAATATTTAAATGCATTACTTTCCTTATTATTAATATCCTATACACTTTTGCGTTTTAAATTAAAGCATTAAGTGCATTACATCACCATTACTGCTACTTTTTCAATGTACATCTTTTGTTTAAGCGCATCAATCCTTCATTTTAATGGGGACTGTTGCATTAATTCTGTATCACTTCGGCTCATTTCTTTACTTTCCGTATTTATTATATACTGTGAGGTTTGTTTACAATTTCGTCCTTAATTACTGTAAAGATAAAATTTCATACTCCTCTCAAGGTTATTTATACAATCAGTAATTCTAATTGGTGTTTTAATTGCTTGGTTTCCTTGAGATAACCGCACCACTTCCACAAATTACACAAAATGTAAAACTTTGTTAGTGATCATTTATCCCATGTGGGGTTTGTCCTAATGAATTTCTGCTCCTATAAATCTAATACATTAGCATTTACTAGCAGTGTGAAAAGTACTATATTGATATTGGCTACTATGGTCATAATACAATTTTAAGTATATATTAAGGAATATGGGAAGTCAATGAATAGAGCAAAAGTGAAAGTATTTTAGGGAAGTGCTAATAGGCAAAATTAAGCAAAGAAATGCCGCACTAACCAAAGATAGTCTAAAACTTTAGGATAAAATACTTCATAAAATTAGTGAAAGCTATTGTACGATCATGAGAGTTGTTTTGGCACTACATGGATATACTTTCATAGAAATAGGCGGAGCGAATTTAATTCCGCCACTATATACACCAATTATAAGCTCCAGAACAGCCTTATAGAAATTAAAATTTGACCTTCTATAAAATTTGATAAATTTACCTTCAGTCTGTGGAAGATCAATGAATCATTAAATCATGCCAAAAGTAATTAAAAATTCGTTCGATTCAATCTATATAACTAGATGAATTCATAATATACCCTAAGCTACATTACTAACTTATTCTTGTATTAGGAGTATGTATATATTGTGTATGAGTGTATTGTACAGCATAATGGAGTAGGAATATTGGAAAAGATGCATAGATACACCATTCCAAAACTGAAAACACCCTTATGCAAGTAATGGTGAGAATTATTATTGACTTTTATGCAGTTTTCGTGGTGTGAAGTGTAAATATTAACTGCAACGATTTAAATAACGTTCTGCCAGAAGAATTGGTCCTTTTCCTATTCATTCAACTATATGACTATCAAAAGTTAGAAGAGACCTCATGGATTGATGTTTGGTAAACGCTAAGTTCCGTTTGATGTCATCTCTTTTGCTTCGTCAAGTGCAGGCAGACACACTAGTGCTTGGCAACTGCATTTCCTGCTTCTGTAACGGGCCGATAGCGGCTTCGACACGTTTCCTCAGATATCTTAATGCTAGAAAACTGTAACTGTATCTTGCCTTGAGATAGCCTTGAGGGTCGTCCTACCTACCTGCTTACGTCATCCATGAATAGGCATTTATTTTCATTTTTACTATTGCTCTAAATTTTCCATTTTAGTTGAAACTTTGGGTTTTGGTATGAAATATCCAATCCTTGGCTACCATGGGAAATCGTGAAAAAGAAAACAGTCTGATTGTTTTCTCACAGGATTTGAACCCGAAATATCCTGAATACGGGTTACAGAACTACTGTTGGGGTCAGTACGCTATACCTGAATACCGTCATAAATCAGTATTTAAACCTGGAAGTGCGTGTGACGTATAAAAGCAAATATTGTAATAAATCACCCTTCACAAATTGTAGCTTAAGCCAAATTAATACTTTTAATGCTTGTGGAATGTTGGTTTACATATACAACATCCAAAATTCTGGATGGTGGCTCACGTAAAGATATTTTTCTCTCTTGGGGCTATGCAGCATGACAAAGAAAAACCGAGATACATTTCTGATACGAGGGGCGGTAATTTATTTCAGAGAAGAACAAGAGCAACCTAGCTTTATCTTGTACTTGCAACAGTAGTGTATTACACCGGACCATAGCAGAATGCTGACCCAGCTCTGGGTTTCTCGCAGCCACATAAATCACCCCCCGGAATATTAAAAAGGACTAAGGCACTTTTTACAGAAACGTGGCAGATGTTCTTCCTTTTATGCCCCTTCGGAGCTTGTGATGATCAAAGCCTTTCCTATTTCCCCACTTGTAACCTTCAATGTTTGCAGTTCTTCCCATACCATGTTGCAACTTCCGAGCACACCTTTTGTTAGAGTTATTAAAATGACTGGCGATTTTCCAAGATATCTGAAAACATAATATTATTCTAGAAATAACCTTGCCGAAGCTAGAAGCAAAACAAAATACAAATACGGCTAGAACTGACACACCTGTTTATAGAAAAAATTATTTAAAGTACCTAAGTAGAAATATGTTATCTCAGCATTAATTACACATAGGCACAGTGCTACACATGTTCTTGACATCTTTGTCTACAGGGCGCAGAAAGGCGCGTTAGGCCTGTCCTTAGGGTATGAGCAAAAACATCAACTTGTAGATAGTAGACCAAGGAAGGCTCTGAAACTAAACAGCTCAAATAAGACCTGAAGCTTTCCTGAATTAAGAATTCGCTAAGACGCATTCCTTCTTTCAAAACGGGTATCTTACATTGCCACCATTCTGTAAATTACGACGTTCACTAATCGGGTTGGTCGGCTAGGAGTGCCCTGGTGCAAAGGTTTTACAACAAAGATGTTGAGACATTACTGGTCCACCAGAGCGGTAACAGAGTACCGTAGGTCTGGTCGCAGTTGTTTTGAAACATAGGTAACACTTAAAATGGGCCTAATGTACGAGAATTGGTAACAGAGTTCAGAGCGTTTGTAAACCTCCGATTGTCCTCAGAAAGACAAGTGAAGTAAATTAGGTAATTAGCATTCTGCTCCAATATGAATACGATAGTTCAAGTTCATTACTATCTTGAGTATGTTTCTTACATAAGACGTGGTCTGGGTTCACATCCGTCTCCGGCAATTAAAACACTGTTAGAAACGAATATTCACTGCACACAACACATTTAGCACTATAAAGTAAAACAGACAGTAGAAAATTATACAATTAAGGACGCTGAACAGGCGTGATATATATAAAGTGCATTTAAAACTTAGCTATGTAACTTCGGCTACTTATATGATTGTAAGAAGAACAGGATTTCTATCACGTATTTAATTTTACGGTATAGTGTACCCTTTACTATATATAAGTAGTTTGAATTCTTCACTTTAGTGCGGTTTACTCTGCCGATCACAGCGTTGAGGAAAGAGATAATTGCTTTGTGATGCCGATATTAATGAAGATATAATTTAGTCTCCTAAAACTATATTCCTGGCAAATATGTGCTAAGGAGTGTACAGAAAATGTCCTTATGATTATTGTATCGTTATTATAGTAATATGGTCATTATAGTAATACTTAATATCATCATGTCATCATCCTCTCTTATACATGTATTCCTTTATTTAATTCAGCTTTATCAGAAATCCCTTATGTCGATGGTTTTCCTGCAGATTCTTCAGAACATAGAGTGTATCTTAAGTTTCCTGTATGTTCTGTTTTTATAAATTTTATTCTGTGGACGTAACATAAATCATGCTACAGAAATATTTACTTCGGCAATTATCTATCAAATTAAAAAACCAGCAATATGTTATAATTAATCGATAAACGGTTTCTGACAGCCAGAACTCCAAGATTCGAACCTGAACCATTTGATACCAAAAATAATTGGTGTTAATAGTCTTGGCCTATCTGTCATATAAATATTGTAAACTCATTGCATTAACCTATCCCATACCAACTAAGATGTGTACTAATTTTCCTGTATCACATTTTGTTCACTTGGAACTTTACATCTTGCGTGCTTTCTGCGTTCATACGGATACTCAAGGTAAAATATTGTCCAGGTCCAAGCAAAGTTTACCTCCATTAGGGATAAACGAGTTTGCTATGCGGAAGACCCTAAAAAATGCACCAATAAATGACGAAATTCGGATTGAAATGCGTTCAGTTTAGAAATATTCGATTGTCCTCGGAAGGGGAGAAGTCCTATTTCACCTGTCATTTATCGTGATAAAACTTTGCGCTTGTAGTGCTGCAGAAATTATTAGGGCGAACATCTGAGCCTATCCTGACAGGGAGCTGACGTACTTCGGATCAGGTATTGCAATGTGTTAACCTGGATAGAGCGTTAGACATTGCTGCTCTCAAAGAGGCTTTTCAGTGTTGTCACGAAGGCTGCGCATGTCTATTGTAAAGGGTTGCACAAGCCATTACACTAACCCTGCTTCCGAGAGCAGAAATAATCGAACTTCAAGGACGTCGCTACCTGACGTCACGAGGCGGAAATTTCTCTCTGTTTATTTGATGTTTCCAGGCAGTTCAATTACGGCAAACCTAAAAGAACCTAATACGACAGTCCTCTTCGAATCTAGATACCTAGATTTTCAGAATGTTTTTTTTTTCGTGACTCCCGGGCTTTAAAAAGAGTGCAAAATCCAGCCGCTGCCAGCTGTGAAAGTCTGCCAGCTAGTGAGGTAATCAGGACAAATAGTGTTAATCAGCGATCAGGGTGCGTCCAGAAGCTTCGAGCAGCCTGAGTAGGTGCATGCAACAGAGGCGCAAAGAAATATTAGCACTGGCGTGTTTGCTCTGTGTATTTGTAAAGACGAAGTTAGCAATTCACTGTTTTGGTAACAGATAAAGCGAATAATTAAAAATTACTGTGAATTAAAATTTCTGTTTGTACAGATTCACGGAGTGTAATTTAAAGTAACCTAAGCCATGCAAACAAGGAAGCAATAATTGAAGAACTTAGGCAGCTTTGTGATATTATTCATGGCAAGAAACTAGTTATCTTGACACCCTGGCATTATTTGCAATGAACAAGCCAACAAAGCACACTAGGAAGCTACAACACTTACCAGTCACACGCAAAAATCAGCCTCTCACACCGATCTTAAAACACATCTCAGCAGCTTAAAAAGTTGTGGAATACTGAATGGTTAAGAAACTGCCCCAGTAGGTTTTCAGAAATCAGAAACTCAAGTTCTAAACGACAATCAAATCTACCTAAAAGCAGAAAAGACTAGATATTCTATACCCAGCTACGAACTGGTCATTCGAAGTTCGTCACACGAGCACCTCCTAAATAAAAGTCAAGTCACTTTGTGTAACTATTGTAGTGTAATATTTACAGAAAAACATATATTTGAATGCAAATATTTAGAACCTTATAGACAAAAATGGAAAGTTTATTCACAACAAATGAAGCACTGAACAATTCCACATTCCTTTTCAACACTTCAGGTGATACATAGTATTAAACTACCAACGTCATTGTGAGTTTTGTAATGTACACAGACATATACAGAACTCAGACACACACACACACACACACACACACACACACACACACACACACACATATATATATATATATATATATATATATATATATATATATAATATATATATATATCGTATGCTGTTTCCAATATGTCAGTATAGAAACACAATGTGAATTTTGTTTTATTATTTACATGGTCGCTCATGACCTTGTTGTTCATGTGACCTAAAATAAATATCGTAAATTTAAGAAAGATAAAGTGAGTTTATTACAACCTAATGTTATTATTTTCTCACAGTACACAGGGGACTAAATCTGGCAATGAAATTGTCGTTTGATGTACAATGAGTTCAGTTTGAAAATTGAGATCTAAATATTTTATCAGAGGGGCGTAACTATTATCAAAACCGAATATATGAAGTGAAGTTGGGGAAGTGCTCCCGGAATATAAAATGTAACAGCGCTGGATTATAGTCGGGCACTGTTAATGTTGATATACCACATTGAAAATAATGTTACAAACTGCGGAAGGCATCCTTATAGACTGCAGGCGATAAGCGGAAGCCTGTCGTAGTAATAATTGATACCGAAATTATGGGATGCAATGAATAAAGAATCATAATTGATTTCAAAGGAGCGTGGTATATTTGTTAAAACGCGTGCAGGTGCAGTTGGGGTAAGTCGTTTAAGGAAAGTGATAGGAGAAAGCGGGTTCTTAGCAGGGATTCTGAGTGGATAACACTTGACTTCGTTTGAAAAGGCATTGTTCGGACCCTTAATAATGGCATGACCGAGACTAATAATCACAATGGACAAATTAGTCACGTAAGGAACTTTGGTGTGAATAAAGACAGGCTTCGAGATGTGAAAGTCGAACGCAGCTGTAGTGAACAACACAACTGGGCTGGCGGTCCAATAAGAAACAACTGGTTGGGTCTTCGGCGAAGGCAGACCAGAACAGAAGAGAAAAGTTATCTATCGATTCCTACTTCAATAACGAATTAAGTGTTATCGCGTAATATGCATTTTACATACGGAAACTCTGAACAGTGGTATATTGGTAACCCTTGGATGAACTCTAGCTCTACCCTGAGGATATGCCACACTGCTTCAAAATGTACAACGTAAGCTGCATCAAACTAGCGACCAAAGTGTGCAGCAAACTTTTCCAGTGTATAAGCAATTGATATGAAAGAGCCTGCATCAATCTGGCGCCCTACCTGATACTCGATACGAGAAGGAGGTTTGACACGAGAAGGAGGTTCAAAGGTTCGACTAGAGAGGGAGGTTCATCACGAGGAGGTTCAACCCAACAAGGAGTTCTACAACAGTTCGCCTGGAAAGAAGAAAGGAGTTCGGCATCATCGGCAACATCATCAAGAGACAGTAAAAAAATTAAAGGTACAGAGTATTATATTCTGTACTAGACTATGGTGAATGTAATTGAGGAGTGTAAAAATGCTGAGTAAAACTCTGTATAAAACATGGACAGTAGGTAGAAAGTAGTCGAAGTAGCAGAGTGTATTATAACTGCACCAAATAATGTAGAAATGGAAATAAATATGTTGGGGGAACTCAGAGAACTGTTCGAAAGTTTAATAAAACAGATGAAGGATAATAATCAAAGTTTAAAGGGGTTAGAAGAAAACATAGAACATAGTATTCATAAGTTAGAGGTAAGACAAATAGAATTTCGAAAGAAGTTGGAGAATCAACAACTGGCGTTACAAAATTTCAGGACAGTTATTCAGGAAGTAGAGAATATAAGCGAAGTTGGTCAGGTAACAGACAATGTAGGGAAAATGTTAGTGAGGCGACAGAAAATGCTGAAAATAAAGTGTTCAATCTAGTTAATGAAATGTCAGATAATGAAAACAGAAAAATGAGGGAGGAAATAGCACAGAAATTAGACAAAGAAAGAGAAACGGCTAGAAAAGAATTAGAAGGACTAGGAGTAGATTAGCGGCATCAGATTGGGAAAATATGAGACACACTAGAAATTTGGAGGAAACCAGAAATCAAATGAATGAGGTAGCAATAGAGATTAGGGCGATAAAAGAAACACTGGGAAGCATTCAAAATCGAGGGAGAAACGAAAGAGATATATTCAGTTATTTTGGGCAAGGGGCACAGTTCCATAGAATATGAGTAAGAAAGAGAGGAAGAAATATCGATGTCCAATACCTAAGCCAGATAAAAAAATCATGGGGATGTGGAATGAATAAGTCCTTCGCATATGGAAAAGTCCACCAAATTCCTTTGGTGAATTTCCTTGTAAATGGTGGGAACTTAGACTAGAGTATCTAAATTTAACATAACAAATTCTTAAAATTAGAAGAAACACCTACTTCTAGAATTTATAGGTTAAGTTTAAACAGTTTGGTGAAGGTGCAGTGAAACATAAAAATTAAACAGATAAAAAAAAAATCAAAATCAGAACATTGAAAGACTTTTGAAAATAATGTTCAAATAAAATCCGGAAGAAGAATTGCGAAAAGTTGTATATAAAAAGGTATTATTAATGTACAATGGTTTTAACATGGAAGTGTATGTATTGATAAGTTGTTCTAATTGTAGCATTGTATGAATTAATTGCAAGTAGATCAGACGGAGAGAGAGAGAGAGAGAGAGAGAGAGAGAGAGAGAGAGAGAGAGAGAGAGAGAGAGAGAGAGAGAGAGAGAGAGAGAGAGAGAGAGAGAGAGAGAGAGAGAGAGAGAGAGAGAGAGAGAGATTTTTGTAACTTTACGTCCTCCAACGTTAAGTCATATCGGACGATGAATGGGATGGGTGAAATCATGCTCAAATGATCCCAGGGTCCATGGAGCTTAGAGTTACCCGACATTCGTCTTTTAGGATAAGGGAAACCCCTGGAAAAAAAACCTTATCCAGGTAACTCACCCTGACCGAGATTCAAGCTCGGGACCTCTTGAACGTGAGGCAGACCACCACGCTACCGAGGCGGGCGACGGAGAGAGAGAGAGAGAGAGAGAGAGAGAGAGAGAGAGAGAGAGAGAGAGAGAGAGAGAGAGAGAGAGAGAGAGAGAGAGAGAGAGAGAGAGAGAGAGAGAGAGAGAGAGAGAGAGAGAGAGAGAGATGATGTTGATGTATACTGAAGTGTTTTCCATTTAGTGGTATTTAAAAGTTGAGAATTGCAGATCAGAGTGTTGCTAAATGTTAGTAAGTTATTTCTATGTAACCATGGAAATAATTTTTATGAAATATCTATCTATCATGCAAAATTAATGCTGTGAAAGGAAATGAAAAAAAATTGGAAGTTGCTGACGAATGGTCTTATAATTTACGTTGTATTCGGGCAACACGTATATATTCTTTTACTATGGGATAATAAAATAATATAACGGGGGCATAATAACCAGGAAGATCTTTGGCAAAACCACAAAACGGCTAGTTGTCAGGGGAAATTAAGTCTGCATAAGCAATAGCACGACCCGGACAAGGGATCATACACGAAGTGGTGTTTCCTGGTCCATCCTCAGGAACAAGCGACAAAATACTTCTTGCCATTTGTGGTATTCGCGGTGGAAGCAAACTTTCACATCTTTGAATCATTTGGCTCTTTGACGTCTTGGAATGTGAGATATCGGGCCTTCCGGTCTAATGGAGCATGAAAGTTTGGACTGATTTACTCGAAGGTAATGAAATAGGACTAGTTGTTTATCGCTATTCTACTTTATTACTTTATTGCGGGTTTTCTCCGGGATCTCCGGTTTCACCTTCCATATCATTCAACCAGTGCTCAATTTTCAATTCATGTGTCCTCGCCTGCGGCGCCGCATTTTAGTAAAGGCGGGCGTTAATCACCACACATTCATTCAAATGTGTCATATGTCTAATTTCTAGATTATGAAGTATCCACTCAGTGTAAGCTTCAAAATAGGTCTTATATCCATTTTATTTGACAATCGAATTTTATATATGTAGAAAAAATATGCGTTTTGACAGTAATCATTTAATTCTTAAAACGTTTCCCATATCTATTTATTATATAGGTATATATAACTAACATATCTACATTTTTCACATTCTCATGATCAAAAATATCAAAGATTTATAAAAAAAGCGAAATTTTTAGACTGCTCAGAATCAGACAAGCTCGAAAATCCGTAAGTAACATTTTCCGTGGTCTAATTAGAGTATATCTTTGCTGAATACTTTCAAATTTTGCATTAATGTTAAGGTTAATTCCTGTCTTACATTCATTAAATGACAACTTCCTAAACTATTTCAGAGCATTATTTAGCTGTTAATTTTGATATCCTAATTAGCAAGAGTTAAAGTGGTTTAAATAGTTGTAATCAATTCAGTGTTTAGTTTAGCTAGGGCATGCCAATTATTGAAGATTATATTAACAGCATTGTTTTAAAATTGTTCTGTCCCAGAATTTTATCGTAACGGAATACAATATTGAATGTTGTTATTAGTGTGTTCTGCAGAAGGGATAGAAAAGTTTAATTCTCTGAAGCAGTAAAACAAACAAAATGCAAGTTGATTATGGGAGAACGCTGGAAGGAAAGTACGAAGAAGCTAATGCGGGGATCTCAGGTGTGGCTTGCTCTTGGGTGCTGGCAAACACGTTTCAAAAGCAGCACCAAATTTAAGACCCCCTGCTCTCATAAGTACACACTCTGAATTATAAGGCAAAGCCACTCTTTTTTCCATTGTTTCTAGGTGGTTGTTCCAGCCTGCTACTCTGTAACTTGCAGATTGACGTTTTGCGATTAGTAATTCTATATTTAGCATTTTATAAATCTCATTTCTGATTAATGCTGATACAAATTCGAAAATACCAAACCAGTGGTTGTTAAACTTTACATATATTACAACTCACTACTTTTCTACATTCAACTCTCATCCTTGGTATCAACAATAGTGTTTATTAAAATTTCACTACCCGGAGAGATTTGGCACCGGGAACCAGTACTCCAAGTTTGCGCAGCTGTCTGTAAACGTGTGTTTCAATTTATATGGCTAAAGGCTAAGAGGTTTTCTTAGAATTAACCAAAGTGAAGATTGCAGTACCTATTTATTTGTAGTTGCCTCGATATCTGTGCAACTTTGTCAATTCCTTAATTACTAATTTTTTTTTTAATTCATTATTTGCATCAAGCATCGCAAACAGTGAGATTACAGATTAAAGTTGGCCTTAAACATTTCTTTTGATCGGCAACTGCAGCAGTTTTCTGAAACCTCCCAATTAAATCCTCATGATCACAAATTGAACAAGGATATGCTCTAAATCTTTAAGAAATCTAAATTTCCTCAGACCTTGAGGCGTAATATGAATGAATTAGCTGTGACCTATCTTTTAGAATGAAGCCATGTTTATTAATACAAAAAATTGTTACCATAGCTATAGTAAATTGAAAAAGAGAGAAACATTAATTACTCATATCTGGCTCCCTTTGCTTTTATCCTACCTCAAATATTTATAGTCATATAAAGCTTTAAATGACTTCGACAGGTCACATGTATACCAGGTGCTCAACAGCGACGTCCTTCACTGAGATATATCTGCATGCGCTAAAACTGTTGCAGAACGCAACGGAGCAAATCCAGTTAAACGCAAGGATAGAATTGCAAACTATTAAGACATTTTTACTTCCCTTTTCCGTAACCAAGCATAATCATTTTAATATCCCTACTACGTACTTACAATATGTGGGAAAAGTAATGAATTCCCCCGACACTTCAATTCAGAGGTTTCGGTGGAAATAAAGCAGAACAATATCGTGTGTGAATGAACCAGCAACACCGGTCCTCTGTTCGCTAGGATTTGCAAAGCAGTGAATGAGCATCACTTTTGCTTCATTTAGATTCAAATCTTAAGTAACTTCTTGCGCTGAGGCATGAAAGAGGCGCCGCTGGTCATTGGACTTATCAAGCAGTGTCACGTAAGTGTATTTCTCTCTCTCAATTCTGTTAGTAAAGTGTCAAAGGCTTCTTTAAGGGACACAACAGATATACAGATACTCTAAAAAGTGTTCGTCTAATCAGAGCGCATAGTATATAACAACCACAATCAGAAAAATATAGATAAGAAACGAAAAATAACTATTGCCTGATATTGGTTGACATCTAGACTTACAGATAAAACAAAATTTGGGTTCATTTATTGTTTATTTAGTGAACAGCTCTAGTTATTTAAAATCATGTCCTATTTGAAGTCAAACACGTATTCGTCTAGTAAACAAAATCCCAAGTATGGTGTCTCGCTGACACACACCCCTTCGTTTTTCTTATGCAGTTGTGCTTTATCCATTGTCGTTGACAGTTCCATCTATGTTTTCAAAGCCATTGACTGTTATTTAAGTAATATAGGTCGTAAACGAGGAAGAAATTTGCATCAGGCTATTTAAAAAAGGAAAATATTTTCAAGAAATTGTAGGAAACATTGTAAGACTTACCAGTACTGTGAAGACTATTATATACAGGTTTGATCAGAACAAAACTTACGAAAATCAGTCAAGAAACAGTCGTCCTGAGTTCTATCTGAAATGTAGACATGACAGTTACTTAGAAAAGTCAAGAAAAATCCTAAATTAAGTGCTCCAAAACTTGCTATTGCAGTTCAAACACACACAGGTAAATCCGTTTCAGCACAAACTATAAGAAACGTACTTTATAAAGCTAAGAATGGAGGCCAAACAGCCCGTATAAAACCATACATCAGTAAAAGCAACAGAAAGAATCGAGTTGCTTTTGCAATGGAACATAAAAACGATGGGTCTGATATCTAGAAGAAGGTTGTATTTACTTGCGAGAGTCAATTTGAGCTCTTTAACCCGAGTGGGTGAGTAATAGTGTAGAGAAACAAGAACTGTGAGCTTGAGGAGAAAAAAATAACAGCTTCAGTTAAACATCAAGGCGGTTCAGTACTTGTCTGAGGCTGCATGATTGCAAATGGTGTGGAACTTAGCATTTTATTGATGAAATTATGAAACATGAGGTTTATATAAACATCCTAAGAACACAATTGTCCAGAATTGTGAATAATATGGGTCTTTCTGAGGATTATATCTTCACACAAGATAATTATCCAAAACACAAGATGCAAGACTATGGTTGTTGTATAGTACTCCACGATGGATGCCGAAACCACCGCATTCCCCAGACATGAATCCAACATAGAATTTGTGGAATATACCGGACAAAAATATTAGGTATTATCATATATCTAATATAAAGGATCTAAAGAACGCTCTACTAGAGGAATGGCGTAAAATTACAATGGAAACAACACAAACTTTGGTGAAATCCATGCCAAGGAGAATGAAAGAGATTACGAGGGCTATCCAGAAAGTAGATTACGTTTTCGTCTGTTTCCGCTAGGGGCGGGGCTAGCGCGGCCATCTTGGGGTTAGAGCGTTGCGCAGCTCAGTCGGCATCTAGCCGTGCTAGTGAGAGGTTCGTGCTGTGCTCCGTTCAGATACTGTGAAGGTTTGAAATGTCTGCGTTAATTGAAAATCCCGCGAGCTGCGAGGTGCGTGCAGTAATAAGGTTTCTGACTGCAAAAAACTGTAAACCGATAGAAATCTATCGGCAGCTTTGTGAAGTGTATGGGGACAACATTATCACTGAAGGTGGAGTGCGTCAGTGGGTCATCAGATTTAAAAATGGCCGAACCAATGTTCACGAAGAAGATCGAAGTGGGAGACCCAGCATAGTGACTGCCGAACTTGTCGAAAAAGTCGATGCTAAAGTCCGTGAAAATCGAAGGTTCACAATAACGGAAGTTTCTTTGAGTTTTCCACAAATTTCGCGAAGTTTGTTGCACGAAATCATCAGCGAAAAGCTTGGTTACCACAAGTTTTGTGCAAGATGGATTCCAAAAATCTTGACAGAGGACCACAAAAATCAGCGAATGGCTGCAGCGTTGAACTTTTTGGACGTTTACCATAAGGATGGTGACACTTTACTCGATCGCATCGTTACTGGTGACGAAACATGGGTGAAACACGTGAACTGTGAAACGAAATTGCAATCAATGCAGTGGGGGCACACAAGTTCTCCCCAAAAACCCAAGAAATGCATGCAAACAATGTCGGCAAGGAAGATGATGGCGACTGTTTTTTGGGACAGAAAAGGTGTGATTTTGGTGGACTTCCTGGAAAGAGGCACTACAATAAACTCTCAAAGGTATTGCCAAACTCTCCAAAAACTCAGAAGAGCCATTCAAAACAAGCGCAGAGGAATGTTGAGCTCTAAGATCTTGTTGATTCACGACAACGCCCGGCCCCACACGGCAAATGTCACTCGTGAAGTTCTTGAATCTTTTAAGTGGGAGTTGTTTCCTCATCCGCCGTACAGTCCCGACCTGGCACCGAGCGACTTCCACCTATTCCCAGCAATGAAGAAGTGGCTGGCTATGCAGCGTTTTAATGACGACGCACAGCTGCAAGAAGAGGTAACGAAGTGGTTGAAGGCGCAGGCGGCCGAATTTTTCGACGAAGGAATTTCCAAGCTCGTACATCGCTACGATAAATGCCTTAATTTGAATGGTGACTATGTCGAAAAGTAGTATTTGAGCGTGGCTTTCATCTGTATATAATAAAATTTGTTTCCTATACTTTGTTTACTTTTTATTCCAAAACGTAATCTACTTTCTGGATAGCCCTCGTACAAAGAGGAATGGAGGGCCTACTAAGAATTAACCGTAACATTCTACACCAAATTCTATATGTAGACGTATACTTATTTTGTATCCTATACTGCATATATTTACTTTTAAATATTTAACTATGCTTATGTGAATAGATAATATGTGTTTCATTATTGCGTTCTCTTTTTCACTAATTCATAATTAAGACAGTGTCCCTGCTGTACTTTATTTTCATGATTTTCCACTCTCCATACAATCTTAAACATAAACTCATGCATTAGACGAATACTTTTTGCAGTAACTGTATGTACAAAGCCAGAGCTTATCACTTCATCAGTTATGAAATAAACACTAGGTATATACGCAACCCCTAATAAGGACTTTCTAATCGTATTGAATGAAACAAAGCAGCAGAATTAAACAGCGCTTCCATAATGCTGTTTGCATGTTGTTTTAGTTAATGCTATAAACTACAGACCCACTAGGTCATTGGGCTTCAGCTTATTGGACAAATTTGGCGTCATAACGCTCAGAGTTACCTCAAAAGGTGTATGAATAATAATAATAATAATAATAATAATAATAATAATAATAATAATAATAATAATAATAATAATAATAATAATAATAATAATAAGAAGAAGAAGAAGAAGAAGAAGAAGAAGAAGAAGAAGAAGAAGAAGAAGAAGAAGAAGAAGAAGAAGAAGAAGAAGAAGAAGAAGAAGAAGAAGAAGAAGAAGAAGAAGAAGAAGAAGAAGAAGAAGAAGAAGAAGAAGAAGAAGAAGAAGAAGAAGAAGAAGAAGAAGAAGAAGAAGAAGAAGAAGAAGAAGAAGAAGAAGAAGAAGAAGAAGAAGAAGAAGAAGAAGAAGAAGAAGAAGAAGAAGAAGAAGAAGAAGAAGAAGAAGAAGAAGAAGAAGAAGAAGAAGAAGAAGAAGAAGAAGAAGAAGAAGAAGAAGAAGAAGAAGAAGAAGAAGAAGAAGAAGAAGAAGAAGAAGAAGAAGAAGAAGAAGAAGAAGAAGAAGAAGAAGAAGAAGAAGAAGAAGAAGAAGAAGAAGAAGAAGAAGAAGAAGAAGAAGAAGAAGAAGAAGAAGAAGAAGAAGAAGAAGAAGAAGAAGAAGAAGAAGAAGAAGAAGAAGAAGAAGCAGCAAACAAAGGGACCTATAGCATAGCATGTCATCATTTTAGCATAGTTTTCTTTATAGCACCTTGTATTGCGTATATTCCATAGCGTTAGATCAGATGTGCTGCATTCACATGACCTGCTCTTCCCTTGTAAAACTATTATTGAAAATGCTTAATGCCTTATCTGTTCTATGTCGATCGCGTTGATTTCTCTCTCTCTCTCTCTCTCTCTCTCTCTCTCTCTCTCTCTCTCTCTCTTTCTCTCTCTCTCTCTCTCTCTCTCTCTCTCTCTCTCTCTCTCTTTAAATTCCGTGAACATGTGTTTCCACTCACATCTTGGATGTCCCAACGTTAATAGAATTTGTTTCACACTCTTGAAAAGCGAAAAATCTAGCACCGAATGTTGATTAAAGGACATCATTTCTTCTGGATGTATTCGTATAACGTTGAGATTGTCATGTTAATTTTCCTTTCTGGTATTAGAACCTCTGTCCACTGCGACCTCATACTTAAATTTTCAATCAGCGTTTCGTTGGATTTCCTAAAGAACATCTTGTCTGAACAACAGTGAAGCATTGCCTTTGGAATTCTGTGTGATGCATGGAAGGAGGTGATTTTTCTGTTTGTTCTGTTATCAATGTACCGTCAGGGAATAGGCGATCTAATGTTCAACCATCCTTTGTTTTCTGGATATTTTTATGAATCCACTCTGCATATTCTGCTCTGTATCTCATAAATTTAATTTCATTGGCAACTATTGTGCTTTCATGTTTCTTTGTGTCCTTGTCTTACTGTTGTAACAAAGTACTGGTATCAACAAGCGCTAGTATATGCGGATTCTAGTGTTTTTGTACCAAGCATGGCCTCATAATCCAATTATTTTCCTTGTTCGGTGTACTTGGAAACCTTTACTGAAGTTTCTCCTCCATCGCAAATACATGCACAATGCATATACGAGATAAGTGAAATAATTTAGTAAGATGTAGATAGAGGTTTCAGGACTTACTGGCCATGAAAGCCTAAGTTGTTAAATAATATAGTCTTTCTAAGGTATTTATTTTCCAATGCAAAGTTAATTAACGCAGTTTCAGCAAAAGACAAAAACCTATTTTTGCTCTCCAATATTGATTTTATCAGCTTGAAGAGGTCATATTTGTCGAAATCATGTACGCACATTTAAAATCACCTACTAAGAAAACTATCTCAGCAAAATTGTCTACAGAAAACAGTGAGTTTTATACAGCCCTTTCCTTGAGTTTCTACCTCTTTTCTTAATTTGCTTTCACGTATTAAAGCCACTAGATCTGTTTTTAAGTATAGTACATTTATAAGTTGCTGTGAATCATGGTTTCTGGTTCATATAGCTAATAACTTATTTACCCTTCAAATTACTTTTTTCAAATTATTGAAAACAGTGCTGTTTCCAAGTGGAATGCTCCAGATTTTATACCATTAATTTAAGCGTAAAGTGTAACTTTCAACACGCACTTGTCTTTGGGAATAATTCTGTCCATCACCAAAGAGAGTATTATAATGTTTACACAATTTCTTCTTAATTATGCTGGTGAAACTATAGTAGCCTGTGTACAGTAAGCTCTATGGAGCTATCATCTGATTTTTATTTCGTTCTTTATAAATATCTATCATAATTTACTTTGTCAAATTGTCCTACTGGTATATAACTTCCTGACAAGTGCGGTATAGAAATTCATGCAGTCTGTCTATAAACGCTTGAATTTCATATTTAAACAACTAATATTTAATGACTGTCCATCTAGGGCCTTATTGCTCTCCATTTTGCAGTTCATAATTGAAAACCAGTACAGAATTTGTAATATTAGGAACTGAAATTTTAAGGGTTATGTAAGTAACTTATGTAAATACTGTAATCGATTTGCGAATAGAAAAATATTTTACTTTAAAAGTTACTGTCACTACACTTACGAGATTCTTAAGGTTTTGCACGTCCTTGGTCCAATCTTGTATAAATTAATCTTTAAATAGACTCACAATTCTTTTAAATTCTGGATATGTCTCTCTGTTGTGGTTTATTTCGTTTAATTCATGCAATAATTATTGTTGTCATAATAACTGTGCATAAAATATTTAGACAGCCGCAGCTATTCGTAAATATGCTAAGGAGATTTATTGACCAACGTTTTAAAATATCTTAATTTAAAAAATTTAATGCATTTAATTAACCCTACTTTCTCTATTGTTTTTCTGCAAAAAATTCCTACAGAAGTTTATTCTTCCATTTATTTTTAATTTAGTCAACTCTGTATCCCATACTTCTTGTTTCTTTATTTGTTCCATTTATACCTGACCTTTAACTCCACAGGTGATACCGGCGGCCGTTCTCCATTGGAACACCTCGAAGGTGTGAACTCGTATTCGTTGGGTTGTAATCATTAGAGCATTCACACATTCACACTCTCATTCATACTTCCACACTCTGGGGAAGATGGGGAATTATCTTGCTCGGAGAAAAATCCGCACCCACACCGCGGGAAGCGATCCCGGGAGGCCCCTACATATTACGTTGTACGTATAAGCAAAACACGTTAAGCGATGGCCAAACCATTTCATAGCTGATCTGTATATAGTGGTTTTGAAACTCCGTTGTCTTTGCATGAACGAAAAAGAAAATGAAGAAAAAATAGAAAATAGCGTTGCAATTTTTAATTTGCATAAGTAACCTGTAACATGTAACTTCAAACCATTTACAAATTATACCTAAAAATTCTTAACTTGCATTTTTTTTGGATAGGTTGTACCTATTATCAAATTGATCGAAAGATCACATGATCTTCTAGCTATAAAGGGCTATCCAAAATGAAGTGGACTTCGAGAGCAATTGCCAGAAAATTCAGTATGAACATTTTATTTGCAATATACATATATAATCCATTAAATAATGCCATTCTAATAAACCATATCTGAACCGCATTTCAAGTAAACCTAACATAGCGAAAATTTTTCCATAATATTTCGGTTTGAAATTTGAAGATTTTCTTTCAAATTGTTTGTCATATACTTGAAGGATTCTCTATTTAAACACAACGTTTGGTGTAGCCCAATATCTTTATTTATAGTACTTCACGCTCAGACTCACAAAAGAGTGATATCTTTCCAGGAGAGTTCAAAAGGAATATCTCACTGTGAAATTTCAGAATCGAAATTTTAGGTAGAATTAACTATCTCCTTTACTTACTATAGGTAGTTAGAATAAAAATTTAATAGCGCAAGAATATTTTAGTTTATGTTAACATAGCTCCACAGTTTCATATAAAATACGTGTAGATGGTTATTTAAGGTGCCGCATCGATAGATCTGCATCAGTCAAGAGGTCATCGAAAGTTTATATTTGCCTATTTCTAATATATGTGCCCATCTGGAGTAACTTCACTTTCAAATTCTTCTCAGTTCCCATAATAATTTTAGCAACGCCTTTTGTATGATTTCATAATAATCTAGAAGTAGTCATTTCAATTATAACCCTCAAGTTTGGGGAAGCATTCTAATTATGTCTTTGTACTTGTTAGTTTTATCCATATTGCAATTTTCAGAACATTTTCTCCATAGAAGCGCAAGCAGTAAATTTTAACAATTATCTCTCAATGTAACCAATTTCTAGTAGTCTAGAATAAAATATTGCTTTGGCAACTTCCAAAATCTCTGGGAACCAATTTAGAGCCCCCCTCTATAGAAAATACTTGTGAATTTTGAGAAGACGAACAAGAATTCTAGTAAAACGAACACAAAGTTTGGCAACACTAGTGCACCGTTTTGACTCCTCAGCAGGCTTAATGAGGATGATCACAAATATCCAACCATAAAGTACAGTAGCATACCTATATCAACTGAGAATAACACGAAGAGTTAAATGCATTGTAGCAGTTGAATAGTTCGTCCAACTAATACGTATCTCCCATTCCGTTGATTCCTCTATTTTTGTAGTGATGATGGCTACAAACTCATTCATTTCTGATTTACATGGATGAGGTCATTTACCAACCGGAATATTTAGCATGTATGTAAATTATGTCCGAAGATTCAAGTCCGTCGTTCAAAACCAAATAGATAGGGCATGTAATTTAAGCTAGTTCATAAATTCAGCTTTAATATGCGTCCCACAACTAGGGCCGCAAATGTAATGTTTTGTTGGAATGCATTAACGCTATTCGCCTTCGGTATGCTTTGTTCTCCACGATCTAAGCTATCTTCATACAATATATGGACATTTGTTTATGCTATTGTCCTATTTTGCTTCCACCAAACAAAAGCGTGGGTAAATCCAATTTCCTTTATTTTTCTTTTTTGATTAAAGCAACCAGGAAAAGCTTACTGAACATTTTATTAAAGTAGCTGCAAGACGTAATGAAGTATCTTCCCCAGGAATTTGCTTTGGTTTAACTTCTAAACGACTTCATGTAAAGAAGGTGTCAGCAGGTGAGGCTTTGATTTCTCATCTGAGTAGAGTCTCGTTTATCCGAACTAAACTGGCCCTGGACAAGGTCGGATAAACGAAAATGTTGTATAATACAAAAGAAGTTGGAAAATGGAGTAAAATATGGTAGATATACTGTATTATTAGAGCAATTCTTGGCTTTTGCAGTATTTACTGAATCATCAAATCAATTCTACATGCAATGTTGAACAAAAAGAAGCTCCAAATATATTAAGAAAAGTAACTTTTCAATGAAATCTGCTTGCCTTCGGAATAATGTTTCATTACTGCGAGATTTCGCTATCCACGAAACATCAATACTTCACTTGCACTTGCCTCCTGCTATTACACGTATCCTAATGCCACCTCTGAAGCACTTGAACCTTCAGCGTGACTCATCTTCTCGT
The DNA here is from genome assembly GCA_030765055.1 of Mantis religiosa. Taxonomy (NCBI): domain Eukaryota; kingdom Metazoa; phylum Arthropoda; class Insecta; order Mantodea; family Mantidae; genus Mantis; species Mantis religiosa. The sequence continues at coordinate 262,346,548 of CM060950.1, read as the reverse complement.
TTTGTTCTTCAATTTCCCGTTCTGCTTTATCCTAATTGCCATTACCATTCAGAAAATCAACAATATCAGAGCCAGTGAGTTCAAAGTGTTGACCTTCTGCACACCAGCTACTCACATCTCGAGACATAGATTTCTCACAGCCAAGAGTGTGGTTCAGTAAGGGAACAAAATCACGCCTGTCCTCTCGTACTACCTTGTCATCATTTTCATCATCATCTAACAGTATGTTCCAAGACTTAGCTAATGTCCTTGTTTCGATTTCTTCCCAAGCTTGAGCCACCCAGTGTGCAGCTTCTTTCATATTGATTGATCTTAATTTTTCCACCCTGTCCTTGCCATTGTCCATTTGCTCTATCAGGGACAAAAGGAGTATTCTCCGATATTTTCTTTTGTATTGTTTCCAGCACACCTTGGCCCATTGGCTGGCACAATGAAGACACTTTAGATGGGGGAAACAAGACCTTGATGCCGTCACTTCTAAGTTGAAGCGGTATCCTTACCTCTTCTTTGTGATCAAGAATGATGTTTTTTTTTTTTTTTTTTTTTTTTTTTTTTTTTTTTTTTTGTTAATAACATGAAAACTGAGAAAATATGTTGCACTGAAATTTAGAAGCTTCTAATTTTGATATAAGAAAATTGTTCAGTTAAATTGGCTGAGGAAATAAACTTTATAACGATATAGTTTCAGTGTAGCATCCTCTTATGTCTTAAACTATAAAGCTTGAAAATTGTATCATTTTTGTGGTAATTGGTTTATTTCATAAGATGTATCTACAGTATGTACTATAAGAAGCATTAACTATTTAGATTAATGTTTTGAATTTCCGTGAAATGAAAATATGTTTTGTTTGTTGTTATGTAGTTAGTCATATAAAGGACCTCATTGCATGTTTTTTTTTTTTTTTTATTTATTTTTATTTTTATTTTTTATTTTTTTTTATTTTTTTTCTCATAGTTTTTTTGTTGGTTTATTTAAGACGGGAATGGGTACCGGGTAAGAATTTTTTTTTTCCTTGTTTTATTGGCTTGTACTGTGAGACAAATGAGGGGGTTCTATTTGCTTAGATGGTTCTTAGATCTGCATTTGTTCCAAATGATAAATATATGGCTCCAGCGAACGTAAGGTTTTCTTCCGTATAGAGGTCCATCTCTGCTCTTTCAAAAATATCCGTAGGTGCTTTCCCAACAGAGTGGCTCCTCTCCTTACTTTTATCAGCCAATGTAGTGCACCAGCAACCAACCACACAGCAAAATTGTGAAATTTCTTGTCCTTGAAACGAAACTCCAGTTGTACCAGCTGTGGTACCGAACGTAAGTATTCTTCTGGACGAAGTTTATGTAATGTGTCTTGGATGGAGGTCCAAATCAAGTCAGCGCGCTGACAGTTGTACAAGCGATGTTCAAGTGTATCATCTTCCACACATACGCTACAGATCTTCGAATTCACTCTCCCGTGACGCCACATCTTTTCTGCAGTTGGAACCGTTTCATTAATCACTTCATAAACCGTTTCTCTCCATATCGACGGAAGGTTACAGTTGGTTGCATTGGCCCAAACGCATTTCCAGTCACGACTGTATTTTGTTTCTACATTAGGTCGTTGAATACCTGGCTCCATCAAGTGACGATAGAGGTTCTTGGCAGTCAGAAAATTCTCCAGTCGCTCCCCAGAATTTTCAAAAGCACGAAGCTTGGCAACCAAACGATTAAATTCCCGTGTCGGTCTCTCCACGGTATGTAACTGGTCATACCAAAACTTCTTGTCAATCGGAGACTCACTGCTAAGTAACGAGGACAATCCTCTCTTTCCCAACAGCGCCATACACTTGTTGTCAACATCCACTAGACCACAACCACCTTTCTTTAGAGGAAGACGCAATTGCGGGCGAGCAACTCGATATGCTTTCCCCGTCCACAGGAAGTATCCGAGCAGAGTCTCAAAACGTTGGGCGAACTGCTTAGGGAGCGGCAAAATCTGCGCTACATACCACAGTTTACTCAAGGCATAAGTATGAATGTACCAGACGCGTTGCAACAACGTTAGATTTCGAGAGCGATCTTCATGTAAGTTAAAACGTAGCGCGTTGATCCTCTGGGTCCAATTAAGAGAAATCATTTCTGATATGTCAGAGGTAAATATAACCCCTAGTATAGTGGTCTCTGGAACAACTTTCATATGTAGCAAAGTTGGTGGATGTTCCCAGGTACCTAGTGGAAGGATTTCTGATTTGTGGGCGTTGAGCTGAGCTCCCGAAAGATGACTATAAGTCACAATCGCCGTGGCTATCTCCTCCATATCCTGGTGATCTTTGGCCAAAACCGTCACGTCATCCGCGTAAGCCATTACTTTAAGGCGTTCCCCAGCTATATTTAAGCCTTGCAGTCTATCTTGTAGCATCTGGAGTAATGGATTGAGTGTCAAGGCAAACAGTCCCATAGATAAGGGACACCCCTGCCTGACCGATTGTCGTATTGGAATAGGTGTCGACAAAAAGCCGTTACAAAGTATTCTTGACGACGCTTGGCGATAAAGCCCTTGAATCGCCGCTACCATTTGTTGAGGTACCCCAGCTGCACGCAAACACCGCCAGATATACCAGTGCTGAACTCCATCAAAAGCTCTATGAAAATCCAGATTAACTAATGCCAAGGAGCTATGGTGCTGCTCAAGATGGACGACCACATCTCTTAATTCCGTAAGGGCACCAATAATGTTCTTGCGTTGAAGAGCTGTTTGATTAACATGGAGCACCTCCTCAAATGCTGGTTTTAGTCTGCTGGCCAAAAGCTTCGCAAAGATTTTGTAATCTGAATTAAGCAGTGTTATTGGGCGAAAGTCCATCGCTGCCTGAGGGCAGTGTTTCCGCGGGAGTAAAATTATAATTCCATCCGCGAAATGTTCTGGAAACCAGCCTCCATCCCATAATTCCTGTAACACTGCAACAAACTCATCCTTAATTATCGGCCAGAATGCAAGATAAAATTCATAAGAAAGACCATCCGGGCCAGGCGCCGTATTGCGTTTCAAATGTTGTACCACTTGATGTACTTCTCGTTCCGTAATGGGACCTTGTAGATTCTCCTCCGTGGACTGACTAATGTGAGCCACGGGGCTACTCAGGGCCGTCGCGCTAACCATGGGTTCCGCTTGAGCCTCGCCAAATAGGCGCTGGTATTGCTCCTGAAGATAAGGCAGTAGCTGGCGTGTCCCGTGTAACACCACACCAGTAGCAGCGTCAGTGAGCGATGAAATGTACTTGGCCTGTCCATGAGAGCGTGCCTTGGCCAATGAGAGAGAGCGTGCGACAAGGGGGACCGAATGGCGCAACCCTGCAGCATTTGATCTTGTTTGCTTTTAATTATTTCCTTTATTCTCCTGATAGCCGGAGCGACCTCGGCACCTCGATTCTGCTGCTCATGTAGATTCCAAAGCACCTCATTGTAAAATTGCATCACCTCTCTTCTTTCACGGGCCTTCTCAAAACTAATTGTTTTGAAGAATGCTTTGATGGCCGGTTTTGCCGTAACGGCCCACCATTCTGATTTACGGTAGGCACGGTGATACGAGGGTTTTAAAGCTGCCCATCTTGTAGCAAAATGCAGTCGACAGTCCTCATCCTGAAATAGGGTTGAATTGATTTTCCAGTAACTCCTTCCAGTATCTAGACTAGGAGCCGTGAGTTTTAGGGCACACGTCACGGCGTGGTGGTCACTAAAGGCAACGGGATGAACATCAATGCGCTGGAAATGGGGAACCAAGGTGTCAGATAAATAAAAACGATCCAGTCGGGATTGTTCGCTCTGGCCCAGCATCGAAGATGACCTTGACCTTGGTTCGCCGCGGGTCTGGTTGCACTCTCAGGGTCGACCTAGAAATTGTTGACTGCTTCAAGTCCTCTGTGAATGCATGAATATTCTAATTCTCAGAGTGAAGGCGATAGATAGCTGTTTAAAACATTTATTCTAACGTGTCGAGAGTATTCCATAATTCACATTGAACATTAACTTTGCAAGGATCAACTAGAAGAAGACGCACTAACTATATCTTAATATCACATTTATAACCTACAGTTTCAACGTAACATATCTTCTCACTTCTGTAAAAGTTTTTTTTTTCAGTCTCTATGGCAACGCACATTTTACGATCGCCCTGTGAAAGAAAACAATTGGCTAGCGATATCAAATTATGTTTGCTTTTTATATACAATATTATAATTCAAGTTCAGAATTATCGCTTCACATTCCACCTATGTGGAGGATAAACTAGAAATTTTCCAAGTTTATACTTCACATAGCGGCCCTAATTTTGTTATAGATTAAGTGATATAATGTAAACATAACCACACATATTAATCTACACTGTTAGATGTAACACTTAAACAGACTATAATTACATTTATTATAACACTAATGTCGCATAACATATCCATACCAATATAGTATAATGCTGGTGCTTTTTTATAAGTTTAGTCTTTGCTTTGGTCAGCAATGTTTGTTTTAGCATATTTTTTTTTAAACTTTACCTTAAGCTATTCTAACATTTATATTACATTTTAGCTATGGATTATTGCATAGAATTAATATTTACGTTTTGTCTACCCTATTGCTTCACCTAGGTCTCTAGGGACTGTTATCTTATTCTTAGCTTCTATTCATACTTTCTTTTTGTAGGGCTTAAAGAATGTTATATACCTGCCGAGTACTTTCTGCTTCTTATCGCAGTATAACTTAAATGAATGTGCCCCGAACCGTTTTTTGATGCGGTAAGGTCCTATGTATAGAGGTTTCATCCTAAAATAGCTCTTATTTATTTGGTTAGACAGCTGATGGTTTCGTACCAGAACAAGTTCTTGTATTTTTGGCATCCATTTTCTCCCATGGCGCGTCACCTTGGTTTTCCGAAGTTCAATCTTTTTACGTGTCATTTCGACCGCTTTTTGACATTTTTCAAATAATGTGGTATCCGCAATTTGGACAATGACTTTAGGCAAGCCTTGTATAATATTATCGGGCTCTTTTCCAGTCATGAGAAAAACTGGATGAACTGAATGATTCATGATAAACTCTATCATTGGACAGTAATCGAACCAAGTCGAGTGACGTTCAAGGCAGATCACTCTTAGATATGTAGTGACGTCACGGAGCGATCTCTGTGCCCTATTTCCGTCGGCGAAATAATTTGTGCTATGATAGACCTTTATGTTGTGCTCTTTCAACGTTTTGTTAAATACTTTAGTCCTATTCACACTGGCGATGTCTGTAAGCAAGGCTTTTATTTTCCCATACTTTGGTATGTAATCTTGTCTTTTCTTCTTTAAGCATTACCTCGAAGTAATTTTCATGAGGTATATTTTGCAGAAGCGACTGAATACGTCTACAAGAATTAGTATATATTTATATCCTAAACGTGTCACATATAGTTCTCCGTGTGCATCCATGCAAACAAGCTCGTTCGGATCTTCTTTCTCTATGGCTTGGGGTTCGATATCAAATCTCACATTCACAGATTTAGCTCTCTGACAAATATCACAAGTAGAAACAATTTTTCTGACCTTCTCCTAAAGATATTTTATGTAGAGGTGAGCAATATTCAATGCCGCCCTCTCGGTTCCTGCATGAATAAGAGTAAGGTGAAATGCTTTGATAACAGTTTTTTCTATAGCCTTTGGGATTATCGCCTTCCATATCCGATCCTCTTTATGATCGAGCATGTACAGGACGTTATTCCTCTTGCCTATTTTCCCAGTCATCTTGACGTCGATATCTGGCGCGATGGGCAATAATTTCCGTAATTCCTCATCGTTGGCCTGGAGTGTGCCAAGGTCTCGCAAGCCCTTCACTAGCTGTCTGTTTCCTGATAAGTCTAGCTTTATGAGCGTTACTTTCTGGAATTCCTGGTTGTTATTTTCAGGAATAGGTCCAGGTAATCGAGATAGAATATCACTAAAAAGTTTTGTGAACCTGGAATATGCCTTATTTCTATGCCGTAGGCCGTAATTTCCTGTACATACCTTGAAATTTGGTACTGGTTAGTTTACATTGCTGGAGAAAAGATAAGCTCAAATGGTTGGTGTAAACGATGACTTTCTGATTTAACAAGTAATGTCGAAACTTTCTTAGCGCGAAGAAAAGCGCTGCAATCTCTAACTGCGTGATGCACTGGTTCCGTTCACTCGGCAATAAAGATTTACTCGCCGTGGCTAAAACATGCGATTGTCCATCATAAAATTGTGTTATCATGGCTAGCTTTGGTGCTAGAGTCTGTGTATAAATGAAAACCCTGGTCATTGTGCCGTCTCTAACAACACAATGTTCGCAAATAGTCCCCGGACACGCTGCCATGGATTTTCTTCCTCCTCTGTACACCGCCATTTGTTCCTTTGCAGAGTAATGCTCCAAGAGGCGCAGCCTCCTTTGCATAATTCACCAAGAATTTTGATTGATATTGCATCAGGCCGAAAATTCTTCGTAATCTTTTAGCGTTTTTGGGGTGAGGAATTCTGAAGTTGCTTTTAATCTTTTCAGGGTCTGGACTGATGCCTTTGTCGGGTACGATCTAGCCTAGAAAATTTATTTATTTCATCATTAATTTTGATTTTATGAGGTTTATAGTCATTCCGCTTTCGTAAAATTTATGTATAATAAAATTTAAATTGTTGCACATGCTCTTCAAACGTCTCACTGAAAACGAGAAGGTCATCGACATACTGGCAAGAGGATTGACTCACACTGTTACCAAATATTGCGTATGTGGCTCTTATTAATGCGGCACCTGAGTTCCTCATACCAAAGGCAGCACAACAAAAACGAAATAATTACCCATTGCATAAGAAGGAAGAAGAATCTCTAACTTCTTCGGCCAAATGTATCTGCCAATATGATGAAACAAGGTCTATGACTGAAAAAAGCCTTCCTCTGTTTACCCTGTGTAGTAAATCATCTATAGGCTCAGGTCGGAAATGATCAGCAAGGTGTGTTTGTTAATATGCCTGGGATCAATTGTGAGTCTAAGTGTATTATCTTTTTTGAAAACCCAGCAGATTGGGCTGGCGAAGGGAGCAATAGAAGGTTCTATAATACTTTGATCGGTCATGCCCTTTATTACTCTTTCCGCTTCCGCTTGTAAAGATATTGGGAGACTTCGATATTTGTAAGAAAAAGGCTTAAAATTCTGCAGAGTGAAGTGGTGAGTATAAGCATTACATTTTCCTGGGGTTTCCGAAAATACATCTTCGTCTGCTTCAAGTATCTTTAACAATGTCTGTCCTTCAGAGTTGGTTAGGTCATTAGTTTCCTGGAATTTCTTTGCCAATTCACGACCTATGTTTACTTGCGTATAGTTCGCAGTAGCCGCGTTCTCGTTCCCTGCGTAGCGCATATTGACGGCAAACTTATTATCACCTGGTTCATTACCCTCACTACTAAATTAATTTTTCCTTCTTAAGTCGGAACCATACCTAAAATTACAATTCATTATTTCGGCGTCCGTCACTTCATCTCCTTCCTGCTTCTCGTCGCTAATTACACTAATGTGATAATTTCCAATTTGTATTATTACAACGAAGAACTGCTGGTCTGCAATATCTTTCTCTTCAGGTAAACGTGTGAAATTCAAATCCGTTTGAAGGTTCCAGAAATTGGATTGAAATTTTATTTCCGTCTGATTTTAATTCAATAGTTTTGCTTTCGAAATCCAACTTAGCTTTAAGCTTGTTGAGTAGGTCCGTGACTATCAGAAGATCCACGTTCAATTTTGGAACTATAAAGCACACAACTTCGCTGCTGATTACCCCACTTGTAATCTAAGTAAAACTTGTTCCTTTATTCGCTGCCTCTGTTTTCCAATTGCCAGGGTACAAAAATATTTGAAACAGGTAGCTGCTGGAGTTTCACTCGACTTCAAATTATTTCTCGGAATAAGTTTTCGGAACAAACAGATATGTTAACGCCACTGTCGACTAAGGCGTTAGTGGGTATTCCATATACACTTATTCTTACTCTCGGAGATGCTATAGGTTGGTTTTCCTCGTGCTGTGTTTGCCTCTCCAAGCTGTTGTTTTCTATTACACCTAGAAACATCATTTCTGATGGCGTGAATTGATCCACTAAGGTATGGCACATCCCTAGATTTATATCCGGATTCCCGCTGGGTCGCTCTAGAATCCCTGATTAGTTTTCCTGCAGCAAGATGGCGCCTGTCGCCGTGTTCGGTTCTGCCCTGATATTTTGCGCGAGGTTGTGATTGATGTTAGTTTCAGACTCATAATAATTTTCAGCTGGAACGTCATTCTCCGGCGCCCTGAAAAATCTAGGCCCTAGACTTAAAAGTTTAAACAATAAGTCTATCAAAAGAAAATAACCATATTGAGTGACCTCGTGTGTCTGTTCTTTATCCAAAGATGTAAGCTCACCAGCACAAAAAATTTTCAAAATACATCCAAGAAAATCCTATCTTTTGACGTAGAAATCAAATATATACCAGGTCGTGAAAACGCTTTTAGTGACTTGCTGTCGCGACTCTATCATGGGGCCGAAATCCCAGAAAGCAACCAACGTCCAAGGAGAGAAATAACCTTCCGAAGCATAAGCATTCAGATTGATAAGAAACTTGCGGCCTACTTAAGAAACTTAACACAACAACGGTATCAGGAAAGCTTCATTACAGCATTGCAGGAAAAGGTTTCGGAAATAAACAAAAATGTCGTAGGCAGTTTAGGTATACAAAATGCAATTTTGTATAAATTGTGTGTACGAGATAGGCCAAGTTGGAAGGCTTATTTACTCAGAAGTATGGAACGGACAGAAATATTTCGCACCTCATTAGCACATTGAGGTACAGATCGAAAATCCCTAATGATTGAAGAAAGCCTACATTTTTCCAGCTTGAGACACAAAGTCCGACAGATTATCTCGGCATGCGACACATGACAGCGGGCGAAATCCTTGAATGTGGCATACGATTATGAAACTAACACTATTTTGCGAAACAAGCCATGAATGCTTGTCATCGCTGACTGCCATGGTGAAATGCCAAGAGGAAAAGTCGGATACAGGTACATTTTTGATCCTTTTCGACGTTTCCTCAACATTTGTGAAAATATATCCATTGAGAAAAACTACGTGTGCTACATGCTTAAGCATGATCATACGAAATTAGATCGCAGAATATGGAAAGATGGAAGCTATTCTTGCGGTCAACGCTAGCATTTTTACAAGCAAGGAATTTGTTAAAGCCCTAGAACAAAACGGTATCAAATTATATCACTGCTCGAGATATAGTTCCCAGAGTAATCCGCGTGAAAGAATACTACGAGATATCACAACTATTTTCGCATCTTGGTGAAGAAATATCACGCGGGATGGTTAAATCGTGTATCGACGATTGAAAATATTATCCATTATACTGTAAACCCCACGACGAAATACAAACCCATAGAGCTGATGGGAGGAAAAGGAAACGATAACATAGACAAGAAAATCCCTGCAGCCCTATATTATACCGATGCGCGAGAAATGACAGTAGAAGTAATGCTGATAAAACGAGGGAACGTATGGATAGAGGAAGAAGAAAAAGAAATGGGTGATAAATATCGGTGGCAAGGTACTAGTTAATGACTAGTCAAGTCGTCAAGTCAAGAAGTCAAGTCTAGTGCTTTCCGAAAAGAATACTTCCGAATGTATAACATATAAAGGGGACCATTCGCAGTCAAGAAGAGGGTCGGAACAGACTTCTTCGAGCTTACTGAGCTGAAACACCCGGAGAAGACAATTGGATGATTTCACAAACAGTTACTGAAACCGTATAAAACCCTTCCGCCAGATCCGTCATAAAACAAGAGATAAAAGTAGCTAATTTGGTCACCCCATGTAAAAAATGTAAGGAAATATAAACTAGTAACATATAAACAGAAAAATCAGTGTTGGCATATCGTAGATTTAGTATTATGTATAGTATTATTGTATAAGCACAGATAAGAGGCTATTGTTTAAATTATATATTTTTATATTACATATGTATATGTCTGAATGATTTGAGTGTGATCGCCTTGTAAAAGCAAATAAAGACAGAAATATTTAAACAATTGGCTCTCTAAAGCTAACAAGAATTTCAGTGTAAAACTAACACGACCAATACGTAAACATGTGGTAGTGAAAGTAAAAGTACAAACAATGCGAAACTCCACGGTGTTTTCAAACTGTCAAGTTTGACGAGGGTCAGAAAGCAGTACCGCCCCAACGGAAAGGATAGTGGAGAATCAGATAAAAAGATCTTTGTAATAAGTGATTAAGTGTGTAAAGGTGTATAGTTGTATAGTAGATATACACATAGTAAATAACTTTATGTAAGTCATATAGGTTAATTTAAACACAGAGGAATTAAAATATAGAACTGAAAAGTCAGATTCTTTACGACTTTTCACTTTCATAATTGTAGCATTTGAGACAGAAAGTTTCGTCCAGCCCGAAAATAATTAGTATACAATTATATATATATATATATATATAATGTGAAATGTTCGCGGCCTGCAGGCAAAGCTTAAGTTCTCATAAAGGAGATTTTATGACTGTTTACTAGAGACCATTATCAACGGATACTAAGGCTAGAAGACCTTTGTAGAAGTTTGGGTTCAAGGTTGCACCAAAGCGTCAGATTTTGGTGAACGTTAAGTAAACAAGGGGAAAACTATGTTGCGGACTATGAGAAGGCAGAACGCCACCCACGCTATGTATAGCGACAAAATATGGCCAATGGTGATTTAGCTGAAATGAAGCCACGGGAATGGTGAGTTGTGTATAAATATTAGGAAAAAGCTGCAGCAGCCCCCAGTTTTTGTTCAGACCTCGTGACGCAAAAGCTGCGCTACTCGTGATTAGTTTATCACGCCTAAAATGGTCATTGTGTGGACATTAAGTGAAAGGAATAAGTGTAATCAGGAGAAATAATTCAAGACACAAGCAACAGATACTTGTCCTATAAAACCTACAAGCTGAGACCATCGATAGAAATCAAACTGTATCCGATGTTTTAATTTACGTGTGGTAGTCGATAATAAACTGTGTTTTTATTTTATATCAAAATTCTTTGATGTGTGATTGGAGCTCCTACCTGTCCAACGACCCTGAAACTTCGACCTCTGTAGCAAATAATGCACAGATGAGTCCTTGCTCCTTGCGTTCCCGAAATCCCTGAGTGAGCCAAGGCACTCGAATAAAAACTTACCACTTTGAAATTCGTCCCCAAAATAGCCATTCCGCCCTGAAGAGAGAGCCGCAGAAGCCAGGAGCCACCGTTTTCAGAGGACCTCAAAACGCGCACGAAGACTTCGCGGACTCCTCCGAGACCAGGTGACCCGTCTCATATGACCGAGAAGACGAGGTGGCTAACAGATAACGACTTAAAAGTGTATGTTGGAAGATTTAAGAAAATAGCACATGCCTTTTCTTCAGGGAACTATTTTTACAAATAGTTATTATTCTCTGTCTGCAACATTTACATTGAGATATACATTTGCAGAGACAGTTCTATCCTTTATTTTATTGTAGGTAGAACAGATATAGAGAAGTGAAGGAGGCTTAAGCGGTAGACAAAACTGTGTGCTGGCTTAAAAATTCCATTGGACTTAAACAGCTAGGATACAACAAACGAAAAACAACTTCTTAATTGAAAAGGTATAGGTGTTGGAAAATTGAAAATATAACTAGGAATACATATACTAGAAATGTTAAGCTTCTTAAAAATTATGTTATAAAAATGAGTACTTTAAGGAGATCTACAGTTTTTGTCTAGCAAGATGTTTCTATCTCTTACGATTTAGGAATTATATAAAAAGAACACATATTGAACAGACTTTGGAGGTAATTCCCAGAAAGTGCGTAATATCATCTGATTTGGCAATATAACAACTTAAAAAATTGGATTGCTATGAAAAAAGTTAAAGCCGCTTTTGGAAACTGTTCCATGTGAATGGAGGTAAGGAAGGATGGATTTTCTGTCTCAACCTTGAAAATGCTGAACTTAAGTACCAAGTTTGGTAATTAAGCAACTTTTAGTTTTTGAGTTACTCTCTATCACACACACACACACACACACACACACACACACACACACACACACACACACACACACACACACACACACACACGCATACACACACACACACTCTCTCTCTCTCTTTCTCTCTCTCTTTCTCTCTCTCTCTCAAAGTGACACAGAGTACACATCAAAAGGATCAAGGCTTTAGTATTAAGTGGTACGATATGTGATAACAAGAGAAGCTTCAATTAGAAGAAAAGCATTTATTCAGAGTTGTAATGGCGTCTATTTCCTCGAAACGTTTAGTATACCTCTTCGAGGCTTCTTGCCAAAAGTTTCCACTGTCCGAAACATGGCGCCAGCTAATGAGAACCATGGCACATAACAACAGCTATATTGACGTCCGCCCAGCAGAAGCTGAGCATAGCTTATCTTTATTTTATTTCGCATTCAGTTTATTTTGTTAAAAAAAAGGTTTCAGTAATAGGCTGCACTTGCTACAGGAGATTCTCTGCTAACGGAAATTAACTGTTCTTTTACTGTAGCCATGTAAACGACGTATGGAAGGATAGGGTCAATCTGAAAATTCAATACCATAGCTGGGATTTGAACCACGGATATCTTGGTCTCCTTCCGGCTGTTCTTAACTATTTAGTTACCGTGGCCAACATGCCAGCAAGGCATTAAATTCTCCAACTGACTCATGCTGGCATGTTGGCTATGCTAGCCAATAATTTAGAGTAGCTGGACGGAGAGCGGCAACTCCCTCTTTCAAGTCCTGGGCATGGCACTGAGTTTTTCAATGTGACTCTAAACTTCCATTCTCTGCTATTGTTTAAACTGTTCTTAAAAGCACTTATCTTCTATCTACTATCTACTATCTTCTATCTAATTCATCTTAAACGGGATAGGCGTTTGTAAAATCTCGTTTCATGTATGTATAAATTATTTTTATTGTAAAAAAGGGAAATATGGCAAGAGGATAAGGTTTATACAAAGACCAAAGCGATGCTTTGAAGTTCCGTTCTCTTTGCTTGGTCAAAAGATTAAAAAATTAGAAAAGAACACATTCTCATTTGAGAAAAGTAAAAATACTGACAAATTTTAAAGAGCATATACCCTAAATTGGACGGATTTTCCTTAAAATCTTGGTCTCGGAAGATATAAATCAAGCTTGGAATTTAATCTTTTTTTTTTATTAATGCTGTTCATTGACACATGAACACATGCAAACGTGGAGAACTTTTTCAAAGAATGATATTTCTCTTTTTGGATTCAGGGAGTCTCGAAACATACATTTCCAGTGAAATCTCGGCATTCAAATTTTGATTGAAATACAATCCTTATTTACTATGCTCTATTTACTATAGTTAGTATTCCGTCAACTAAGAAAATGTGTTTATACACAGGTTGATTCATAACATTTGGACTTCCTTCAGTCGAGCACGGAAGCCATGAAAATTGAAAACTCAGTAAATGTTTTAAGAAGTATAGCATGAATTTCCTCTATGCAATAAAGTGGCCCCATCCAAATTGTCAGTATTCAGACTAAATGTAATTGAACGTTCTTTCCTCTTTCAGGTTCCTAAATTGTACACGCTGGTGATAAGGTTTGTTTTTCGGAAATACGCTTCACAGACAATCGCATTTAAACGACCTTATCAATTAAAGTCTGACGTAGCTGTTTCTGGATAGCCGGGTGTCATAAAGGTTTTCTATAACGTATCCTCTTTAAGTAAAACTGGGGTTCAAAGTCCTTATTTTATGATCACTATAATCTAACAAAGCACAAACGTTACCAAGAGCTCATAATTAGCTGTTTTCGTCATTGAAATAAAACTAGAATGCTGTCTAAGGCCAGGTGCAGCACCAGAGAGAGCTGGAGATGGGCACAGTGACTAAAACAGGTAGGTTAAAGGCTTACAAGCATCTGTTGCTAACAAACATATGCCTTAGAGATACTCCCTATTTACAAATCTTCCATGTCGTGGTAAGTTTCTAGTGATGAACTTATTTTTCCTAAATTTGTTTTAAAACAGTGTACTCGAAAAGACACAACCTTTTAGTAATATAAATAAATCTTAGACCCAGCGAACGAGTGGGTGTAATGCTTGGTAGAGCACATGGAGTTTTCTCAAGTAAAATGCCGTGCGAACCTAATCTCGAAGGAAAATAAAAAGTGACTTTCATGGACTCTTTTGTTAAGTTTACACTTTTTAGCTCAGTAACGGCTATAAACGAATGAAAATAATGGTAAAATGAGGATTCAAATTAGGTTAGAGTCCAATGAGTTTAGAGTAACAGTACCGAGCGGGATGACTCAGGCGGTTTCTTCTGTGGCTCACATTCGTGAGATCCGGGTTCTATTCTCGTGGTTGGCCTACCTGACACATCGGTTTTTCAGGGGTTTTCCCGGGTCACCAGGCGAATGCTGTGTAGGTTAATTACATCCCCCAAATTTCCTGTCCCTCCATTCTATCTTCATTATCATTTCACATTATCTCATATCTGGTGGTCTCTTACAGTGTAAATGTGTCGGCGGGAGGCTCGACGGTGTGTGGCAGGTTGATATGGTCCTAGTAAACATTTATTCTTTCGGTAGGACGATATCCGATCTCCAGGCGGTCTGTTGGACCATTTCAGGACCACGGTGAATGGGATGCCGGTGGTACTGGCCTATCGGGGAGTTTGCAACTGGTCAATTGTGGGGACTATGCTCTCTGCACTGATGTGGCTCCTTGGGACAGCTCTCCCCCCTCTGTCTCTTCTTGCCTAATTTTTTCTCCGGAGGATGACCCATTTGGGGCATAGGTACAAATACCAAGACTGGGATTCCGTGCCAAGTCCCATTCGTAGCCTAATCCAATGGAATCCAATTCTTAGAGTAACTGTACAATGTTGTACTATAACTAAAGAAAAAGCATAAAACAAGGTTTGAATCACGCTACAAGGGATTCGACATATGGATCTCTCAAATGTAAGACAGATAAGCTAACTTCATTTCGAGAAGAAGAGCACCATGCCGATTGTCGAGTAGTTAAAGACAGAATTGAAATGTGTTCAATTTTACAAAGCTTAGTGGTGGGTAGAATTGTAAAATTTGATCCTGTTTCGCTAATAAACCAATGTCTATAAACGATTTCACAAAGTGCTAAGGTCTCTGAAATGTGCAGGCGGACTCATAGCAGAGCAACTAGTAAAAGCTAAACTAACGAATGCAGGGTCCAGTGCATAAACAATCAGTTTCTGGACATTGGTTTTATAAACAACATATGATCACAGTGTACACTACCATTTACTACTAAGCCTTGTTGCACACAGCGCACGCATGTGTACGCACACATACACAATTAGATGGACAAACGGTTGAGTATATTTACAGGTGCAGTAGTTGGACTTAGAGTAGTAGAATACGTATTTACAGCAAGCTTAAACATTTACTTAAGAACAGTATACATTTTTTTACTTGTAATTATGCACAAGGTGTCCTAAGACGCGTGTGTGCTTATACCTGTGTGTGTGCGCGCGCGTGTGTGTGCGTTATATTTATGACACAATACAGAACAATTTTAGCAATGTATACGTCAGCATTAAATGCTTTCTGACCACTGTAAGGTGGGTTTGGGCATTAATAGTTTGACCACCCCACGCTATTATTAATACACCGACAAAACCGCACCTTTCCTGGGTTGATATTGCAAAATGTTCACTATAGTGAAAATATAATTTGGATGTCCAGCACCTATGTTTGAAAAGAGCAAGATTCGTCGGCAATAAGCACAATATGCCAATAACGAAGTTGCCACTTCCTGTCTTATTGCGGAGATCTCAAGTTGGTCTTCCTTGTACATATGCAACCGATGCTATGCTCTTGTGACTTTTGCGGTATCGAACAGAAGCTCAGCGAACCCAAAAGCGTAATTGACTACATATTAGTATTCCCTAACGAATATTTTAACATCCGTGACCATAAAATACTTTGTTGGAGTTCATGCCTGTTACACCGAAATATTTTCATGCTCTACAAATAACAGATCTGCTCATATTGATCTTTGGTTTCAACGCACTAAATGTTTCTATCTTCATGAGATGCATTATGTTTGCTGACTAAATGTAAACAAAGATAAAGGCGAACATATCACCAATAGGGTTCATATAACTCTAATTTTTTAACAATTCACTTTTCATAATCACCTATTTCTGTTTACATAAGTCTCGTATGATGCATCGCCTAATAGATATTTGTAGGCAGAACGTTTAAACCCTTATTTATCACTCTATAGTTGAGTAATGCAGCTAAACGTATATGCTGTATGAATAAGTACTACTGCAAAAAACGTAAAATTACACATTTTATAGTATAATGCCGGTTCTCAATTTCAAAACTCATGTATGTAGCTTTTATAATTTCATATTAATTTCTGATGCAATTTTACAGACTAACCAAAATCTGTAGACGTATGAAAATCTCCTTAAAATATGAAACATTTTAATATCATTGGTTTCTTAAATAAGGATCAAGTGTGCGTTTAAGTACATCGAAATAAACTATTAACATAATTTGCTTTCATCTAAATATATCAGCTCACGAAATAAAATATCATAGTTATTCTGAAATTTCTGTTAATTACATTTGATCTATTGTTTTGTACCAAACGTCCGCCCCTAATAAGTTTCAGCCCAAATTTTCAAGTTATTTGGCGCGAAAGAGTTTACATATGCCTTTGAATCTTTTACTTTTTATTTAGGTTTTAAAATGTATGTTTAAAAGCTTTGGTAAATAATAAGACATACCATAAAGACATTGGAATATATTATATCCCTGGTGCTTGAGAAGGAATACTTGGATATATATGGAAGTACTATTGCCGTGCAGGTTTCGCAATATTCAACTATAATTTGTATATGCGGAAGAGCGTGTTTGAGATAATGTTTCTCTCTCAAACCAGGATATGTAGCCACTAGAGCAGATTTTCGCAATGAATGTGCAAGGAACTCTAAGCTTGGCCTTGTATATGCATGACATAGGTTCCACAGATTCCTATACCATAAAGTGTTTCATGAGGCATAGTAAATCAATTGTATATTTATTTCCTTCGCGGACTCTTCAGGAAATTAGCCGAGGCGAAGTGTTTGCCATAGAATGACAACGATAGAAGTTTGACCCTTTTCGGCTGGCAGCAGAAAATCCCTTTTTCGCAATATATATTACTAGTCAATGGTGCGCCCATTTTTGCCGTTTTCACATGGATAAATCCAGTGGTAATACACCATATAATTTGCTCATTCTACAGCTTATCAATTTTTGTAGTGTATAGATGTAATCCTTAAAAATGTAATTACAAATTTACTCATAATCCTCATACCTTTCAAACTACTCCTTACAGCTTGGAACTGCGGCATGCATACCAAAATGCTAATACCAGCACGTTTGAGAGAATGTTCGGCAGCGTTCACGGCGGCGTCATCGGCATCAACCTCATTCCACAAAAGGGTCCTTTAGTTTATCTAAGAAACGGTAATCGCATGGAACCAGGTACGGACTATAAGGAGTGTGTTAGTTGCTGATCGCGTCTCTGGTTTTCAGACTGTCATGTGACCGTGCATTGTCTTGCCGTGCATAGCAAAATATCCTGTTCCTCTCTATGTGGTCGAAGACGTCTCAGTCGAGTTTATTCAAACTCGCCATATATGTGTGAAAATGAATGGTAATCCCACGTGGTATGATGTTCACCAGCAGTCCTTCGGAACCGAAAAACGCCGTAGCCGTAGCTTTCCCAGTCGAAGGTGCAGTTTTTCATGTTTTATATCTTTACACCTTTATGGATTGTCTCTTCCTCTCTGGTTCAAATAAACGTTGCCACGTTTCACTGCCTCTCACACATCTTGTAAAAAAGAATCGTGTCCACCATTGCCGTCGTCTTCCAAATGGTGGCTGCACTGTTTTTCTTCGCTTGCTTCTAGTCCAACATAATCCAACATAATATAGCAATTCTTTTACCGTGATAACAGTTTCTTAGGCGAAACTACGCAACTCTCTGCAAATTGTCAGATGTTTGTGCAGTGTGTGTGACCTGCCGCTGCCCACCGATTAACTGTACTGTGATCGACATCTGTATCCCCATAAACCTGTCCATACCAGCGTTTTTCGCTGTCTCGTTTTCACCGCAGAAGGACTCTATAACAGCGCGTTGCTTTTGACAACATATGTCAAGCGCAGCAGCCGCTTTGAAAACCATTACGGTAGTGCTTATCAGAGAAGGTTTCAAGTAATATATACACAATCAGGAGTAAGGTGTCCATGTATTCCTTAAATTGCAGATATGTAGAATTAAACAGATATTTCAAAATTATGCAGCGCTTTCGGAGTGAGCCATGTATGTATCTACAACGCTTGATCCACCAGTGCTGATAGGACTGGTGGAAATATGTGAAAGGGGGATTGTGCTTCCGTGGAGATGATGGGTGGCGAAATAATGAGAATGAAATTGCCGGAAATAAACGTAACCAGCGTTTTGATAAATCAGGTAAAGGGAAATGGCCGAACTAAGGTAATTTGACACCTGCAGTGAGGAATATTTGGTAATGGGTTTACTTGTCCACCATCGCTGTGCATGACTTTTGTGATGGAATTGATAAATATTGCAATGGGCCCCAATAGTAAGCCATTATTTTAAAGAATATCCTGGGCATTCGCTCAGAGCCTGTTGGATTATTTAATATCGTTTTGAAGAAAGAAGGAAAACAGGATACAATTTTTCCGAGAGCAAAAAAGCTGCCAGTTGGTGAGAAAGCTCATTAAACAGGATATAAGCAGGGCAGTTGTACACAAAATTAAGTCACACTACCGTTGAAGATCTAATATAATCAGCTTCCAAAGTAAAAGTCAAATAAGGCAAGAAAAAACAGCTGAAAATGAAAGAGTCAATGTACCTGACAATGCTGTTATGAGGTGTATGAATGATATGTCTCAAGTCGCTGAATCGACTTTGCTGAAGCATTTCAGAATTCTAATTTTCGCATACATAGTTATAATTCTGCATACATTTTCATTAAACTATCGTTATGACACTTGTAAAACCGAGTATTGTGGAGAGATAGTGAAAAATCTTGTCTTTGCTGTAAAATGATGGAGCACCCATGCGAAAGGCAAGATGTACATGCCCGATTATCTTCCTATATATTTAGAATTTTTTGGATTGTAATGAGATATTTGCATTGGAATGTATACTGTTATTGCTTTCTCAATGATTTGATTAATTAAGGAAAATAAATTAAATTATAGAAAGCTATTTCATTAATGAAAGGAGCATGTCTAAATATTATGCCCCCGCACTGCTCTTTTCAACATGAAATTCTGGCTTCCAAAATGCTTCTAAACGAATTGGAAGGTTCTATAAACGGTAATTAGCATAGTGGAGTTCATTAAAAATGTTCACTTCAGTCTCACATATTTACCAAAAAGTGCCAAAGCAACAAACAACACTGTTCCTGCACAAGAATGTTAGGTGGGTTTCAAGGGATCAAGTGGAAGGCAGTGGCTTTGAACTTCGAGAGGAGCTTCTGAATTTCTCTAACCAGCATAATAAGTTAGGTTTCAGAAATCTTCTCAAAGACAATTTCGAGATCGTGAAACTTGAGCAGCTTATACACGAACATGCAAAGGTGCAAAGAAAGTATTCCTTCATCCATGGACAAATGCCTGGATTTCAAAAGTAAATTTGGCAGTTGGAAGAAAAATATTTGGGAAGGTAGTGCTGACTCGTTTCCTCACCTACCCCAGTCCTTCAAATAATGATACTAGCACGACGATGTAATAGCACACGTTTCTCACCATCACTGTCCTCAAATCTTGACACCTATATCCCCTGTGCATCACTAACGTTGTATGAGTGATTAGGAAAGTTTTCATTGATTGAAATCAATGGTCACTTATTCTAGTCATATTAATCAAGGTGAAAGAAGAGCACTGAACTAAATGTTATCGAAAATGAATTAAGTACATTTTAAATTGAAGTATATTTACAAGAATAGTATTTCTAAATCATAGGTGATTTTTAAGGATACAATTAAGATATACAATCCAACTGCATAATACGAGGTTCCGTTCTCCGAGGTTTTGGTTAAACGTTTGTTTGTAGTACTCTTCGAGGCGCAGAAGTTAAAGAAATACTGGGTTATAGAGACAGCCTAGTCCTGCCAGCAAATATCGCTGGTATAGTATGGTGGCATGGTGGTACTATGTCTGGCATAGTATGGTGTGTAGGGAAATAAGTGCTTTGCCTGCATTTCTTGTATGTAATGCTTTTTCTGCCGTTGAATTTCTTGGTAGATAAAAGTATAATTATTAAGTATTCGATGATGCATGATGTCGGACAATAATTGACTTTTATCTTTGAGTTGTAGAAGTGTATAAAAAGCAGCATTTGACTTTGGTTCCTTTCGAATTTCTTAAAATATTGAAATTGCTGCTTTCAGTATATCGAGAGGGTGATGAATACGAACATTAACGATAAGCAACAAATGCGTCCTATTTCCGCGTATATCTAATAATTAAACATGTAAGAAAATCGATACGATTTAATCATTTATTCCTACTTCAATAAAGCCTTAGTGTCTCTAAATTTAATGATTTTCCCAATCAAAGTTTGATATAATTCATTAATACTTGTACCATGTCACACAGCTATTATCCATTAAATCACTTGTATCAATTGTGACCCTGAATGGCAATGCATCTCAGTTGGTCATCCATCGTGCCTTAGGCATAGCGGACCAATAGGTTAAAAGCTAGTAAAATGCAGTTTTTGAGTGATGCATACAGAGGTCTGAATGCACTATGTGCTAGCACAACAAGGTACGAGAGTGCCAAGAGACCTTGAATATTCTGTGTTCTCGCCGACCAGGACAGCTCTGCTGGGTTCTTGCACATGCTGCAATCAGAGGCTATGAAATAGCTAATCCTCTTGCCAGGCAGAGCTCGGACAGCGCGGTTTTTTGGTCTGGAAGCTGTCCTCGGTATTGTACCAAGAAGGGCTACATGCGAGATACTTGATTTGGTATCACTTCAACATGGCTGTTCATGGCGTAATCTTAATAGAGTTAGGGAGGCTCGGTCTATGATCGGGGGACCTAGCAAAAAGAACAGCAAGATTCTGGTAACCTCCAATCGGGTACAACTAAGTGTTGTTGGCCTGTTGATGGGGCACGAATCCCTAAAGAGGCATCTGCAAGTGCAGGAAGTGTGGTGGAGAGGATAGGGTCATCACGACATATTTTGTGCGAAGGTGACGCACTCGCTACATTTAGTCACTTCATCCTGAGCTCAGACAAACTGAGAACAGATGATAAAAAAGAGTACTCATCCAAGACTTATCTGGTCTTTTATTTTACGGCTACAGTACTTGAATAGGCACTCCAATAAGAGGGGTAGAATGGGTCCAAGGGACCAAAAGAGCCCAACACATTCACTTTCATTCATTCGATGCACACAGAGCAGTAGCTGCGCCAGAGTACAGGTATACAGGTGTGCCGCAATAGGACCTAGGCATATGAAAATCATCATGGTGGCTCGAAAGCGAACTTTGTACGAACTCTGCATAGTATAAGCACAACGTCAATCAACTGCTCAAAATTTTCTGCAGATATCTTATCTTCCATTGTTTCACGTACATCACAGGCCTCATCAGTGCTCTAGCTATTTTCTTCAACATTATCCTGAATAAGAATTCTCTCTACTTGCTCTTTTATGTCTTCCGCTTTTTTGAAATAGTGATCTTTAATTTCAACTTTCCGACATATATTTTACCATTCTGGCCTTGTAATCTATGCAAATAGCTGTCAACACGACTGTTTCACACCTTTTAGCTGAAATGTAACATTACTGCTAACCACAAATTTTTTAACATCGGCCCAGTTTAATTCAATTGGGTTTAAATCTGGATTATACGGTGGAATCCCTAAATACGCTATGACTATGTTTTGACAGCTTGTTAAGTATTTATGTCTTCTGATGAGGTGTTTTGGCTATAAGTCATACAGTTTCCTAATACTCCTTGATTCAAATATGTATTATGTTGAAGTAACCAAGCTCCCATCACTCCTGAGAATAAGTGTTGTGCTAAGAAGCAATTTGTTGATATCCAGGTCAGAAATAGCAACCTTATTAGGTATAAGCATGATTTTGATCCATTTTATATAATTTTCCAAATTCATTTCCTGGTGAATATTTCCAGTTCTTTGTTGCGATTGTGAGTGAGAAGGGCATTTGAAACAAAACGTATTTCCCACCAGCATTAACAATGATTAAGTCATTACCTTTTGAAAACAGGTGGTTGTAATCCTGACCCGCTATCATCACACCATATTTTGGATGTATGATTGTTGTGTACATATTACTCACATTCATTCACTATAGTATGGCCATTGGATTTGCACTTTTAGAGGAGAGCGAGATATGTTTCCCACTGAGATCGTATGTTATAATTTTTGTTGAATTTACCCTATTTTACTTTCCTTTTTGTTTCCCACTTGAACATTAACCATTATATTTATAAATTTATGGTTTTTTTAATTTTCTAAGACGTGTAGCGCTATCGTGAAATTGTATCAATATGTTACCACAATTTAGCCTACACACGGCCTGTGTGAAAGAACAATTAATTTCCAATATGTTTATTGTTAGCAGAGATTCTTGTTCCACACAAAAATTTTGTTCTGTAGGTTGAATCTGGCATTTAATAAGATCATCTGTTTCTGTTACATGTTTATTCTCAGATGTGTCAAAATGCACTAGTTCACACACGTGCTTTCGCTTATCTCTGAGAACTCTGGAAATGGCTTACTGCTAAGCACCAGTGCTTTGGCTCCCCTTACATTTGCTGTCTTTAGTCTTACGTGCAAGTCGAGAGGGAGTCATTCTTCATTTTGCCTGTAGCTTTATGACGCCGTGAACATTTGTAATCCTTTTCCTGATTACGCAATAAATTGCGATTGTTAAGTATGAAGGTCTAGTTCTTACTAAACTCACAAATATAATATAAGCGCTAATACTGCTCTGTTAGAAGACACAGCTCGTGGAAACCATTCAGGTGCAATTGGTGCGTGGTGAGATCTGTGAGGAAGCACAACTATCATAATAATAACAGTAAGTAAGATAAATAATAAGAAATTACAAGGATCGCCAGCTGGATTGACGGTGAGAGTATCAATCCCATGACGTTTGCGTCAGTTATATGTGTCGCCCGGATCCGCCTATTCCGCGTAGCTATTTTTAATGCTAATGGAAAAAAGTACTTATCTAAAGTTGTCGGCAGCATTATACAGTGCCTAATATCCAAACTAAATATTTTTCAAAGAAATAAATCATACAAGAAGATGAACAAGCAGAATATCTTGAGTTAATTTCAGAGGAAATAGCCAAATCCTGCTAAGAAGGTGTATTCAAGTATAGCAGGATTTTAAAGATTTTCATCAATTTATATACAGCTGATACAAGTTTACTTAAAAGCACTTAATAATACTTTGTAGTTATGCCTTTGTATATTTATGTTAACATTTTATTTGTATCCTTTTCGTCTGGGACTAAGACTCTACAATATACCTCTATATAAGAAGTATATCAGTGCAAAAATGTTTGTGTCTAATATTTTGAGAACCTCTAAGCTAAAAGCCAGGGTAGGTTTATTAATCTATAAGGTAAGCCAAATCATCAGAAGGCTGTAACTGTATGTCGTTTTGATCATGTGGAATACGTATGTGAAGTAGTTTTCTATTTATGATTTCAACTGTCCCTTTGTACGTCAAAATTGCATTTAAACTATGTATTCTCCCGCTAGTACAAGGCAATTCATAAGGTATACGCACTATAAGTGGGATTTTCCCCGTGGTGATGGCCAAGGGTCACGAGCGAGTACAGGTCCCCCGGTTTTCCCCGGGCGGAGGGTCAAGTCAACGCGGTACCTACACGCTCAATGGATTTGCCCTCAACTGCGCGTAACATTGACACCTTTGCCCTAAATTATACCTGTAATATGGAGGGCTGCCAAAGGAAAAAATGCAAGAGTTGGATACAGACAGCTGAAATGAAGCGTTTGCTCTCTGTCAGGGATTGCACCAATGAAAAACTTTTAAGGGACAAGATAGGTAATTGGAGAAGAACTGAAGGCAAAAATCATTGCTACAGCAAATAAGAGAGTATAGAAGAAATGGGATGAATATGCAAACTCTCTGCCGGAATAAAGAGTATCCAAATAAGCCCTATTATAAAAGCCAATATATGAAAGCCAGTTGAACAACGTGCAATTAGGTTTGAGACACACAGTGGCATTTCACTGCATTAAATATTTGGATCATTCCCCATATTATCTATTTGCATTGTTTTTACCGCTATAGTGAGCGAGTGTGTGGTGTTTAAGGGCCCGTCGACAACAAGGTCATTTGGGCCCTTTTACCGCTATATTAATAATTCCTGGAAGAGCTTATTTTTATAATTAAAGTTAATTGGAATACGTGTTTGCAAAAATAGTGTAATTACGCGTTTCGTCATAGGTACTAGTGGAGTATAGGACCCTGAACTCACCTCATCCTTCCTCCCGGGGATCTCACTTGGGGGCAGCGTTACAATGGATCACGATTGGTCTCCGTGCCGATCCCCTCCATAGTAAAGTTTAATCCTAATCGGATGCTTAGGCGATAAACAAACCTTTAAAATGGTATTGCAATATGCAATTCTTTTCCATTAAATGTTTATTAATTCTTCAACTGTTAGTATACCAGCTGTGGGAAATTAAAGAATGGACAATGCATTAATGGAGAACATTCTATGTATGATGAAGTCCTAAAGGTTTAAATTCCGTCTATGAGTAAATGAAGGGAACTAGCTCACATTTTAGAAGTCCATCGCATTCGTTCCTTCCATCTCACACACTGCCGTGCATCATGTCGTATTTTGACGACAGTTTCCAGGTCGTAAGCTACAGGCCTGTGACCGTTCAATGGAAGTGAGTCGCATATTGGAGATCTTTGTTCTTATGCTGCAGCCAGCCTACTGATGTTGGCTTTAAAGCATCCGCAATCTAATGGCCGATTTCGCCTTAAACAGATATCCATTTGTCAGTTGTTCCAGGATACATTTAATTATGTATGAGATAAACGCATACAAGTTTATCAAAAGGGTAAACAAGCACATTATGTCGCTGCAACCTGTCTGCTGGAAGAAGTGCTGCATTGACGATTTCACGGGCTCTTCTTTAGTGGCGGCTGAAACATGAGTGCACTGGCAGTGCCAATATTGGTTTGCGGTTTTCTTGTATACATGATTTATGCCCTTTAACAGACTGGTAAAAATACCCTCAGTGAATAACAGAAATGCTTAAAACGATACTCAGTTAAATGATATTACATGAACACTATCGATAAAAGCGGGTTCTTCTCTGAATATCGTGTAGCATAAATCGCTCCTACCGTGACAACATGGTACTAATTACATCCTTATGACTCCGAAGTTTAGCCGAAGTTTTCCATCAAACAAATGAATAGCTATCGTAAACTCTACAAAGCAGTAAACAACTGAACAAAATATTAATTTAAAGTACTCTCGGGTACCTCAATGTTTCCACATGCGTGAAATGAATCTACCAATCTTTTTTCTAACAAGTGATTACCGGGGGAAAACAATAGGTATGGAAAACAGTGTAGTAAAGCATTTTTACTTCCCATCAACAGAACCATTAATTTTTCGAGTAAATGCCCATTTCATTATTATGAGCATAATTTACTATTATGAGCATTGTTATATACAAGGGGCGCCCAGAAAGTAAGCTCTGTTTCAATTTATCTCCGCTGCAGCGCTGCGATCGGAGTTCCGCACATGCGCGGTGGATGCTCTGTATCAAGGAGAAGAAACGTACGCCATTGTGAGATCGCTGTCAGCCACGTATGCTTTGTTGTACTCATTTACAATGTCGGTGTTGATTGAGATTCCCGCCGCTTGTGAACTCAGACCTGTGATTCGGTTTCTGAATGCTAGGAAAGTAAAACCAATTGAAATTTATCGGCAAATTTGCGATGATTTCAGACAAAATGCGATGAGTGATACAATGGTGAGAAGATGGGTCCGACAGTTCAGTGAAGGACGTAGCGAAGTGGCCGATGAAGAACAAAGTGGTCGTGCATCTCTGGTTACAGAAGAACTGGTTCACGCGATTGAAGACAAGATCCAGGAAAACCGTAAGTTTACAATTAGTGCTCTCGCTATGGAATGGCGGTCAACACTTCAACAATGACGAAGAGCGGAAACAAAATGTTTCCAAATGGTTGAAGACACAGAATGCAAACTTCTATGAAGAAGATATACATAAACTTGTTCTTCGCTATGACAAATGCCTGCAAAATTTCGGCAGTTATGTGGGAAAGTAGTTTAAGAGTTGTAGAATTTTGTGAAATAAATAATTTTTCTGTATCTTTACACAATTTAAATTTATTATCAAACAAATCTTACTTTCTGGACGTACCTCGTATTTATGTGCAGATCAGGAGCAGCTCTTCCTGTGTATTTCAGCTTTACCTTGTCTACTAATGATAATGTAGAAAACGGATTACCTCAGTAAGAAGCTTACTTTATTAGTGTTACATAAAATATCACATCGCAGTTCTGACTCTCACGAGTACTTGGTATTCCCAGAAGAAGTGAACTTTTCTTTTAATTGTCGCTTATACAATTCAGGTGACATTAAAAAGATAAAGAAACATTTTATTTTAATTATGAGGAAAGGGAAATTACGAGTGACATAAAAAAGCATAGCTTTTAGCAAACTTTTGCACGGTACACTTAAACACTTATTGACAAGTGACTTATCTGTCATTTCTGTATATAGCATGTTAGTCTCTGTGTACATAGGACCTAGGGATTGACATGTGCTGTCAACAAAGTGGTGCCAGCAGCCAGCCAACTGGCACGGATTTTTCCTGTTCTTTCCTCGCCCCACTACCCCACTAAAGTCCTGACGGATTATGGAGAAAGACTTATCTTCCTGCCAGATTGCATATGACACAAATCCTTTTTTTTTTAGCAGGAAAGCAATGAAACTGAAATGATAAAAAGAATACTGTGATAGAGGAGAAATCACTCCAACATTTTTTTTTAATTTTTTTGCGGCCTTTTTTTGCTGCCCTTTTTTTAACTTAAGCTACTTGCTTTTATTTTTGAAGAGAAAGAGGGAGGAAGGGAGGGACAAGGAGAGGGAGGAAGGGAGGGACAAGGAGAGGGAGGAAGGGAGGGGACCGATTTTTATCTTTATTTTATTGTACCTCACTGTTTTACATGTAGGGGAATGATGTCGGAAATTGATACTATATTGCCTATATCTCTTAAACGTGCAGTATCCACGGTTTGAAGGGTGCTATTTTCTTGAGCTGGATCATTGTCCATCTCTCTTCGCGTAAAAATCGTCTGAGCCGTGATATTGAACAATCACCCGGCGTGTCCAGTGTGTTTATCCAGGTAAATGTACCCGTTATCAGCCAGAGCAGTGCACGTTGTAATGAAGGGTTCACCATGGGAAGATTCAAATGTAAGATATCTTCATGTGAAGCATCCCATCCGGCAGGTATCCAGCTATTACATTTGTCTAGCACCCAGTTCCATATATTAGCTTTTCCGGAACATACCATCACCCGATGCGGAAGTGAATCTGCTTCCGAGCAAATAGGGCATCTCGGGCAGTTAGCCATTCTGTGGCGGTACAGTTTGTCTGCCGTTGGAAGAAGTTCATTGACAATTTCATACGTCACCGCTAACCATGTGGTGTTCAGTTGCTGACAGCCAAAACATTTTCATATGCGCTGGCAGGGCAGCTGCGGATATTTTATCTGTACCTGTGGGGTGATTCTAACTGCTTGACGAAGATAAGCATAAATGTTCTTTACTGTGCACTTATCACCATCTATTGAGTGCTCCGGGGGTAACCGCTCCAACGCGAAATACGTGTCCCGTAAAATCTCGGGTACCTTGCCTCGTTGTCCTTGGCGCCAAAAATCCATGTGCGTGCGTTGTATCATGGTGTCCACGGGATCACTCTGATTATTTAGGGCAAGCAGAAGCATTTTGATCATCAACGCTTGCGACTGGAGAGCCACCTCTATTAATCCCCAACCACCTTGCCCCTTCGGGAGACGTAGTTGAGCCCGCGCAACACGGTAGAGCTTCCCTGTCCAGATGAAATAGCCCAATATCTGTTCTATCCTCTGGGAATCCCGCTTTGTTGGTGGTAGCACGTGTGCAAGGTACCAAATCCTGCTGAGCGCGAAACTGTTACAATATCGTATACGTTGTACCAAATTCAACATCCGGAGTTTCTGCTTGTACATCATCCCACGCAGTACATTAATCCGGGTCGTCCAGTTATATTCCCTCATGTCCGTCTCGCTATCACTAAAGTAAACTCCCAAAATCTTCGTACGCCGCACCATAGGTATTCCTAAGATGGATGTGTCCGGCGGATCTGGTCCAATGGCTAAAATCTCGGACTTCTGCATATTAAATGTCATCCCTGTCGATCCCTCGTACTCTTGTAAACAATCTCTTAAGCGAGGACTGTCTTGGGGGGTGGTAACTATTACCGTAATATCATCTGCGTAGGCCCTCACAACCATTCGCTGCCCATATATCTCAAGTCCATCAAGTGTAGATTGCAGCTGTCGGAGTAGTGGGTCAACATACAGGGAGAATAGCATCATGGACATGGGACATCCTTGTCTGACTGAGCGTTTAATCGGTATAGCAGACGTTAAATAGCCATTGCAGAGAACTTTTGACGAGGCACCAGCATACATGGCTCGAATCAGGTTGCAGAATTTATCAGGCACTTTTAACTCCATCATACGTCTCCACAAACCGTCATGAACAACGCTGTCAAAGGCCCTTTGGAGGTCCAAATTGATAATCGCTGCAGACTGATGTTCCTGTGCGCAATGCAGTATACATCCTCTCAAGGCAGCTAACGTATTTGCAGGGTCGCTCCCTTCTTTACTGCGGCCTGGAACTCGCTAATGCTATATGGTAGTATCTTTTGCATACGACCAACAATTATTTTCGCGAACAGTTTGTAATCACAGTTTAACAGCGTGATCGGTCGATAATCCTGTAAGGACTTGGGTCTAGCCACCTTCGGAGGTTGTACCACTATCCCATCTGCAAATGTGCGTGGTAAATGCTCTGTATTCCACATTTCCTGAAAGACTTGTAACAGTTCGTTCTGGATGTGACACCAACATTGCTTGTAAAATTCATATGGCAAGCCATCAGGTCCTGGGGAGGCACGCAATTTGGATTTTTGGATTATTTCACGTAACTGTGATTTGGACAGCGACAGCGTGTCCTGCCACAATTCTTCCGGTAGCTCTGGTAGGAATTTTGACATGTATGCCTCTACTTTGTGTGCGAGATCTGCGGGGTCGGTGAATCGTTGTGCGTAGAAATTGTTCACTTCACGAATAATTTCGGCTGTAGTGGAAACCTCCCGTCCATCTATTTCAAGTTGAGTGATTAGCTTCCGGCGACCATGATTACGTTCCTTTGCCAAATGATAAAAACTCGCCTGCTCCCCATGCAGCACTTCCTCCGAGTGTACTCTGGCCAAATATCCCTGAAGTTGTTGTGTTTTACGAGCTTTTATATGTTCTTTGATCTCCCGCACTAGTTGCAGAACATTTTCTCCCTGCTGTTGGCGTACGTGCAGCTCGTGGAGGATTTGGAAGTAATATTCCATGGTTTCTCTTCTAGCCAGCGCTCGAAGGACGGCAGCAGCCCGAAAGAAGTTTCGTAATGTAGGTTTGGCTTTACACACCCACCAGTCGACTTTGTTTGGTGCACGCGCAAAGGATTCCCGCAATCGTGACCAGCAGTCCTGGAAATCAGTCATCACTTCCTCATCCGTAAGCAAGGAGCAGTTAAGTTTCCAGTAACCTCTGCCTCTATTGCAGCTGGCCGCCCTGCCCTCAAGTGCATGTATTAGAGCGTTATGATCACTAAATGCCACCGGCATTATTTCTGTGCGCTGAAGGCGGGGTAAGAGTTCAGCCGTAACATACATGCGGTCCAGTCGTGAAGCTGATGGTCGTCTCACGAATGTAAATTGTACTGCTGAGCCGTGCTTATGTTCCCAGGTATCTGTCAGGTGCATTTGTTCTATTAGCTGTTGCAGAGTACTACACCCATTGACGGCACCCCGTTGATCTTTAGCAGCTAAAGTACAATTAAAATCGCCAACCAGGACGAACGGTGCACTTGATGGAATATGGGTCAAGATGTCTTGCCTAAAAAAATTTTCTCGCTGCTTTCGTTTATTACTGCCCGCAGGGGCGTAAATGTTCACCAAGGTAATGCCCTCATACACTGCTGAGATGGCTCTACCAGAGGGATGGAGCACGAAATTATGTAGTTGTAAACCTTGACGATACACAATAGCCGTACCGGTACCTTCCGGCCCAAGATTCGTCTCGTACTCGTAGCCATATAAGAAGTCCATATTATCAATATTCACCTCCTGCAAAAAGCAGATATCTATGTCATGATTTATCAAGAAGTCCCTTAAAAGTTGCTGTTTGACCACCTGTCGCAGACCATTAACATTAAGCGAAGCCCAGATTTGCGCACCTATCGGCATAAAATGGGCTAGGAGCACATCCTTAGTGATGCCAGGATTTCGAAGAACCAGGAACCACTTTAATATCAGTTGAGCCTCCTTGAACAATGCCTGGGCGTGAATCCTCTTTAGTAAGTTTAGCTGAACGTAGTTCTTCTTCATATTCATCACCGTCATCCACTGCCGGCCGCTTGCCTGAGTCTATCTCTTTACCTTGGATGGGAACCGGGGGACCACCTTTCAGGTGTAGCACATCCGGAGGTTGCTGTCGTGGTGGAATTCCTTGCACTTCCATTCTCCTCTGCTGACTTCTTAATCGAGGGTCGCGACCCGACAATGTAATGCCAACCTTTTGCCTTAACTGAGCTATTTCAGTATCAGATACCTCTACTTCTTCATCACTTACAACCTCCATAACACCATCCCGAGAACCCTCAGCTGGAGCAGTAACAGCAGATCCTTCAGGGGCATCCTGTGTCTCAACCATAGGCGTGATATCGTTGGCCACTGCAGACTTTTCGGACTCCGCCGGCTCTCTCGTCAGCTCCACTACTACCGGACCATTGTCTGCCTGTTGTGTAGGTTGCTCCGGCGGCTCGTCTTCTGTGGACGTACTCGTCGAACCTGCTGCGTACTCTCTACCGACAGCAGCAGCATATGAGTTAGCACCTGCTGCGACACTGAAGGTCACTGCACGGTTCCGTGGGTTGATGGGTAACCGCGTAGCACGAAGGGGGCACTCAGCTTTCAGGTGGGTAGTGGCATGACAGAGATGACAAGCTTGCGGTTGACCGATGTAACTGATTCCAATCAAATAGGTATCGATAACCAAGCTAGCAGGTATGTGACGTTTTAGTCCCATCTTCACAGCAATCACTCCGTTGTTAGTCGGAAGAAGATACTGGGAGCTCCATTGCTCTCTGCGTATGTCATACACTGTACCGTATTGGCTCAGCTGCTGCGACAACACAGCGAGGGGAACCTCCGAAGGTAAATTGAACACTCTAACATTCACTGTTTGCTGATCACCCGGTGTAATGCGTAACTTTGCCGTTTCTCCAGAGGCGTAGGTAAAGGTTTGTTCATCTTGATAACGGGCTAGGAGATTATTGTATAATACCGCCGAAATAACCTTCACATATATAGCACGTTCTCTTGTGTGCAGCTGGAGCGTGTCAACTTGATCCACTTGTAATCCAATGAAGTTTACAAGCCACTGGTGGATTTCTAATGCAGTAGGTTTACTTGCCGTTGCTTCAAATTGGATTTTTAGTGTATTCACACGTTTGTACATCGCCATGATTACTTTTTAAACTCAAAACCGAACAGGTATAAATATACCCAATTCAACAAAACTACGCGCGGAGCGCTGAACTGTATACACGACAGCACAAACAAAGCCCGCTCTGGCTGGCGTTTACTACCGTACACAGCGGAAAGACAACCTCGCGGTATGCCAGTCACCGCACAACTCCCAATCCTTAGGATAGTGACGTAATAGTGTCCAAACTGAGAACGAATAGCGACTTCCTTCAGTATCTTTAAAAATCTGCTGATATGAAACCATTTTACTGCGTCTTGAACAACAGTAAGCAGTACTGCATTTGCAGTATGCAAATAACATAAAGTCTTATTTTCACCCCTATTTAAGACAGTGCCAAGGCAAGGAGGCACTGCGCCCGGAGCTACCCCTTCTTTTCTAACGATTGCATTACTAATTATATTATATTGTCCTGCACTGTGTCCTAGTGAGCTAGGGCGTTGTGCTTTGGTTTCCTGCCACGGAAGTGCCCCTGTTCAATCCCACACTAGAGGGGGGCGGATTCTAAGTCCCGGGCGTAGGACCAGTGCCTACTCAGCATCCTGAGGAATTTGAGGAGTTACGATAGGTAGCAGACCTGGTCTAGAAAGCCAACTTTCCGGCTGGGGTGCCATGATGCGGACCGATCTCCTTCCCCTTTCGGCTGAATGATCGCCCACTTCTAACTACATATCTGAGCGTGAGGCCAGTAATTGAGCTAGTAGGCTCAGGCCCTTACGCCATGGACCATCAGCATCTTCTTCTTCTTCTTCTTCTTCTTCTTCTTCTTCTTCTTCTTCTTCTTCTTCTTCTTCTTCTTCTTCTTCTTCTTCTTCTTCTTCTTCTTCTTCTTCTTCTTCTTCTTCTTCTTCTTCTTCTTCTTCTTCTTCTTCTTCTTCTTCTTCTTCTTCTTCTTCTTCTTCTTCTTCTTCTTCTTCTTCTTCTTCTTCTTCTTCTTCTTCTTCTTCTTCTTCTTCTTCTTCTTCTTCTTCTTCTTCTTCTTCTTCTTCTTCTTCTTCTTCTTCTTCTTCTTCTTCTTCTTCTTCTTCTTCTTCTTCTTCTTCTTCTTCTTCTTCTTCTTCTTCTTCTTCTTCTTCTTCTTCTTCTTCTTCTTCTTCTTCTTCTTCTTCTTCTTCTTCTTCTTCTTCTTCTTCTTCTTCTTCTTCTTCTTCTTCTTCTTCTTCTTCTTCTTCTTCTTCTTCTTCTTCTTCTTCTTCTTCTTCTTCTTCTTCTTCTTCTTCTTCTTCTTCTTCTTCTTCTTCTTCTTCTTCTTCTTCTTCTTCTTCTTCTTCTTCTTCTTCTTCTTCTTCTTCTTCTTCTTCACCACCACCACCATCGTCATCATTACCTATGGGATATTAAGATGGTTTCGTACAATTACATTCCGCCTACATTTGGAGCGCTTGGCACCAAACACACTTCTTTGCAGGAATAAACTTATTTTTCCTATACGCTGAGGTAGTTTTAATAGTTTTCTATAGGTAACGTGTTGCAGTTATCATTGCGCTTCCAATATGCAAGCTGCACGACTCGTCATCCGTTGTCTAGGGGTTTCCTTGCTTACAAAGAGCCTATTTTGTCAAATTGGGGATCATAGCAGTCCACTTAATCACTAAGTTTATTAATCCCAACCTGTCTTTGGTAAGAAGGTGTGGGCACAGAGCGCAACAGCTTCCCATTCTCATTAAAAATACTCTAGTGGTCGATTTCACCAAAAGATCTTAAAATCAGTGTAAACGAATGTAACGTTACAATTGTTACACAATTAACAGAAATGTTAAAATACTTGCATTTCACCAGCTTGTTTTCTGAAAATGTTAAAAAACGTATGTTCAAGCCGAGAGGCTTGTCGATATTACAGATACAGAAGGCCGTGGATGAATCTTAATTCATGAATGTACTGTTATGCGCTTTCGCTTTTATTTTCGTTTACAATAGCTGAAAAATGGCGGGTGAACAAAACCAGAAGAGAAGCCGATGAAAAATTTCTCATTGATGGAGAAAGAACTGTTAGTTGAATTAGTAAGCAAATATAAGAATATTGATATAAGGACGGATGCGGTAAATGTGAAAGAGGAAGATGTGACGTGGGAAAGGATTGGAAATGACTTTTAATTCGAATGCAAATGTCACAAATAGAAGAACAAAGCAGCTTCGTCAGGATTACGTAAATTTAAAACGAGGTGCGAAGAAGGAAAGGGTGACGAAAGACTTGAACGTTACAAGATGAGAGGTAGGCAGTGTATTATCCATAGAATTCAGTGAATTATAAAATCGCACAGTTATTAAGAGTTGAAGCAAAGGTGAGATCGGCATATTTCTATTCGATGCTTAGGAATATTGGTGGAATTCGTTGCTGGAATTTGATGCTGAATATAGCATGTTAGTCTCTATGTGACTACATTGGTACTACGGATTGGTGTGTGCTGACAGCAATAGTCGCGCCAGCAAGCAACAGGCACGGATTTCTCCTGTTCCTCCGTCGCATCACTCTCCCACTAAAGTCCTGACGGATTCTGGAGAAAGTTTTAAGTTCTTGTTCTTCTGCAGTAACCTTCATAAAAACTTGTTTCGACAGTCTATACCTCTGTAGAAAATCTTCTTCTGAAAGCTACTCGAAATCATTTCTCCTCATTGTCCTTAATCTATTACGAATGCCATTTGACATGCCATTTATTGCTAAATAGACTAACAGCCGTATTAAGTCTTAACATCTCTAGGTGAAATCGGGCATAGAAGTTCTGCAATCCCTTACTTAATATTCTTACCTTTGAATGAATATTACGTGGCCTACGTTTATTCTCAGTGCCTACTTACACTAAACCATAAATCCATCAGGCTTTGGAAATATGTTCCTGAAATTTCGGTGCGCTCTATTACCTTCATCTTCAGACATGTAGCAAAGGACCAAAACACATTTGGACATCTGGATATAAAAGCTTCATCCAGGAAAGTTTATGCAGTTCTGCAGCAAGTTTACGGAATTGCACATGTTGGCCCCGTTTAGCCAAAAAAATAATTTCATCAACATATCCACGTGCTATCAGTTGCCTTTTACAGATATTGAGTATGTGCGATTCTTTTGTGTAATTCTGTGAAATATAGAGACCATATAGATTGATTGATAATGGGGCATTAGAAATGTAACAGTTATTTTTGAAAAAAAGTTGCTGTTACAATGCTTTTACGGTTATATGTAACGGTTACCACTAATGATTAAGTTACATTTATGGTTGTTACGTTCGCAGTCATATTTCATTAATGGTTACGAGTAACCATTAGCTGTAATTAAGTTTTAATATGAGGAGTGTCAATAAATACTTTATTATTTCATGCAATCTAAAACCGCATTTCTTCAGCTGTGTTAGCACTTCGGTTGTCTGTAGTAATTTATAATCACAAAGTGTATTCGCTTTTTCTTCAACATTCCTGCACACACATTTGATAATTATAGTCATTAATATAAAACCAATCCAAACTTTTAGTTATTTTGTTCTTTCCAATTTAAAGATTTCGCAAATGCATATTACATAGTTTACTAACGGATGTTTCCCTCACGATCGTAAAAACGTCTGACAATATAGACCATCCGGTTTCCTTTAACGTGTTCTCCCTTGAATTGTGGGCTCTGGGCTCTGTTTATTAGCTATACAGAAAGTGCTCGAATTCGGTTCCAAAATATAATTAGCGATGAATGTATCTGAAATGCGGGATAAGCGCTACATCCACGATACGAATTTATTTAACTTCCTTTCTCGTTTCTTTATTTTTGAAAAGTGTAAGTTGTGCATAATATAAATATTGAACATTACGGTACAAAAACTGATCGATTTCTCCGTCTATTACTGCTTTCGTGGCAATGGCCCGTCATCGCGAGGACTGACTACGCTGCTTTGTTCCTTCCATTAATCCGTCCTTTCTTCTTGGGGTAAATAAACACATATGGCTTGCGTATGTCAGATGCGCCTCCAAATGAAGCAAATATTCCTGAAATGTGGTTTATTACACTGCATAATCACTAACGCAAATATTTGCAACTACATAAATCCTAAGCGACACAGTAGGTATGTGAATTTGAAGTGAGATATTTAGGAGCCTAACTATAAGTATTATGTGATTTAAATGTAGCAGCGAAAATGATATCACTATTGAAAATATAAATATGGCTGAAATTAAGGATATAATAATATAAGTATGCTCTCATTTGTGGTGAATATTTGTGGTGAAACCGTGGACTTCCTCCGGGTCCTCCGGTTTCCCCCACCAGCATTCCACCAATTGCTCCATGATCATCCTTGCTAGTTCCCTCACTCTCGTACCATGCATCGGGATGATCACCCATTCTGGATCTCTCTCTGTGATCCAGAGATTCCGCTTCTCAACCCGCGTAAGGATTAAGAGGAACAACAATACCCTGACACCTGTACCTCTGACATTACTAGAAGAACCTCGAGCCGAACTGCCGAGCTCCTCCCGTAGGGGAGTTGTTCGGACTGGGTTGGACTCGAGGGAGCAGTGTGTTCCCGACTCCCACAGGGAATTGGGTACCTTCGGCCAGTTTACGGTCGCCCGGAGGGGGTAGAGGATTGCCTAATAAGTCCCGGGTACTAGCCTGCAGAGCTAGTAGAAGGTGTGCTGGATCACCAGGCGGCCCCACCGAGGTTTTCGGTAGTCTTCCCGGCGGGGTCGACGCGCATAAGTGGCGTATCCACCTCTATCCCGTCTTGATGTTGGCTCAGCCAGGGGGAGGGGGCTTTTTGAGAAATCAGGTATTGCTCTATGGAAAGAGCCCCGGAGTATGCATCGCTCCCGGGTAGAAGGAGGCCCGGGTCTTGGTCCTACGGGTCCAGGACTAATGGGAGTAGATCCTCTGCGCTTAACCCTGACACCACTTAGTGGTAAAAGGGAGCAGTTGAAGAGGAAGTATGCTCTTACAACATTTGATAAAAGATATTAAAGGCAAATTTACTAGATAAAGGAAATATAAGTACTATTACTCTAAATGCACATTATTTTTAACATCACAAAATATGGAGATAATGTCAAAAGGTTACGTATAAGTAGCAAAGTGGAATATTTAGCAGACATTTCTCTCGCCAGTTGGTATATAAGATCCACAATATCCCTGACGAACACTTACATAGCAGATTAATAGTGGGTAACGAGTTGAGGTAATTTGTGCCTTACAAGCCATATCAAAGCACGCAAATAGTGATGTCGCCAGTACGCGGTAAGCCTTAAAAGGTTAAGTAAATACTGCTTTCATTATTGTGGCAATCGTTGTAGGTAACTAGTTAGTTTGTATTCGTTACTTTTCTAACCCTTAATGAGTAACTAATTACTGTCTACTTTAGTGTTCATTACCATTAGGTTAGTTTTCTCCCATCCCTCATAGGTGTCCCACTCGAACGGATTTTCTGTTCTGTATCGCAATTGTGAGGTGGCTCCGACTCACGGTAAAGTACACTATCATGCCACATCACTAGGATGTCTTGGAAGAATTTGTGTATGAAGTTTGATAAGCATATATGGTAGGTACCATTTACGAGTATTTCAACTGCTGATAACCATAGCAATGCATTTCCAATGATAATTTAGTGACGTGGTCAGTGGTAAATCTCAAAGGTGTTATCCATGAGTAAGATTTCAAAGCGGAAATGTTGCCGTTAATCCTTAGGTGGTAGTGCCTTACGGCATCTCATCGCCTCATATCATATAATTACTTAGTTTTAATACATTTTCGCAATATGTTATTTAATAATAACCGATATAACAATATATTTAATAATATAATCAATAATAATCAATGTGAAAATTCACTTTTCTATAAATAGAAAGATCGTAAGAAGATGTACGCAACGCCAGTAAAAAGTTCAATCTCTCGTGTTAAGTGGCTGTTGCACCACTATGTGAGTGCTTCCGTTGAATCATATGGGTATAATCTACTGCCTTTCGTTCCGTCTGAGTGTACATTTAATTTTGAGATTTGTAGTGGACAACACGGCGCTGAATTCCACCAGTGCACCATATTCATCTCATGTATCATCAGTGTCACCGTCTGCAGTGCCGCATGTAGTAAAAGTGGGCGATAAACGTTACACATTTCTATTTTTTAATTGTGAATGGGGTTTAAAACTGAAGGCGTCAGACAGGATTTTACCAGAATGCAGAATACTTCATACTTCAGGAGCTAGATCTGATATCCATCTGACAGTCGATGTTCAAGTTGGGATATGTATGTTTGTAATTTACGATATATTCTGCAGTGTCACTTAACATTGGGCGTAGTGATCTGTACTAACTTAATCCTGGTGATGACTGAGACTACCTTCCCCACTATGAAATTCTGTCGACCCCTTTCCTTAATTTAGCAAGTTAATGCTGTTCTAACTACCGCCAGAGAGCTCTGTAGTTACGTGCGAGGCTCGCAGGAAGACCCCCGATTCATTTCCTGTCAACCACCTCCTCGGGTTTGTTTTTCTTTTTTCGCCACATTAGAAGATCAATATCCACATGCAGTGTATCCAGCCTTGATGCACACTGTCCACGCACACCTGTCTGTACCCATACAAAGGTACTCTGCGTGTCCTCTCAGGTATAAACAACACTTATTGAATTGTCTAGGTGTCACAGGGTAGTGTCTTTTTTATCTTTGATTGTTAGAGTATATATCTCAGACCCTAAACTAATTCTCTGAGAAAGGGAATGAATTAAAAATTCCTGTTCCAAAAATGTCCCTCTCTATTTTGGCTTAATGGTTTCAGCGGATGTATATGGATTTACTACAGCAACGTACTCGCATCGAAAAGTGTTGATGCGTCCAGATGATGATGCCGTAGCTGTAAATTTAACCATATGAGAAATTAACTTTTACTCGCTGTGAAAAGGAACCATCAATTCTAGGTATTCGCAAAAGTTCACGTAAACGTTATTACTCGGCAGACTGTCACATACAATTCCTTATATACTAGAGCACATTATAAGATATATGACATATAGTTAAAAGCTTTGCTACAGAAATTATTCTGGGGCTCTACTTTAAGAGTCAGGTGTGATACCATAGACAACTGTTATGGAAACCATGTGGCTGCATGAAAACAGCTTGTGTTTACTAAGAATTTGTCTTAAAAATATCAGCTTTTTAATTGTTTTGACGTCATTTCGTTTATCCGTAATATACACATCACCTTTCGTAATATGTTGTTGCGCTTGATAAGGAATTTATTTTTCCCACCACTTTCAGGAGCATGTTGGAAATGTGACATTGGGTTTGGATTCTCTCTTATGGTTTTCTCCATCATTTGGGGCCTAAAACTGAATCGTTCTCCTGTTGCGTATCTAAGCCTTGTATATGACATCTTCCATATTAAATTGGACCAAAATTACAGACACAGTGGGAGAAGAATTGTATATCAACTGAGGTACACTCATTGTAC
>CM060950.1:262292134-262302134 GCA_030765055.1 Mantis religiosa | reverse complement strand
TAATAATAATAATAATAATAATAATAATAATAATAATAATAATAATAATAATAGTAATAATAATAATAATAGTAATAATAATAGTAATAGTAATAATAATAGTAATAGTAATAATAATAGTAATAGTAATAATAATAGTAATAGTAATAATAATAGTAATAGTAATAATAATAGTAATAGTAATAATAATAGTAATAGTAATAATAATAGTAATAGTAATAATAATAGTAATAATAATAATAGTAATAATAATAATAGTAATAATAATAATAGTAATAATAATAATAGTAATAATAATAATAGTAATAATAATAATAATAATAATAATAATAATAATAATAATAATAATAATAATAATAATAATAATAATAATAATAATAATAATAATAATAATAATAATAATAATAATAATAATAATAATAATAATAATAATAATAATAATAATAATAATAATAATAATAATAATAATAATAATAATAATAATAATAATAATAATAATAATAATAATAATAATAATAATAATAATAATAATAATAATAATAATAATAATAAT
The DNA here is from genome assembly GCA_030765055.1 of Mantis religiosa. Taxonomy (NCBI): domain Eukaryota; kingdom Metazoa; phylum Arthropoda; class Insecta; order Mantodea; family Mantidae; genus Mantis; species Mantis religiosa. The sequence goes on along the minus strand of CM060950.1, from coordinate 262,301,581 downwards.
AATAATAATAATAATAATAATAATAATAATAATAATAATAATAATAATAATAATAATAATAATAATAATAATAATAATAATAATAATAATAATAATAATAATAATAATAATAATAATAATAATAATAATAATAATAATAATAATAATAATAATAATAATAATAATAATAATAATAATAATAAAATACCCATTGCGGTCGCAACTGAATCAGCTTCGCACGCGTAATCCTATCGGGCTCTCCTTGTGCCAGCAATAAGCGGCAACGTCGCCTCTCTTTCTCCGTACGAAATGTCAATCACTTTCTAGATTGACGACTAGAATAACTTGAGCACGCTGTGGATAGTGTCCACTTTCGGTGTTGGGATCTGCAGCTCTTTACCGCAATTTTGAGCCACATTGAACTTTAGGAATCCTTCACAGAGCTACCAGAGAGACTGGAATAGGTTTATCTAAAATCGATATGAGTTTGCTTGATTCAAAAAATGGACCCACGAAACGCGAGATGTGAGCGAAACCACTGAGCTACCTGGCCTCCCGTCCCCTTCAATAATAGTTTTATTTACCTTGGATATGTAGAGTCAGACTGAAAAATTCATGAGCCTAGCCTGGAATTGAGCCACGGATCTCCGGTTTTCTTCCGGTTGCTCTTAACCATTTAGCTGTATCCATTTACCTGTATATGTAGTTTATTATGGCCTATCTCTCTACAGAAGTCCTTCGGTCAGGACATTTTACGCTCTTCAGCTCTGTGGGACGATGGAAAGCATAGTGCACAAGCAAAAATTTGCCTATAGCCCTATATATACCCGTGAATTTGCTTCAGAAAAAAATAAATTTTCTGCCAACAATTCCTATTTTAACTGTGCCCACATTTTCAAATGATTTATGAAGCTTACCTTAGTTTTTGCCCCATGTGAATTAGGAACTATTTATTGTACTATTTTGTCTCCAAATCCAGCCAAAAATATCTGTTTACAATTTGAAAACTATCTTCATGTTCATAAATATGTTTCACTTTTGTTTCCTAACAACTCCTGGATATATTTCACTCCGCACTAAGATTTACTGTCTGTATTTATACATGCAGACGTAAATAATGTATGCGTCTAAGGAGACAGATAGTGGATGGAATGTTAGACAGGCTGATGTATTGATGGATGGAAGGACACACATTGGAGAGCTGCACAGGCTACTTCCATTTCTCTCCACATACACTTCAGCCGTAGCCTTTTTGTCCAGTAAAATAAAAGCAGAAACGGACATGGTTTCTGTACGCGCATTTCAGTATTCATTCATTGTCCTGTTTAATCGGACTAAAAATTATTATCCAAAATATGCTCAGAACATTCATTGTTGCAAATTGACATTTCGCCAATTGAAAACTAAACGGCAATTTTTCGTTCAGTCTCAAATTACCTACATGTTCCCCCATTACAACCTTTACATTGCTGTGCCCTGCACAAGCAATGTATAGCCCATCCACTGGCATATAGCAAAGTGCATCACAGAAGTAAAACGGCATAAGTCACTACCTTTATGGTATGCAACTGGTATTTAACATTTCTAATGTTCTCCGAAACACGAGTTGAAATATTGAACACAAAAAGTAATGTTTTAAACCTTCTGGTCTATGATATTGCACTTTCGGTAAAGCTGATGATAAAATAGATGCCTTTCAGGAACAGATTTAATATTTTCTTAAACTTTTATTTACTCCACTTAATGAGGAGCTATATCGGATAAAATCCGGTAAAATTTCGTGAAATGCTCAAAATCTTGCATATATAAGAACACTTGTTTAAATTTCCACAATTCCATACAAAGACTAGACCATCCTACGTCAATAATATTGGTCCATGTTTTAAACAGAATGATTATAGTCTCAAATTCGTCTAGTTTCAAAAGAATTTCGAAAGGGATGGAGGCCAGTAAGAAACATATTCAACTGTTGTGGTTCGTACTTGTTAATTCAAGCATTTGTCAGAATGGTTCATTTTCTTATATTTATTGAAAGTGTATTTTTGATTACTACACTTACTTTATATATATGCTGTATAATTGCTTTTTTCAGTTACCAGGGACCACCATTAATTATGACTGTGTTGGAACCTTTTGGCCCAGTCAGGAAGACTGCCTAAATATTCATGGCAATGAAGCATGAAGCTCTAGTAAGACGTTGAGCGGTGTATAGATTTTTAAACATTAGCACTCCAAGATGCAAAAGAGATATGGAAATTGGGTGTCGAATGAAACACTTGTTACTTACAATACAGTGAAGGTAATAACACCTTATCTGGCTTTCGGAATTGTCTTTCTGGTTGGAGAGGAAATTGCACCATGCTATAACGCCGTTCAACATACTGCTCACCTATGGTTTCCGAACTGCAACTTAGATTGTCAATATTAGTCAATGCTACTCAATAATACAGATATAGTCTGCTAGCGGAAGTCCTGAGCAAGGAGTTCTGTAGTGTTAGTGGAGGTCGGGAACTGTCAGAGTTGAACTCTATGCTTTTGTAGCGGATGAAGATTTAACTAAGAAATCCAGAGAATAAAGCAAACATTGCTAATTACATAGTGGAAATTTAATCTTTTAACCACACTAGCTGTGTGTAGGCTAAGATTTTGTTATATACGTAGAGTAAGACTGAAAAATGCAATGCCATTGCCGGGAACCATGGATCTCCCGGTTTCCGTCCGTCGCTTTTACCCATTTAATGTCATGACGACACGTTGGCTATAGTAGCACTGCCCACCAACTCCTCACCACGCAGCCGCAATCGTCGAATCAACTCAAAGCCCGAAACACACACAAACTCCAAACACCAAATACCACGTCATCTGCGAGGCCTCGCATCGCTAACACATTTCCTGTTAGCCTGTGGAATGCTGTATGCTTATGTTTATAACTGAATGCTGGATAAGAAGTGCTTAATTACTCAGGAAAGTTCAGATCAATATCATTCAGTTGTTCTTTACAAAACAATAGAGTAAGAGTTAAATAGTGTAATGGCTTCTTGCGGTGAATTTAGTGGTTAGTCAAAAAGGCTGGTATTGCGAAGTCAGGCTCGAAGTACTATTTTTAAGGTGTACAAGTTCTTTAAAAATTTTTTGGAAACAGAAACTAAAAATGTGTTTTTGCAAATAGTGTATCAGCTGGATTAACTTGCAATTGAAACGGCACACGAGGTATAACGCCTCCCACCTTACCACTGCCAATATAATCCAATTGAGTTGTTGTGGGCTCAAATAAAATGGGGGATTGCAAAAATAAATAATGCTTTTAAACTGACGCACGTTAAACGACTTGTTTACGAAGAAATTGACAAGGTAACACAGCAGGACCAGGAAAACTGAGTGAGGCATGCACAAAAATTTCAAGAAGACGATTTTAAGAAACAAATAGCACGTGACGAGATCTTGGAACCTATAATCATAAATTTGCAAGACTCAGACGATGAGGACATTGATAATGGCGAATTGTCTCTTAACGGAAGTGACATTAACAGCGATATAGATGAGCCACTGGCAGTTCCATTGGAATAGAAAAGCAGGTAATTCATAAACTATAATTACAGTTATAGTATTTTAAAGTATACATAATTTGCGAAAATGCTTTTTCCGATTTTGATTTTGGCAACTGCATAAGTGTAAAAGTTTGTAAATAAAATTTGCTTACCCTTACGTCTGCTCCAAGCAGAACTGCCTGTTGTATGAATGTGTGAGAGAGAGGGAAATATAAAAGGAGTGGGGTAATAAGCTGGCAACGCTGAGCGTGATACGGCATCTGATTATCTAAACTTCAGAATCGTTCCCATTTGAAACACATAATAGTTGCCCTTCTCGACTCCTGCCCTCCAAAACAGCTTCGCGTTCGTCAATGTGACCTATAATTTGAAGTACATCAGAAGTTTCACTTTCAGCACCACCAAAAACTTCTATTTAGCAGGACAAATGCGAACAACATTTTCGTTTACGAACTCAATGGAAAATAGTTTTACTACAAACGGAACTACATATAAGTACCATAGAATGTATTCATCTTCAGACAATACGATACATAATATACTGGCGGACTACATCAGATTATGAAATAAAAAACTATGATTTGGTTCAAAGCCTCAAGACAGAGACACCATTGTCACTCTGCATTCACATTTCTCAACCAATTACAGAAACCGTGATTCACTTCATAAATCTGGGCAAATTAATAATCCCATTCAATGGTATGAATTACCTAAGCAGAATGTAATTAATATACATGAAGTTAAAGTTTGCGAAATTATTTTTCAGATGCCCATGGTCTGTAGCAAGGTCTGTTTTTAACACTTTATAGTGACTCATACCTTGCCCACTGTTGTAAATTTTTTTCCTATCGAAACTGATATATCCGCAAATACAATCATATATGCTAATGTCTCCGAAATTAAAAATGCCAACTTTTAACCACATTCCCCAGGGTTATTAGCGGCTAAAACGTATAGCAATGAACATCATACTGGTGTCAGTATATTTTATTAATACTATTTTGAAAATTCGAAAGTGACCTAGAAATGTCTACACTACTTAAAGTGCTACTAATGATACCACCTTACCATTTGTGAATTGGAGAATTTTCTCTACGCATGAGGATAGGTAATTGTATATGGAACACGATCACTGCCTAATTTCTGCTTAAGTGTAATTAAATGCATATCGCCTTCACTTATATCATATAATTGAATTGTCATAGTGCATTTCCGCCAAACTATACAATTTTCATAGCACACAATTATTTATCTACGCAGATTACAACATAACAGTGACAATTACAATAATTGGACGATACCATACGGTTTCTGTTACACTCATGCAAATATTTTACAAACGCTTATTACAACACTTCGTATTACTAGGATAAACATTTGCATAAATTATCTTATTACTACTTCTCTTGCAGTTTCAAGGGAATACGCAAACACAGTATCTTTAAGCGATAGCCAAATCTTTTAATGGTGGTCGCTATGTGGCCAAAAGAAAAAGAAAAACGACTTCATGACTTCTTATTTGAGGATAGTACATTATAAGTACTTAAACATTCAGACAAATAAGAAATGCCTCCAAAATGTTTCACTGCACAACAGAAAATTTTTCAACCTTAATACAACGTGTATTTCAATTGTTATGAAAATATCGCAAAGAAATGGTATATTTATCAAAGCCATTAGAGCCACGTTTGAGAATATTATTTTAGAAATATATGTATCATGGAAAATATTCTGGAGTAGGGAAACGTTCTTCTAACTATTCATGGTTCACACTTGGAAGATGCTGAACTTATGTAAAGTTCGGTATTTAGCACGCTATTTCTTTTGTTTCCTTTTTCTTTTTTCCTAACAATGTTAAGATACATTTCTGCTGTAACCTTGGTAGCAGGTTTATAGATGAGAGAGGGTGCTTTCCCAAGTTACTGTAAGTACTTCGTAGAGAAAGCAATAGGCCGCACCGTGGCTGAGTGGCTAGACCGCATGTCTGTCAACAATGCGGCCCGGGTTCGACCCCAGGTGACCGCAAAGTAAGATTTCTGTTGGACAACAGGGCACTGGGGGGTTCTCTGCGGGATTTCCGGTTTCCCTCCATCTCATTCCAGCTATGCTCCATCTTTATCTCGTGTATCAGTGTCACCGCCTGCGGTGTTGTATAGAATAAAAGCAGACGTTAAACACTACACACATAAAGTAATAATACAATGTTTCCATTTCAGATAAGTATGTCAGTAATGTGTAACATACACTATGCTGTGTTCTACGAAAGTCGTAGCTTTATATGTATGTTTCTCTTTTCACCTGTTTCTGTGTTGTACTTTTTGTGATTTTATTCAGGTCATATATTTTCTCCAGTTATCTTTTAGCTGTCTTTTACCATGATTAGTTTTGAAGCGGCGCTAATGATCGCGTAGTTGAGCGCCATTAAACATACACATCATCATCACCAACATCGTAGATTTAGATGCCTTTAATTTTTATTTTTTCGATAAAGCTCCTTTTTTTATTTTAGATCAATGAAGCAGTACTTTGCGTCAGTTCAGCAACAGGACCAAGCATTTTGCACTTTGAACAGTTCTGTATTTGCGGGGACTGACGTCATTATGCACATTGTCACCAAAACACTTGAACTGCCCATTCCGTTGCACCGCAGATGCCACCAGTCAACTACCCACCTATATGTAACCAAAATCACCACTCATGTATTATGCTATCTGCAATGTGCCCTAATTTGTTACAGACGACGCAAAATCCTTCATGTGCTTATGTGCTGACAGAGCAATATGTTCAGATCCTAAAATCGACTACCCTTCCTTTCTCTGCTACAAACGGAACGAGCCTGCCCAAGTATTTCACATGTTCTGTAAGAGTTACTTTTTTGAAATTACACACACACACACACACACACACACACACACACACACACACACACACACACACACACACAATCACACACACACACACTCTTACACACACACATCGCTGTAAACCTTGCCGAAACTATAATAAAATTAATATAAACATAAATTAAAAGGGATATTGCAATGATGATTTTTACCTGCAGGATACCGCATAAATATAAAATTTGAAAACGTTTCTATTTTTAATATCATCAACTACAGCTCTAATAATTTACAGATGTTTGCATTGTAATTATAAAGGAGACAAGAGACTATTCAAATATATTAGGCAGTTAGGTAGGTAGCACTGGAGGGTGTCGAGAAATCCAATGAAGCGTTGGAAAATTATAACAGGTGAGTCACTGGCCCCTATGTAATTTTGAATTTATGCAACGTGCTAAGCGACATGTGACTTAAGCCTTTCTTGAATGCCTTCTAATGGTTGATTTGTAGAACAGTTTATAGAGAGGGATGGATAACTAAGTGCCTAAATGTTGTATAGGACATAAGCAATCACTATGTATGTTGATTCCATAAACAACATACCCAGACACCGAGAGCTACAGAAGTAATTTTATATCAGTTTACAAACTTTTATTCATCGGCGTAGATTCACATTCAACTATAACTGCATACCTGAAGAAACAACCTATCACGTGCATCAGTTGACAGTAAAACTGGAATACCAGAGGGCAGAACTACATAGTGGGACGAACTGGATTTCAATCTTCAGCCTACACGTGTTTTCATTTTAAAGAAATGTCAAAAGTGCTAAGAGTTACGTAGATTGTTTTCGCTTCTGTCACAGATTACGGAAGTTATTACCTCATACGGTAATTTTAATGGCGGATGCAGTTCATTTGTGTTAAAACTACAAAAAACAAGCTCAAAACATTGCATGAAGCTGTAAAAAGCGTGTAAAGATTCAAGCTGGATTCTGAGGTCTGAGGCTACTTATTCATATAGGAAACTTCCCTCGCAACGCATCTTTGGCTAAGTGGTATTATACAGTTTGTTTTACCAATTTACCACTGTAAGTTGAGTTGAGATCCTTAGTGATCAACTCAAAAGTTCGATTACCCTTTGTTTTGGTTCTAGGGTCCTGTAGTTTGATATTAACGTAAAATAATATCTGAATAAATGATGCGTCTACAAAATACAATAACAGCACTGTTTTCCAATGGCAGAATGTTATAAATGTATAGTTCATAGAAAATAATTTCTCATGGCCGGTAATGTGCTTAAATCATTCAACAAACTTTCAAACGTTGGATTTAAGAATGAAGTAACAACTATTAGATTTAATGTCGTCAACATGCTCCTAAAAAGTGAGAGCCAACTACGTGACATGGTTCACAACACCAGATTCGGTACAGATTATAAGGATCGCGAAGTTAAACATGATACCTAATAAAAGGTAAAGATACAGATAGCCTATAGTTTCTCTTTAAAGGGCAAGAGCCTCTCCTACCTACCGGTAGGGCACGCTCGGCGCAAATTATGTGGTGAGCTAATCTCTGTAGATCCCTAATTATCGGATTGTAATTCTTATCTTTGGCTCACAACAGAACCACTGGGAACAATAAAGAAATTAGTACCTAAAATACAGGCAATGAAGACTAGCAGAAAAGAAAGATGTGGCGTCGTTTCTAACCTTGCCTTTGTGTGATCGATATTCCAGAAGCCAACAATCTGGACCAGCTGTCACGTGTTCTATGTCACTTTTGACGAAATTATCACTTTGGTAGTATTATATGCATAAGAAGGTGTCGTTTATTTAACCTTCTTGCAGCTTCTTAGTCCTCATTCAGGGCTGTAAGTACTAATGCTAAAAAAATAAAAAATGAATAAAAATAAATAAAGAAAATTAAAACTTAAAACTTAGGATGCAATTCAATAGTCTTTCTTTCCTTAGATACATTTAAAATGATTACTTAAGACACTTAAGCATAGACCTAAGTTAAAAAAGACGCTGATATTGTAAATTAAAAAGAAATGCTGCTGCGTGTATTACCAAATAGAAGGGCGCAGCTGCAATAATGGATTATGTGCCAAAAGGGTCAATGTTTCCACATTAGACTATATATTGTGGGTTACATAGATCAGAATAAATATGTGCAGCAGACTAAACTGGTATATACCTACCCAAGAAAGTCACCGTTAGCATCAACGAGGGACATGGTGCGGCGGGACGTGACGGTTTCAATTGCCGTCGGCCAGGCCACTCATACCTAAAAGACCGGCAGGCAAAAGTTGGGGTGTTATCTCTTCTACCACGCATTTTCTCTCCCTATCATTGCCTTTCAACAAAATTTGCTTTTTGGATGTGTTTCTTTCTAGGCCCCAGGTCGAAGAGGGCTTAGGCAGCCTCGCCAGTTTAGGAACTTTTGATCGTTGGTTAGGGATCCCCAGATTCCGGTCGCACTAATCTGATAGCATTTTGGGTACCCCTTTATCCGTTGTACTCATGGTTAACGTTGGAAGCACCAAGAAATTACTAGAGTACTATGCTCTACGTCTTTTGCTTGCTCCAGTTACTATTGTCTACTCCATCTGTCTAATTCTAACACCTCCTTACCGTTAGCTAATACAGAGGATATTTAAAAAAAATCGTAAAGCGCTATTTGCGGAGCAGAAAGGTTTGTTGAATTTAAATCTTTGAAAAAAGAACCACATACACAAAAGGAAAAATCAAAGGAATTATACCCTTGTCACCTATGAGGTTGATCACTGCTAGGTTTTCTGCAGACGTCACAGATATGACCGCAACTCGTCGTATTAGCAGATGGCAGTTCAACAGATGAGATGCCACCATATAAACTGCTGCAATTTCAATAATGATTTATTTCATGTAAATGAGAAATTTCGATTGCGAAGTTTGTACATGTTAATAATTGTATTTGTTTTTTTTATATGGTTACGCTATTAACTGTAATTGTGCATCACTATTTCATATGAATCGAAGAGATAAAACACGAAAACGCAACATGAGTAAACAAATAGAAATAATATAAAAATGGACC
>CM060950.1:262262134-262287134 GCA_030765055.1 Mantis religiosa | reverse complement strand
TCGTTATGAAAGTAAATAGTGCTTATTTGTTAAATTATATTCAAATCTGAATGAGCTCTGAGATGGTATTTATACAGATACGCCCAAGTAGATAATAATTTGTTAATGTTAGTTTAGTGAATTAATGCAATAATCAGCGATTAAACTATTCACTTGTAAGATGTAAATACATTTTAATCAATGTATTAAACTCCAGAAGGGTAATGATAAGTAATGATTTATGATGTTAATGTAGCTATAACACGTTTAAATTTAGATAGATAATTTGTATCGCACTGGAGCGCAATCTAGAGCCGTGAGCTACCAAGAGCCCAGGAGCGTACAGCATACGCAGTTAATGGTTCTCCACTTTGATGTTCTTTCGAGCTATTGTGCGATTGTTAACTAATAAACCGGATAGGAGGAAAGGTAGATAGTGTAGGAGGAAATACTTAAGGAAAGTCAGGACACAGAGACGCCATTCTATCCTATTCAAAGTAAATCTAAAAGATAAGAAACATAATGACACTTTAGGTGGCTCAAAATTTCGACAAATGAGGAAACATTAGGCTAAGAGAGGACATTTTCAATACAAGAAGCTGTAGATAAAAGTTCAGTTGCGTCGCATGTCAGTCGCTGTTACCGTGTGCTGCTTAGTGTCCGTCCGTCGAACTATGCTGGTCAGAATACTGACGCTGACTTAGCTCCGACTTCTTTAGCTCTTTACGCTGATAACGCAGTACTATATTATTCTCATGTTAATCTCCAGCACGCACAAGTAGTACAGCTCTCTTTAGATCGCTTACTCATTGGTTCAGCACTTGGCGGATCTCATTGAACCCTCAGAAAACCGAAGCTAAAATCTTCACTCTTCGCCGACATACTCCGCTTACTCCGTTGCGTCTCTACAGGAACAATGTCCCTTGGCTACCCACTACAACTCCCGTAAATACCTTGGAGTGCTTTTGGACACTCGACTGACCTGGCGTGCTCATATCGATCGTCTTATATCACTGGCCTCCGGGCGACTTCCAAAACTCTCACCTCTGTTGCATCGCCGTTCCAGCCTCGGCCTACAGTCTTCATTGTTACTCTATAAATCACTCGTTCGTCCGCTTATTACATATGACTGCCAAGTTTGGGGGCCGCACATACATGTCATTTGCGTCGTCTTCAGGTCATACAGAATCGCTTCATGCGCATCGCTACCAACGCTCCATGGTTCATGCGTAATCAGCAGCTCCATCACGAACTAGGACTGTTACCTCTTCACGACTACATTCGCAGGATCGCTCGTCGTTTCTTTTCCACGCTGCAAGAAGTTCCAGGAGCTGTGCATTATAACATCGGCGTCCGCACGCGCCAGCCCTCACGCTTGAAGAGGAGACTACCACAGGACCTGCTTCTAAGTGATATATCAGATTCGAGTGATTCGAGTGCTTGATATCTATTCTACATCTTCAACATTGACATAATTTCTCAGAGAGTATTATTGGAGTTCTAACTTAATGTAGTTAGGGGGCGGCCTGTTAGCCTACTCCTGAGTGTTATTGTCCTTACTGTACTGTTACCTTCTTTTCACTCTGATCTGTAAGGCATTGTACTGCTGATCGATCAATAAAAAATTATAAAAAAGAATACTGACGCAGAAATTATTAATTACTTTCCTAGCGTTTTGGAACTACCGTGCTGAGTTCGTGAAAATAATTTGCACGCTAAGTGAAAGTGAGTACCGTGCACAGTTCGAAAAGATAGCACCGGTACACAAAAATTACGAGCTTATATATAAACCCCTGAATTAGTGAGTTTTTCACTATGGAACTTTGAGTAGGAATGTCCAGATATACCGGCGCCGCAACTTCAGATATCGATGGATATTCCGATGGAATAGTAGTGTTCAATCAGTTAGCTTTGTGAAGTAACCACTGAATACAGGTAGAAAAGGAAGGGCCACACTTTGATGAAACGTGAACTACGTGTATTTGTTGCCTCACTTCCCAATTCCTCCCACTGTCTTTTTACCAAAGAAAAGTTCATGCTCCCATCCAAAAACCTTGAAGTTGCTGCCAGACTTCGTCGTACCCAGGAAAACGACGACCCAGTCAAAAAGGTAAGCAGCAGCCGAGGTCCATGTCACTTCTCAGATCACTGCGAAAATCCAGCCCTTGACTCGCTTCATTTACAATGAAATAAGAATTTCAAAGCATAGGTACAGGGTTCCAGGATGTATAATAATACAAAGTACAGGAAAAATGTCAGTATAGAAAGCCTTCATCTTGTGAATGTTTTAATCAGAATAAATCATGTTACTTACGCAATGCTGTTTTATGTCAACTATCTGTAATGAGATTACAGCAGTAGGTACTGAATTTTCAAAGACAACGTCATTGCAAATAATCCTGTCGAATACTGAGGACCTTAGATATTATGTTCTACTTGTCCGTAACTGTCCTGGATAAGCAATTCCAGTGACTGTGGGCTTGTCGTGAAAGAGCTATAGGTCTAATCATATCTGATAGCGCTAAACATTCAGCCCGGCTCAGCAGAGTAGATGGTAGCGTGTGTGCCTAACGTTCAAGAGGTTACGAGTTTGAATCTCGGTCAGGGCGAGTTATCTGGATAAGGGTTTAACTGGGGGTTTCCTCATCCTGAAAGATGAATGTTGGGTAATTCAAAGCTCTACGGACCGTGGGCTTATTTGAGCATCATTTCACCCATTTCATTGCATGACTTAACGTTGGACGACGTAAATTCTAAAAAAAGGTGCTCAACATTCATCTTAAGTTAATCATGTACATGCTCAACAAACATATAGGGCCATTATTTTGTGCAATTTGCCCGACAGTTGGCAGATGGCTTCGTCACTGTACAACAAGCATTCCAAAGACCATAATATACCTCTTCGATTTGATTTCCTCGTAGAAGGATATTCGCTTGACTTTATCAATCTGCTTTCATGGCCTGCAGCAATTGTAGACGGTAAGTACAGAACCATAAACATTTGCGTTAATGCTTGCACATGTTAGATTGCGTGGTGTGTGTTTTCCGGCTTGTACAAAACTGTTTCTCTCACGCTCCACTGTTGCCTTGCTCACTGGAAGAATTCATGTCCTTCTTTTATAATCTAAATAACACATATGGATACTGGGTATATCTGTACCGATCGTCCTTATTAAACCACGTCGAACAGTGGTAACAGACTGGTAAACGTGAAAATATATAACACAAAGAACATTTTTGATTTCGATAGCAGACGTTATCTGTTCCATTGCCCTACAACGAGAACAGTAAGAACACGGGAGCAATTTTACCAACCATAGAAAATATTTCAATTTCGGTTTCCGATGATATATTTTGATACTTTTGTGTTATTAAAGTTAAGTTATTTAGATTTGTAATCAGACAATTCGTAATTATACTTATATATCTTCCAACCAGTTTACACACGCCAGATTTATTATGAACTGTTACAGACATAAGGGACTTCGTTCCGTGAGAAAGTGAATAAAAGCTGAATAAAAGGTTTTCACTTACTGGCACCTTATATTTTAAAAAAGGAGTAATTAAATAAGGAAACTTACTTGCAGGTTTCTAAATGCAGATCTCAGGGTTCGATTTCTGGCTGAATTGGAGTTCTTCTTTTTCTTTCCCAAAAGGTAAGAAAGGGAATATTGTACATGTGTCAAGGGTAAACAGAGACAGAGAGGAGACAGCGTGAATTTGTAACTTAAAAGAGAGTTAAACGGTTTTCTTTTTAAATTGGTAATTAGTACATTTTATTGGTTCAGGGAGCACACTAGATTTGACCATTCTTTGGCCGCTTGTTGTATTTACATGGTATATTAAGGAATAACAAAGGAGGCATATTAAATATGAGTATCCTTACATACAGCAATTTTTGGAACGAACTGCACACACACACACACACACACACACACACACACACACACACACACACACACACACACACACACACACACACACACACATATGGGTTGTCTCATAAATTCGTTCGATTCTTGTTACGTGTTTACGACTTAGAACTCCTGAGAACACTGCATGTCCCCATTACTTTTTCGTCAAAGAAGTTGCCTAACAATATGGGGTTTGTTTACAGATACAATAAATGAAAAGAATGCTATGAACACAAACCACAGCGACCTCACGGCCAAAGGTATATAGGTCAACATATGTAAGAATTGGTAACATTTCAGTACGAGTTTGTGGATGCAACAGTGTGGAGTTGTAACTTGTGAATGTTAATATGGTAGGCAAGAAGGTGCACTTTCGACATTTAATGCTGTTTTATTACCGTAAAGGTAAATCCGCCTTACAAACTCAACGGAAAATTTGTGCTGTTTGCGGAGAAGATGCAGTGACGAATCGGGCATTACAAAAATGGTTTACTCGATTTCGAGCTGGAAACATCTCTGTGAAAGACAAACCTCGTTCTGGACGACCTGTGGTTACGGATGAGGAAAGGATAAAGGACATGGTTACGAACAACCCCAGAATAACGACTCGGGAGGTAGGTCAGGAGCTAAACTTATCTCATGCAACTGTAGCCAGGCACCTAAAGAAACTTGGTTACGTAAATCTTCGGGATGTATGGGTTCCGCACGAACTGAGTGAACAAAATTTAGTTAAGCGCGTTTCCATTCTGTGACGCATTGATAAGACGCAATGAAACTGCCCCTTTTCTGAAACAGCTGGTTAAAGTAGACGAAAAGTGGATTGTGTACAACAACATCCAAAAGAGAAAGTCATGGCGTAAGAAAGGGGAACCACCACTCTCAATTCCTAAACCAGGGCTTCATCCTGAGAATATTATGCTGTGCATTTGGTGGGACTGCAAAGGAATTATTTATTACGAATTTCTTCCTCCTGGGGAGACCATCAATTCAGAGAAATACTGTTCTCAGCTGGATCGTCTGAAGGTTGCCCTAGGAGAGAGAAGGCCAGAATTAACATCTAATGGTGGAGTCGTCTTTCATCAAGACAATGCCAAACCACACACTTCTATGGTAACTCGTCAGAAATTACGGGATATCGACTGTGATGTGTTACCTCACCCGCCTTATTCTCCAGACATTGCCCCATCCGACTATCATTTATTCCGATCCCTGCAAAACTTCCTTAATGGCAAACGCCTTACTTCCTTGGAGGATTACAGACTCGCCGTAGAAGAGTTCGTCATCCAGAAAACTGCAAGATTTTGAAAAAATGGTGTTGATAAGCTTCCTGAGAAATGGAGATATGTTATTGATAATAATGGTGCATACTGCACAAAATAAAGTTTGTTTTGAAAAGTTCATTGCCTTGTTTACTTTCGATGACCTTGCGTATGTAAACAGTATATCCCTAGATAATTAGGCAACTTCGTTGCTGTAGTTGTGATACGGGCATACAGTGCAGGCGTTCTTTGTCGTAAACACGTAACAAGAATCGAACGAATTTATGAGACAAACCAATATATATATATAGGTCCTCCAAGTCATATCGGACGGTGAATGGAATGCGTGAAATGATGCTCAAATGAGCCTAGGGTCTATAGAGCCTAGAGCTACCAGACATTCGTCCTTCAGGATAAGGGAAAACCCTGGAAAAAACCTTATCCAGGTAACTCACCCTGACCGAGATTCGAACTCGGGTCTTCTTGAACGTGAGGCAGACATGCTGCCACCACGCTACCGAGGCGGGTCAAACGAACTGTGCACTATAAAGCCTATATACATAGCAAATACACACTAACTTAGGATTATACACATACGCAGATGGATGTCCACATCTTGGTTCTAAACAGACTTTAAGAAGTGAATCCTATCATGTCGTTTCCCATTGATTGAAGTGAGTTTTTCCCTTAAATTATTCACCGCTTTCTGAGCCTGGGTCCAGAGGTTCAGTGTTGAGAGAATTTCATTTCTGAAATTTAAATTAAGTTGATTACAGCATATTTTAAAGAAGGATCTTACCGATCATGAATGCGGAGATGTTAACTACAACTTTTATGGAATGTTTAGGTTTTTCTGCGAACACGTCGGATATACGTACTATGTATAGGTAAACATTTAGTGTGTTAAATATATTTATGTAAATCAGACTTCAAACTAAATCTTGTTTTCGTCCACTCTTTGTACAATTGTCGGAAATGAGAGTAGCATTTTGTGAAGGTATAGCTACTTCTCAATTATATACATGTAAGTTAATTTATTTAGCCGTCTGTTTTATTTAAAGTTAATAAAACGTAATTACAATAAAGCAATTCTGGTTCGTAGGTAAGAAAAAAATAGTTTACAAAGTCACTGAACATTCAAGAATATTAGCAAAAGTATATCCTGAGAGTACTCTACCAATGGTATGAAAATCCTTAGAGTTAATGAGCACTAAAATGCACTTGCTATAAGGTATTAGCTAGTACGTAGCACGTGAAATAACGCTAAATCATACACTTGTATGGTAAATTAAAATTCAATAGGTTTGCTTACATAAGACAACAGTTAAGCTCAGCAAACTGTCAAATATTTAGAATGAAGTGCAAAATAATCTTCCATAGTAAGGCAAAAAGTATGCTAAAATTAAAAGTACTTGGTACTATAATTTATGTTTAAACTATCCGATAGTTCAGAGTAGTATATTTGTATAGTAATTCAGAGTAGTATTGTAGTAACGAGATTACAATGGTAGTAATTAAAACACAAATATTATTAGTAACCGAGCGAGCGAAGCGAGTTTAATATTTATGATACGAGCGTTTTTATTACCATTACCGTCAAGTTTCATACGAGTGTTTATGCTCGATCATGTATATAAATTGGTCGCGCCATGGCTGAGTGATTAGACCGCTTGGCTCTCATGTAGAGGGTCCGGGTTCGATTCTAGGCCACCACAAAGTGGAATTAATGGTGGACAACATGACACTGGGGTGGATTTCCTCCGGATCCTCCGGTTTCGCCCACCACCATTCCACCAATTGCTCCATCTTTCATTCATCTCAGGCGCTGGGTGGACCCCTCAACCCTGATTCCATCTCTCAGGTCATATGCTTCTCCTCGCTCGCTCTGAGGGAACCCCAGCGCCTCTTAACGTCAGCATTGACGAAAAAGGGAGAAAAAATGTATCTAAACTAAAGGTTTCATTTCAAAATATTCATTTCTGGTTTGAGTGATATGCGTTATTGTTTTGTCTAAAGTGAGACGTAGTACGTAGGACGCAGGCGCAGAAATATTGGTTACTTCCCTATAAACAGCATTTAACGTGTGACACGATTTAACCCAAAATCATTAAAACAAAACATTGGTAACATTAAAGAAATAAACTTAATTTTATGAAGAGGTATTTAACATTCGGTGCGTAATTTAAAAATGTTTTCATGTAAATGTTTTGGCTTTTCATCCTTTATATCCTTCTGATTTGTGTTTTAGTAAGCTATACAGCTTTGAGTTTTTAGATAAGTCAATTTGGTGCCTAATGTTGAATGTTGATTTCAAAATAGAATGACTCCACAAAGTCAGTGGTTTCATATTCTGAGACAGTTCTTCGAAATAAACTAGGAATACATTTTCTGAGAACGAATTTGTATAGTTTGATATTCTCCAATGCATGAATTGTAATTAGAATTTCTGCTTCATCTTTATTGATCTTTATGGCAGCAAGTTATTGGTAACATTGAGTGCTTTTGGCATAATTTCATAATTTCTGGGGATATAAGTTCAATGTCATTGTTATTAAAATCAAACATTTTGACTTTTTTCTAAACTGCCGCTAGTACCTTTGTCGATCGAAACCAGAATAATCGATACTTGCGCCTTCACAAAGTTATAAGGCCACTTCTAATTGGTCGAACACCATTCTTGTATGAACAGGTGTAATTTAATGAGGTCCATTAAAGTATTGCTGCCAGTCGTATTTATGCTAAAGTTTGGAATGGTTGAGCATAAACCACTTTTAAGTTTTATATAACCCAGTTATCTCGAAATACAAATATAGAGCCTAAATAGGTTACATAATATTTAAACAGCACTTTGAAAAGGTTGTGTAACAGAGCGTAAATCATTTGGGTGGAACTTTCATATGTTAATCAATTTACATGAGATTCTCACCAAAATGCATGAACTTTTCCGGCTTGATGATACTTATACTGAATAGCACCCACTGTAATGGAATGTATTATCTTAGCCACCCCGACGAACACCTCTAAGCGGATTTTCTCGTGAAGTATAACAGTTGCGACTAGTTCTTCCACATATACAAAAGTGTTTCGAAGTTCTGCTTTAAGGGTACAATATTATAGGGAATAATCTGCAAAATATATTTCTAACAATTTGTCGCGTTGCTGTGGAGTGTATATATACGCTCTGTTTCCCCTGCTGCAGATATTTGATTTTGTCCACCACGTGTAACAGATTTGAAAAGTTATAATAATTCCCTCTTCCAGTGTGAGTTGTATAACATTTATATGCATAAATAAGAGTGCAACTAGTGTTCATAATACACCATATTTTACATTGGTTTTTTATTTTAAATCAGCGTTTCTCTTTCCTATTGTACACATGCATTTTATACAAATTCGGTCAGGCAGAAATACGAGCGGCAGAATTGAAATGGAGTTATAGATATTTTATTTTTGTATTTCATGTAATTGTGTAACTGGAGCTGAGAGTGTATGTATAGCTACCTATTTGAAAAATGTTAACGAGCTGCTTATGAGGCATTTCACCTGTATAATTCTAATTATCTTACACGTATTTATTTTGTATAAAGCTATATTCTGAAATTAAAAATTTAATGACACCGATCATGTTTGAGTAAGAAATTGAAGTTTACTAATTTATACTGTCTCATTCAAATACACAATTAATGTCAAAATTGTAAACTAAATGAACTATTATTTAACTATTCCATCAATTGTTCACGCTATCTTACATATCTAGTGTTTATCTATACATGGTACAAAGAAAAAAAAGGAAAGAAGCAAAAAGAAACAAAAACAACGGAGAAAACGAAAAAAAAACACACACGCACAAAAAGAATCTAAGTACAAAATCTGATCCACGTGAATGCTTTAACTGAACTTTACATTCAAGTTCAATGGCTCCAGGAACAGGCCAGTTTTCTTTATGGCTACGAGCTGGATTTCTCTTTACTTTGAGCTCTGCCGATTAATCTCACTTCTCACGCGGAATAAAAGAAAAAGACCTGTTTGAATATGCATTTGTAGTTTGTGATATTTGCGTTTAATTTAAGTCAATCTTAATAGTGAAATAAAATACGTTTTAGTATAACCATTTTGTTTTTTTCTTCTGTTGTTTCACGCTAAAAATATGGTTTTACCTGCACAATATGTAAGACTGAGAAGCTGCAGGATTTCTTTTCTAAGCTAGTGAATATGCAGCTTCAGTTCCCTTCCCTTTGACGAGCCATATTCTTTATTAATTTCAGCTTAAGCAATATTTTAGGCTTTATGATACATTTACTGTATCCGTGTTACGAGAATATGCTTTTAAGTAATATATTCCAATCAACAATTCCAGCGTTATCTGGTAGAGATCACTGTTTGAATTTTTAAAATTAACAAGGCTTAGATGTTTTAGAAAACACGCACTTTTGTGCTAACAATGCTGGGTTATTAGTGTTGCTGATATAATTAATGTGGATCATAGGATACTTATGAAATCATTCTGAGCTGCCATGTAATATTTTCCCTCCTAACATTCTCAGCAAGCGTAACACCCCGTATATATTTTCTCGTCAGTCTACAGTAGTACACGCAAAATATGTTTCTACTTCTATACTTTCCTCTAATCTGTACGTTTTTCATTCACTGACTCCCTCATTTACCCACCCACTCACCTACCCACCTAGTCATTCATTCATTCATTTTGTTATTGCGTAGAGCAGTTTTTCTTTCCAAGCCCAAATATTTCTGGAGTACCAAGTTCCAGAAATATTTCTAAATACTTCTTTCAACTGTGATAGCGAAATTAAAGGATTGAAATAAGTAAAGAATCATGTTGGATTTCAAAGGAGTTTTCGTTCTTTGTTACAACACGTGCAAGGGCAATTGAGTCGAATAGCAGTTTTGGTGAATAAGTTGTTTCAACAAAAGAAACGTAAGAAACAGTGTCCTTAGCAGATTTCTAAAGGATAGCACTTGACTTGTTGAATGAGCTATTCTTCGGGCGCTTAATAATGGCATGACAAAATAGTCACAAAGACAAAATTGTTACAAAGGAAATCTTTGGTTCAATGAAGAGGGCTTTCAGAAAGTGAAAGTGACACATACACTCACGCGCAGATGTGGAGGACGGTCTTCGGCGTCAGGCCGATTAGAGGAGTTCGAGGCTGGCAAGCCATTAAGACAGTCCGAGGCGTGAGGGCGATTAGGGTAGTCCTCTTGTTCTGTTTGGGCCAGGCATACCAGAAATGAGAGAATATATTTGTCGGTTCATATATACATGAGGAACGAATAAAGTTTATCGAGTAATAAACATTCCGCCTTCAGTAACTCTAAACAGGGTATTGTTAACCCTTGGTCGGCAACTTGAAGTTTGATGTTCGGATAAAAGAAGCAGTCAATAAATCAGTTTGAAAAGGGCATTCCAGTGTTAATAAAACCATCCTTCTCACACATATCCACAAATACCCTGTGATTAACCTCATTGCTTTACCCTGAGCTAAACACTGATTTGTTTCAAACTGTCCCGTAAAAGTGGAACTATTTGCTTGCCAAAACAGTAACTTCAACTGTGTGATCCAATTTTAGATATTACATTTACTGAAATTTTGTCATATGAAATTTTACAACATAGTATTTCCTCTTCATTAACGGATATTGAGTCACGAATTTTCTTCTCAAAATCCATAGACAGAAGTTCCTGAAAATCTAATTCAAATATCTAGGAACACCTTACAAATGCCATTCATTTGCTTGTATATAAACCTATCTGGTATATGTCCTAGATATAATTCTGTATAAGTTTTCATTATGTGTTATCACACTTGCACCACTTAGATGCATCCATCCATGCTACATGCGACTGTAATTACATTACAGCTATCATCAACAGGCTACCATGTTCTTCGAGTAACCAATAAGAGAATACCGATATAAAAGTGAAGTAGAACTACAATTTTGGCACATACATGAGTTGTTAGAGAAACCAACAAGGATAACCTCACCTTGAATGACTGGCGAGGTGGCACGATTCCTTTCAATGTCATGCCATCTGATTACTTGCACACGCACCACAGGTTTCCTTATAATTTCAGGACAGTTTTATGACTGTGTTCAATATAGTACAAATATCTCTTGGTGTTTATGTATTAACAACTACGAGATTATACACAGGTTAGGTATTAACAACTACGAGATTATATATAGTCACACAGGCGCACTTTATAATAAATTAACCATGTTCTGCATGTAGGCAGCCCCCGACTTTATCATTTTATGGCCCATACACCGCCACAAAATGCGCAAAAGCGCCGTGAATTGAGGGATAAAAAATTCGCGGGATGCAATTATCTGACACAAAATTTATATTAGCAACTCGGGAAAATGTCCTAACTACCTCAGGGTCAGGAAAATAGTAAACTCACGACCTACCGAATGCTGATCACAATCGCTATACCTAAGTAATAATTTCGTGTCAATACATAGCTTAAGGAGCTCGAATAAAGCAACCACATTTCAGATCTACTAAAATATGCACCTGTTATCCAGTACATTAACTTGCTCGTCATGTGCAACGCATATTTGTATGTACTCTTAGCACTTCTGCTCTTATGATTTGCGTGTTTATATAATTTTATTTTCACAAAAATCAACAAATAAATCTCTTGTCAGTAAGACCATAAGTAAGCGATTGGCAAGGGAAATGCGGAAGAACAACAACAGGTCGTTGTTTAATAGACAGTAAAAAGGTCCCCAAACTGAAACCTTGTTGAAAGAAATAGTCATTATTATTCAAACGAAATAGAATTGTCAAGAATAAATTATTGTTGGCATTAACCGTCATATCCATTACAGACTGCCTTCAGAAATTATTTTTAAATTAAATTCTCTTTGCTCTTGTTACATAACTTTCCGCTGGCAGTGACGCTCATTTCTGTGCGGTGTTTGAGATTCCGCAAATGACTGTCAGATACAACTGCTTGTTATTGCAATGTTTTTCAGGATGCAAAATATTCAATATCAACTGGTATAAATATTAAGAGGAAAAGAGAAAAGCTCAGGTAACCAGCTTATAGCAACAGCAATGACGACGTAACCAATAACAGAAGTACTACTACTAACAACAATAACAATAACAACAATAACAATAAAATAAAAATAAAAATAATAACAACAATAACAGCAATAACAATAATAACAATAACAATACAATAACAATAATAATTTATTTTTTCTTCTGTTTTATTTTATGTTGTTTTAACTACTTCGCCATATTGCCACAAATCTGTTAGTACCTATATACCTCATGCTCGGCCGGCATATAGCCGCAATGAATGAGTGTGTAATGTTAAACGCCCACTTTCACTACATGTGGCACGGTAGGTGGTAACACTGATGACACATGAAATGAAGATGGAGCACCGGTGAAATGAGATGGCGGGGGAACCGGAAATTCCAGAGAAAATCCGCTCTACTCCTGTGTGGTCCACCACAGATTTCACTTTGTGGTCGCCCGGGACCGAAACCGGGCAACTTTAGTGAGAGTTGAGAGGTGGTAACTTCAAGGGATAGTTATAATTTCTGAAGGTGACATTTAGTTCTCCTATTCGACCTTCAGCAAGGTTTGGCACATTACCAGCAAAATGGACAGATAGAAATCCAACAGTACTAATCGGCAGTCGTCAAATAACAGTATTGCATCCCAGATTCGTCTTTGACTACACATTTTCCTCACATTTTCCTGCCCAAAAGATTCAAGGTACTCCAGTGACTTCCTTTGAAAGGCCAACTTATGCAGAGGTTTCTAGTGCACCTCACCCCAAAGAACTTGTTTGTTCTTCGGTTTCCCCAAAGATACAGCATATAGTCGTATAGCACAGCATTTTAGTAGGCTACGTTTGCTCCTAAACCCAATTCTTTGAGAGCTAGGTTCTTATCTCGCTTCCTCTTTTGATTTATTACAAGATAGCCATCCATAAAGGTCTCTCAGCATACATTGCTTAAGTGGAATGCTGAATGATTGACAGGGAAGAAATCCTTTTTCATGAATTTCCTGCATCACCACAAAATTCCCGTTTCTCGGATCAATGAAACACAGTTGCTCCTTATAGAATTCTTCAAAGCCCTTAATTTCCTCTGGAGAGCAGGTGTTCTATATAGGACAAAAAGTAAAATATAATTTGGTGTAAATTCTTTCTTGAAGTAGTGAGAATACAATTATATCAATAAAAAATTAAATGGAGGAGGAAAACTACGTTCTCCCGTTAAAATACGCATCGTCCAGAAGCAATTTTAATACTATCAATCTGCTCTATTTTTTAAGTCCGAAGCTTAAACTCAAACTAAGGGCTGTCGTCTGAAAAATACGTTCTCACCTTTCTTGCTCTTTAAGCAATGCGATTTTACACATTTGCTATTTTCCGCAAACCTGGAGATATACTGACGGTGTTACAATTTGCGATCATTACAAGTTCCGCAGCCCCACATGGACCTGTGGACTTATAAAGCCTCTTACCGACTATGGGAAAACTAAGAGAGAAGCTCCTTCAAAACCAGCTCCTCCATTTTGTTGATGAGAACACAGTTATACTACTTCAGCGAATTGGTTTCCAACGCCACCATTCGAGCACTCATCAGCTAATAAGGCGCACGGGTCACATCATTAACTTATTTGAAGCCAAATAACATATTCTGGCGTCATTTTCAGAGTTTACTCTGGTGTTTCGTGGGTTATGACAGGAGCGCCTTCTTTATGAATTCCTACATTGGCCTATCACTTTTTTAGCATCACTTGATCTTCAGAACCTCCAATTTCCTGTACGTCTTGGAGCCGTAGGTTCGACCTGGTGTGTCCAGGTTAACGTTATTATACGCGTCAGTCCACCCGTTAATACTTTCCTTCTGATAAAGCAGGCTTCATCTGGATACCCATATTAATAAACAAGCCCATAATAATTTTGGTCAGAAGTACATTATACACTCATGTAGATATCTACCCGAAATTTAACTACCCTACCGCTCTCTGTAGCGCAGGGGTAACGTGTCTGCCACACATTCAAGAGGTCCGGATTTTGAAACTCGATCAAGGAGAGCTATCTGCATAAGGTTTTTCCAGAGATTACTTTTTCCTGAAAAACGAATGTAGGGTAACTAAGCTCTATGAACCCTGGACTTATATGGTCACTTCACTTCAACCATTTCATTCAACCAATTGATTTCATCGATATGACTTATCGTTGTAAGGCATACTTTTAAAAATAACTTTAAAATCCCTCAAAGTGTCAAAACTTCCCGAAGTTCCAAAAAACCCATTGAAGGTTTCGGGGAAATACTCAGAAAAATGTTTCAAATAATGCTGCCATCTCCTTTCATTTTCTTCTTCCTCTGACTATCTTAATGCGCTGGCTTTTCCACCAACGCACTCACACTTATTCTTACTATACATCGATTCTGCGGTGTAGCTTTATGTTTAACCTCTATGTCATTTAGATTGCAGTGATGAAGATTCCATTCCATGAGGTTCCGTGCTCTTTGGCATAAAAGCAATGAACTTTTCCACTGAACTACACGCCCTCTACCAACAATCTCCTTTAAATACTCACGTGGCTCTTTCAAAGCCAAACTACGTGACTTATATCAGAAGAACATCCTAACAAACTAGCCCTTTACATACCACTATTTTAACCTATGCATTATAGCCTAATCTGACACTACATTTCGAAAGCATGGAACGCTTATCATCTTAGTCATACACCACAGTTTCCCAAATGCTGTAGCCTAAACTACAACCCTGAGCTATGTATTGCAGCATAGGGATACTGGATCAATTATAATTTTCATGAATAATAAAATTTTAGCTTTATAGCTACGTCCATGTTCGGTCGTCTGCAAGACAGCAAATGCTTCACGCACCTACTTATGCATCTTTTGGCTAAGCTTTGTGGCTCTGAGACCTGAGCTGTGCTATGTGGCTTAGTGCTGTAAATCATAGTTGGCGTAAGAATGACTCAGCTTGTTGGTCATGTGTTACAACTAGGTACTTCTGAATTACATAGAGTAAGAAGTGTCCAACACGTGGAGTACAGTTAGCGGGCGAGCCGAAGGCCACAGTAAGAAGCGTGGAGCTGCACATCAACTTTCGCGGAGATGCAGCACCTAGGTAGTTAGTAGTTATGAATACATTGGAAAGCCAACTCAAGAGCGATTATAATCTACAAACTATGAAGTAAATGTAACCATTCCTCTGTATCATCAAATATTTGCATGTAACACCCACAAACCATCATAAAGTACCATCACGGCATATTACGTAAGCATTCTTACAGCACGCGTAAACAAAATCTACGGTAATGTGTTCCTAAAATGCACATTGGTAAATTTTCGACTATGGTGGAAACACAAAACTGATCCATAAACTGTATGAACTGTCGTGCTAACGACTTTTAAACCCACATTTCTTGAGGTTTATACAGAAATTCGGCTCAGTAAATTAAATCAGGTATGTTTTAATCACCATAAGCTTTACTGAATTCTAAATTACAAATTCTTTCTACCAATTGACTGCACTCTACTGCTGTATATACAAGAGCATTCTGTGGCCACTATTTCTGTACGCAAATTCTATATGGAGTGGTACCTTCCTTAATAAAATCCAACGACAGTTTTGGGAGACGCCTGTTTGAATTTCTGGTACTCACCTAGGCAGCTACCAGGCGCATCCAGAAAGTAAGTTTCCATATTTTTTTAAACAAAGACAACATTGTTACATAAACAGCTTTATAGGCAAAAAGTACAGTAAGGCTTGAGCTATTTTGCGACACAGTCACCAAAAGAATTCCGATACTTGTCATATCGTGGGATTACCTTTGTATTCATAGGTCGTAGAAGTCGTCTCTGTAAAAAGAACCATCATGTGACAGTCGTCTTCAGCTCTTCGTTGTCGAAACTTTGTACAGGAATTTCTTGAGATGCAAGAAAAGATGGAAATCACTGGGAACAGGATCAGAACTGTATGGTGCTCAATCACACAGCTCCCAGATGAACTTCTGCAAATGCATTAACTGCTGCATGGTTTCCGGGGGAAAGTGCGAAATCCACGTCTAATCGCTAGTAACGACACTGTCGAGGAACTCGTCGCCATCATCATCATACCGCTGCAGAAATGTCAGTGCTTCTCTTAAGCATTCCGTTTTGTTCTCGGGCGTAGGATTTTCGCCACCCACGTGTCACACAATTTCAGGCAACAAGGATCAGGATACCTGCGGAAAAATGGTTGCTGAGACCTGCCGGTCCTCTATGATGCGCTGCCGCACCAGCTCAACCAGGTGATCATTGATGAGGGACGGTCGCTCACTGCGCTTTTCATCAGGGACACTCCGACTACATTTGGTCCAACGTCACACCATCTGTTTACCCATGATATTCTACCCTTAACCTGATAGAGCTGTCAGGAATTTCGATGGGAACTACATTTTGTGCGTCAAAAAACTTTGTGGAAGACCGCACCTTTCTCTGCGGGAGAACAAATAAGAGACACCACTTCCGGTAACCGCTGCCGCCCTACAGGCTCTAGGTGAGACCTGTCCGAGCAGCATATGCTTGTTACGTCATAGATTTGCTACGCTTGCTTAATGTTCTCGGTTAAATACGTTTGCTTTAAAGGAAACAGAATCGGGAAGCTAACATTCCGGATTAGCCTCGTACATAGAGCAGCATGGTGTACAAGATCACTGCGCAACAGACGTTATCAGTAGTCTTCCCTGATGGATTGACACACGTATGGCTTATCTGCTTCTGCCGGGAAGGGGTACGTGTTTTGGATTCAAGGTATTATCTTAATAGAAAGCCCCACTGAACTGCTTAGGTGGCTCACTGACTTACCAAGGGGAAGTTTCGACTCTCGTCTAGATCTCGCACGAACTTCTAGGATGTGATACTGGGTATTCTGTGAACGTTGCATGATATATCCAAAATTATCGTATGTATATATTATCCAAAGTTATCCCAAGATATGTGTTCGCGATCCTCGAGTGTCTACCTAGTGCCGCACACTTCGAAATGGGACGACGTACGGATACTGATCTAGGATTAAGGCGTCGCATGCCACAGGTTATCTGCTTTATAGACACATAGAGTGGTACTTTCTGTTCCCAACGAGGAACTTTGTGTTCTTGCGAAGTTACATAATGACATTTTCTGTTACTTGTATTCATTTGTGATATCTTTATTTCTTAGTGCAAAGGCAATTTATGCAGTTAGCCGTCTTAAGCAGCTAGTAATAATTAAAAACAGTAATGAGAAAATAGAGGCGAAGGCCGTCTCATGTTAACCGCGGTTTTGTTTTTGAATGAGCAGCAGGGTGTCCTCATTCCCAAATAACGCCGACTTCGAGGTGTCACTGGCTACTATAGTTCATATATCGGAAGATTCTATCTCATCGAAGGTATCTGCCACCGTTTTTCGAGAACCGTTGCCCTGCACCATATTTCCCACGGATGGCCCTTTTTAATTTAAAAATATATCAATGTATTTAGATATATTTTATTTTATTATTTAACCGTTTTTTTCATTATTTCCGTTTATTTTCTTATCTTTTTTCCTTAGTTTCACACGAATTCACTATACATATAAACACTTATGCCCAAGGCGAGACTCAAAACCGCGACCGTCTACGTGGCGGAACTCTAGAGGCATACGCTCTAGCGACCATGGCTACGGAATCTTAACCTAAGCCTATTAATGATGTACATAGTTTCTTTTTAAAGAACTTTATTTAACATGTCGAACTACTGTGGATTACAGATAATTAAATTACAGGTTGCAAAACGAAGTTGCTTTTTCTCCAGCTCTATAGTGGTTGTTTTAGTCAAATTAATGCATTTTCAACAAAACCAACATCGCCGGATCAATTCCCTGATGTAATATTGATTTTTGTAGCAAATCCCTGGCGCTATTAATAATTTACGTTGGAACAACAAGCATTATACTGCTGGCATGGGACCTCGAAGTCTCACAGGAAATCTCTGGCATGAGCTGGGTTAGAATAAATCCCCCAACGATCGGACCTGTGCGTACTTAAACCTTATGAAAGCCTGAGATCGTGTCTCGCAGCCTAATTCCTTGGAGGTCAAACGGAGTGTATGGGCTTTCATTACACCTGAGCTCAAAGTTGCATATGGAACTCTCTAGGATATACCAGTGTAATTAATATCTGAATTTGGCTCTTATTTCACTTTATATTTTAAGTAAAATATAAGTTTGCAATATTCAGTCTAGCAAAACCTTCAGAACTCATTTAATCAAAGAAGTTTACAACCATTTGTATCCTGGTCTTATTTCTGCATAGCATATGCACATTTTTCATTAAAACCTAACTTACAAAACTTTTAAAAATACGTTTTAAGAAGTAAGCATGAATTCAGAATTAAATTTTGGCGTATATCCAGTAAAATGTTCAGCTTGAACAAAATAATTAGCAATAATATCATTAAGTAAATCCAATACATCATTTGGGTTTCCAGATACTGGAATACAGTAAAAGGAGTTCTATTTGCTTTACCCGACGAATACGTATTCACAAAAACTATGCGATAATTTGAAGTGCTAAAATGATTTTTCTTATTTCTTGGTGTCTAAAATTTACAAACAATAAGAATAATGGCTTGAAAATGGTAAGGTGCTTTTGCAATATACCACAAAAACCTCAATTTACATTATAAAAGTATCAAGTATCGAAGCACAAAGTCCATACATTACAAGGAGTACGGTTTAATGTTTAATCAGTTAATCATTATCAATAAGACACAGAACTATTGCTAATCGAAAACAATTAACAATGCCCATGATATTGACGTAAATATAATTGTAAAAGGAAAGTGAGCCGGATTGTCAAGGTTGTTAACACATGGAATTGTGAACGGAAGTTTTGTGGGTCAAATAACGGCAGCACCATCCGCTATTTCTTTTCTTTTCTTTTTTAATTTACGTCGAGAAGGCCTTCTCTACGACAGGGCATGCTGGGCTCCTATACATACTGATCCACCTGGGCCAACCCAACACAGATGATAAATATCATACTCAGCTTCCTACGACACCGCACCTTCCAAGTCACAGTGGCGGGGAAAACATCAACACTGGGACCAGTGAGAGGCGGAGTACCCGAAGGCTCTCTACGATCTCCCAGTTTATTCAATGTCTTTATGGCAGATTTCAACACAGAGCCACGAGTCGAAATGGTACAATACGTCGACGACGTGCTTCTGGTCTGCAAAGACAAACATCATCAGAGCCTTCAACCCCTTACAAAGACACCTCCGCCTCACACAGCAGTGATGTCGGCGTTGGCGGATGTCCCTTAACCCGAACAAAAGCCACACCATACATTTTACAAAGCGCCACACCCCCGCAGACTGCCCAAAATTCAGCTTCCGGGGCCGAAGGATATAGTGGACTAATTCAATCCAGTACCTTGGGAGTAAAACCCAATAGAGGTCTAACTTTTTGGCAGCACATCAAGGACCTATCGGTGAGGGTGCAGGGATCGATTGCTTCCCTGTATCCAATGCTGGGGTCAAGCTCGATGCCGGTTAGTCTGAAGTTATACCCTTCCGTGCGCTGGTAATTCCGGTGATCCTATATGTTTGCGAGATCTGGGGCATGGCCGCAGATAGCTGGCTGGCATGGCTTCAACGTGCATAGAATAGAGGACTATGGTCCATATGTTCTGTGGGTCGTTATTTTCCTACCAGTTTGTTTCACGAATCCTCGGGTCTTCCATACGGGGAGGATAAAATTAGCCGTCGGGCATCAAAATTCTACGCTACTTTACTCAGACAGCCCTAGTTGGATCATTGGGATATTATGACCCCACTAGACGCCGTTCCAGGCTGTTCCGCGTACCCCGTATGGCTTGTGGGCACCCGAGATAACCAAGGAGCTAAACCGAACAGCAACTAAAGCTGAACTCTAAGTAATTCTTCTAAGCTATTTGGCACCAAAATGTTCAATCTAATCATAAATTTTAAAATTAGAACACCAGGATGAAAGGTTTTGCATCCGTTCCCACAATCTGAGGTACATAATATTTGTAAACTCGAAAAAATTTCTACTTCAAAACCCACAACCCATCCTAAAAATCCCTAAAGGTAAAACCTTACCTGTAGTAAAACCCCAAAAATTGGTGGGAACACGGCAAAAAATTTCTGGCTTTATAGAGCCAGCCACAAGATCGGTCGGTCTGCGCCACCGAGGCGGGTTGTTCGCTTTAACTGTGGTCTTTTCTGGTATTCCTCAATCTTCATAACCGGCAAAAGTCTATGAAGCACCCTAAATTTAAGCCTGGAGCGTTTCCTTCCTGAAATACCATTCTATTCTATGTATCATTAACGTCCACAACCTGCAGCACCAATTATAATAAAATGGGCGTTAAAACCATTAAAAAGAAATCGTTTAGAAAACAATCTCTGCACAATTTTCAACAATATTAGAATAAAGAACGACAATTCAAAGTATATCATTCTTAAGCCGAATATTTCGAAGGTTCACAGCTTGTCATTTAGTGTCCTCCATTCGGGTTACTCTGCCGGTGCGAGAAATAATAAATGTAGTAAATGTAATAAATATAGTACAGCTTGTTGCGTAAGTTTTGTCAAACAAAGAAATTATGATACTGCCTCCCTCGTTAACCAAGCATTTTTGGCATCTGCTTAGGAAATGTCCCATTAAAATCACCAAATTCCTGTGAGAGCGGCAGCAATTTATTGTCGAATGTTACTTTTATGTTGATCTAAACCGAACGGGCTGGCTAAGGGGGTAGCGTATGTGGCTTGCATTCCAGGGGTTCGATTAACATATCCAAATTTACGAGGCGTTTAAAAATTGCTACTATATTTGCTTTTACTCTTTATCAATACTATTAACTAACTGGAACTTAAAAAGGTTCATAGAAATAGAGAACTACGGCAACACATTTATTTCTTAACGCAGAAAGCATTATAGTATATATAATGTATAATATAGTAAATATATAGACTCCCCAAAATAATGTATAAAAAAGGAAAGTTACAACTGATCTTGCTTCACTGCGTGTCCTAAGTTTGCATTTCGTGCTACCGCATAGTTTGTTCCAAATTTCTGGAGTCTTTTGTATTTGGTCCAATCCAGTGTGTATACGCTCTCTCATGGCGTCAAAATCCGGTACACATTGCTATATAAACTTGGGATTTCAGTGTTTCCAGATACATTAGATTCAAAGCAGGATATCAATAAGGATTTGCATAACAATTCCTCTCGACTGATCATCCATGTGGAAACTGATCATTCAAGAAATTAGTACCATCCAACCGAAATGAGTTGGCGCACAGTCGCGTAAAAACCAAATTCATTGGATGATTTCCGGATCATATTATGATTTATATGATGCAACTCTAATGGTGTAACGGGAAACAGAAACCAGTTACAAAGAATATATCAGAAACTTATCAAAACAGTATTTCTCTTTAATCGTGTGTTTTAACGAAAAACACAAGGCTAGATATGGTCTATCTCTCACAGTTTTCTATTTATACAAACGTCATTCAGAATCAAGACGATCTCTGGGACATTTTCAGAAAATTCAATATATAAGTACATTTCATTTATGATGGAAGTATACTAAACTTTCGATGCTTTAATCAAAATCCTGAGAGGAATTTTTCAGAGTCAGAATAATGAAATATTTTCCATGTAAGGGTAGTTTTGGGTGGGGGATTTCTTCAAAATCTTTGTGTCGCATCCATGGAATCAGCTGAACTTAAATATCACACTCCCCTTTCTAAAATACGTCTTTTACTCAAAACGCATTAAAAATAAGAAATTCGATGCAAACCAAGTTTTACGTCACACACACATACACACACACTATCGAATTCTTGAGCTGAACGCAATTTTATTCTTCCCCTGCCTTAAATGAGTAAGAAAGAAGAAAGTAAATAAGTCCACACACAGATAAAGGAATTCTTCTGCCACAAAAATTTGAATTAGAAGGTAAGGACCATTTTCTGAATAACGCATAGTTACTTGAAGGGAAAACAGGGATATTTTAGTAAAGATAAGCTAATTGAGTCTTTATTTGGAGGCCTCCGCTTTCGTGTAGCTGACCCCTTGCCAACAGGACTGACATTTAGACAAGTACTGCCAAGTAATTGTAGGCTAAATGCCTAAAATATGATTGACGTGTTCAGAGAAATTATCTTATATCACGTGGTGATGGGACGTGGCAAGTTTTATCTTTCACACTTGTGATATGAGCTTTATTAACGTTTGACTGGACAGTATATCCCACGCCCTCCTTTTTCATGGAAATTTGATGGAGTAACTGCCAGTAACTGCAAGCTCACTCGCAGCGGAAGCGGAGATGCGAGACACCGTACAACTTAAAATAATCGACTGTGTTATATTCACATGCCTTTCTCTTCCCACTCTTAAGGAAAGTATAATTTAAAAGTTATTCATCGGGCTGTTTCACATTAAGCGATATAAACCTTTGTAAAAATAGGTTGAAGTACCTATTCCCTTGTACTACTTAACACAAAATAAATGAACAATCAGAAAAACAGTCTGATTCGTAAAGCATCAGAAGGCTTCACTGAACTAGCGCCCAAATACACTATTTAGTACTATACTGAGTCCATTTCAAGGCTAATTGATAAGTATGAAGATGATAATCAATTTGATAAGTTATATGGTGGTCGAGCGTTGTAATACACATGTCTTATAAATGAAACAACCTCAGTTTGTACCTTCGGAGTACACTAATTTTAATTCATGAAGGGTTATTTATGACATATTTTCATAAGCACAAAATATGCCTTAGTTAAAGACATTCATAAGAACATATACAGATTACCCATGCACAGCCATGGAAAATAAAGCAGAGGAAATAAGAGCAAACTAATATGGGGAAATGATACGTATAAGTGGGAGAATACACTAGCAGCCAAAATTATTACATAACGACTATTACTAACATATAAGCCTTCGGAACCAATTGTACCTATACTAGGTAAAAGGGATAATTGAAAAATGCAAGACATCCAAGTAAAACCTAATCAGCAAACAGTGACATGAGGTAAGTGAAAATGAACGAATGGGGTTTTAAATAATTGAGGTGAGGAAAACTGGAACAAGGAAAGAGTGCACTGAAGGCAGTTCAAACAACAAATATCAATTATGTTGCTTTGTGAAATCTGTAAGTATGCAATGCATAGAGTTATGCATAGGATGCGAGAACAGGGAGTCTACCAGGTGAGTGTGGTTGTCGAATGAAGAACTGCTTCGCCGTCGAATGAAGGGTTTCTTCGTCCTTGAACTGGACGAAGAAACTTCTCAGCAGAATGCCACAATTCTAGAATAAGCAGAGACAATCCTTTCAGCGTGTGTCTACAAATAACTTCCTTGGGTCGAATCGCTGAGCCTTACATCGTTTGACAACATGTCTGTTTGCTCCTTTGGCAGCCAGGAAACGGAGCATTACAGAAATCACATTTTATGTTACACTCATTTGAAGAAGATGGTGTAATCCATAGCCGTAATGGTTTCCATTCACAGGCGACGTGATATCTCCATCTAAAAATAGAGAGAACGTAATTGTCTAACGTCCCGGACGAAAACGTTCTGAAAACATAAATGTGGCACACAAAGTTCACCCAGTTGGCGTATTTGTGTCATGTTACAGTCTGATGTCACGAGATTGTGTAGGTGATTCCTGGAAGTTTTATGACATATCTAGCAGTGTAAATACATCCACGAAAACTTATCCTTATCTTTAAGGGTAAGTACTCCGATGGAATGACTTAATGCCAGCAGGATAATCATCCTGTACACAGAAGTTAGCAGATTTCTAACCAGTTCTGGCAAGGGCAAAATATAACAGTGATTTATTGCCATTTTAGCTAAAAGCGTTACAATACCTGTTGAGGAAATATACATTTTTGGTACATTTTCAATGTAGATGAGAATTTGTGGTGAAGGATTTTCATATTAATCTACATGTTATACTCTTTCAAGGCGCAGAGGCTAAATACCAAATTTGTCAGTTTAACAGTTTCATAAAATGTCTCCGTCACTGACGAGTTCATACGCTCCTGCCTTGTAACTGTAGCTGCTATGATAATAACATGCTTTGTTCATGATGTCATGATCATTTAATACGCCTTGGACGAAGTCTTTGTCATACTTAGAGACACGCACCTGGTTTTCCGGCGGACTTCGCCGATGTCAGAGTCAGAACATTCGGAGTTCTTCAAAGGAGAAAAGATAAGACAGTATACACACATGAACTATTAGCCTTAGTATAAAGGAATGGCATCGGATTTCTACGGAGACTAACAACACGCGGTTGCTGGGTGCAATAGGCGGTATATATTTGAGACATTTCAAAATTTAAAACGCCATTAGTTTCAATGATTAACCTTCTAAATGACGCACTGTGGCGGTGAAGCAAACATTTGGAGATGGAATATAATTAAGGTCTGATTTTTTATAAAATGCATAGTATGTTACGGCGACCTTTAGCGATACAGAAAAATGCATACGATTTGCTGTAGTCAAGGTTATTTTAAGGGAAAAAAAATGTAGCGTAGGCTTAAAGCAACACTGATGAATTTTAAATATATCCAATACTTAGTTTATTCAGAGATAGTTAATGATATATCTACTTGTCATGAGAATTGAACATTACTCGCGAATCTGAATAGTTATAGAACATTGATTTGTTTGCTACAAATTTGATACATTTGTTGAGAACAATCTTCTTCTTCTTCTTCTTCTTCTTCTTCTTCTTCTTCTTCTTCTTCTTCTTCTTCTTCTTCT
>CM060950.1:262219629-262261134 GCA_030765055.1 Mantis religiosa | reverse complement strand
CTTCTTCTTCTTCTTCTTCTTCTTCTCTTCCTCTTCTTCTTCTTCTTCCTCTTCCTCTTCCTCTTCCTCTTCCTCCTCCTCTTCCTCTCTTCCTCCTCCTCTTCCTCTTCCTCCTCCTCTTCCTCTTCCTCCTCCTCTTCCTCTTCCTCTCCTCTTCCTCCTCTTTCCTCCTCTTCCTCCTCTTCCTCCTCTTCTTCCTCTTCTTCCTCTTCTTCCTCTTCTTCCTCTCTTCTCTTCTTCCTCTTCTTCCTCTTCTTCCTCTTCTTCCTCTTCTTCCTCTTCCTCCTCCTCCTCCTCTTCTTCTTCTTCTTCTTCTTCTTCTTCTTCTTCTTCTTCTTCACTTCATGGCATAGGCAATCAAGTGCCTGCTCCGCCCTCGAAGTCCTCCAGCCATCGTTTCCTGGGTCTGCCACCGATCTTCTACCTTTAGGATGATACTGTAGTATTTGTTTTGTAAGTCTGTTATCAGGCATTCATGTTCCTTCCATTTTTGTTTGAGATATTTTAACCTGACATTCATACTAAAAATGTCCTGCTCTTCTTTTATATTTTCATTTCTTATTAAGTCCCTCTTCGTGCCTCCTTTCACACTTCTCAAGAATTTCATTTCTGAAGCCTGCATTTTAATCTGTTGCTTTTTAGATAACGTCCAAGTCTTACTTCCGTATGTCGGTATAGGTACAGCCATAACTTTGTAGAACTTTAATTTTGTTTCTTTAGGTATTTTGTTTCTAAATGTTCTAGTTATTGTTCCACACACTCTTTGAAATTTGCATATTTTATTGTAGACATCATATTCCTTGTCATAACTAACATCAGTTCATGCGATAGAGGCTATTCAAAGTTATGTAAATACAAAATAATATTTCTATCACCATTCATTTATATCTCGGGATATCATGGAAGGGTATACAATGTGTAGGTCAGCCTTACTGGAGAGTGTGTGCTTTGATTCCCTGCCGCGGAAGGCACCCGGCATTGATCCCTCCCTTGGGAGGTGCAGAGTTTAAGTGGCAACTCATAATCGTGAGAAATTTGAGAAGCTATGCTAGGTAGCGAATCCCGCCTGAAGAAGGCCACATTTCTGGCTTACGGAGCAGAGAAGATGACCACACATCCTCTCCGTACCGGTTGGATGATCGCCTAGCTCTGCCTTGTGGACCTGAAACCGGCATTTGTGATGGTGATGGTCGTCGTAGTCGTCGTCGTCATTATTATTTCAGTCTTAGCTAACAGCTTCCTAACGGAATCCTTTTACCTAAATCCAAACTTGTCACGATATAACTGCTGAAAACGTTTATCTCAATTAATACAAAGCGTTGCAAAAAGAGCATTTGCAAGAAATATACTTTGGTAGATATACTGGAAAGCCAATGTATACAATCACCTGAATTTAACACTCCAGTCGCATATAGGATGACCCACTGAATTTTCACTGCAAATATCTATGAAACAAAAAGGGATTATGAGGAATAAGCTTCACAGTATGCAGGTAAAGGAGGGAATTACTAAGTTAATATGAGCAATTCAGAAATTTAAGCCAAAATGTGTTTCAGCATAATTTTTTAAGGGGCAACCTGTAAGAACGGTAATTCAACTGACAATATGGTTTACCACGATAACAGTCACGTTTCTTGTATCTCGATTAGTTTATTACATCTAGAGAAATTCTTTAAGTTCATTTCGCACTTGAGACACTACGTGGCCAAAAACAATTGCATATTCTAAGGTTCAAGTTCAAACTTGGGGAAAGTGGGGAGGAGGGCAAAATATCATTTTCAGAATGCCCCCTAAACTGATTCAGATACGCACACATATGGTTTAACTATGGATCATTTCCTTAAGTTTGGCTTGTAAATGTAACCTCATTCAATATTCACATACATAACATATTAAATGATCACCTACATTATAACTTTGGAAATAGTGTATTTGTAAATAAGAAGATTCTTGTAAACTTTTCTTTCAACGTCATTTTCAAATTTGCTATAAATGGAGGAAATACAGTGTAAACTGTTAAGTGAGATTAATATATAACAACGTACATAAAGGTGATATTTTATAACGTGGACTAACAAAAAGTAAATGAAACTCTCTCAAATGAGGCTGAAAGTGAAGCACTAATTGTTCCTGGGCTACCCGTTCCCATCACATTACCATTGAATTAACTAATTATAGGGGTATCGTACTGCTGTGTAAGCGTGAGCTAAATTACCTGGTTATGAAACTACCATTGAGGTTTTTGCCACACCTTTATCAGTTTCAGCAAATTAATTAAAACTGAATCCTCGCACACCTACATGATACATTTATTAATTTACTTGGACATTTAGCGAGCTCGTATTAAAAGTGGAATATACGTTAAACGAAAAGTAATGGAAACAGAAATGAAGGGAACTTGAACACACCGAAAACGAATGATTAAAATGAAAGCACGTGCTTCGGCGAGTGATCAGATACTAAGACTTTTTCGTTAGGAAATGTCACCTTAAAGTTAAGAAAAGCAAACTATAGACAATTTTATGTTAATATTACTAACTTAAAGCAGACCTAAAATAATAGAAGCATTCGGAAGTTCACATACCCATTGATATAATATGCTGCGTCACAAAATACAATGCTGTATTGCAATATATGTACAGTAAATTAATCTTTGTAGAAAGAGTAAGTACTTCGAAAATGCAAGACAAATTCGAAACGCTGTAATCCACCAAACATTATTCTTGCGTATTGACGACAGGAAAATGTAGAAATGCTTACGCGTAAACAAAATTAATCCGTGGCAGCTGTCCAGAAACATCAGCAAATCGACCGCA
The DNA here is from genome assembly GCA_030765055.1 of Mantis religiosa. Taxonomy (NCBI): domain Eukaryota; kingdom Metazoa; phylum Arthropoda; class Insecta; order Mantodea; family Mantidae; genus Mantis; species Mantis religiosa. Next base: position 262,258,318 of record CM060950.1, on the reverse strand, counting down.
CCAGCCGTGGTGAACTGGTGACCGATCAGTCAGTCAACAACTGAAGGTGAGATAGCAAGCACCTTGCGCACAAGGAACTACATTTAAATATTGCATGAATTAAATATTAAGTCAATACTAAGAAGTAAAGCGTAGTGCAGACGATAATATTTAAATGGTAAATTTAAGCTTTACCGAAAAAAACCCAGAATTAGCATCTTTCCATGCAATATATCATGGGCGGGAAACGGACTAAGAAGAAGGAGGTGGAGGATGATAAGGAGCAGGATAAGGAGGAGAAAAGACACAACGTTGAGAAAAACCTGATGTGAAAGGCATGACAATATTGTGCACATTTGAAATGCAAAGTTTTAAAGTACCACACATTGTTTAGAATAATAGATTTTCGCAAATACAAACTGAAATTAGTAGTTTAATATTAAAACGCTTCATATAAAATAAATAAGAATACAAAAGAAGGAAAGTGAATGAAGCAGGTAACACTTCGAATTTATTTCATATCTATGCCTTTGAATATTTAAACGGGCAACAGGATGATACCGCAACTAGAAGCTGATTATAGATGAGAGATTCCTTTGTATGCAAATAAAACAACGTTTTTAAACGCAAGTAGCTTCTTGTTAGCAAATAGTTTCATTCCAAAAATATCCACTACGACAATTTTAAATAAGCTCTTATTCCATGTATATTACATATGGTGTGTGCTATGTTTATATGCTGAAGAATATGCCAAAAATGGACTACAACGCATAATATGTATGCTTGGAGATATATAGTATTGGCACTTGGCTCAGGATGATCAAATGCATTCATCAAGACCAGAAAAATTCATTGTTAACACTTTAGTTAGTGGGATTTGTAATAATGTGTTATACTTGTATCAAACAGGTTCTAGTAATATAATTTTATTAATTTATTCATTTATTCATTTATTCATTTATTCATTTATTCATTTATTCATTTATTCGTTTATTCGTTTATTCATTTATTCATTTATTCAGTTATCCATTTATCCATTTATCCATTTATCCATTATCCATTTATTCATTTATTCATTTATTCATTTATTCATTTATTCATTTATTCATTTATTCATTTATTCATTTATTCATTTATTCATTTATTCACTTATTCACTTATTCACTTATTCACTTTTTCACTTATTCACTTATTCACTTATTCATTTATTCATTTATTCATTTATTCATTTATTCATTTATTCATTTATTCATTTATTCATTTATTCATTTATTCATTTATTCATTTATTCACTTATTCACTTATTCACTTATTCATGTATTCATGAATTCATGAATTCATGAATTCATGTATTCATGTATTCATTCATTCATGCATTCATTTATTCATCTATTCATTTATTCATTTATTCATTTATTCATTTATTCATTTATCCATTTATCCATTTATCCATTTATCCATTTATCCATTTATTCATTTATTCTTTTATTCATTTATTCATTTATTCATTTATTCATTTATCCATTTATCCATTTATTAATTTATTAATTTATTCATGTATTCATGTATTCATTTATTCATTTATTCATTTATTCATTCATTCATTCATTCATTCCATCATTATGTATATATAATTACAGCCGAGTTTTAGGTTACGTATTATTACTTCATATTTATCTTAAAAGATACATTTTGAACACTGTCTCCATTTAGTAAAACAATTAAAGATAACAGCCTCGACACAGAGGTCTTTACCTAATTCACATTAGTAACTATTAATTAGCTGCATAATTAACGGTAATTGAATGAACTTTGAAAAAAACACAGATCGAAGAAAATAACGCCAAGTTTGCCAACGAAAGAAAGAAACTGAAGAGTAGATCCTGTTAGCAGGGACAGATCACAGCTAACAAAAGAAAGAAAATGCCAAAGTGACTGGTGCTCAGACAGAATGCAAGGAAACACATATGTTAGTACGTTTAGAGGAAACAGAAACTCACGGATAAGGCAGACGGTAAGCACCCTTAAAGAGAAGCAACTGCTTTAAATCGTACCGCTCAGTCAGTTTAATGCATTTGTGCCAGAAATATGACACTCTTCTAGGCCACTGCCGCTTTGATTAATATGCATACCGCTTATTGCATATTGATTTGGAATTGGCTTTTCATTAAAACACTTGGCTGTGCTTGATTTATCGAAACTGAATCTTAGTGTGTCTTCATATTAATTACTGGTGATATTTATCTTGTAGTCGCCATCATTCACAGCTCCGCTCACAACAGCACAATTTGAATCGTCATCACTCATACTATAGGCATGTCGCGTCTGTTGCAATTGCTGCTGTCCACTCGAAATTTTCAAATCACTTTAATAGTCGTCTTAAAGTACCACATATCTGGATAGTCGTTATGATCCGGATCATCAAATCTAACTACTGATTTAAAAACTGTTCATATGCCGCCAATGGCAATGTCAGTGAGTTAATTTCAATGTTAAAATAATATTTTCCTAAACAGAATATTCATTTCTTGTAATATGAGCATTGCAAAAATGTAGCATAATCTGACAGTAATTGCTGTTCTACTGTGCTGCATTTAAATCTAAGTTTTGTAAATAAAAGCATATTCCTGGAGTACACAACACACTTAAATTTGCGGATTGCAGTGACTCCGAAGTGTCACTGTTCCATCTCGTCTGTTCTTAAATGGACTAGCGACAGAGGAGCAACACAATTAAGAACGGGTGGAACCCTCTTTGTAAAGGTTTGGAAATGCTCATTTACTATATATGAGACAACTCAAACCAGTGATATTAACTAAGGAATGCTTTGCAGGTCGCATTGCTGTTTTCGATATTAAAAGAGCCCAAGTAGGTCCTCGTTACGAGAATGGAATTTTCTACATGCAAAGATGACTGATGGAAAACTGACCACTAAGCGTTGATCGTACATTATATGCGCTACTGACATTTCTTGTGATATATTCTGCGGGGATGAAGAGACATACACAGCTGGGGTACTCAGGTCAGAGAACATTTCATGATAGGACGCTGTGATTTCGTTACGTTTCCGGGAAGTTAGTAACACTCGTATGTTTTACAGAAAACAAAACGGTGAAATTGTGAAATTAAGTTATCTTTTCGAGTGCTGGAAGTGTTGAGTGACATATGTCAAATCGATATACACGCGTTGTCACTCACTATGATGATATCAAGCTTTCCTCCTCTCACGTTCCATCCAAGAGAATGTTATTTCAATATAAAAGGCCAACCGCAGTGAAAAGATGAGAGGGGGACATGGTTCCTCTACTTATATATTTCTTCTACTCTTTCTTGAACTAGCCTAAAAGCTATAGATAGGAAGCCTAATCCGAAATCAATGGGTGTTACTTATTCAAAAAGCTATAGTTGTTCTTATGTTGCTTATGCCTCAGAGTTAGTATATGTGTATGTTTAGGTATAGTTGTCCATTACTTCATTTGCATATACACATGTAAAATATTTTATCCACTGTGTGTTCGTTAATGTGTAGACTTTTGATTGATTCCTATTTCCAAAATTTAAGTAAGTTTAAACGTATATCATCATAGACTCATCAAGAATCTGGCATTTGTTCCGAAATGTGCTAAATTACTAGGTGGTACAGTCAAAGTGCAATGGCTAAGTTTGAAACAATCTATATCTCCTTCCTCACAGGTCTGAATCTTAGCTGTTGTTCTTTTTTCTTTTAATTTAACACCATTTTTTTAAATTCATAGGTGCGATGGATATTCAGGATATATGAATAAAACAATATTGTAAGGGGAATGCTCAAGCCTTAAGTTTAGGAAACCCAACTGGCATTACTCAGTTGAATACTGAAGAAATTCTGGGAAGAGGGGGAAGGGAATCACAGTGAGGGAGAGCGCTCCCGGTTGAATTTTAGCAGCAGACGGGAAGCAATTGAATGGGAGCCGTCTAAAAGTGAGCCTCATACATTTTTTGCCTATAATAGTTCGGTTCTACTTATAAAAGTACTGTCGCGAAACCGATCGCGATAGCGCGGCTTGTGTACACAAAGAGTCGGCAAATAAAGATAGCGCAGATAATTAACAGATAGTGTATCACGGAAATAAAGGAGTTGCCGGCACAGATAGGGTTTCACGTCTGGAAGGTTCCACTGATAGAACATTCGACTTCATATTCGTTCCAGAACTCTCTCGAATTTATCAATGAGGTATTTAAGAAGGCGACGACTCGCCAAGAGTCAGTCGTGAGCAGATGTTGTAACAGGAGTGGGATCTAAACAGACAGGAGTAAACAACTGTAGAGTGTTGTTGTAACGAGAGCTGATATTGTAAAGTGATGTAATGAGACCGCTGTTTGGTCATCGACCTTAGTAGACTGTGTGAATGTGTCGTAATGTTGTTACGTGAGAATTGAACAGTGTATTTCTACGGAAATAAAGAACATTTGGAATTTCCGCACATTGGACTTTTAATTCTACGAACCCACAAAGTCACAACTGGTGTTAGGAGTGAGACATACTATTATGGAGGCAGCATTGGAAAAGATTTTAGCGCAGCTAAAACAAATGAAGACGGCTAACGACAAAATCACCGAGAAGATGGAAGAAACGAAGGCCGGATTAACAGCGAAGACAGAAATGGCAAACAACAACCTGGTCGCGGCACTGAAGGAAATGAGATCGGCGAACGAGGGCCTAGCCGAGAAGATGACCGAATTGACCCGGAGATGAAAGCGGCAAACGAGGCCCTCGCCGCCAAGTTTGAGGAGCAGTTGACCGGCGTGAGGGAAGACGTCACTGACTGGACAAGCGGATGGCTCAAGTGGAAGAGCGCGTGGAAGTCCTGTCGAGCCGCGTTAACGAGCTGGAAAGAAAGGCCGACAGCAACACAAAGTCCCTGAACGCAGTGGTGGAAGACATCGAAGACCTGGTGAGTCGCGTTAACGACCTGGAGGGAAAGGCCGACAGCAACACCAAGTCTCTGAACGCCAGCAGGAGGTTGAATGGCTTAAAGGTTGACGTACCGGGACGCGACACAACATCTGCGCGTGTCAAAACTCCTAAATACGACGGCGCGCCAACTTGAGAAGTCTTCCGCCGCCAGTTAGACACAGTGGCCAAGCACAAGTGATCACCGGAAGAAGAGGCCGTACAGGTAATAGTCAGCCTCCAAGGACGGGCCGCAGAAGTCCTGAACGCAGTCCAGAGAGCGGCGGTGCCCAAGGACATCTGGGAGGCCCTGGAGAATCGCTTTCGAAACCACCGCTTAGCCGCAGCGTACCGTAGCCAGCTGAAGTCAAGGTCACAATAGCCAGGGGAGACGCTGCAGGAGTTCGCCCTCGCAATTGAGCAGCTGGCTAGCAAAGATTTAGTCGACCTCCCACCTGAGTTTGTACCCCGGGAATGCGCCTACATATTCGTTGATGGGGGTAAGAGACACGTATATTCATCAGCGCCTAATGCTTGCCGACTACAAAGCCATCCATGAGGCGCTAACGGCAGCATGAAGGATGGAGGTGGCCACAGTGACGGTTACCCATACGTCGCGAACCAGTAGTATCCGCTACACGGGAGATTGACGGCCAGTCGAGAGACGCCGGCGAAGACGTAATGGCCTGTGTTAGGGGTGTGTACAGCTGGGACACCTGGAGAGAGACTGCCCACACCAGGAAGAGCAGCCGGAAAATGAAAAAGGGCCGTCGTGGAGAGGGCACGTCGACGCCATCACTACCATCCCCTCGAGTGACACTGCGTGCCTCAGCCGGCTTATGGATGACAGCCTCATCGCGGAGGGTTGAGTGAGAGTGAAGCCGTGCCGCGTGCTCTTAGACACCGGGGCAGCCGTGATCATTATCATACATGACGTGTCCATGGGTTTGCCGACGATGGAGCCAAGCCGACTATACCAGCTTGTGCCGGCATCAAGTGACACCTTGCCTGTGGAGGAGGCCCTACTGAAGTTGACCTTGGGAAGTAGTGCCGTGGGTCTGTGGGTTTTCGTCGCGAAGGTGGCTGAGGAGGTGATACTGGGATTGGTTGTCCTCAGGAGCCACGAGGCAACGGTCGACGTTGGCAGGAAGGTCCTCCGGCAACCCGAAGAACACCTGGGAATCTGCAGGGTCATCTTGAAGGAAGCCGTGGTGGTCCCCGCGAAAAGCGCGGTGGTGGAGGCGGCGCGACTGGAAGGCCAGCGATCCAAAAACATGATGCTGGACGAGAAGACGCCTGTGCATGAGCTATGTGTAGCCAGGACATTTTTGCCGTGCCGAGAGGAGGTGCCAGTGAGGCTGCTGAACCTGGCAGATACAGATTACGACGTCCAGGCTGGAACGGAGCTGCGGACGTGCGAGCCCGTGGTCAGCGTAACCGCAATCGACAAGACACAGGAGCCGGTGCCGACGCAACTCATGTGGTCCCAGCTAGAAGGATTATTGGACAGGGCGGACGACCACCTCGCCACAGAACAGCTGGAGAAGGTTCGACAACTGCTGAGGCGATACCAGCGCTTCTTCAGCCAAGTAACTGTGACGACGCCGCACGGACAAAGTACTTCACCGCATCGACACCGGAGACGCCCAGCCGATTCGGCAACTAACTAGAGGTGTCCCGCTGGCAAAACAAAAGGCGGTAGGGGATATGCTAGAGGACATGTAATCCAGGGGAGTAATCAAAGAGTCTGACGGCCCTTGGTGTTCCCCTGAAGTTCTGGTGACAAAAAAGAACGGCGAGCTACGCTTCTGCGTAGACTACATGAAGCTGAACGCTGTCACCCGGAAGGACTGCTTTCCCTTACCCCGGATTGGCGACAACCTGGACACGCTAGCTGGTGCGCAGTGGTTCTAAAATCTGGATCTGAAATCGGTTTACTGGCAAGTGGCTCTAGACCCGAGAGACAACGAGAAGACTGCATTTATTGGACTTTTAATTCTACGAACCCACAAAGTCACAGCATCGAACTTAAAAGTTGAACTTTAACCATACATCCTCACCACATCTACTCTGAAATTATTTACTGAATGAGAGTATTCTTATTTCAGTTTCAGAGGCATTTAATAATATTAGTTGAATGCTGTCTTCATTTTATCGATTTTTATTCATTTTAATGCAGAATCTCTAATTAAGGTCAAACTGCAATCAATAAACCTAACAATTTGAGAACTGCAAAAAATGTGTAATTGTTGCATGCATCACACTCCAGTTAGTTGAAGATTACTTGAGAAGGCTATAAAGCCTAAGCTTATAAGAAAAATAGAAGGAAAGAACTTAAAATTCGGAAACTGGAACTTTCAAGCATATTTCTGGGACGAGTAACCGAATCAGACAAACTTCCCAGTTTAGAAGTATCAGTAATGTCTGTTTCTGCATTCTCTTTGGCTGATATGATCTTTGTAGCCAATTATGGACTTCTGCTGAAGATTCACTCCTTTCTTAACCTTTAATTACAATAATGTTAAAGTCTTTCCACTTTGAAATTTAAACAGTGCGTGAAGGGATTATTTTAGAAGAGAAGTATGTAGTAACAGGAGAAAAAGTGCGCTTGTTTGGTACATTATGGTGCTTCTGAATATGCTTGTATAGGTAATAACTGTTTAGCACAACTTCATTACATCCATGGTCTCTCAGCTAACTTTAGTAACAAGTCATTTTTGCTTTTAGTTTGCGCACCATTTCGGATAGAATGCTTTACGACTATGTGCATTATAGTGTCGGTGCAATGTTTTGTGCACCTCGAGAAGAACTGAAGACGAAGTTCCGCTGATTGCTTTTATTCACGATCTAGTTTTGCTCAGTGTTCGACAAGAATCCTACCAAAGTCGCTAGCTGAAGCGCCAAAGTATAAAACTGGAGCATACACTTGTTACCAGCACTAGAACTGGAAACACGTTTGTTTTTCTTCGATCTTCATGGATAGGCTAAAAATGCCCGCTCCTTTTTATCTTAACGAGACAGTTCCATTGTGGAAACTATGGTTTTAGGATATGCATAATAGATGACCTACATCAACAAAGTAAGTAGGAAAACATAAAAAGCTACACAACAAAATGTACGGAAACTAATGCACAAATAAAGTGAATAGGAAATTTAACGATAAGCTGATAAAAATAGACAGCTAAAAATATTTCCTGGTATGTTTGTCGTGAGGAATGATTTGTATTACGACAATATCCTAAGTAAAGTTATACGCACGTGTATAAAAATCCTAAACTTTTTGCAAGTCTTCTTCTATTTCAGTTTTTTCTTTTCTTTTTCTTTCTTGATTTAACAATTGACGAGTTTATACTTTTCCCGGACACATTCTTCTTAGTAGATACTTTTCATGAAGGAAAAAGTTGTCAGTAAATGATCAACACTGTCTAATGTAGATTGAATTAGTAATGCCGTGAGGTTATAAACACAAAAATGTATTTTAAACATATCACAGAGAGGACTAAGCACTCCAAGGATTATTTCAAGCTTACAAATGTGTTACAATGTAAGGTAATTTGATGAAAAGATTATACGTAGATATATTCGATTTCCTAATTGACTTCAGAAGTTAACTTTTGAGCAGTCGCAATACTAATTGTATATTTAGCATTTCAGAACTCATAAACTGTTAATCCTTTATGATTAATTCCTACCTATCCATTTGATCCTTGATTTAAGAAGCCGATTACCGGTAATCATAATTAAAGTGAATGGACATTTAAGAATACCGAATTTTATATCAATTTTTTGTTATTTTAATATGCGGCTCTGTTTGCAATAAAAGTTAACAAAAATTGTCTAGTATGAGAAAACTGAGAAGTTCGCAATCGGGGCGTTTCGGATTGGATTCCCAACAAACAGACACACTGACCTAGCATTTCATGTGTTTTATTCCGGCCAGTAGGCTAATGCCAACGTAACCTCCCATTCCACTTCAATCTCCTTTCCTCAATTTGCCACTCACTTTGTTTCGTTCTCATCTTTCAGGAGGTGCTTCTAGGTTTCGTGGCGTATGGTGGAATAGCACAGCTGGCACGGATGCTTGTTTAAAGGAGAGATTACTCCCCGTGAAATCTAGTGAGATATTTGGTCAACGGTCGGTCATCAGCGTCTCTAGACCACTGCGCATCGGCAAGTCTAGAACTGTTAGGGACTTGTGGCGATCAGGAACATCTTTTGATTCCTTCATGTTGTTCCTGCCTCCAAGAGGCAAGGGGTTGAAAGCCACAACAGTACGAGTGTTGCACCCCATCGCATTATAACCTATATCTGTCTTTTGATAAATATGAAGAAGCTAAGTCTCTTCAGTGATCGTACTAGTGGTACAAAAGGAAAAAAGCACATTTTTCTCACCTTGTAATTATGTTAGCGAAGGTGCTCAAAGCCTAGTAATTCAGACATATTTTACCCCTAACTTTATTTCATTCCTATAACTCATTTTTATTCGTTTAATTCAACAATGGATCTAAGAAGTTTATTCGCACTCTTTTTAATTAAAATTAATAAATATCTGAATTTATAACAATTGTTGATAAAATTTACCTAAATTTGCATCAGGCTGTGGTTCGAATAAACGAGCTAATAGCTTGGTGTATTTTTCGGAAAGTTGAAGAAGGTATCCAATTTAGTTTTTATGTTGAAAGTAAAAGCGTTATCATTGTCGCATTTCAAGTATTTCAGTGAATGGCCTTTTTTGCTTACAACTTGTCTTTCAAAATTTAACTGACATTGTTGACTTAATTGACTAATTATACTTGTTATTAGATAACCAAACATTCGCCACTGTCAGATACCTATCAAAACGTACACCTACAACTTATTATGTTACTTACGGTCCACGGTGATTGGTTCAACCTGAACCTATGATCATATGGATTGATCAATACTGACGTCTAGCATATAAAATAAATGTTACGAGAAAGATTTGCCAGTTTCGCATGTTCAACGTGCCTTTATTTTTAAAATAAGTAATTTTTATATTATTTTTCAGATTTTAAATAAATGATTTCCATGAAATCGGTCCTCTCTCTCTCTCTGAATGTGCGCGTGCGCACTGTGTGTGTGTGTGTGTGTGTGTGTGTGTGTGTGTGTGTGTGTGTGTGTGTGTGTGTGTGTGTTATGCGCGCGCAGTGCGTTAAACACGCGACAATCAATTTGGATAACTCATTTTAAGATAATCTTGGATTTTCATAGTTCCTCCTATTTTGTTGAGGTGCTTCCATATCATTCTGCACAACATGATGATGGAATACCTTCATATATTTGCATTATTCTCCTACACATGTACGAAAATAAGCTATGAAATTTTACTATAGGAGGCCGCGAAAGTCCTAAGAGATTTTGATAAAACGTAATCATCTGCAAGACATTAACGTATATCTGTAATAAATATATTAACAACTTCTTAAGCATAAATATTTATTTGTAATTCTTTATTCATTTGTTGCTTTTAAAACGGTTACACTATTTTCCCCAGACTCAAATATACAGGGTGGACCATTTAACTGGAGACAGTACAATATATCCGAAACTAAGCTCAGTAGAAATAAATGTCTTGAATAAAATTACCGTGATATTATGGGGGAAATTAATTTCATTAGTCATCTTTCATTGGGAGAACGTTTTGATGGTCATTTTGGGGTCAATTAACTTGTTTTAGATGGGAACCTAACCTTTTTAATTTGTTTTCTCATTCCTCTTAAAAAATTAAATAACTTTCCGGAGATACTGTATTGTCTGAAGTTAAATGGTCCACCCTATATATTCCAATAAATATCACTAAAATTATATTGTTGTCAGGCACTGTTTCCCGCTGGCCCGTGTCTATGCGACCGTCCAGAGGGAGACAGAGGCGGTTAGTGAAAGAGACAGGTAGCGTCCAACGTGGCGCCCAAGGAGCGAAAGAGCGCTTGTTCCTTGTCAAGAGAGAAAGAGACGGGTACAGTCTGAAATTTCTCGCTACATCGTGAAAGGCCGTGAAACTTCGGCATCTTTCGAGAAACAATGGCTCGGGTATAAATAAGGGACAAGGGACGGGTCAGTCAGTCGTGCAGCGGAGCTCCTAGGAGTGAACGAAGTTGCAGTTGTCTATGGACTTGTAAATTGAGTTGTGCAGCGGAGTGGCTAGTAAGCTGTCTATTGTGTGTGTAGACATTTGAACTGTACTGAGATGCAAGTTGAGAACTGATAATCGTGTAGTAATTTGAAAGTGAATTCTTTTGTTTTTTATGTGTGGGGTAACCACAAGAGACTGTAGTGGTGTACTTTATGTCTTCCTGCTTCTCTCAGGCCTATACAAAACTTCTTTCTACGGAAATAAAGTACATTTTGAATGTCTGCAAACTAGATTTTTAATTTTACGAACCCACAAAGTCACAATATGTAAAATTATCACTTACTAAAATATTCTCGCAAGTCAACCACAAATTTGGGCAGGCGTTAGGCTATTACGTCGGAAGATGATGTCTACTCAGACAATTCTGCTGAACTTTACTGAACAAAATAGTCATAGCGTGTAATATACATCCAAAATACTAGTTGATACCACCAAAGGAATGTTCGTAATGGGTAGGGACAACAATTTGAGAAAACGTCTCTTCTTTTCTTCTTAACGACCGGCAAAACTTCGACTGAGAACAGTACTCCACGCAAGGTTATTCATTGCACTATTACTCTTGCTATTCGACTATATCAGGGTTCAGAGAGACCACCTTGCTTCCCTATCTTGTGCCAATGCCCCTAACGGCGCGCCCACTATGAGGGAGGGGTGTTGTGAGAGAAAAGTTAGGGTGGCCGGACCTGAAGAGGGACGCCAGTAGGGATCAGGGACACTCACAGCTACAAACTGAAGCTCCCTGGTGACGGCTCATTCATTTACTCTTTCCGGGTTTACACCTTCACTTGGCGCCCAGGAACCAGAGAAATCCGCCGATCCAAAGTACGAGGATGTACACAGAGCAAATTCACTCTCGTGCTCGCCGAAATCTCATCCGAGACTTAGAAAGCTGAAGGAGCGAGCGAAAACGACAGGAAACTAAATGAGAAATGTGGTAAAATGGAGGGATAAGAAATAACCAGTAAGAAAAGTAGCAAAATTCAGTCTTCAGAGACTTATATGAGCAATAGAATGCATTCTTTATGTCAGTTGTTAACGAGGTAACGGCGCTTTGTAGAATGGAAGTTCACTGTTCCATTGAATTTCTGCTCACGGAAGAAAAGCAAACGTAATTTTCGTATGCCATAAAATTAAGCTGCACCTGAAGGTGTGCTTGTCCTTCGTGAATGTCAACGAGCTCTCCAGGACTTTGGTAAGCGCATTTATAAAGCAATTTACTCTGCTATTGCAACAAGCTCTAAATCAGCAATATTTTATTCGACCTTCGGATTTTCCGCTCTACATGCACACGGGTTATTTACATGCAAACAATAGCTTCATTTTTAGAATACGCAGACAAACGTGAGCATTCCTTTGTTTGCCATCCAGCCTTTTAAACCGTTTGACAACTACAATGAATCTGCAAACCCCGAGCAATTACGCATTTAAATGAAGTTTGAAATTGGAATTCTTTTTGTCCAGAAATTTAATCAGTGTGAACAAAACCCTTGCCTCAATATAAGGTCTACTCATGATTGGATTTAGAATAAACCACAAACCCATCTCAAAACCTTGATTTCCTGGAGGGCCAATGACTAAATCAATGTCCAGTGGCATATCCCTTGGATAATGCTAACATTAGCTGGTACTACAATGCATATTTTATAGAGATTAAAATTTTACACTTCGTTCGGGAATAATTCGCTCAATTGTTTGTATGTTATTGACTCATGCTACGTTTAACTGAAGATGATTTATTAAGACGTTCGTTCTTTTCTCAGCCAACATCTAACATTTACTGGAAATAAGGAACAGAAAAGCAAGACCGATAAACCTCAGTGCCTTAATCACTTTCAGGACAAATTTCATGCATTAAATAGTGAACCCCGCCTCAGTAGCCTGGATGGTAGCGTCTCTGCCTCACGTTCAAGAGGTCCCGAGTTCGAATCTCGGTAAGGTTGAGTTACCTGGATATGTTTTCTTCCGGGCATTTCACTTATTCTAAAAGATGAATATCGGTAACTCTAAGCTCCATGGACCTGGGCTAATTTGAGCATCATTGCACCCATTCCATTTATCGTCCGATATAACTTAACGTTGGAGGACGTAAATTAAAAAAAAAATATATATATACAGTAGACGGCAGAGCTGCATTTGTGATTTAAGATCCCGTTCCGAGCAAAGGGCAGCACAAAGCTATCTGTAGAACTACATCACCCACACAAAATGGTGGGAGTTGCGGATACGATACTGCGGTAGTAAAATGGGCCGAGAGAGTGTTTATTGAAGTTCTTGTATGGATCATGACCTATATACAACAGTGTAGTATTGAAAGACCACTCCATTCTCCAAAATTGTCTACATTAAGTCCACAATTACCGTAGCATGGATAATCTACAATAATTTAAGACTCAGGACAAGTCTTGGTCTCAGGAGCTCACACGTTCGTAGCCCTGATGATGCCGGACGCGGTTTTTGGCGTAACGTCGGATGCTAAACCAACAGGACGACAGCCTACAAGCCCGGAAGATGTATATAATGTAGTTGTTGACGCCGGCCGTAAAAGCCTAAGTACTTATGAGACTGCGTTCATTTCATGATGGGATTTCACAGAAGTCAGCCAAGTTACATATTTTCAAGGTGTGCAGAACCTTTTACGGAATGAGCAATGTCTACGACCTTGTCTATAATTTACATAACATTGTACTGAGTTCCTGTGACACTATTAATATCAAAGCCAGGCCTCGATACCATTTATTGCAAATATATGATAAGCACATCAACAGATTCCAAATTGTTTACAGCTTTGTCCCAATTAGAAGATTTTTCTAGACAATGATTTATCGAGAGGTGCAAAAAGAAGTTATTTTTCATACGTTGCACTACTTTGCACAAACATAAAAATCTAAGTTGCACCAAGAGTAACCTTATTATCAGGCACTCTTGCATAAATGGTATAAGAATGAAGTTTGTCATATACTTACGTCACTTACTGTTTAGAGAATATGGTAGTCATTGGCTCATCGTGTGGTTTTGGAAAGTAATGTTGTAGAAATCATTCTACATTAACGAGAAATGATCGCAAATTCAACTTCAGTACACTTCTGAGAACAAATTACTATTATCTGTCAATTAGGTAGTGTACGAAAAGTTAAAAACAGAAAAATGATTCCATTATTGGGAGCTTTGCTTATAAAAGTAACCAAACTCAGCAAGACCTGGTTTGTGTATTTAGTACAGCTGAACCCGTTAAGGGTACTGATTTGTGCTGTAGATCGAATTTCATCTTACGCATCTTTCTTTCGTTCTTGTTCTTGTGTTTGTAAATTGTTTATATAAGCTATTTCAAAAATATGATTATACAAATTAATGAGACTGCTTTTGGGCAGAAGGTCATTCTAAAGAAGCAAATTACCGTTTTTTGCCATTTACGCCCTCCAACGTTGTCATATCGGGTGGTGAATGAATTGAGTGAAATGCTCAAATTGGTCCAGGGTCCATGGGGCTTAGAATTATCCAGTATTCGGCTTGAAAGATCAGAGAAAACCCGGATAAAAACCTTATCCAAATGTGTAGTGTTTAACGCCCGCTTTTACTACATACGGCACCGCAGGCGGTGACACTGATGATACATGAGATGAAGATGGAGCACCGGTGGAATGAGATGGCGGGGGAAACCGGAGGTCCCGGAGAAAACCCGCCCCAACGCCGTGTTGTCCACCACAAATCTCACTTTGGGGTCGCCTGGGATCGAACCCGGGCCGCCTTGGCGAGAGCCAAGCGGCCTAACCACTGAGCCACGGCGTGGCCGTAACCTTATCCAGGTAACTCACCCTGACCGAGATTCGAACTCGGGACCTCCTGAACGTGAGGCAGACAGGCTACCAAGGCGGCAAAATTTTTATCTTCTACTTCGCTCCCCCATTGTGATATATTTATTTCTTCTTTTTTCCCCACAGTCATGTAAAAGCCGCAATAAGTTTGAAATTTTGCTACTGAATGCTTTATAAGGCATTAATTTCAACTGCTGAAAATAAAAGGATTACACTTACTTCAGCTGTCAGTAATTTGCATCAAATTATTTTCTTTCGCTTTAATTAGCACATTCAGAAGCATCTCTCTATATATTTCGATGAGTATTACCATGTTAAAGAATGTACTTCGGTTATGAACGTTGACCTTTACATTAACTTGCAATGGCTAAAAGAAACATTATATATTCTAAATTTCGGAAGCTCTAAACAAGGAAGGAAACTAAAATATTCATACCTATTAACTATTATAACTATTATAACTATTTTTGAAATTTTGGTTGAAATTGGCATGATTACATTCCTCTATAGTTAATTAAGCAGCAATACGACATCGCACTGAAAGCAAATAAATTTCATATGTTATGTTTAATGGAAATTCGCGCCATGGCCGAGCGGTTAGACCGTTCGTCTCTCGCCAAGGCAACCTCGGTTCCCGCATGAGAGCTTTGTGATGGACAACACGGCGCTGGGACGGGGTTTCTCCAGTTTCTTTTGCCATTTTTCCACCAATTGCTCCACTATTGCCCTTACTTTCATCCATTTGTGCCTCATTCCGTTCATCTACTTCTCAAATTCTCATTCCAGGCATAGGGCTGATCAGCCGTTACTGAATTGTCTAGATTTTCGGTTCCTCAACCCAGAGCCTAAGGCATATGTGTTAGAGGATCCAGGATCTAACGATAGTTGTATAAGTGGGTAATTTGAAGAAAAATATGTTTAATTGTGTATTGTTGGCCACAAAAATTCATTGATGTGATCACTGGGTACTAGCGAATAAAGTAGTTAAAGAAATACAAAATAACAACACAGCTAGTTGCAAAAAGTTGCTTCTTCCGTAGTAATCTATAGCCATATTGTGTTACATTTGTTATTTACATACAGTATATTATGCTACCTTATGCCTATTAACCTAATTGTCTAGAGATTTTTATTAGAAATGGAGAATCATTCACATTTCTAGAGATGAAAACCACTTGTTAAATTTCCATTTCAGAAAATAAGCATGTCGGAGGCGTATCAAACTACAGTTAACACTAAATCCTATGCACAGCGACTCAATGATATTGACCATTCGTCACTTGGATAATTGGGGCTCCATCCATTGAATATTAAGCTTTATTCTGTAGCTAACTAGCACTAGACTTCACTGCAATGTGCAATGTTCATAGGACCATTAGAAGTTATTTATATGCTTTTTTATTTTCCTTCTAAATATTATTTTATATTTATTTGCGGCATAAAATGGGAATATTATATGCATTCAATGGTTTGTATTATTCTCACCTATAATAGTATTTGTATCGTTTTACAGCATAGGTAACCAGAAACGGATATAAAAGGGCTAAGTTCACTCAAAATGTCTAAAAACCTACATTCTTAGTTACCATTCAGGCCAAGAAACTGTCGAGACCTAACATATAATGCTTCCTTACGTTCATTGAAGGCTAATGTAAACGTTACCAGTGCATGGAAGAAGTAAACGCCTTAGCATGGTAATAGTCTTTAAGATTTATAGAGATGCTATTGAATATATATAATTAAAGAGAAAGGCTGTTATTTTTGTGAGAAAAAATTGACAATTGTAGTCGTTTTTCTTCTTTTACTTTCAGCAATTTTAAACTAATATCTCATAAAGCATTCAGATATAAAATGCAATCTTATTGCAGGGTTCATTAGAAGTCGGAAAAATTTACTATATATGGTAAATAAATTGCCCATGTAATTTGCTGACTTATAGGAGGGGCTTTGTCAGAAAACAGTTCTATTAATGTTTATAATTGTACATTTGGCATGGTTTACATAAGCAATGACGTACACCTAAGATACAAACACAGAAATTGTAAACTAACATAAAGATGCATAACAGAAAATGCGAGCAACAGCAGTACTGATCAGTAGCGGCATGTTTAAAGGAGTTCAGCTATATTAAATGCACAAACCGACGGTTGATCTTAGAGCTTACTTTGGTAGGCAATGAACACAACACTGGAATTATTTTCATTCTAGTACACTAAGTAATCGAAACATAATAGTAGCATGTTTTCTACAGGTGTACTAAAGATAAATATGTAACATTTTGCCCTTCAAACAGAATGATTGCTGCAACATTGCTTTCTAAAGCTGCGAGGTGAGACGATGGTTGCCATGTTCTCTGAACTACAAAGGAAGTACAACAAACCTCATTTTCATAACATCTATGCAAGAACGCTGAGAATTAGGTGATCTTCTGCGCAAATTGTGCATTTATTTTTGTGAAAAATACTACAAACTAGCAGGCAAAGGAAACGCAACGCGGGAAATATTAGAGAGAGAGGGAGACAGAGTAAATTATGCCTAAGTTTTAAACGAACTCCCATAATTTTAATGTAAAAGTTCCACATTCATTCTAAATTAGGACTTTTATCGATTAGTGCATGAGCTAATGCACTACTAACAATTTTAAAAAAAAAATATGAACTAAAATTTTATTTGGGTGGTATAAGTCAAATGAGGTATGTGGATTCACGATCAGAGTACAAAACAGCATTAAATATAATAAAGCCACTTTATAAAAATGAATATATTACTGAAGGACGCGCTACTTCAACCCGCTACCCTCGAAACCTGAACGATGTGGAAAGACTGGTTATTTACCTGACATATTAATTATTGGACATGTTTTTCCAATTTCCGGAGCTTTCTTAGATCACCACCAAGGAAGTATTTCAACATATAGTAACAGAATGGACATTCTAAATATTAAGAACGGCATTAATAATCTTCCCATTGCACAGTTGCGTGAATCACTTGCAATTTTTCACACTTAGAGAAATGGCTACTGAAACTGCTTGGTAACTCGCTGAAACCGAGTATCATATTATATCTTTAGGGAAAAATACCTTTACATTTACCGATTTCTTCTAAAAACTAAGGTGAATCAGTTGGTGTACAAGCACAAGCAACGCTTTCTGTGGGCTGGGAATGAGCTCAGGCTTTTGCCATAAAACAAGTTGGTTTCCTATTATATCGTGTTCTGAAGGAGTCATTAACAAGGGTGCAGTAAATCAGTATGAGGCTGGCCCAGGCAGGTCAAGTATCGCACTCGGTCTTCCTGAGGTAATCCAGACGCATGGCACTGACTCCCCTTCTTAACTTCCGTGTTTATCTCCAACTACAATCACAAATGTTCACGCACTCCTGCTCCTTCGCAATGGGACACGTTTATTGTGGGGAGTTCCGCAGCCTCAGGATAACATGGTCATTTATTGCTATTACGCGCTATTTGCACAAAATAAAAAGCAACTGCAATCTATGCATTCACTTCGCTCCGATTAAAGACTCTACACAGCATAGAATAATGTTTCACAAAGAAATAATACACATGTGTGCATTAATGAGGCACTTTACTTGGAATAAGTATGAACTACAGTTCGAAGAAGTTAAACAAATAAATACATTTTCAGTGACAAAGGCATACAAATGTTTGAAGTACAAAATTTATTTTAGAGTTATACCTATTGTTCAGCCCTAACTCAAAACTAAAATGCTTTGGTAACACGTCAACACTGAATTATTTGGTTGACTTTTCGGATCACTGAGCGAGTTTGCGCCATTTGATCACTAGATATGCAGGACGTTTCCTACATATTGTTTGTTAAAACTGTTTTAAGAATATATGTATATTATAGCTTAACCAATTCTTTTATTTAGCAATCAAATTACCATGCATATTTGAAGAAATTCGTGATGGTGATGAGTTTACCCCTGTTCTATACCGAAGAACCGAAGAATTTATGCAACAAAGAAATAGTGATCACATTTGATCTGTCAACTTTTCTGCATTTGTGTGAAAGGCATAGTATTTTCCTGCTTTTAAAGATAAATATACCAGCCTGGATGCAATAAGTGAGGGCTCTTTTATAAATAGTTATATTTGCCTAATCAGCATACTCTTTGGCAAGTGCCACGTCCACTTCCTTAAATAAGGACTAACAGGATGTTCTGTTTCGCAAACATATAGACACTACGCTCCAGGAAACCTGGCCACGCCGTGGCTCAGTGGTTAGACCGCTTGGTTAGACCAAGGCGGCCCGGGTTCGATCCCAGGCGACCACAAAGTGAGATTTGTGATCGACAACACGGCGTTGGGGCGGGTTTTCTCCGGGACCTCCGGTTTCCCCAACCATCTCATTCCACCGGTGCTCCATCTTCATTTCATGCATCATCAGTGTCACCGCCTGCGGTGCCGTATGTAGTAAAAGCGGGCGTTAAACACTACACATTTCATTTTTATTTCCAGGAAACCGGCATTGCCTAGGCAAAACTAATACTGATGGAGATTCGCTGCAATTTTATTGTTAGAATCAATAGTGTAATGAGATCCAATTGTAAACAAATCCAACGCCGTGAAAAGCATATTGGCACTTACTGCAAAGCAGAGGACCTGAGTCTCTTCTTTACCGATTTTCTTCATCGTCCGAACGCACGCCAGTCTTAGGGTGAGTATGCTGCCTACATGGTTTTAAACGCAATTCATTATGCTTGCACCTCTCACCAAGAACCACTAACATGGTTTCAAATTTTTCTGTTTCAAAAACAGTTTCTCAAAATCAATATATGTCCTGTGAGCTAACGTTCACTGGGCATAAAATGTGCTGCGCTGTTTCAGGTTCCTTTTTGCACAATCTTCAATCTAAGGCAACTCGAAACACTCCCATCTTATTAACATGCTTTTTCACGGAAGTATATCCTGTGAGAAATGCAGTAACGGTTCCCAGCTGATATTTCTTGCATTTAAAGAAGCTTTCACCTCAATTCTTATTGGGTTTTGTAATAAATAGTATAATATGATTGTTTCTTGTGGTTTACTTTGAACTAGTTCTTGATAATCTTTCTTACTAAACATAGACATGTTTCTAGATCCGACTCTGGTTTAATAAATTGTGAAACTGCTCGTTTCCTTGCAAGTTATTAGCTTTTAATTTCCCTCTATGCCACTATAACTCGGCAACCATATGACTTGAGTTTCCCTCTCTTCCCTCAAGCTTGTAAACATATTTAGGCGACCTAAATTCAATACCAACGTTACCTTATGAGTTCTTAAGGCCCTACGTGCAGCTACCAGATCCTGTTTACCAGTACAAGCTCTCCTTTTCTTTTTTGTGTATGCATTGAATAATAGTATAAATTTATGTTTAAAAACAGTCGCACATTTTTCAAAGGAGAAGAGCATTTGGATAATTGGACCTCTACGAGAAAATTCCAATCCTGTCACTTAGCGCACTTTTGAGCCGTCTGCAAAACACATCAAAGTTCACTGAGGAGTTCACAGAGTTTTCTTCCTCCAGCATTTAATACGAGGGTTGGTCAAAACGTAATGCCTATAATTTTGTTTCCCTTAAATAAGTAAGCTATGTGAAAAAATTGAATTTGGCGCAATTCCTCAAACCTTCTTCTCCATTTCTCTGCAGTAGTAACTTACTAAGTCAACAGGTGGCAGCACTGCATCCTCTTGCAAAATGGCTGATATCGACAGCGTTCTGTGGTTGAATTTTTGACTGCGGAAGTTAAACGCCAATTTGCACTCACGAAAGCTAAAAAATATGTATGGTTATGCAACAATGGATGTCAGCACTGTTAGACGATGGGTTCGTCGCTGTAACGAAGCTGAAGGGCAAACACCACTGGCAGATGAAAAGTGAAGCGGCAGGCCGGTGTCTGCAGTGACTCCATGCAACATTCAGCGAGTCGATGGCATCATTCGTGGTGATCGCCAGGTAACAACAGGTGAATTGTGTCGCATTACCTCCCTCAGTAAAGGCAGTTTGATGACAGTTATTCAACAACTGGGTTACTCAAAAGTTTGTTAACGTTGGGTACCAAGAATATTAACCGCCCAAGACAAAGAAACAAGGAGAACAATAGCCTCCGAACACTTGTAGAGCTTCAATTTGGAGGGAGAGGAGTTTACGGAAAAAATTGTTGCTGGAAACGAAACATGGGTTCATTTTATTGAACCTGAATCAAAGAGGCAGTCAATGAAATGGCATCACACGTCACCGAAGAAAAATAATTAAAAACTGAGCGGTTGACAGGGAAAGTTATGGCGACAGTGTTTTGGGATGCAGAGGGTGTGCTTATGATTGATTTTTTGGAGCATGGATGCACAATAAATTCTGTCCAATACGTAAGAACTCTCAAAAAACTGAAAGCACGTCTTCGCCGAGTTCGCCCAACAAAAACTATGGCGGATGCTCTTCTTTTGCATGACAATGCAAGACCACACACCAGCCATTACACCACTGCAGAAACTGACAAATTGGGATGGCAAAGTCTTACCTCAACCCCATACAGCCCTGATCTGAAACCATCAGACTTCCATCTGTTCGGGCCACTAAAGGAAGCTCATCGTGGTATTCATTTTGAAGATGAGGAGGCTGTGAAAACGCCCGTGCTTAGGAAAGAAAGACTGCATGTTTTACCACACTGGAATACATGCCCTAGTTAAAAGGTGGACCAAAACTGTGGAAAAGGACGGAGATTATATTGAATAGTGACAAATTAATCATCAATGTTGTAGTTTTCAAGCTATGTAAATTGGATTCAATTTTCTTGGCAATTAAAAGAGAGAAAAAAATAGGAGGCATTAATTTTTGACCCACCCTCGTAGTAACAATAACCGTCATGTGCCTAGTGTTTATATGGAATTAAACAGTGTGACTGCATTTATGATGATGCATTTCCTCTGTATATTTGCTATGTCTTAGCAGTAAACCTGAATGCATTGCAGAAATTCTCAGTAATTTAGCGCTTTACAATTTATAGTGTTATTCTTGACTCATCTATTTCAACCAAATTTATTTGAGTTCGATTCAAGTGTGTCTCCATTGCTGTATTTGAAGTTAATTTTATAGCTCCTATGAGCATACATACTTTTCTTTGAGCTTAAGTTGGTTGAATTTTAGAGCCTATATAAACTGTCTTATACTATAAAATTACTGCTGCATAGGTTATCGATGGTATGATTATCCATCCTGTGTTTTATAGCATGTCTTAGTTTCAAACTGCTAGCATGCGTGCGTGAACTTCAAATGTTGTTTTAGTCCTTTTTATTGTTTTCATGAAAATCCGATTATAATCCATCTCATAAGTGACTCCCAAATATTTGACTTCATCAGCAGTTTTCAATTCCTTACTTTGAAAATATACCACTTATTATTCAGAGACTAACCTACACACTTATTTGCAATCAACCAATACCAATTTCCCAGATATCCACCCTCGTCAATGTTTCCGATATTCACACATGAATCTATTTCAAAGGTAGGTATCCAAAGGAAGAAATATATCACAAATAGGCATTAGTAGCAAGCCAGTCAACAATGGCTTCTAACGACCAGATCTCTAACCTTATACATTTCTGCCATGAAATAAAAAAAATCTCTTAAAACAAAAATAGATTAACAATAAAAATGAAACAAGTTATAAGAATTTCACATCGTAACACCTAAAATAAAAGAAGAACATAGAAACTACAGTAAAATCCACTTAAGCAAACCGTGGTAAACCGAAACCTGGCTTAACTAAAACGCCGAAGGAAAAACAAAAAGGGACGAAAGAAAGAATGAAAGAATGAAAAATATAGGTATTTAGTATAGAGTGCGATTAACTGTCAACCCCTACCCCACATTCCAAGAAGTATGTACCATTAGAAGAACTGCTAATGGCTTACACACATTCAAAGTGAAATCCCGGTGACATGCTACTACTGGTGTTGGTTTGCGTAGTTTGTTAATGACCGAAGAGCCAGTTGTGCGGTGACTGGCAAACCGCGAGGTTGTCTTTCCGTTGTGTACGGAAGTAAACGCCAGGCAGAGCGGGTTTTGTTTGTGCTGCTGTGTGTACAGTTCAGCGCTTAGCGCCTAGTTTTCTTGAATTGGGTATCCTTTATACCTGTTCGATTTTGAGTTGAAAAGGTAATCATGGCGATTTGCAAACGTGTGAATACACTAAAAATTCAATTTGAAGCAACGGCAAGTAAACCTACTGCATTGGAAACCCACCAGTGGCTTGTTAACTTCATGGGATTACAAGTGGATCAAGTGGACACGCTCCAGCTGCACAAAGGTAAACGTGCTATATATGTGAAGGTGATTTCGGTGGTATTGAATGATAATCTCCGATCCCGTTATCAAGATGAGCAAAAATTTACCTAACGGCAAAGTTACGCATTACACCGGGTTATCAGCAAACAGTGAATGTTAGAGTGTTTAATCTGCCTTCGGAGGTTTCCCTCGATGGTTTTCGCAGCAGCTGAGCCTGTACAGTTCAGTGTATAATATACGCAGAGAGCAATGGAGCTCCCAGTATCTTCTTCCGACTAACAACGGCGTGATTGCTGTGAAGCTGGGACTACAACGTCACATACCCGCTAGCTTGGTTATCGATTCCTATTTGGTTGGAATCAGTTACATCGGTCAACCGCAAGCTTGTCATCTGTGTCATGCCACTACCCACCTGAAAGCTGAGTGCCCCTCCTTGCCAAGAGGCTACCCATAAACCCACGGAATCGTCCAGTGACCTTCAGTGCGGCAGCCGGTGGTAGCACACATGCTGCTGCTGTCGGTAGAGAGCAAGCATCAGGTTCGATGAGTACGTCCACAGAAGACCAGCAGTCGGAGCAACCTGCACAACAAGCAGACAAGGTCCGGCAGTAGTGGAGCTGACTGGAGAACCGGCGGAGTCTGAAAAGTCTGCAGTGGCCAGCGATATCACGCCTATGGTTGAGACACAGGATGCACCTGAAAGATCTGCTGTTACTGCTCGATCGGAGGTTCCTCGGGACGGAGCTATGGAGGTTGTTAGTGATGAGGTAGAGCTGTCTGCTACTGAAATAGCTCAGTTAAGGCAGAAGGTTGGCATTGCCTTGTCGGGTCGCGACCCTTGGTTAAGAAGTCAGCACAGGAGGATGGAAGAGCAAGGTATCCCACCAGGACATCAACTACCGGACGCGCTACACCTGATAGGTAGTCCACCGGTCCCCACTTAAGCGAAAGAGATAGACTCACACAAGCGGCCTGTAGTGGATGGCGGTGACAAGTATGAGGAAGAACTGCGTTCAGCTAAACTTACCAAAGAGGATTCGCGCCCAGGCATTGTTTACGATGGCTCAATTGATATTAAAGTGGTACCTGGTTCTTCGAAATCCTGGCATCATTAAGGATATGCTCCTTGCCCATTGAATGCCGATAGATGTTCAAATCTGGGCTTCGCTTAATGTTAATGGTCTGCTAAAGTGGACAAACAGCAACTTTTAAGGGATCTCTTGATAAATCATGACATACATATCTGCTTTTTCCAGGAGGTTAGTATTGGTAATGTGGACTTCTTATATGGCTACGAGCACGAGACGAATCTTGGGCCCGAAGGTACCGGTACGGCTATTGTATATCGCCAAGATTTACAACTACACAAATTCGTGCTCCATCCCTCTGGTAGAGCCATTTCAGCAGTCTATGAGGGCATTAAGTTGCAAGCCTTAATGATTAAAATGCTTCTGCTTGCCCTGAATACTCAGTGTGATCCGTGGACACAATGCTACAACGCACGCACATGGATTTTTGTTGCCAAGGACAACGTGACAAGGTACCTGAGATTTAAGGGGATACTTATTACGCGTTGGAGCAGTTACCCTTCGAGCACTCGATAAATGGTGATAAATGCGAAATGAAGAACATTTACGCTTGTCTTCGTCAAGCAGTTAGAATTATCCCGCAGGTGCAGATAAAATATCCGCAGCTGCCCTGGCAGCGATTATGGAAATGTTTTGGCCTTCAGCAGCTGAACACCAAATGGTTAGCGGTGACATACGAAATTGAAAATGAAATTCTTCCAACGGCAGACAAACTGTATCGCCACAGAATGGCTAGCTGCCGGAGATGCCCTATTTGCTCGGCAGCATATTCACTTCCGCATCGAGTAATGGTATGTTCCGGAAAAGCTGGGTTATGGAAGTGGGTGCTAGACAAATGGAATAGTTGGGTACCTGCCGGATGGGATGCTTCACATGAAGATATTTTGCACTTGAATATTCCTAAGGTGAGCCCTTCATTACAACGTGCACTGCTCTGGCTGATAATGAGAACATTTGCATAGTTAAACACACTGGACACGCCGGTTGATTGTACGATATCATGTCTCGGACAATTTTTACGCGATGAGAGATGATCCATGATACCACTTAAGAAAATAGCGCCCTTCAATCTATGGATACTGCAAGTAATCGAGATACAGGCAATATGATGCCCCTTTCCGACATCATTCACCTCCATGTGAGACAGTGAGATAAAATAAAATAAAATAAAAATTATAGAAATAGGTTCCCTTCCTTCCTCCCTCCCTTCCTCCCTCTCCTAAAAAAAGAGAAAAAATGGTGACGTAATGCTCCTTACCTATAAAAAAGTAAAAAAGTAAAAAGTGAAAATAAAGGAGGAAGCTGGACTTCCTACCGAAGGCTTGAAATGGACAAGAGATTCAAAACATTAGACGTAAGAAACCCCACAAGTTCCTATTCAAAGCCTAAAGAAAATATTGAAAGGCAAACAATGTTTTTACATTTCCTTCCATTTTGCGATAGGGAAACAGCTAATCAACACCAACATGCTTATCCAACGGTACCATGATGTGGCCCGCCTCGGTAGATGGTAGCATGTCTGCCTCACGTTCCAGAGGTCCCGAGTTCGAATCTCGGTCAGGGTGAATTACCTGGATAAGGTTTTTCCGGGGTTTTCCCTTATACTGAAACACGAATGTCGGGTAACTGTAAGCTCCATGGACTCCGGCCGCATTGAGCATTATTTCACCCATTTCATTCATCGTCCGATATGACTAAACGTTGGAGGACGTAAATTAAAAAAAAAAAAAAAAAAAAAAAAAAAAAAAAAAAACACCATGATGTAGTAAAAGGTCATGAAAAATATTTATGATCAGATGAAAAGTCTCTTTAAATACTGAAATACGTAACTGAATACTGTAAGTAATGATGTGCACCTTATGACGTGCAATTATGTAATACATTTGGAATGCACTCGTCTTCGTTTTATCTCTACTTATAATGCGCTGTCCGAAACCTCTCTGCACCCTTTAGTTCGGATAATCGAAATACTAGTGTACTTGAAGTGAACATACAATTCCTCGTGCAGCATACCAAATTATTAGTTGTTAACGAGGACAAAGGATGAAGAAAAAGAGAAAATCAAGAAGAGATTTAACTCGATGTTGTTGTGGCTAAATAAAAGCTTCACCAAATTCTGCAATAAATATTTCCATATCACTGAAAAGTAATAATGAATTGCTGGTTGTGAATATCCACGGTTGAATGATCTCGTGGAAGTGCGTTTCACCGGGGGGGGGGGGGGGGGATTATCACTTTCGGGAGCGAAGAGTAAAAGCTTTCAAACTAATCACTGCACGTAAACCGCGAAGCTGATTTCCATAAACCATGACCTAAATAGCGTAGAATGAACGCCTGCCGTATACATCACGTTGGAGTTTTTGTTTGATAAAAGTTTTCCTAAATGAAAAGCCAGGTATATACCAGTGGCTCTTGTAACCTACAAAATTTCTAGTTCTGCCTGCTTTTCATGCATTTTTCACGGTTAGCTTTAATAACTTTCCAGCATTTCTTCTTCAACTTCTCCCTAAAATAGACATTTTCTCTTCTCTTCATTCTATATTTTTATTTTTGTAGATGATCTTTTTCTGTGGATTTCAATTTCCTTCTGTCTTGCTATACTTAAAAATATGCTGACGTTCCAAATGTTTACTCCGGAGCTTCATTTTAGCCTTCTTTCTCTCTTCTCTTCTCTCTTCTACGAACGGAGATGAAATGGAAAGTGGACGAACAGTGGTGCTCGGGGCTCCATGTGAGTAATGGTTAAGGGAGGCTGCACCTCCCTCCCCCTTTACTGCCAACACTTTACATGGAAACGAGGTCCCATTTAATGCTTTCTCTCTATCCGTTTCACACACACACACACACACACACACACACACACACACACACACACACACACACACACACACACACACACACACACACACACACACTCACACACATCACAGGGAGAGAGAATGAGAGAGAGAGAGAGAGAGAGAGAGAGAGAGAGAGAGAGAGAGAGAGAGAGAGAGAGAGAGAGAGAGAGAGAGAGAGAGAGAGAGAGAGAGAGAGAGAGAGAGAGAGAGAAATGTTTCTACTTCTCAATGACTTTTTCTTGCTTACTCCTTCCCTAAACTCCCTTGTGTGCTTCTCAACCTGCTTCAGTTTCTTTTCTTCTTTAAATTTTCTTTTCCTGCTAAAAATGTGTCATTCGTTCTTTTTTCTTCGCTTTAGCAGGGGAAGATGAAGTGAATATGCGACAATGACGGGAATATTTCGCCTGAATTTAGACTGACACAAGACCTGTCTTAACGTGTTTTAAAAACTTCTACAAACGTGAATCTTGCTGATGCGCTTCAATAGCTTCCTATCTTTCAATTTACCTAAAAGGTGCCAATGTCAACTGTTTTCCTTTTATGCTACAATATATTTTGCGCATATGCAATACGCCACTTTCTCCTGAGGTAATATGACTGCAAAGTAATGTCTTCACTTGAATTCTGCAGTCAGTTGAAACAAGTGCGCTTTGTGAAAATTCCTAAGCATATATATGGATTTTATGATACCGTAAGAGTTGTGTGTATGAGTAGATATGATAGAAAAATAAAATGATTAACGCAGTTCATGTGTGAAATGTCAGAAGTTTACATTGTTCATTGAAATAGTTTAACTACTTTGTTATGTGCTCCTTTACTTTGAATACACTTACGAGCATACATTTGTGTCATTATGGAAATGGTTCCTATCTATGCGTTACTAGTTGACCCGGCAAAACTCGCACCTATAATAAAAGTTTTTTGAACTTATCTATATAAATACAACAAATTCCGATTAGTTGGCTATTTATTCCGTAATTGCACGAAGTTTAATTTTTTTCCCCTTGTGGCGCGTAAATATATAAAGATGATGGTTTTCTGACACACGAACACATGACGTATAATTGAGACAAACAGGGAAACTCCAAGACGATTCCTCAAACTTCCAACGACTGTCCTTGCGATTTATTCATGGTCACTGCAAAGGCCAAATATACGGGAAATTGTAGACGCTTAAAATCAAAAGATAAATCCATTGGAAATATCGGAATGTGCGGGATCAAAATGTCCTCTCCTTTGTACTTTCCCTTGATTGTTGCCTAGATGACGCTATTCATTAGCTTCTTCAGTCTCGTACAGTCGTGGTTGGTTAATTTTACGCAGCATGATCAGAACTGGCCCTACATTTACTTCTAAATTATAAGGCGGGAGTTCAGTCAATTCTAATGAATTTAAAAGCTCTGTGGGATATTTGACGTCATCCTGGTTTATAACTGTGTCAATTGCTTTATAGGAAAACAACCCCTCTGGAAGAAACCTCTGTATGGTCGCCTTGAGATCATTGACATCTGCAGTTTTTGCCGTCAATACTGCTCGTTCACTTAATCAGTTATGATTAGTGTACTGTTGCGTTATGCCTGGAAAAACGCGCTGAATATGCCCCTCTTTCGAGTCTATGAAGTGACAGTAATCTTTGTTTAATGTAGTTAATCCGACCAAGGTAACTTTATCATTGCCAATGTCTAACAACTGCTTCGAAAATACATTTCCAGCTTGATCTTTTTACAAAAACGCTTGCATATTAGTTGCCATTTGGGGTGGTTTTACATGTCATCATAAATTTAAGGATTTTATGGCATGCGTTTAGTTCTTCCGCAAAACTTGATCGAGGAATCACTGGAAGGGTCAGACGATAATCGCCTGACAATAGAATCATGGCCCCACCAAAAGTGTTATTGGTGTTACAAATATCTTTGAAAGTTCTGTCAAGTGGTTTCAGTGACCTCCTGTGGGCCATCGTGCATTCGTCCCAAATGAACAATTTGCATACCTGTACAACCTTCTCCATTACGCTGCTTTTGGCAATGTTGCAAGCTGGTGTTTCATTGATTTTCATGTTCAATGATAATTTCAAGGCGAAATGTGCAATTCGTCAAAATTCTAATGAACTTGCAGCTATTCAAGATGACACCAATTCTAGGGCTACTTTATTTTGTGATCTGACCCTTGCCAATAAACATGAAATTAGGAAAGTTTTTCCAATCCCTTCGGGAGCATCAGGAAAGTAAATTCCACCAGATCCGCTGTTTACAGCATCTATCAAAGTATTATGCGCAATCATTTGCTTTTGATTCAATTGTAGAACATTCGTACGAACTATTTCGGTCAATGCTTTAGTGTCGTACGGTTCTCTTTGCACCTCGTAGTTATATGCATCACGCGTATTACGAATGGGTGGTGTTATACCCTAACGTGACAATACTTTATTTGCCATCAGTAAACACGTGCCTCCAATCATGATCAAAGCGTAATTATAAATTTATGCAGTAAGTTTTAGAATAGGATTCAAACTTTGACGGCGCACATGATGGAAAATATGCTCAGATATGTCATACCTATATTTCACTCACAAATATTCCGGACTGGAGTGGAAACATGACGACTAATAGATTTGAAGACTTTGACAAGAAGGGAATAACTTTCTGCATTGTAATTATTTTGTTTGTGGAAATAGCTAATACTCGTTTTACCTATATATTCGCGAACCTGATAGCACTATAGCGCGGCTTGTGTAAACAAAGAGCCGGCAGATAAAGATAGCACGCAGATAAACGTCTGCCGAAAAAAAAAACTGAGATAAATGGAAATTTCTGGTGACATTTTGAATGATAGACAATATTCGATTTCTTAATTGTTCCAAAACAGTCTGGAATTATCAGATGAGGTATTTAAGAAGGCGACGACTCGCCAAGAGGAGTCGTGAATAGTAGTGTCCACAGTAAGCAGTAAACATTTGTAGAGTGCTGTAACGAGAGCTGATGTAATCAGAACGCTGTTGGTGTGATCATCGACATTGGTAGAGTGTGTATGTAACGTAATTCTGTAACGTAAGGATTAAATATTGCATTTCTACGCAAATAAAGAACATTGAGAATTTCTGCAAATTGGACTTTTAATTCTACGGATCCGCCAAGTCACAATATGTGTGTGTTTGTGTGTGTGTGTTTGTGTGTGAGTGTGTGTGTGTGTGTGTGTGTGTGTGTGTGTGTGTGTGTGTGTGTGTGTGCCGTATTAGTTTACTTATAAAATAATTTGGTTTCACGTGGAGGAATTAAAATGAGGTTATTGTAAAGATAGATAATTCCCACATGGAGTAAATTTTAATTGTAGACATATTTAAAACGTATAATAAATTTGTCCTGCAAATTCTACCATTAACCGGTTTGGATAGTCAAATTTGAACTACGTTGTGACACAGAGCTGCAATTTGCATCATGTAAACTGTAACAGAAAGAAAGCTACACAGTTATGTTAGATTTTAATAAGGTGCAAAATGTCTTAATAACAGGTACTGTTATAAATATCAGCAATTTACAAAATTAATGAAAAGCCTCATTTAGGTCCCTAGATTAATTGCCTTAGGACTCTTACTTACATTTCTACTAAACTAGTAAGGGTAGCCAAAAAACGAAAACTTGATAGTGAGGATAGACAACAACATACGCTTTGTGTGTGAAAGACAAATTCAGATAAGCTAGGTCAGAAAAAAAGTGTAGTACCTATGCAACTTAGCGTTTTCCAAAAATAACTTCGGTTGAATTGCAATAAACAATGTTAAATTAAACAGTTAAAACGTCATTTTTGCAACAAATAATTTAAATTTCAGGTTAAATATTTTAGATAAATGTAATTATTCTGCGTGTAAGTTTTTACCGAGTAAGCTGCCGCCTCACATTCGGTAGGTGACAGGTTTGATCTCCTTCTACTGCACACTCTGATTTCGGTTTTTCTTGGCTTCCCCGTCATTTAGGCCTATCTTGAGGTACTTCCTTTCCTATCACCACTTCTATCACACCGTTTCCATGCATTCTCTTTCTTTATGTTTTAGGTGTGCTAGCACCAGACAAATGGCGCGAATGCTTCCACATGGTATATATATATATATATGTGTGTGTGTGTGTGTGTGTGTGTGTGTGTGTGTGTGTGTGTGTGTGTGTGTGTGTTTGCTGCGGTACAGGTTATTTTTCTTTCTTCCTTTCCATCCCTCTCCCTTCCTGGCTGTGTGAAAAAGAAAAAGAAAACGATCTCTGTTGCTGTTTATAGAAAATTCAAGTATATATGTTTTTCATATGCATAATTTTTACTTAGCACACTTTCATATGCTCTAATTTTCTAGGGGCTTTTGGTCTGTGAAAAGGAAAAGTTCCGCGTTAAATACTCCCTACTGTTTTGTGGAGGGAGGGAAGAGAGGAGAAAGGTAAAGTAGTAGTAACAGTAATAATAATTATATTAATATATCTTATATAATATATTAATATTATGCAATATATTATTAATATATATATATTACCAAATTAAAACAAGTGTTAGTATTTATTATTTTTAATACAGAAAGCATTTGGTGCTCACGGAGAATAAAACCGCTCAACGTATTGTAGGTTTTATAAAAAATGAAACAGTATTTCTTCATTTTTCATCCAACAACTTATAAGTAAATCTTTGAGGCAGCCCTCAACAAGATTTATTACGTATCGAATTACCATGGGACTTGGAAGCACTTGAGAACTGCTGGTATTTCAAAGCCCTTCCCTAGCACTGAAGCAGATGTTAGGAGTCCTTTGGGTACGGTTGTTGTTGCCCTGTTGTATCTTGTTAGTTTACAATATATTAGGCTGGGGGAAGTTTCAAATGGTGAAATCTTACCTTTTAACTAAATAGTTCAAGTGCCATGGACTGGCAAGTAAGCTCCTTAAGTGCTTCTCCCGTGCTTGCTAAGGCTTCCCAACTCGGTCTTCTAAAATATCTGTATATTTCACACACGCGATACGTTGCGTGACTATTGTTTATATAAGTATTACCTGAGCATATTGACTGATTTTCACCATCCTTATCATTTCTTAGATACCATAGAAACTAAAAATCGTAACAGTGTTGATCGCAGAGTCTGTTTTTTGGCGTTTCATATTTTAAACAAATGGTAGGAATTGGAGAAAGAAACTATGAAATAAATTAGGACTTAAAATGATAAAAGGTAAATAAACATATCTAAGCACATCACCTCAGGAAAAGAATACACTAATTAAAATAAGACCTGAAGCTTTCCTGGCGACGAATACGCTCAATTTCTTCCCGGGCAGCCAGCCAGGTGAAAAGATGATTGGATATCAACGTTTCGGGAGTGTACATCCCTCCCATCATCAGGATATGTATAAAATGATATAACCACAAATGAAATACTGGATATAATACAACTATAAACAAAGACAAAACACTATCAAAATTCGCACTACTGAACAAAGGACTGTTTTCAGTAAATTAAATGCCAGGTCAGGAGATGGCGTGAGTATAGAAAATTGTGTCAAAGAAACGTAACTACTTAACATAATTATCAAGCCGTATTGATCTTTGCTTCTTAATTCGATGGATTTCCTCTTTTAAGGTTTTATAATACACACACTTATTTAATATACTCATTGTAAGTAGTGTCATTTTGTGATGCTCAAAGAGCTAATTGTCCAGAAACCTGTTTCTTATTTTGTGAAATGTAGCCATAATGCTCGTGAAATAATTATTTTAATATCCATATTATCAGCAACTCAAACCTTAAATGTCCGAGATGGCATACAAACTTATACAATACCTACTTCGAAAGAAAAATTATTTCACGACTGACTTTGACTGTGCCTTATAAATTAATAAACAATGGTATTGCAGAATTTATTATAAATAATTAAGAGCCACTAAAGAAGTAACACTTTCAGGCTATATAATAAGCAATGAGATGAAGGTATTACATCCCGAAGTAATACTGATATGAAGGGCCTGGCGTTATGGCAATCAGTATGGCTTGTGCAACGATGGTAAGATTCCCAGCTGAGTGGTGGGGAAGTCTCTCTAGTGAAGATTATTCCAGTCGTCCCCACAGTCTGGAAGTATGAGTGAGAGTATGATCCAGTGTAACGCATAAAGCACAATGACAGACCTCTGTATTCGACTAGCACTAAGGACCATCGATAAATAAATTTCAAAGCTCGTATCACAAATATGTAAAAGTCCTGCTCCAGCACTGTGCTTTTGATTAAAAAGATAATGATTTATAACATTAAAGATTAAGTCGAGCCTTATGGTCAAATATTACCTTTATAGCTATATATCATCCTTTAGGGTGCCTAAATCTTGCTTAATACAGAAAAAATAAGATGGAAAATAATTTTTCTGTGTCGTAGTGTGTCTGTTCGTAGCCAAGGAATGTGCGTGGATTTGAGTCCAAGTTGGTATCAGTCCATGTGCAGAACTCTTGCACACTCAACAACATGATAGAAGTACATTTGGGGAACTACTGTAGGTCACGAAAGACAACATGCCAGCCAGATGAAGCATAATATTTACTACATAATCTCATATCCTCTATATGATCAATGTGGGTGTACGAGTAAAGTTGGTAGCCCACAAGGATTGTAGTTCACAAATGTAACTATAAAATAATAATTTCGAGACTTATTGTACGCTTTATTTTACTCGTGTTCTTAAATGTAACGTAAATTAAGCTTACTATATTCATGATCACTATTCCGATTTTGATAACTTACAAATGTTAGAAGCTTTTTCAAATGACGTAAATAAAAATTTACATACATCTTAGACTTATTCAATTTATTAGAATAAATTCACAGAACGTTATAATTTAGTCTACAAATAGGCATAGCTGCTATACAATAGTGGGTATATGAGGATAAGTTTTATAAATTAAATAATGGATGGTCCATTGCCATTTTTCCTTTTTTCTTTTCTTTTTCTAGAATTTGAAAGACAATGACGAATTCAATACTGAAGTAGGTTATATGAATCTGCAGCACTGTCTATTTTCAGGCTTAAGTTTGGTAACAAAATCCATTGAGAATGATGAGGACTTAACAGCTTATGACAGAACCTAAGGCCAACAACAATAGCAAATTGACTAGGCACGATCATTAATACATAAAAGAGAAAAAAAAGGTTGTTTCGTCCCTGGTAGGGACACTGAGGCCACTATGACCTAAAACGATGCCTACCCTCCTCACAACCATCACTGCACTTCCACCCATAAGGATTACCACTTAATTGAAGTGGGGTGTAATGTACAAAGGTAGTTCTGATTATCCATTGAAAAGAGAACTTTCTGATGTTTCAAAAACTATTACCTAAAATGTAAAAAATGTAAAGCTTCTTATATACACATTTTAAACCATAGAAAGTCAGTAAGTACAGAAACAATGTACTTGTCAAAACAGTAACGTAAATTAGAATAAAAGAATTACTAACTCGTAACATAGAAATTGTCATAAAATTACCAAATATAAGCAAATAAATATGCATCCTTGACTAACTCTGTAGTCTGCTGCTTAATTTCTTAGCTTCCTAAGCTGGTCGTCCCACGTTCAATGCCCACTGCAGGTATGGTAACTTTTCTATACCTAGGAATATTCTCCATGCCTTAAGAGCCTGGAAGAATTTGATAGCGCAAATATATGTCCGCGCGCGTGTGAATTTAATGTTAATGAAGCAGGTACAATTCAACAAAATCAAAATATCATAAAAATAGGAAAAATAATTAGACACCTCTCTACCAAAAGGACTTTTCTAAGCTTTTTGCAGGTATGATCTTAAATATTAAAGGCGGCATATAAATGAATGAGCGGATATGCATATTTTTTATAATCTGCAACTGATGATATAGTGTTAGCTGCACGTTAGCAATACTTCAGATGTAACAGTCAAAAGTTAATAAGCCTTCAGTATTGTGCCCTGCTAATTCAGGATTACACTTTCTGTACACCTTTACCAGTAATTTTATAATTACAGCCTGCAACACAATATTCGCGGATTGTGATACAAACAAACAAGCCTTAAAGCACGATTTGAGATACTATATAATTAAAACACGTGCCTTAAATAGCCCGCCTCAGTAGCGTAGATGGCAGCGTGTCTGCCTCAGATTCACCTAGCAATCAGAGAAAGCCATGAA
Organism: Mantis religiosa; assembly: GCA_030765055.1. NCBI lineage: Eukaryota > Metazoa > Arthropoda > Insecta > Mantodea > Mantidae > Mantis > Mantis religiosa. Next base: position 262,223,063 of record CM060950.1, on the reverse strand, counting down.
AAACCCAAGGCCCGAGCAGGCTATCAGCATTAGTCGAACCCAGGACATCTTTAATGTCAGTGTCACATTGCATCGCGGCATCATCTATCTTGGACAATTGCTGAAATAAACTAATTTCAAACATAAACAAATTCATTTTTTGGTTCACTTGAAATGCTACAAAATGAAATATTTTTTCAAGTAATTTACATTTAAGTGGGATGTTTATATATTATATGTACAGTACTTTTGTGTTGATCCTAGATGCATGGTACCGAATGTGGATTGGATATTCAAATTTATTTGACGTTGTTGCGAGAACGAAACATAAACAGAAAGTTAGATGTGGGCCAAAGCTCTGATTGGATATATTTGGGCTGATTTATCCTGGCTAAATGCTTAGGAATTGTGCCTCCGGGAAGTCTTCCAATCCTGCACGTTAGTTCTGAAATAGCTGAGGTGTGAATTACCCACTCGTCCTATTCAGATGGGCTCTTTCAATGTACCTACCCTACTGATTGTCCTTTTCAACATGGGTTAAAATTCGCAGCACACGCTTTTTAAAATATTGTATCCCACCTATTGCACCTGATGTTTAAAAGTTTTGATATTTTTAAGTATTTTAAGTTGGAAATGTATTTAAGGCAATTTTTTGTAGTCTTACATCCTCCAACGTTAAGTCATAGCGGACGGTGATTGAAGTGGGTGAAATGATGCTCAAATGTGTCCAGGGTCCATCGAGCTTAGAGCTACCCGACATTCGTCTTTAAGGATAAGGGAAACCCCCGAAAAACCTTTAGGTATCTAGGTAACTCACCCTGACCGAGATTCGAACTCGGGACCTCTTGAACGTGAGGCAGACACGCTACGATCTACGCTACCAAGGCGGGGTGAGAGACAGCACGTGATAATAAGTCCACGATATCCAGGTGTAAGTTATCAAAATTATTTGCCTCTAGGTACAGCTATAAGTGTGCCCTGGTGTACTAGCAGACCTTGTTCCTCTGACGCTATGGAAGTCGGATGCCCGACAACAAGGAAGCCAAAGATACTTTTCGGCTATGTGCCTGTCTGTTGCCCGGATACCTGAGAGACAGAAATAATACAGCTTTATAAAGCTTTATCTGTTTATAGAGATCGGCACGAAAGGTGCACTTACTTCACACACCAGAGCCAGGAATGTATTTGAAACTTCTATGTGATGAGTTTTGATGTGAGATGATTTGAATGTTCTGAATTCTGGTCTCCCGCTTAAGTTTGTTGGTTACCTGTGCCGTGCTCAGATTAATTGTTTTTAACTGGGAGAGAGTTTGTGACATTGCATATCTGCCCCTTTGCCAATTTCAAATGTTGCTGGTGAATTATGAGAGGAAGTTAAGTTGTGGGATGCGTCTGGTGCTACTGTCTTTCTTGGCGTGCCGTAGGGGTGGGGATCCGTCCCCTTCAGCTGCTGTGGTGCCATCGTTGCGGACCCCTAGCACTCGTAGTACCTCTGACGTTACCATAGGAACCTCGGGCCGAACATTCGAGCCCCTCCCTGAATGGGAGTTGTTCGGATGGGTTGCACTTGGCGAGGAAGTGACTCTCGACACCCATGGCTATTGGGTAAGTTTGGCCGCCTAGGAGGACTTGAAGGACGACTAAAAGTATCCCGGGTACTCGTCTGCAGAGATAGCAGCATGGTGAGATAGAACGCTAGCAGGTAATCCTACCTGCGTGGTTGACGCGCATGGGGTGTATCCACCTCCACTCAAAAGGCGGGGTTTTCAATGTTATAAACAATTGCCCTCCTGGAACTAGCCATGGGGAACATATTTTTCCTTGTGTATAGGTAGAATTAAGACTGCGGTTAGCCTCGGTCCTATTCATGTGCCTTTACTGGGAGTGGATTGGATGCGTTAGGGGTTTGTGAACCTTCGTCCGAAACACCTGACTACTTCCTAGATTGCCGATAGGATTTGTATGCTATCGTTGGGCCTCGCCGTTCTTGATTTGCTTTGTTGTTCTGTTTAAAAACGGCGCAGGACCTGACTTCCTTGGTGCCTGTAGACCAGAACATATGAGCGTCTATGAGCTTTGGATCAGAAGTGTTGCCATTGCTTTCTTTGTTGTTTTGAATGCTGATTCAAGTCGCCCGCCCATGTGGTCGGTATTTTGTCACTCTTCTTTCATTGGGGTTCTCTGCGATGGCCACCTGCGGTAAGTTGTAGATAGACGCTCAAAGTGCCAGAACTTTGGCTTAGATTTATGATATGTTAGGAGCGAAGGAATTGTGACTTTGCTGTGGCTTTTGCTGCTAGTGGTGTTAGAGTTTCCTTGATGATCACGGTACTAGGTATTTTGCTGCAACTTGTCGAAAGATAAGTAAGGGTGGAAGATTTATTCCAAAACGCTTTTTGCGACATGGTAAGGTATCGCTCATGTTCGTGCGGTGGAGATGAGGCTATAATAACGTAATATATGTAACAGAAAGTAAAAGAGTGGAAGTCTTTCATATATCTGTAGTCTGAAGCTAAGAGTTGTGTACTCAAATCTCCCGAAAGGTATGACGATGACTGTTTTGGTTATCAGTACGTTGTAGAAAAGTCATTGAATGACTATTGGAGTGGATATTAGTCCCCTGTAGAAAGATTTTGACGTGCTGCTTTGAGCAGCCTTCCGGTATCGTTGTCGCCGTCGGCGCCATCGTCGGCGCATTATTATTATTATTATTATTATTATTATTATTATTATTATTATTATTATTATTATTATTATTATTATTATTATTATTATTATTATTATTATTATTATTATTATTATTATTATTATTATTATTATTATTATTATTATTATTATTATTATTATTATTATTATTATTATTATTATTATTATTATTATTATTATTATTATTATTATTATTATTATTATTATTATTATTATTATTATTATTATTATTATTATTATTATTATTATTATTATTATTATTATTATTATTATTATTATTATTATTATTATTATTATTATTATTATTATTATTATTATTATTATTATTATTATTATTATTATTATTATTATTATTATTATTATTATTATTATTATTATTATTATTATTATTATTATTATTATTATTATTATTATTATTATTATTATTATTATTATTATTATTATTATTATTATTATTATTATTATTATTATTATTATTATTATTATTATTATTATTATTATTATTATTATTATTATTATTATTATTATTATTATTATTATTATTATTATTATTATTATTCTTATTCTTATTCTTATTCTTATTATTATTATTATTATTATTATTATTATTATTATTATTATTATTATTATTATTATTATTATTATTATTATTATTATTATTATTATTATTATTATTATTATTATTATTATTATTATTATTATTATTATTATTATTATTATTATTATTATTATTATTATTATTATTATTA
>CM060950.1:262194629-262217129 GCA_030765055.1 Mantis religiosa | reverse complement strand
ACAGTAATAACGCAAAGGTTCGCAAAAGCCCATAAGGGTGAATTTCAATTTTGATTAACTTATCTAAACGGTAAGCAGCATTTGTAATTTATTATTACGGAAGCTAACTCTCCCGGCTTGAAAGGTGAATAAAAGAAGTGTACTTGATTTAGAGAGATAGAAAAGAAAAAATTAAATGAAGTTTTGTAAGCATGCCGCACGACCGCAGAAGGTTGTAATTAGGTGATGCCGCAAGACCTCCTACTGCACTTTACCTTCCACGTTTCCATTAACTTCGTCATACATCTCATTTGGAATCAAGCAAAGATGTAGCCTGAAGAAGCGCAGGTTTACTAGTTTTCCAGTAGAAGTCTGGTGGCATTTGAAGTTGGGTTTTATTTTATGAACATATTAAAAAAGGGTACATGGGTTGGGGAATCTAAATAAGGTGCCAGAACTCGGTGCGGTATTGTAACACTTAAAGATTTTTAGGGAATAGTATACTGTGAATATTTTTGTAGGATTGGTGATAATGAGAGGGTTTAATTTTTATAGTTTTATTTTTTGTTGTAAATAGAACATTCCAGATGTGGACGGAGGGTTCTGACAGAACGCCAGCACATTATTGGACAGGGAGGCGCAGCCGCCCATTCTTGTCACTATATTGGCACATTTCTCCTAGAGGAGATAAGCTCTTGTTATGCGAACGTAAGGATTAAATTAAAATGGTATATAGGATTCACAGGCCCAATTTTTAATAACATACACAGATACTGTAAAAATATTTGTGATCTGCAAAGTAGTTGGACAGTTGTCGTAAATAGTAATGACCTTTTGTTCAGCCGTTTTCTTGAGAAACACGTTCTTCTAACCTCCGGTTTAAGTTGTTGAAAGGCTATCCTGTAACATATACCTTCCAAGAGGGCTTAGTACCCTCTTCCTATCACCTCTTATGACATATGTTTATAAACGAAACTTTTGAACCTAAATTTCCTTTACAGAGGCTCGATAAATGCTCCAACTCAAAATAAACAACCCTGTAATTAAAAACTGCTGAGTCATTACAAAACGAAGAAAAGGTCTTCAAATTTCCTTCAAGTGTAAAACAAAATCATGAAATTAGTGTATTCCTTATTAAGGTTGATCACAACAAAACAACTAACATTATGCTACTGATTTTATCCATCACCTAACACTTCAGTCTTCATTTTGCTGAGCATAATTTAGTTCTTTATTCACAATATTTGATTTATACCACCGATTAATTGAATTTTCAGAAAGGTTTGAATTAAAAAGACTTCCCTATATATCTGGTAGCAGTTTTAAGGTCAGGAAGCCACAATATACTCTTATGGACTACGTTTTTCTTAAGGAAAAAGAAGTGTGCCGTTGCCATTAATCTGTGTGCATTTTCAAATGCGACTCAGGCAAACTAACAACATACCATTTGGTATAACATTTGTTCCAAAACAAATGGTATTCACATAAAATATGTAATGTATTTTCACATGGTTTAAAATAATATTTAAAATTATACCGAAAGCTAAATTTTAACATCTTTTTCATTCCGAGCATTAATAGCTGCATTTAAACAAACATAACTGCAATCAGAATTTAGGTATTACCATTTCTTTTTATAGGACATGCTTTTAATTTGATTAAATAAGATACAAATAACCATATTTCTTTAAACGGATATAGTTTACAACGAAGTTCCTGCAAACTGTCGTCGCTGTCTAGTTGGCATTATATACAGAGTGCTTCAAAAATTTATACATACTTTAAACCGTCGTACTGAATTTATGTTCCCTTCTACAAGATTCATTTGATGGAAAAGTGAAGCATAAAGTCCAATTTGAGACATAAATGCACTTTCTGATGAAGATAAACGAGTTACCACCGCTTCCGTACGATGTAGCTGTGTGTCCAAAGTAATTTTTGTGCACACCGCTTGTACCTCATTCCAAAGTGTATCTAGGTTAGGTGGCTTACCTTTGTGCACCTCATCTGTTACTGTGCCTCGTAAGAAGGAATCTAGTGGCGTAAGGTCGGGAGATCTTGGAGGATAAAACTTCTTGCACTAGCTTCCTTGCTGCCAACTGGGTTGAGTGACTGGAATGACAATCCTGCTGCCATCAATTGAAGAAAGATAATATTACGTTCTCTCAGAAATTGAACATTATAGCACAGGAAATACACTTTCTATGGCGGTTTAAAGAGTATGTACAATTTTCCGACGCAAACTGTATATACAATTATGGTGACCAGCTTTATTCCTTGAACTACAACACAAACTGTCCAAACCACATCTACCAGACCATGGAAGACTACTGACGAAATAGAAAAATCTGTTACACTAATGGGAATGAATGTATCACGAGAGAGCTAACCAAGGGCTGCCCGCAAGGATCGGTGTGTGGGCCTATGCTCTGGGACATAGGTCTTGAACCGATTCTGCGCAATCTCGAGGTACAGAAAGACCTTCTTGCATACGCAGACGACATAATACTACTCTTCAGCGGAAAAAACCTAAAATATATAGCGACGACAGCTACAAACACCCTGACTCTCTGCAAGAGGAGTGCATGATAATATCAATATCCTGACAATATCTGCCAGGAAGACGCAGTACGTCTTATTAAAAGGGCAGCTAAGTCCTGATCCTTGCCACAAAATTAGCGGCGCCCGGATACAAAGAGCAGAATCCGGTAACTACCTTGGTGTAATGCTACAAGAGGGGCTGCTGTTCAAGACACACATCCACCATGTAACACAAAAGGTGCGCAATATCCTTGCCAAAATTGCAAGATTAAGCAAAGCTGTGGCACTATCCCATTCAAAGCCACCGTACTCTGTAACAACAACTTACTGAGCTCAATCGTCGGACACGCTGCCAGTGCCTGGGCACACAGGCTCCAACTGAAAACGGCTAGCAGGGCACTACCCAAGCTACAACGGAAAATATTAATAATGATGACAGGAGCATTTGCAACGACAACCACTGACGCTCTCCTCGTCGTACTTCGGCTAATTCCACTAGATCTGGAGATTCACCGAAGAGCTGCATGCAACTGGCGCCGGCAACACAAGACTCGTGCAACACAAGTAGCCGGCGGAGTGGTCCGAGGCGAGTTAGAAGTTAAGGAAGTACTTGTCGCTGAATGGGCAACAAGAATGGGACGTGAGCACAACTGGCAGGCGTACATACATCTTACCTAACATAGAGGAACGCCTTGAAATGAAATACTTAGCACCATCCAAGGGAGTAATCCATTACATGACTGGCTATGGCCCATACTCCAGCTATCTCCATAGATTTAACCTAATGGGCTCAAACAACTGCCGATGCGGAACAGTAGAGACACCTGAGCATGCAGTATGGGAATGCCCACTTACAATACGTCAAAGGACAACAGCGATGTCACATGTACAAGACCACACCATATATGACATCATAAGGAATAGACGACTCTGGATTTGGGCCAACAAAGCAGCAAACACCTTCTCAATAAAGGCGAGAGAAAAGTACATCGGCGGAAGGCATCCTTGAACAAATACTCCCGATCAAGACAATCACAGGAGAAGACATTAGCCGATAATCTATTAGATTAACTTAGAATTAGACCACTCATTGTAACAGTAAGTTAATATATATTACTATGTAAATACATTGTAGACAATATTTGTAAGTACTCCTAGGTACCGACTAAAAATGAAAATTTAACATATGTAAAGAAAGTATAATAAAGAGCGGAATACAGTATGGTTTGTAAAATAGGCACCAGACTCCCAAAATTACTGAGGCCGATCATATCATGGATCCCAGTGTTATAAAAACGGTAGAAGAGACTCTAAAAGTATGCTGCCGTATGACTTTATCTAAATTAAACTTCATTATGCAAAAGAAACTGATGATGTAATAACTGTAAAATCTATATCATTTGTTTGAGTTTTCTAGGCTAGTTAATAAATCAAGTGCAGGTGATTTAAATCATATAATGACAGCATTTAAACAACTAAATGCATTTAAATTCAGCTGTATCACTTGTGATTCTCATTTGCTTCTTTATTACAAAGAGCTTTGTGACGTTGAACAGCAAAATCATGATGGTAAAGGATAACAGATTAGATGTAATAACAGCACCCTTGGCATTGAAGGCAAAAGCTGATTCTTAACACAATTTCTGTTAAAACTCTCTTCAATGTCTTTGGCTGCCGACTTCAGACGCTGACAGTGTGAGATTTTTCTCTACATATAACTTTGTTGTGACAGACAACGGAACAAGTATGAAAAGCGAAAATATCGCAACTTTTACGTTGCAGTTCCGCGATAACTGGTGTGTGATATTTGATTTTATTCATGTTACCTACTATCTGGTGATTTAAAATAAAATATTTTTATTTGGAAAAAAGGGGTTTTAATAGTTGAACTACTCCAGTTAGCTGTTACTTTTCATTTCAGCCATGAAATGTTCAAGAAATTAATGCAAATATATGATTAAAAAACCACAAAGCACCACCAATTAGAATTGTTAATGCGAATTGTATAAATAACTGTCACAAAAAAAGCTTGCCCATGACAATTATCTTTTAAAGTTATTTACATAAACACAGTCATGAGTCATAAGTAAATCACAAATCTATGTATGCGCATCGTCAGAGTGCCTCTTGGTACGTGAGAAATCAACAATTCATAAAGAACTTGGTATACTTCCTCTACACCAGTTCGTACGTCAATCACCTCTGGTTTCTTCTCGCACCTGCCAGATGTTCCAGAAGCTGTGATATGTGACATGGGGTACGCACCCGCCAGCCCACACGCCTGAAGGGACGATTACAACGGGATCTCCACCTTAGCGACTGACTGAATAACTATGAATATTGTTCTTGTTACCTCTTCGATTACATGCTTTTCACTTTTTTCTCCTCCTATGGTATCGTCCTCGTTTCTCAGTGTTCTGTAGATAATAGGAGCCAAACTGGTTTTCCTTACATGTCCTTATGTTGCATATTTAACAAAAATATTCAATTAGTTAACAAGGATCTGTAAAACTTGAAATGCCAATCGATCATTAAATAAATAAAAGGAGAATAAGTTATTCACATTCTGCATTTAAAGATGGATAAATTACTATCGTCCACAAACATATAAATTTGCCGTTTGCCTAGGATATTCGCAAATTAACGGTACTAACTATTGTTTATCATTAAATTTGGCACGGTGCCCTGACGTTTTGGGCTTAAAATCTAAATATGCTTAAAAGAAATTTTAAACAGCAATGATATAATTTTTTCGGATGTAATTTATTTGATGTGCTTAAAAGCAATTTGAAAAAGATACGAAAATCCTCATCTCTCAATCCTGCTGGGATAGCAAGTTCAGGACGTACCTTGTTAACATTTCCGAAGATGAGGTACTCGGACGTCTTGCTAAAATTGAATTCACGTAATGATTTCCCAGGGTTTTAATGGATTTCCATTGCTAATGGATTTCTTCCTTTGGGTTGTGACTAAAACAAGGTATATCGAAGGAAATCACAAACTATTGACCACCTGACCAGTTATATTTTATAGGCCTTTTAAAATCTGTATAAAGTTTAGTATGTTTACATGTGTGTCAGGAGTTCCAGGAAGACTTCAACGGCGTATTGATGAAGAATAAATACAATTTGTGCACAGAAAGAAGTAGTCTGCATGGTCAGTTGATAGGAAAGTTATACCTATAATTTAAATAAGTGGGTTATTAGTGAATTTTACACTACCAAGTATAGTAAGTGAAAGCAGCACTTTAGACTAAATACAAAGTAACACAATACCTTATTCTTCTAAGCTGCTAGGAGTGGTACATTTTAGTTCATCCGTATTAATGAAATAGTTTCATAGGATTTCTCATAAATAGCATTTGCAGTCAGGCAGCGATAATTTAAATAACTCAACCTATAAATCATTAAAAATGCAGTCATTCATAATGTATCGTAGGCATTTTCATTCTTGATGTAAACGTCCAGCAGTTTACATCAGATTGAAGAAGTCTGACATAAATTACAGCTAAAAATATTCGGTGATAAACAAGACCTTAATACAAATGTCCACACTTAATTTTGTGCAACGTTTTGGAAAACGAATAGAAATTTGTGAACCTTTGGATAAGAAAAAGGCTCTTTATCTCTAAACATATCAGCAGTCAAAACACCCCTTTACATGGCTCTTTCCACTCGGGCTATGCTTTGAATCTAAAAAGCCCACAGTTATATAGTAGAATTGGATACACCACTTACGTGCGTCAACGCATATTGGGAAGATTATCGAAGAACGCCTGCGAGGGCACCGATGCTACAGGTAACCGGGCTAGTACCGAAGAAAATCGGGACGTCTCCCTACTCCACTTAATCGGCAATACCAACCAAAGAATGGGAGAATTCGGGAGGGCTCGAAATTCGGTTCGGCCTACTTCTGGTAACGTCAAAAGTACCACGAGTGTTAAGGGTCTGTAGAGCTCGCACCACAGCAGCGGAAATGATCGGAGCACCTCCTCTACGGGAAGTCATGTCATAACAGCTCTTACGAGACAACAAAAGACATACCACCCCTAAACAAGCTGAAGACCTATAAACACACTCTTTAGCGGTTTTAAGAATCGCCGATGCTAGAAACAGCTTCGCTATGTATGATGAAGCAATGGTGCCCGCTGGTGGATTGCGGACTCAGTGTTCAGACGGCTTCTGAAAGAACACTGAACTGGCAGCTAGTCATGCCTACACTTCACTCTCCTTCGTTTGGAACACTTTAAAAGCATCTACATTTTTAATTAGTATACGGCGGAAGTGGAACGGTACTGCATCGGCAACAGGAGCGCATTCGGGTTAGTAACCGCCAGCACTGTGAAACCTGAAATCAACGGTGAAGTAGGTGGATAGTTTATATTTATACGTTCTAGAAATATCCACGATGGACCGAATTATTCACTGGCTAGAGTACAGTTCTTTGCTACCACTCTTCTATCCGGAAGCAATCTATCCATATTCAACATAAAGCAATCAGAGACATCACAATATTTTTACACACGATAGGAGCTGGTTCCACTTTAATACTGTGAAAACATTGTATCCATAAAATGTACTGTGTTTATCCCTCACAATTATCAGGGGTTTTCTATTTTAATGGATCCATGCTTGGTACTCGCTTAAACAGTAATATTTTGTTACCTGTGGGTAAAGGACTACGACGATAAAGGAAACATTAATAGCAATAAACGGTATACTGAAGTGTTATTTATAAATAAACAAACAATTAACCAAAAAATCTATAACATATATTCAGTAAGGTGGTAAATATAATGCATTTAGGGTATTAATGGTGTGCTATGCGTGACAGATCATTCTACCTAATGTGGAAAACTGATCACCATATGCCGACAAACATATTTAGATTAGTAATTTACGACAGTGAACACCTGGTACAGAAACTTATCAGACAGTCGACAAAGCAGTTGGTTGCCTTTCGTCGAAGGGGCGCAATAGGCGCCAAGGCTAACACTAGAAGCGTAGCTTTTTAATTATATTTAAACCATTAATCCTGTTCTTGTCACAGCCACCTGCGGTAATTTAAAAGCACGATGCATTAACCATAATGTGTGTATGTGAACGTCATAATGGCACTCGGGAAGAAAAATATCCCAGATAAAAACAGTAAATTATTATCCGCAGAGAAAGATATTGGAACAAACGTTCGGCTACTAAGCCAAGAAAATATGTGCATAATTATTATATATTATTCTCTGGCATTTAATATTCTTCAGAATCTGTGAACCAACATATTAACAGTAACTGTTTTTGTAGCTAAACATCTAACTCAAATTCACACATATGACCACAATTTCAACTTGAAGTGACTACAAACGCAATCGCACTTCTCTTAGCATTTCTACTTAACTATCAGACCATAAATTAACGATACTGTTTCTGTCATTCGATATTTATGGATAAAACTATTGGATAAATAAGTTACAGAATTTAACGAGGGTAATGTCTTTGGTACGATACGATATATGCAAATAATTTAATTTGTCTGTAAAGCCTTAATATCCAAATGTCAAATGTATGATTCTTAGAAAAAATTTGCAAATAGTTTAATACGTCAGAGTAGCTATACCAATTATGTAAGGTTCACTTTCAGTAGATACCGGGTTTGATTCCGATCAACTGTTCTCTGAGGTTTTTGTAGTACTCTCATGGGGCAAGGCAAATGCAAGGGTGGTTTTCTATCCACCGCGATTTCCTTTCCATTATTTCTCTTTTATTCCGTTTCCTTCTCATCTGTCAGGTGTGCTTATGTTTCATAGCGTATGGCAATGTTGGACAAATGACACGAATACTTGTTTAAAGGCATGTAAGACCATGCCGGCACAAGACGGATGCTCAGTTGACCTTTCCAGGTAACTCCAGTAGAGTGATAGCTCTTCCAGCCTGGAATTGTGAAGAACTTCTGTGGAGTGTAACTTCCTGTGCTCTCTTCATTTCATTGTTCTTTTCCTAGGGGATGGGGATTTAGTCCTAGTAGGTATATACAGAAAGAGGGAGAGAGACAGAGGTTGCAGTACGTGTAGTATTTCGCTCTAATATATGATCACTATGATGTACTACATTTACCACTATTTTGTAAGCCATTTTAGAAGAATACAGTAATCTAAAACGATACTGAGATTTTTCAAAGCCGATAGCAATGTAATGGCTTTGAAATTCCGATTCCCTTCTATGAAAGGAAAGGAAAATCAGAAAGGTGATAGTGGTTTAGATATGGTAAAGCTTTAAAAGTTTTAAAATTTAAAGCACTAACAAAGGAGTACCTCGGATAAGTTTAGCAGCTAGAAATATATTATTTCACATATATTATGCGTTTGAACAAGACATATTTCTATAAATAGCTTCATCTGTATCTTACAACATGCAAGTCTGAAATTTTATCGACTTTGGTTTCTAAGCTATGCTGTTTGAAAACACTGGCAGTAGCCCACCTATTTTTAAAAATGTTTATTTCCGCTTTTATTACTTTATTCGGGAATTTATCCTATTAAATTAAAAATCGGGTTTTTTCACCGATATGCCAGGTTTCATGATGTTTAGTGTCTAGTTGTCAACAAAACGAAAATATTTGAACCGCAGCTATTAAGCGTAATTAGATTAGAAGACACAGAGGAATTATTTCTTAAGGACTCATCACTTTATACATTTTGATATGTAAATATTAGGGTTCAATCCGAGAAATGAACTAATACCTTGTATTTGATATATTTTTATGAGTTAGTTTTATTTTGCGAAAATGTAACTAGATCGCGCCGTGGTTGGACGGTTAGACCGCTTGATATTCACCAAGGTGACCCGAGTGGGATCGTAGGCAAACGATAAGTGAAACTTTTTGTTGTTCCATTTATACCCTGCCTTAAACTGCAATGGTCATATCGGCAGAGGTTCTCCTTTGGAACATATTCAAGGTGTTAACTCGTATTCGTTGGGTTTTAATCATTAGATCACGCACACATTAGCACTCATTCATACTTCCAGACTCCGAGGAAGATGGGGAATTATCTTGGAAAAAAATCCCCACCCCAGCCGGATATCAAACCCAGAACCCTCGCAAGGCCGGCAGGTACACCACCAGCTACGGGGCTAGCCGAAAGTGAGATTCGTGGTGGACAACACGGCGCTTTGGCGGGTTTTCTGCGGTACCTCCTGTAGTTCACACCATCTTTGCACCAATTGCTGCATTATCATCTTTCCTTTCACTCACTTCGTCCACGTTCCGTTATTCGACTTTCCTCGTGCTCATTCTAAGGACCAGGAGTTCTCTCCGATCCATATTTGCGGCTCCCTAACCCGATGCCTAAGCTGGCTTAAGGAGTAGAGGATGATGACCAGGATTGTGTCTTACACAAGAGAAGAAATAAATTAAGTGTACTATTATCATCATCATGATCATCATCATAATCATGATCATCATGTACTGGCACACCTTTAATTTTGAACCTCTTTTAATAGCCAGCCGCTTGCTGCAGAAACTTAAAGCCCCTAGAATAAATTCAAGCATTTAAGCAGATATCATGATTAGAACAATAAGTGCCTCTCAGTAACCGTGTAGCAGCTTTAATAAAAAAATGTGTAAGAAGAGGTTTTGCGTACCATTTTCCACCCATATGGCGTAATAGCACCCAGAGTCTGAACCATGCATTATACGCTGATATCGTACGTAAGTGCAACTAGATATAATCAATTCAAGAAGTCCATGCCTACGGCGCCAGGGCATATTTATTAGTAGATAATTTAAAACATGAAACAGTAGGTTTTCACAATTAAATTGAATTGTTTTTATTAAATTCTGAAAAAAAGTTGTTAAATTAAATTACTACTAAGGCTTTTGACGTTTTCTGCAGTATCGGCTGTACTGCAATCTGCATGAAGCCACCCAGAACATAGGATATGTCGATAACGTAGTTCTCCACCAGAGCATATTCTTGACAGAATAGATACACCTCAGATGTCATTGGTCTGGGACAAACTGGAGAACATGGTACCTTCCACTGCTTTACCAGTTTCATCTGACCAATCTCTTCACCGAAGAGCCGTTTTCTCTTATTCCGATTAGCCTCGATCACTTGCTTTTCTGTTGCTGCTTTACACACTGATAGTCTGATGCAACAAGGATCATCTTCGGTTGATTTGTCTCTTCTTTCACCCTTGTGCACCTCAACAGGTGGTTGACTCATTGGACAGAAGTCCTCCTCTGAGAAAACATCCGGATAAAAAGGGGAGATACCTCTCTTTTAAAAGCCAGAAATGTTTTCCTATTTTTAGTTCCTGCAACCTCGGTATAGGAAGTATTATGTAAAAAAGGAGTGTTTTATTTGAAATTCGTTAATATGGGTGGCTCGTAATGAAAAAAAAACAGCTTTAAGTGGTTAATAGAAGGAAACAAATACTGGCTGTAATTAACGAAGCTTTAGAGTTTAGACGATCTTCGGAATGTAGTCATAAATGGTTCTAAAATCTGTAAACTTCAATTGTGGAGCTTAAACTAATTCTGAACCACCTGGCAATAAAATGCCTTCTTACTAAGAGCATCATAAATTTCAAATCATTAATTACCTCACAGATTTCAGCAAACAGCTGCAAATTAGACGAGGGATGATGACATCCAGCACGGTTAGACTTTCGTACTATTACTCCAGTTTGCGCCATTTTGTATTTTTCTTTTTTACACTAAAACGGAACGCATAACAATGAAGCCAAGCAATCATTTTGTAGCCTACAGTTCATAGAATATCATAGCCTTTATAATTGCACATTAACATTGCATTCTTTTCGCTTATCTTGCTAAGAACCACGAAACCTGCTTGGAATAATGTGTAGCAAAACAAGAAATCAACCATAACTCAACCGACTCTCCCTGAAGCAACTCTCAACTAACTAACAAACTTGGGGAAGCAGTCACTACATATCACTCCATTCACCTGCATCCCTGCAGCGGAAGTACCAGTTTTCATGGTACGTCCCATTCCCCACCGTGTAATATTACCACTCTCTCCCCTATTTCCATCCATTTCAGACAGGGATGGATATACCGAATCGTAGATGTTAATTAAAAATCTTTCATTCGTTGGATATACCTATAAGTTTCATTAACGCAGAACAACTCTGTTATTCAGTTAGTAGGGTAGAGGTGACATAGTAATGGAAGTAGTAAGTAAAGCAAACCACTGCCTGAAGACATTAGCCCCCAGGAGTAACAAGGTATGATTAGGTGATGATATATTCAAGGTTATCCTATGTCTACAGATGATCTCCTCGATTTCCGCTTTTATTTGACAGCCTGTAAAGTGATGTCAAACGGATTGCCTACTTTTGTGACCTTTAAAGGAAAGCACATTAGCCGCGCCGAACAAATTCCATAGAAACCTAACAAAAAACGTATTTTCAGCATGATATATAGTAAATGCTTAATAGAGTGAGACTTGTTTTTACTTACGTCCTCCAACATTAAGTAATATTGGACGATGAATATATATATGAAAGTAATTATGCCCAAATGAGCTCAGGGTCCATAAAGCTTAGTTGTATGGCACTTATGTTTTAGGATAATGGAAAACCCCATAAAAAGCATGATCAAGATAACTCAACGTGACCGAGATTCGAACTCGGGAACTTTTGTACGCGACGCAGACACGCTGGCACCTACACCAAAGAGGCGGGCTAGTGCGAGATATTTGTTTTTGTTTTTAGTAATTTACGTCCTCCAACGTTAAGTCATATCAGACGATGAATGAAATGGGTGTGAAATAATGCACAAATGAATGCGGGGTCCACGGAGCTTACGGCTACCCGACATACGTCTTTCAGTATAAAGGAAAACCCCGGAAAAAGCCTTATCCAGGTAACTCGCCCTAACCGATATTCGAACTCGGGATCTCTTGAACGTGAGCCAGACAGGCTACCATCTACGCTACCGAGGCGGGCTAGTGCGAAAGGATTATATATCTGGATGCCGGAGTGAATGGCTCGTAGTTACAACTGACTGCAACTCACTCAAATAAAGAGAATTATGTCGTGTACGTGGTTGGATTTGTTTATGTTTTTCTTTAATTGTTTCCCAAGGCAGGCTTCTGCAGCTAGGTTTCATATAACTAAGCTAAGAAATTATATCCGTAATTACAAATGACTGCACAGATCACATTTGTTTTGGACATACTAACAAAATTACTACACAATATATTTTCAAGTTATTTTATTTGTTGATTTACTTATTTATTCTGAGAAAAGTAAGTCTTTCACTTAACAAATACGCATGGAAATGAGCTCCCATATAAGGAGGAGAACAATCAGTTAGATCTTCTCAAATTAATGACTAAATTTTACAATTCATGTAATAAAGAAGCCATCTAACCACCTAACCGCGAGTGCAGAATGGACCTTCCAGTGGTCAACGCTCTGGCCTCTCAAGTTAGAACTCTTGTGTTGAACAACGGTTTTTCTTAATTAGAATGTCTATTTGCACTCCACAGAGTCTGGCATTATGCATTCGGAAAGCACGGGATTGCTTTTCATTTTAAATATTGTGAGGCAGCAGTTCTGGCGCAATGTTAAGGGGTGATTCGCCGGGCAGTTGATATTAATCAGTTGAGCGTTTGCCCAATATAAACACGATAAACACTGCCACCACATAACTAGAACCTTTCAGACGTTTCATATTCTCGAACGTTCTGGACTTCTGTGGAAATTTCCTACGGTATATAAGGGAGCACTCTCACGAAGTGTATCAATGAGTACGTGGGTGCGTCAGACAGTGAATGCCTTTCCGGTGCGACAGAAAGTTTGCAACTACTGTGATGACGTGCTCTGAAAACAAGGGACCGGCACCGTCTGAGTTCGAAGAGACTATCTCTGGCGTATATGATTCCGCCGCTACATCGTGGAGGAAATGGACAGTGAGAATGAACAATTAAACTGGTTCATATTAGTATAGCTCAAAGACGTCTTCCAGAAGATTGAAATGATTATTAAGTGAAAATTTTTAAAGCAAGGCGGCGTCACAACATTTAACTCAACTCAACGGTGACGAAACCAACAGATCAGTGAGCTGTTTCTGAAGTCAAAGTCACTAACAAAAGTCATCCCCAGCGTGACAATAAAAGATGAACTTGAGAATATTTGACTTAACTATTCTGCTAAAGCAATCAGCAAAGATTAGTTGAAAACAATATGCAAATCTCTATCCGGGATAGCATGGCACTAACTAGAAGTAAGACGTTTATAGTAACTCAGCAGGAGTTCTTCGATGCCACTCCTGTTTGCCTTCGCCTACCTACTAGTTCTTCTGTGTGAAAATATAGTTCTATATATTTGAATTGCAGGCCGATCGCATTTGATTCAACTTTCAAAAATAATTGATATGCTGCTATCGCCAATTTTAGGTTTTACATCCCTCTTGGGATCAAGCTTCCTAACGCCTGACTATACTAGTGTGTTTGAAGCGGAACAAACCTTTCTTAATTTAGTATTTCTCTTTCTGACCGATCATTGTGAGCAAGTGCTTGTAGTTTTTTCTAAATTTAATAAATTTTATTTGTGTTTATGATGATCAAATTCATTGAACTCTGTATAAGTGAAGCTCAAACAGTGTTATAAAATTAAAATGTCAAGCCACAGATGTAAACTGTCGTGGACTACAACGACTCAGCCACTATTTTAATTCACGTTGAAACTACTACAGGATGATCATGGCTAAATGAATTCAAGAACGCCTTTGAAACTTCATGTTACAGTATATGGTATCCCAAAATGAATTTGCTGTTACAAAATACGGTGGAAATTGCGCATATTTGCTTTGTTATTTAAGTTCTCTAAGCATAGAGCGAATGTACTGCGGTTTTCAAATTGTGATATGACATACAAAACACAATTTCAAATAAAAATATTTATAAATCCATCTTCATAATTGTCAAAATAAAACGAAACTGCGCTTAAGGTAACACGTTCACGTTCTCATTAACGTAGATAATCGGTTCATGCCGAAGGCAAATTTTAAGGCAGAACTAATACCTCCGTTGTAGTGAAAGACAGTAAACGCCAAATAAAATTTTACAGCTTAAGATTCGCACATTTTAGCATAAATAGTAAGTAAAACAATCCAGACGCCTTTCGATATTCGAGGTAGAACCTAAACTTGATTTACACGGAAAGCAGCTGGAGAAACATCTGTTGCTGCTGCTGTAAAGTTAACAGGAGTACTGGCGATTCTGAAGCACCGGTAGGGACCGTGTACTTTGGAGTGCTTTGCCGGAAGCTTCGGCGGCAGAGCTGAGCAATGAAGCGGCGATGAGGATGCTGATGTTGAAAGGCATTCCATTTACCGAACGTCAACAGTTGTCAAAGCACTGGCCGCATTGGAAACAAACAAGAGAGAAACTTACTACTCAGACTGTCTCGGAATCACTTTTCCGTCCTGGTTTGTTTGCCGTGAGCCTGTTTAAATACACAGGGAGCTAAAACAACAAACGACAAAACTCTCTAGCTTATAAATTAGGGCAGAGTTTCAGCTAGAAATAGAAACTTATTTGCTGATGTTTTGGTGAGGGGGCGAGTTCCATTCTCGGCAAAGCGGTAGCAAAGCTCTATTAAGCCTCTACTTCTGCTAAGTAGAAATTTTGAAATACGAACACGTACAATAGCTTCTGTGCTCCGTATTCAGTGTTAAGCTACAGGAAAGGTAACAAGTACATTCCAAGAACTGCCTAACGATGCTGCGACAAACTCTTCCCATTGTGTTTGCTCCTTTATTATCATTATCCTTTGAACTCTCTTCCTTCTTAGAATTCATTAATGTGGTTCGACGTCAAATCTTTGCACCTTCTTTCCACAGCTTTGTAAAGTTGTTTTACTTCATTTTACCAACAGCCCTAGAATGTTTTAAGGTTTTTATCAACAACAATAACAATAATGATAATAATGGTAATAATGATAATGATAATAACAATAACAGTAATAATAATAGTAATAATAACAATAACAGTAATGATGATGATAATAATAATAATAATAATAATAATAATAATAATAATAATAATAATAATAATAATAATAATAATAATAATAATAATAATAATAATAATAATAATAATAATAATAATAATAATAATAATAATAATAATAATAATAATAATAATAATAATAATAATAATAATAATAATAATAATAATAATAATAATAATAATAATAATAATAATAATAATAATAATAATAATAATAATAATAATAATAATAATAATAATAATAATAATAACAATAACAATAACAATAATAATAACAATAACAATAACAATAACAATAACAATAACAATAACAATAACAATAATAACAATAACAACAATAACAACAATAACAACAATAACAACAATAACAACAATAACAACAATAACAACAATAACAACAATAACAACAATAACAACAATAACAACAATAACAACAATAACAACAATAACAACAATAACAACAATAACAACAATAACAACAATAACAACAATAACAACAATAACAACAATAACAACAATAACAACAATAACAACAATAACAACAATAACAACAATAACAACAATAACAATAATAATAATAATAATAATAATAATAATAATAATAATAATAATAATAATAATAATAATAATAATAATAATAATAATAATAATAATAATAATAATAATAATAATAATAATAATAATAATAATAATAATAATAATAATAATAATAATAATAATAATAATAATAATAATAATAATAATAATAATAATAATAATAATAATAATAATAATAATAATAATAATAATAATAATAATAATAATAATAATAATAATAATAATAATAATAATAATAATAATAATAATAATAATAATAATAATAATAATAATAATAATAATAATAATAATAATAATAATAATAATAATAATAATAATAATAATAATAATAATAATAATAATAATAATAATAATAATAATAATAATAATAATAATAATAATAATAATAATAATAATAATAATAATAATAATAATAATAATAATAATAATAATAATAATAATAATAATAATAATAATAATAATAATAATAATAATAATAATAATAATAATAATAATAATAATAATAATAATAATAATAATAATAATAATAATAATAATAATAATAATAATAATAATAATAATAATAATAATAATAATAATAATAATAATAATAATAATAATAATAATAATAATAATAATAATAATAATAATAATAATAATAATAATAATAATAATAATAATAATAATAATAATAATAATAATAATAATAATAATAATAATAATAATAATAATAATAATAATAATAATAATAATAATAATAATAATAATAATAATAATAATAATAATAATAATAATAATAATAATAATAATAATAATAATAATAATAATAATAATAATAATAATAATAATAATAATAATAATAATAATAATAATAATAATAATAATAATAATAATAATAATAATAATAATAATAATAATAATAATAATAATAATAATAATAATAATAATAATAATAATAATAATAATAATAATAATAATAATAATAATAATAATAATAATAATAATAATAATAATAATAATAATAATAATAATAATAATAATAAAAGTGATGCTTTAGTTTGCAGCTACTGGTCGACAAGCCCTGTACATTGAAGTCTAACAGTACAGAATACGCGTTATCGAAACACAAAACACACACTCAATAAACCTTAACGGTGATATATATCTTATTTCTCTTAACTAATATGCATTAATACAAGAACTTTCTCCCCTAATTGATAGTAGTTGTAATACTACAAACATGATAACATGCTCATTGCAGGAACATTTTCTCTATTATGATTATTAGGATTATTATTAGGACTATCATTATTATGATTATTATCATTATTATGATTATTATGGTTATTATCATTATCATTTCTGCAAGTAATAGTTGTATACTGCAATGCTGTATTTTGTATTAAACATGAAAGATTCCTTTATTGGTAGTTTTCATTTTACAATACATTCACATGTGCAACTAGTTTTCAAAATTGCAGAATATAACAAAACTATTTGTTGATTTACAATGTCTTTTTCAAAGCCTACATATTACTCTTTCTCTAAGCATATCGCTTCCGCAATAAATAAATTGCATTCAATATATGAATTATATAATATGGTTATGTGTTAAACTACTACAAACCTAGAAATATTATTGTAAACATTTTACAAAGTCAGATTTAGTAGCGCGCTGCCCTTAGAAAACTTCCTTCGATCATGTTTTAGCTTCAGCCTCTCGTTTAACCTCCTCCTTGTACTATTAATAGTCCTCAAATTGCTATTGTAATACTTCCTCTAAGCTCATTACTTTTTTCGCTACAAATGGACTGCAACGGATATATTCAGTAAGCAGCAAACAGTATAATACTATATTGTCGGTAGCCCTATATTTTCATCGTCTGTAATTAAAAAACAACTGCCAAATATTTCGCTAGCTTAAAGTGTTCCCCTACATTTGGTTAATGGGGGTCTTATAATTTGATGTTTTCTCTTTAATTTGGCATACGTATATGTTATCACTGTAGGCGCCCATTTAATTGGATGTGAATTCTACACCATATCACAGAGAAGATCCCTGCACTGCTACATACACCCTTTAGAACAAAATATTAAGGCAAAATACTGCTCTATTACTAACAGGTATTACAGGTTCTCCAGCCATGTGTTTTCTTTGCAAATATATACGAGTTTGTTTTCTCCATTTTTGTTTTGAACACCTTTTACTGTGACCTATTTTTTTGGTATAAATTACTCGTTTTCACAGAAGCTATTGAAGAAGCTAAATATCATTTTAGGAGAATAAAAAACTTCAAATACTGTCGTGGATCTACTTTTGTGTTAATAACATGGGTGGTTAGTTTCTTAGGACAAGTAATTACTGATGAAATTTCACCAGAAATAGCATAATAATTAATTATATCCTACTGCTCTTAATGAACCACCGGAATGAATAAAAGTAGATCTCCATATTAGAAGGCATTCAGCTACATTACATATGCTACGGCGGCCGGTGTCCCATGTGACCTGCGCCACATCCTACATCCATTCCAGCCGGCAAACACGCCTCTCTCTCTACTTTTCTAGACCTGTTCACAAGTTAATAGCATTAGGAGTGTTTAGCTTCGCTTGAAGTGTTTCCAAGTGACTGGATCGCAGTTTACAGTACAACAAATGTTTATGTAAGATGTGTGTACGCTTACGTAATCTTGTACGGAAGTTGTAAGACAATTTGAAACATAAGTTTCCTAATTAGAGAGGCCGTTCGCTTACTTGGACAAATTCAGGGAGACGGAATCAATTTGTGTTATGAAGCAGCAAGAATATGGTGGCGCACCGTTCCACGTTGACGCTACAGTTTGTAGCTAATAATATGGGTAGCTCAGGGTTGAGCAATAAGGTTTCCCTCAGGGTGTGCGTGGATTATGTATGTGAGTAAGGTTGGTTCTAATGACACTGGAATGCTCGTTTCAAACTGGTTTAATGACTGCTTTTTATCAAAACATCAAACTCGAAGTTGCCGACCAAGGGTTAGAGTGACTGAAGGTGGAATGCTTATTACTCGATAATAATTAATTCGTTACGTATAACCCGACAGATCCTTCTCTCCTCGCTTCTGGTCTGCATTCGACCAAGACAGTAGAAACTTCTTACTCGGCCGGTAGCCCGTACCGTCTGTCCTCACACTATACACAGCTGTGCGTGGGTGTGTGTAACTTTCACTTCTAGAAGCCCTCTTTGCACACAAAGTTTCCCTTTGTAACTATTTTGACCATTGTGAATATTACTCTCGGTCATGCCATTATTAAGGGTCCGAAGAATACCTTTTCAAACGGACTCTAGTGCTATCCCTTTAGAACCCTGCTATGAACATTGTTTCTTACGTTTCTTTTGTTGAAACACTATTCAGCCCAATTGCTATTCTACTCAACTGCACGTGCACGCGTTCCCCACAAATATGCATTCTTTTGAAATTCATTACGATTCTTTATTCACTGCGTCCCTTAATTTCGGTATCAATTAGGAAAATAAAGGTAACTGATAGGTAAATGTGCTTACGGATCCGAAATTAGACGAAATCGGAGAAAGGTTAGAATGGTCACCGCAAAAATATGTGATGCGACTTGCACAAGAAACTGATATTACAAAAGCTTCAGCATGGACAAGTTTTAAACTAAATCATATAAGGTTACTGCTGTCCAGGAATATCTACGACGTGATCATCAGAGTCGGGTAAATTTCTGTGTGCCATTTCGTCCCCTCCCCCTCAAAGGGATTCCGTTGGAGTTGTAGCCATTTCGTAGCAAATACCCCATTTTGTAACGTTTTCTTTACGCAAAAGGAAATCCGTTTTCAAGGAGTAAGCAGGAATTAGGTGATTCCACTCGTTAGGAATGACGTCATGAGCTGAGGTATATGCTATGAAATGGCTACAGCTCCAACGGTATCCTTTTGAGGGGGAGTGGACGAATTGGCACGATACTCCCCTCCCCCCCCCCCCCCGACGAAGTACTACTGTCTTATAACCAATTTCGGCCTATTCGAAATTCTCCTTTTCATATATTTTTGGGTGAGTACTAAGCAAAATTATTACTGTACTCCACCTTGCTAAACAAACACACCGCGGAAGAAGATGCTGAAGAAAGTATAATTGTATTTTTTGGTCAAAAGGAGAAGGT
Organism: Mantis religiosa; assembly: GCA_030765055.1. NCBI lineage: Eukaryota > Metazoa > Arthropoda > Insecta > Mantodea > Mantidae > Mantis > Mantis religiosa. The sequence goes on along the minus strand of CM060950.1, from coordinate 262,196,837 downwards.
CTAAATCAGTGAACGTTGCAAAATTAAACATGTGTGTTTTGTAATATCATTAATTTTGGGAAGAGAATTACAAGATTATTTAAAATGAATTTCTTCCATTTAATGAATTCCTGCTTATTCCTGGGATAGCGATTTCCTTTTGAGTAACCAACACGTTTAATCTGTAACGGGGTTTTGAGTAATTTTGATGATGGAACACTCGATTAACGATTAATAATGCAACATAGTTTCATGTATCATAGGTATACAACTAATATGATGCCACACACAAACCGAGTTTCGTTCGTAAAACTACCTCGTAAGCCCATAATATCGAGTCATCCTACAAAGTAAATGAATACAGAATAATCGGGTCTACTTTTATGAGTGTTGCATAAGTGTAGGAACGTACAGAAATGATATACCGGCCCACGTTTCGTAAGGCTGACTGGCATTGAATGTCGGTCTGTATATTTCTACCAGAACTATTCCACCGCGCATACAGCAGATGAGTAACAGTTTATAGCAGTTTATTGAGGAAATTTTTAATATAGAATAAATTATGAGGTACCATGGCCCGCTCTGTCCCCTACTCTTACAGAATGCGATTTTTTATTTATGGAGCAATTTGAAAAGGAAACTATACAAAACAATTCCTCACTCATTATAAGAATTAAAACTAAGTATTAAGATAGAAATTTATAGTATTGTGACTTTGTGGGTTCGTGAAATGAAAAGTCCAATTACACCACTCAACAATGTTCTTTATTTCCACCGACTTACAGTTAAACTCTTGCCAATTACACAGAATTTCGTGCTGCACACAGCTACAATTTACCAGTCCGTCCGTTACAATTTCACTTGTCCTCGCGATTACATAAACTCCGATGCACATACCAGTTACGTACAGTCTTCCGTTGCACAATCCTTTCGTTCATTAACACGTCACTGACTAACACTGCCTTCTTACACCAAGAACTGTCCTCACTCACACACTAACCAACTGACTGACTGACTCAACCAAAACCAACTCAACTCCGTCTGTCTGTAACCTTCTTTATATAGGAATATCGCCGGTTTCTAGTGACCAGGAGAATGTTCCAGATTACGTAATTTCTGGAACCAGGTGGACAGAAACAGACGGCACACTGATGTTTTTCCTCCCAACCACTGCCTGTCGCCACTACAAGACAAACGAGGGGGAGGTGTGGCTAACGCGGTCCTCCCCCTGCCTTCCGTTCCCAGCTGGTTCACAGGGTGTTCCAGCGCTCCCGTTACACTGCTCCCTCCTCAAAGCTGTTCGCCTCGAACAGCCCCATCGTAGCGTGCGAGGCGGTCCAGGTGTACCACCAGCATCTGCCCGGAGTCTGAGCCAGAAGTAGCGCTGCCGTAGTTTGTGAATCATTCGGTTCGCTCCCAGGTGTCCTCCTGAAGTACCGGCGTGCACTTCCTCCAAGACTTCCGGGACCTTGCTCCGGGGAAGTACCAACTGTCCTCTCTGCGCCTTCCCATCGGGTGACTCCCATACCCGGAACAGCACGCCCACTCTGGTCTTCAACGAGTCCCATTGGGCCCAGTGCGACTTGTAGGTGGCGCTCCTCGGTGCGATGTCCTCCCAGGTTGGTCTCGTCCCTGCGTCCACTTCCCTCAAGAGTGGCCCCAAGTCTGCGTCCGCCAGCTGCTCCCTCCTCAGGCCTGCGCTATCCCAGCCTTCAGCAGGCACTGCCACAACTACTCGGACTGCTGCGGCACGCTCCTCCTCTTCCACTCTTGTGCGCTCGTGGCCGTCCTGGATCTGCGATAGGACACCTCCAATGCAATGGTCGCTGGCGTCGGTGTCCACAATGAAGGCGCCACCCGGTTGTGGGAAACCCAAAATTGAAGCACTGCACAGGGTCCCCTTCGGGTGCTGGAAAGCGTCTTCGGCGTCCTCCGTCCACACATAAGGCCGGTTTTCCTCCGTCAGGCGGGTGAGGGGTTTTGCGATGTTGTCGGCCTTTTCCTCTAAATCATTAAGGCGGTCGTCTACTTGACCCTTCCGCTTGCCCAGGTTCGTGACGTCATCCCCCACGCCGGCCAACCGTTCCTCAAACTTGGCGGCGAGAGCCTCGTTCGACACCTTCATTTCGGTAGCCAGACCGTCGTTCGCTGCTCTCATTTCCGTGGTTAACTCGGCCTTCATTTGTTCCATCTTCTCGGCGATGTTGTCCCTAGCCGTCCTGATTAGTT
>CM060950.1:262104629-262189629 GCA_030765055.1 Mantis religiosa | reverse complement strand
AAACACTAGTAACACAACTTCACTTATCTTATTTAAATCCTGGGACCGGTTTCAAAGCAAACATCTGCTTTATCCTCAGTCACTCAGCTTGACACTCACCCACTAACTGACTGACTGACTGACCTTGACCACTACCGGAGTTTGAAGGATAGCTCCTTATCTAACTGCCATCTACCGGGGACAACACAAACTTATTGATGATGTCTATAGGAGGGATTTCAAAATTCATTACGCGATCCTTATTTTTCAAAATAAATATCTTCTCCCAAACCATTAAATCTATCGGTTCCTTCAATTGTTTCAATAATTTAACTTCTGGATTTACTTCATGATTATATGACCAAAAATGATCAGCATATAGACAGACCGAGAAATCGGCAGTGGCTGATCATTTTTGGTCATATAATCATGAAGTAAATCCAGAAGTTAAATTATTGAAACAATTGAAGGAACCGATAGATTTAATGGTTTGGGAGAAGATATTTATTTTGAAAAATAAGGATCGCGTAATGAATTTTGAAATCCCTCCTATAGACATCATCAATAAGTTTGTGTTGTCCCCGGTAGATGGCAGTTAGATAAGGAGCTATCCTTCAAACTCCGGTAGTGGTCAAGGTCAGTCAGTCAGTCAGTTAGTGGGTGAGTGTCAAGCTGAGTGACTGAGGATAAAGCAGATGTTTGCTTTGAAACCGGTCCCAGGATTTAAATAAGATAAGTGAAGTTGTGTTACTAGTGTTTAGTTATTATTAAAGGAAGAAGAATTGTCTATTGTACTGCTACCATTCGCAGTGGAAGAGTGGACTTCCATAACTGCAGTTCAAGGTGCCTACAAAATAAGATGGCACACAAAGCGGAGCTAGATCAAGCAATTGCGAATGGCGTATCAAAAAATTCGACGTTCTAACTTCACTAACGCGCTGTCTAGCGCAATTTTCGCTTTTTTCTTTGTGCACAACATACCCAACAGTGCCCGCCTCGGTAGCGTAGATGGTAGCATGTGTGCCTCACGTTCAAGAGGTCCCGAGTTCGAATCTCGGCCAGGGTGAGTTACCTGGATAAGGTTTATCCGGGGGTTTCCCTTATCCTTCATGACGAATGTCGGGTAACTCTAAGCTCCATGGACCCCGGACTCATTTGAGCATCATTTCACCCAATTCGTTCACCGTCCGATATGACTTAACGTCGGAGGACGTAAATTACCAAAAAAAAAAAAAACAACAGTGCCTCATCATTATCAACAATTCCACTGATGGGAAAGGAAATGTTGATGATGAATGACCAAGAAGTAATTCCTAAATAACTGAATGTGAGTATACCATCTAAGGTATGTCTTGATTAACCACAATTATGACAGCCATAACGTTGGCCACATAAGAATAAGTTATTTACATTTTCACTGCCCCACAAAGTAAAAAGGCCTGGACCCATAGCTCAGTCGGTAGAGCACCCACCTACCGTGCGAGGGGTTCCTGGGGGTGGGGATTTTTCTCCAACCAAGGTGATTCCCCATCTTTTCCAGAGTGTGAAAGTATGAATGAGTGTGCGAATGCGTGCGTGATCTAATGGTTAAAAAGAGAAAGAAATCCAAAGTGTCACCAACTCTACGTCTGAGAGATAACACCATCGCGATATGTTCCGAAGGAGAACCGCCACCGATAGAACCATTGCAGTTAAAGGCGGGGTATAAATGAAACAATAAGAAGGTAACAAAGGAATAGCGACTTAGTGTAATATTTATCTCCTTTCTTACATCGATCATGGAGTAACAACACAGTCAAATTTTCTCTTTTATTTAGAATTTGTGTATAGTCGTTTTATGTATAGTTAGTTTTTGAAAATAATCTTGGCACTGTTCACGTTTCTTAAATTGTTATTTCTTCTTTCCAGCAAGAAAGATTTTCTGTATAAACAGCAGCCAGATAAGCCTGAATACTGAAACGTGGAAACTTTTCAGTTGCATTCACGAGAAATCATTGTTAGCAACTGTTGTATTTGTGGTTATTCAACCGTGCTTTTTCATTAATGAATGTAAATATCTTTTATGTTACTATCGTATATACGTACAGCTGTTATCGCTTATGCACCGTTAAATAACTCGATATATCTTGTGTAATGTTTTTAGATGGTTACAAAGGGCTAAATGCAACCCAAAGCTGAATACTGTAGGCATAACCGTTAAATAACGGACAGCGCTGTGTAACTGATGCAGTCAATATTATTTGCATGAACTCCTATAAGTTTCCAATAAAAGAAATGTTAATATTCTTAAGGGCTCTGGATTCTCATTAGGGTGCCAAGTAAACAAACACATGAGATCACTAGAAATTCCGGTTAAAAATTGCCATAGAATGAATGGTAACCGATATTGACTTGAAATACATTGAAATATATGAAGTATAATGTATTTCTGAAAACACTGATTATATAATATATTTAATAATTAGGAAGCGTATTTATAGTCACTAAAATGTGTGAAATAGGTAGGCAAAAAGGCACTAAAATGGGCATAATTGGCACTTAAATAGGCACTAAAAATTTGCTAAGAAAACACTTAGAAATACACAATTTTAGTAAAATAGCTCTTAAAATGCACTATATATACACCATAATAAAATTAAAATAATTACAATATATGCCAAAACAAATTCGGTAAACACATATCTACTATTTTCCCTTTCCTAGGCGAAATAGTTCTAGACTTATTCCAAAGTTCATAAATGGCTTCACAGGAAGTTAAAATAACAGATATCGTCGTATAATTAAAAATATATAAATCCACTTCACTAACAAAAGCCATAATGTGCAGAAAGGTGTGAAGTAATTAACTATGTCAAACAACAACAAAAGTTGTTTTCTTTAAGGGGTGGGCTTAAGGGTGAAAATTGAAATATATGAAGCTTTTGTTAGATTTGTTTCATATGTACACCATTTATTTTTGTGATCGATCAAGACTTGGATAGTACGAAGTTTCAGTTTTCTGGTTAGAATAGTTTCTGAGGAATTAACCGTGTATGTAAAATGGCACGCGATTTTCAAAATACCCAACATATTAATAATTTTAAAAATTGATGCTTTGGGTATAGGTTTCTGCATTCATTTTAACCTATTAATGACATGTACATTTGTGAAATATTTGTCTTTTCGATATCAACGAAGTGAAAATATAATCCTACCTATTTAACAATTTTTATTTTCATAAGCGTTTTCAGTAAGAAGGAAGCATTATAGTCCTTTTCAAATAACAAAAACACATCAAATGTAAATGGGTATACTTAATATGCAGTGGCCCTTATAGCCATGTTTAGAATTTCATACAGATTAATAGAAAATTAATCCTGTGGAACATTTTGAAGCTAGGAAAATGTAGAAAATATGGAATCTAAGAAATGTAAGTTTAAAATCACGTAATAGCAGCTACGATACAGGTGTAGGGTTATTTAAACATTCGTGTGACATTTTCTCTGCTGCCGCTAGAAAAATTTTTATATTATTGAGGTATGTCTATGTTACCTTTAAGACAAAAAAGCTAAATTTGGGATTGTTGTAAGTTTTGGGACAATTTGCACAGATGTGTCTCCTTAATAGAAACGACTGTTGGAAAGATCAGAAATTCAAAAGCTCATCACAGCAATCTTAATATCACTTAAAGTGATGTCAGGACATGTAAGAAAGATACAAAGCACAGAAAAAATTAATTAAAAGCTAAGGCTACAGCATCCTAGTTCTTGTAATAAAAACCCTAAATGTCTCACTGTCGACTACGAACAAATAGTACAGCACAGCTTTTAAGTAAGCGTTTCCCGTTCATTCAAACAGAATTACAGCAATTACGGCATCACGAAAAGAATTATCGTACCTACTTTTATAAAGGTATCTCTGTAAAATTTTACAAAAACCATTCAGATGTATTGGTCTGCAGTTTCATTTTCAATGTTGGGAACAGCACTGGAAGTCTCAAATCAATCTATTTCATGATTCATTGAGATACATGTAGAAAAATTTAAACATGAGAAAATCACAATTTTTTTTTCATTTATATAATCTTAGTCTGCGTAGCCTAGCTAATTAAGCGCTGGTTTTATAAGTTTATGTTGTAACCTGAACAGAGTCCCAGAGTGGTGATTTTAAGATTGGGTAAAACAGCAGCTTCGTGTCAGTAGATTTACACATATGTAAAAGAAATTTTACAGAAGTAAATTCCTGCTTACTAGCGGTACTGATTGTGATCCGATATGATTGCTAACAATTGACATCATCGATAATTTAATTAATAATCCCTCCCATAAGTATTACTATTAGCTCAAGAAATAAGCCTCACACCAGTACAAAAATATTCTGCTACTGCATTGAAACTGCCAAAAGATAATACTCGTAACCAAATTGTGAAATCCAGTACTTGAGTTTACAAAGCCAAACCTGTAAGTTTCAAATAAATGATATTCTAATCAAGATGAAATGCATTAGACGGGCTTGTTTAACGATTCAGACATGTTTTAAGCTAAATCTCAATGTAAAGTCGCATCATATGATGAAGAAGGTTTTCACATTAGGTAGATTTGTGCTTTACTTTGGAAAACTGGAAACATTCAGCTCCTGATCTTTCGGCTCTCCTCAACATACTAATTTGTGTTCCGCATAATGTTGCTACAGGGTTTGATTTTCACAAGGCTTTTGAAACTAGGATAATATAGCATTAATACAAACTTGAATTAATTAAATCACCTGTTTCACACAAGGCTGAAAAGAATTACTTTAAAATCTGTGCTGAACGATGGATCATCATTTATCCACTGTTTAAGAAGTACACTTCTGTTGCTTCTCTCTTTTGGCATATTTGCGTAGGAAACTGATCTATGTTTGCACTTGAAACACTGCTTACAGAATGGAATTTCCATTTCCCACACAAAGAGTGGTAATTTGTCGATCCATTGAAATATCATTTAGCTGTTCTTTGCTACTGGTCCTTGAGTGAATTCTAAGATTTTTCCATTACGTCATTAGCACATTGTGACACGTCTGTAAGGCATATACCTACCTAGGTAAACCCCTTTTTGTGTATCCAATTTGCAGCAGTAAGAAATTTATCTTCCCCGAAAACTTCACGTTGAAACCAAAATATGCAAAAGCAGTTGTAACAAATTACAAGAAGAAGAAATAAACGAAGTTTTAGGCACTAAGCAGAATAGGCACAAACGTATGAAATAGGTATTTATAGACACTATAAAACTAAGAAATTAGGCTAATAATTGCAGGAAACGTGCTTATAACGTAAAAGTCTACGTTTCTGAACAAAAGAATAAAACAGGCAAATAGGGCAAAATCCGCTCTCTAGTAATAAATATGTTGTATGAATAAGTAATGCTTACTTAATGTGTAAATGACCTGTAACGCACTGCTTAACTCAAAATATCGCAACTAATAATTTCACGTGCACTTTTCTTCTGTCGTGCTTTGGTTGCTGAGCGGTGCGTTTGCATCATGTTTTATTTTATCGTTTATTTTATTTATGTCCTGCGTTGTGGCGTAGTGGGGAAGAGTGTTATGTTCTTGATTCCCTTAAACGGGATGCGCGATGGTTCAACCCCATGAGTGGGGGTGCGGATTTTAAGTCCCGGTTACAGGACTCAACTGCTGAGGAACTGCAATAGGTAGCGAATTCCTAGCAAAAAAATTACCAAGCTTCAAAGCATTCACAAATTAGTTTAATTAATAATTGTATTTCCAAAGAAACGTAAAGCTATTGGATAGCTACAGCCAAGTCTAAAACGTGTAGGCTTAAATTGTCAAACCACGGGATACGACGCATTTTTCAACTACTGTGCAATAAAAACGTACATCAATTAACACGTAATAATTTGCCTGCATTAATAAACATTCGCACATAACAGATGATTTAACTTCAAGTTGCTTCACATCTCTTATATTTTCTCATTTTGCAAACCTAAATCCTCACTATGCAGGATGATTGAGGAGTATTGAGAAATTTACTTTTCGCTTCATTGTTCTTTTGTAGTTGTTTCTATTTATTATTTTTCTTTTTCTAAATTACTTCATGGCCATTTAAACATGTTGTGCCTTGAGTATAGGTAACTTGTAAATTCCTGTGCTTAACTGTTTTTATAACATACACTGTAATTGGGTTTAAGGCGGTTATGTTTCTCGAAATAGGCACATAAATAAAAAACTCACCCTGTTGTCAGTATTTCTAAATTTCTAGTCTGGCATAACTAATATTCACATCAATAAAATACTAGAGAAGTTTTCTTCAATATTGTAACTTTTAAACTTATTTTATTTTTATAACTATATAAATCACATCTGCGTTCCCACATTATTTTACATCTTGGGTCAGCCGCCGTGTCTCCTCTCGCCTCATCCATCCTCCCTGAGATGCTCCACCTGGGGCTTAGGTACAATAAACCACAGGTTTAGGTGCCCAATCCCCTCCGTGGTAATCCAAATCCTAATTCTAAGCTGAATAAATGAGGTTTAAATTTTCCTTTTGCTTCGTGTTTTAACATTTAGAAGATACACATTTTTTAATAATTGTTATAGCACGTAAATTTAAGGTAGAAGATATATTAAATTCTTATAAAAAATCAATACCGATTTGTCACCGGAAATATACGTTTTGAAGACGCTTTTAGCCCACCCGCACCCTCATTTTATTAGAAAAAACAAGCTGTGTGTGTGTGTGTGTGTGTGTGTGTGTGTGTGTGTGTGTGTGTGTGTGTGTGTGTGTGTGTGTGTGTGTGTGTGTGTGTGTGTGTGTGTGTGTGTGTGTGTGTGTGTGTTTCTTTATTGATAACAATCAGCATGCCCCACTACATAGTAGTATTACATGCATTACATTACATTTTTCCAACATTTGATTTTACAAATTGTGTGTGTGTGTGTGTGTGTGTGTGTGTGTGTGTGTGTGTGTGTGTGTGTGTGTGTGTGCGTGTCTGTGTTTTTGTCTGCGTGTATCTGTGTCTATGTCTATGAATAACATAATTCGAAACAAGTAGTCGGTTAAATAAAATAATTGATATCTAAGTTCGGCGTCTTTCAGGGATGAGACACGCAAACTTGAAAAATCCTCCGCCCTGAGACATCCGTTCCATGAAAGAGTTTTCGAAAATGTTAAGTTTCTCAAAAAGTGACAGACGGTTTTGATTGAATTAACATACAAATGAAATATATATTTTAAATTTCCTAAGCATAAGCTCTGAAGTCCTTTTGATTGTGATACTTATATAATTGGTAAACAAAGATAGACAAATTACACACATTTTAGACTTTACCACACATACGCGCACAAAGACACACATAATGTAAATATCGTTAAAAACAAAGTGTATATATGTCAACACAGATTTTTGTCTTTAGTGTTTAGCCATTCCGATGTATTTTTGTTACTGGTTTAAAATTTCCGTTACTTACACTTTTCTCAAATGATAAATCGTTAAACGTTTATTTTTTTTCACTCGTCTTATAAAAGAAGGGAATTAGAAAGCAATCACATAGCGGTTAGCTCTTGAAGAGTTGGTGTCGCTTAAGCATACTGTGTTCCCCTATTCGCATTGAAACTACTAAAACAATTGAACTATTTAATTAGCTATATCTAAATGCTCATCTCAATTGAAATCGCGTAGATAGAAGAAGAAGCATTCGTAATAATAATTTGTTGACAAAACGGTAGGAAAGCTAATACATAAGTTTTATTTTTTTATAACGGATTATCTAGTAGGTATATATTTTTGCCTTCTTTTTCCCCCTTATTTAACCGTTTTTTATTGTTTCCGTTTATTTTACTATCTGTTTTCTTTAGTTTCACACATATAAACTATACACATAAACACCTACGCCCAAGGCGGGACTCGAACCCGCACCCTCTACGCGGCGGAACGCTAGAGACAGACGCTCTAACGACCGTGGCTACGAGGGCAGGCATGTTTGGGGTCTCCTAATGTCATACCTACTAGTCTTCTGATTCCCCAATACACGAACACTGTTCAGAAGCTTCACATGTGTTTCTTTGACGTACTAACTAACAGCTCTGCGCATTCAGTTAGTGATGTTACCACTGCTTAACCTATTTTATAATTTTACTTCATACTACGTTGTCAGTGGAGTCCACATTCTGCTTTACCTTGGACGTTTCTTGTCCATTTTCTTGCGGCTACTCTCAGTTTCCATTTTCCCCCTTCTCCATATTCTGGGCTGTTTTCCTTGCGGTCCTCCACCCACACTTCGTGATGTTATTGCTGGATCGATGGGTTCAACACGTTGAAGCTAACGGTGAGCGATGAACAAACGTGGAGGGTTAGGCCACTTGTGCGAGCAAGAGCTTTCCGGTGCTCTTGTTGCACTGAAGTGTATTTACGCTAAATAATGGGGCAGTAGTCGAGGGAGGTGGAAGTCCATGCTACTTACAGGAGCCTGGTATGGGTCATGCTCAAAAGGAGATTGTGGGATACCTATAACAGCACTTCACCCCAACCTCAAGTGTGTTTAAGCTAAGTGGACGCCTTTGTTAACCAAGCTTCGCTTGGCTCTTACAAATTTCATACAAGCACGCCCTGTATGGATCGAAGGAAGACGACTGTAAGCTGTTCACAGTCTCGGCGAAAGACGCCCCGAGTAGAAAACTGCTAGTCCTTGTCGCACAGTTGGTCAACTCGATATTGAAAATCGACTAAGGGCCCGTCACTTCATTTTCCTTATCCGGTTAATCTGTTAAAGCTTTCAGTTATTTGTTTGCATGTTTGAATCCTTCTTTCTACCGTTCTTTTACCATTTTTTTCGCTTCCCATTCTTTCGGTCTTTCGTCACGTATCTATATTTACTTAGTTATTTTGTTCCACTGATAGGTTGCCTTTAATATTTCACCTTTTTATACACATTTTATATTTACTGTTAATTGCCACTAAATGTCACACATTTAGCAGTAATTTTCACCTTAGGTTGGTGTTAGTATCGGAATTTGAGTTAAATTCTAACGTAAACACAAACTCACACACCAACACTTACTCATGCTTCCTAAATCTAATAAGGTTGAAGAAGAATCCAGGCAGAAGAAGAATTCCCTCGCTTCAGCATATAAGACAAATTGGAGCCTAGAGTAGTCCTAGAGATCATCTTTAAGTCAGTTTGATCCATGATGTCTCATTAAGCTACATTTATTGGTATCCTGGGAACAAAATTTCCAACAATATTAAACATTTATTGTTACGTATAGTGGTTCTTTAAACTTGGACAATGTGACCCCCTTTGAAGGTTTCTCAGAAGCTGAACTTGAGAATGACACTGGATAAACCAGGAGAGTTTCAAAATTAATATGCCTATTTGTAAAAACATTAAAAACTTGCCAACATTAATACGCATAATTCATTCGTCTGTAGTTTCTATATATATTTAAACATTTTGTATACGTAACGATTTGAATGTCTGCCTTTAAGATTAGCTCAGAATAAAATTGTAATAAAGTTTATCTGTCAAATTTAACCGAATAAACAATTCAAGGATTTGGCCTCAGGAATCTGTAACTGCTGAATAAGGTACAGAGGAGAAAACATTCGATGGCGATTCTGCGTATCTACTCAATATTTTTAAATAGAAATAAAGTCATAGTAATATTTTAGCGTTATCTTTTCTAACTCCGTTTTGGAAGGAGGTTCATTTGCCAGAACATCCCCACATTAAAATTCTTTCACACCATTTACTTCTCCATATAAATCAATTAAGTGTTTTGTATATATCCTTCATTTCAATAGAATAAATAATGAGATGAAGCTTTCTTTATTTCTTACTTCTGATGTTGTTATACCATAATACTCTTATTTCACAAACTTTTAAGTAAAACATTTCAGGTCCCATATCTAACATTTAGAAAGAGAATTGCAGGTTCTTCTGTCCATATATAATATATGGACTTTATATATATATATATATATATATATATATATATATATATATATATATATATATATATATATATATAAAGTATTCAATTTTTCGAAAGAACAAACTTACCTTGGTGCATACTTTCCTAATTTTTAAAATAAATCTATTTACCAGAATGCATGGAATTTGGTCTGCATGTTAAATTGCTGTATTACAAGTTAATACGAAATGAATTGAAATTGTGGATTTTAACGAAATGAGTATCGTTAATACAGTCGTCAGTTGTTATAATAAACTAGACTACGCGTTGCTGAAATAATTACATAAGCTGAATAATCTGTAGTACATTCAAACAACAATCTGTAAGCAGTTTCAATTTATATGCCTCCTACAAAGTACTTTTGCAAAACGTTATTGCTCTGTCCACTTCAGACGAACTGAGACAAATTATACCCAACTTACGTGTTTCATTACATTTAGAGACAGAAGGGAATAAACATATTAACATTTTAAAAACTGGTCAGTATAGCTGGTCTTAACATTCCATCCTCTTTCCTTGATGTGACTAGAAATAACCGTAAGTAGGCAGTACCTCGAGACATACGCTTTTGAAAGATAGAAACCAATTACAAATATTTCGGAAATGCTTGATGACGCAAGAAAGTTATTTAAAATAAATGACCTGTTTTAGAGGGTTCTAGTCGCGCACATCACACACAGGCACACGCTAGTTTGAATGAATGATGTATTATCTTATTTAAACGCTGCATAATATTTGGAGTTTCTTGGTTCTGTTTATTCCTCTCATGTTTAACTTTCTGATGTTCATATTATGAAAAGTATATTGTATCCACTACCTGCTTTCACATATCTTTAACTCTTTTCCGTAATTCTTCTACTTTTCTTCACATTTCTTTTAACCTTTGTAACCTTTTTTCCTATATAGGTTTCTGCTTTCTCCATATATTCGTTTTATCATGAGTTAGAATCGTTGCATCTCTGTGCTCCACTGGAATTCTTTCCAATTGGGAACATTAAGGGTATGTGCTTTTTCGTAAGTTAAGCACGCTCATTACTTTTTGGCCAATGAAAACATTTATCAAGTAGACTTAGTACGTACAGCATAGTATGCCGCCACATAAAGATGCGTACCTCATTGTATACGAGATACCCTAATGGTTTACCGGGAAAATACGAGTCAGTTAGAGAATTTAATGTCATGCTGTCAAAGTAGTTCAATAGAGAAGAGCAACCGGAGGGAGACCAGGTATCCGTGGTTCAAATCCCGCCTATGGCATTGAATTTTTCAATCTGGCTTCACCTATCCATTTATAAAGCATTAATCCATCTTAATTTTAATGTTTATGTTAACAGTAGTTGTATATTAATAGTATTTATTAGTAATAATTATTCTAATTGATAATTCAGTTGTTTATTTCGTTATTCATTTCTTTGTTATCTATAATTTCTTAATTGCAAATTGTTCATAAATGAAATCTTTATTTGTAGCTAATGAGCTATTTTTCAACACTTGCCTGAGGAAGTCATTGTTTTGTACAATAATAAAAGACGTCTACTTATGCGGCACAGTAACGAATACTGCAAGCGATCCGCTGAAAAGGGCATTGACTTATCACTGTGTTCATTAATACGATGACATTATTTTTTCTACTTCCTTCTGAGTGAATACACAAAGGGACTAAACTTATTTAACTGGAAACGCTACAATAATCTGTTTTACAATAATACGTAACAGATTCATTAATAGTTACAAATCAGCGTAGGAGTTTAAATGGGAAATTAAGGTGATATTTTTGGGGGAAACAAATACATATTATCCGAGAACGCCAGAATTAAAGAAGTAATACGTATTATTTATTCCTTATTGAGAGAATCGTGAAATTTGGTAAAATAAATACGTTATATATGATTATTTGACATTTTTATACATTCTGTTTTCAGTATTGAAATATCAAATAGCCATAAATTCTACATCTATGTTCATTATTACTAATAGTGCTTATTTTGATCTTGTGTCTATTTATTTGCATGCCTATTTGAAGTTTTTAGCACCTATAGTGCCAAAGTTTATTATATAACCTTTCGAGCTCTTTATAAGCTACTTGAGAAGAAAAGCCGACTATATGGGTACAACAAAAGCGGAAACGCGGAAAATAGCTTTCCAGCATGTGACTGCTAATTGTACTCGATAATTTCAAATGTTTGCAGCTAGTTCCACATGATGGCACTACATATTGGCAGCTTTGGGGAGTGGAATATTGGTGTAACGAAAGGAAGTTTAGTTAGCTACAAATTCATCCAGCATTCAAAAAGGCTGTCGCACTCCACAAGGGAAAAGTGTGCAACTAATTTAGACTGAAACCTGTTGCAATTAAATGTTACTGTTCAAAAGTAACTTGAAACTTTAGCCTCACGTAAATATTATACAAAGGAAACAATCGTCAACTTATGAGTTATACCACTCATTTTATTTGACATTAATTGCAAGGTTTAGAAATGATCCAAGAACTTTATTCTCGAATATGCACTGCACATCTGACATATGTAGATACTAAACTATGCTGCCATTTCAGTAGTTCACTGTTCCACTAGTGCAGAGAACAAGATGTTCTCTTGATGAACTGCTAGCAGTGAGGTGCATTTTGCTATCGTTCTGATTTGAAAGCATTAATAAAAATTCATATTAAGAATGCGTCTATGTTTGTACATAATTTGTAAATCACTGTGCAATTCTGAGGGTAACATTACATAAGTTATACTATGTGTTAGGACAATCTCAAAAACTCTTTAATTAATTTTATAAATCTGTTATCATTGGAAAAGCAAGATGACTCCACAATAATGCATAAAGTGTGTATTCAAGATTTCCAGATTACATTTTCGTTAACTATCCAACCGATTTTTGGTTTTTGTAGCTTTCCCTGTTCGATAGGCGAGTTTTGATTTAGCTTCTCATGTGCCAGGATATCTTTCCCATAATTTCTCCTTCGTCCTGTGTATCGTTTACACCTTTCAGATGCGATTCTAGAGTTCGTGATGTATGACGGTACCGGATAGATGGCGCAAATGGTTCCTAAACTGAAGGTGTACTGTCTGTGGGCAGTAAAGTGCTGTCATTCGTGGACCTCTGTAGGATGCTCATGTAGTGGCGCGGGTCTTCAGGACCGGACGTGTCTCTATAGCCTATCTGCGCGTGGCCTGTAACCTTTTGTGGTTCCATCACTTAATCCCCTTCTCCGAGAGGACGATAGACGCAATGGCTCTATGTGGATCACAGCGTCCGATATACGTTGTATGTAACATAGAAAAATAAAAAAACCAAATTATTTCTGACGGACATAATTTATAAAACACTCATCTAATTTACTGAAAGATATAAAGGATTTACATAGCCCTTTTACTTGAATACAGGAAAACTGTAATTATTAAAAGACATGCATATAAGCAAAGCTTTCACTTTATTTTCAGAATGACATATTTTTTATACTTAACAAAAAATAGTGCAGAATAGAACAAATATCACGAGTATTTCATTCCAAAGCAGTACGCAAGTAGGTGATTACAATTTAGGAACTAACAGCTATAAGAATCAAATCTGCAAATGTCAATATACTGTATTAATTCTCTGTTACGAAATTTTCGTTTCATTTTCTTTTTAAGCTGATATTAAGATCATCAAGTTATGTAAAATAACTGTATACAGATAGCATTAGCAGCTGTAATAACTAGCTTGGCTCTCACCAAGGCGGCCCTGGTTCGATCCCAGGCGACCGCAAAGTGAGATTTGTGGTGGACAACACGGCACTGGGCGGGTTTTCTCCGGGATCTCCGGTTTCCCCCGCCATCTCATTCCACCTGTGCTCCATCTTCATCTCATGTATCATCAGTGTCATCGCCTGCGGTGCCGTATGTAGTAAAAGTGGGCGTTAAACACTACACATTTATATTTTGTAATAACTAGCAAATGGGAAGACATCTTTCACCACATATCTTTTCCAAAGCCTGATGGCTGGGGAGTGGAAGAACCTCATATTCCCCAGCTTCGGTTCTTTTCTTAGGTATGTTAAAGGGTTTCTTCATTATACGAAAACTATGCAGTATTCATAATATTAAGTAACTTTGAAACCAAACGGAAGTTAGAGAGGTTTAAATCACCTACGGTGATTATATATAAGCTATCTCGACTATTCCGACTGATATATTGTTGAAACGTAGAGTCAGACTGAAAAATTCAATGCCATAGCCGGGATTTGAACCACGGATCTTCTGGTTTCCGTCCAGCCGCACTACCATTGTGCTACTATGGCCAACGTGCCGATATGGCATTAAATTCTCCAACTGACTCGTATTTTCCCGGTAAACCACTTAGGAGTTCTCATAAACACATGAGACAACTACCTTAATGGCGACTTACTACATGTAAGTACTTTAAGGCCCGGGCTTTATAGTTAACCACTATTAGGTTAATTAATGGAAATTAATTATTCTTTCACACTGGCCGTGTGTAGGCTAAATTGTGGAAACGTAGAGTCAGACTGAAAAATTCAATGCCATAGCCGGGATTTGAACCACGGATCTTCTGGTTTCCGTCCAGCCGCACTACCATTGTGCTACTATGGCCAACGTGCCGATATGGCATTAAATTCTCCAACTGACTCGTATTTTCCCGGTAAACCACTTAGGAGTTCTCATAAACACATGAGACAACTACCTTAATGGCGACTTACTACATGTAAGTACTTTAAGGCCCGGGCTTTATAGTTAACCACTATTAGGTTAATTAATGGAAATTAATTATTCTTTCACACTGGCCGTGTGTAGGCTAAATTGTGGAAACGTAGAGTCAGACTGAAAAATTCAATGCCATAGCCGGGATTTGAACCACGGATCTTCTGGTTTCCGTCCAGCCGCACTACCATTGTGCTACTATGGCCAACGTGCCGATATGGCATTAAATTCTCCAACTGACTCGTATTTTCCCGGTAAACCACTTAGGAGTTCTCATAAACACATGAGACAACTACCTTAATGGCGACTTACTACATGTAAGTACTTTAAGGCCCGGGCTTTATAGTTAACCACTATTAGGTTAATTAATGGAAATTAATTATTCTTTCACACTGGCCGTGTGTAGGCTAAATTGTGGAAACGTAGAGTCAGACTGAAAAATTCAATGCCATAGCCGGGATTTGAACCACGGATCTTCTGGTTTCCGTCCAGCCGCACTACCATTGTGCTACTATGGCCAACGTGCCGATATGGCATTAAATTCTCCAACTGACTCGTATTTTCCCGGTAAACCACTTAGGAGTTCTCATAAACACATGAGACAACTACCTTAATGGCGACTTACTACATGTAAGTACTTTAAGGCCCGGGCTTTATAGTTAACCACTATTAGGTTAATTAATGGAAATTAATTATTCTTTCACACTGGCCGTGTGTAGGCTAAATTGTGGAAACGTAGAGTCAGACTGAAAAATTCAATGCCATAGCCGGGATTTGAACCACGGATCTTCTGGTTTCCGTCCAGCCGCACTACCATTGTGCTACTATGGCCATATCGGCACGTTGGCCATAGTAGCACAATGGTAGTGCGGCTGGACGGAAACCAGAAGATCCGTGGTTCAAATCCCGGCTATGGCATTGAATTTTTCAGTCTGACTCTACGTTTCCACAATTTAGCCTACACACGGCCAGTGTGAAAGAATAATTAATTTCCATTAATTAACCTAATAGTGGTTAACTATAAAGCCCGGGCCTTAAAGTACTTACATGTAGTAAGTCGCCATTAAGGTAGTTGTCTCATGTGTTTATGAGAACTCCTAAGTGGTTTACCGGGAAAATACGAGTCAGTTGGAGAATTTAATGCCATATCGGCACGTTGGCCATAGTAGCACAATGGTAGTGCGGCTGGACGGAAACCAGAAGATCCGTGGTTCAAATCCCGGCTATGGCATTGAATTTTTCAGTCTGACTCTACGTTTCCACAATTTAGCCTACACACGGCCAGTGTGAAAGAATAATTAATTTCCATTAATTAACCTAATAGTGGTTAACTATAAAGCCCGGGCCTTAAAGTACTTACATGTAGTAAGTCGCCATTAAGGTAGTTGTCTCATGTGTTTATGAGAACTCCTAAGTGGTTTACCGGGAAAATACGAGTCAGTTGGAGAATTTAATGCCATATCGGCACGTTGGCCATAGTAGCACAATGGTAGTGCGGCTGGACGGAAACCAGAAGATCCGTGGTTCAAATCCCGGCTATGGCATTGAATTTTTCAGTCTGACTCTACGTTTCCACAATTTAGCCTACACACGGCCAGTGTGAAAGAATAATTAATTTCCATTAATTAACCTAATAGTGGTTAACTATAAAGCCCGGGCCTTAAAGTACTTACATGTAGTAAGTCGCCATTAAGGTAGTTGTCTCATGTGTTTATGAGAACTCCTAAGTGGTTTACCGGGAAAATACGAGTCAGTTGGAGAATTTAATGCCATATCGGCACGTTGGCCATAGTAGCACAATGGTAGTGCGGCTGGACGGAAACCAGAAGATCCGTGGTTCAAATCCCGGCTATGGCATTGAATTTTTCAGTCTGACTCTACGTTTCCACAATTTAGCCTACACACGGCCAGTGTGAAAGAATAATTAATTTCCATTAATTAACCTAATAGTGGTTAACTATAAAGCCCGGGCCTTAAAGTACTTACATGTAGTAAGTCGCCATTAAGGTAGTTGTCTCATGTGTTTATGAGAACTCCTAAGTGGTTTACCGGGAAAATACGAGTCAGTTGGAGAATTTAATGCCATATCGGCACGTTGGCCATAGTAGCACAATGGTAGTGCGGCTGGACGGAAACCAGAAGATCCGTGGTTCAAATCCCGGCTATGGCATTGAATTTTTCAGTCTGACTCTACGTTTCCACAATTTAGCCTACACACGGCCAGTGTGAAAGAATAATTAATTTCCATGATATATTGTTGTACCTACAAATGATAAGTACATATACGCTACCCTGGATACAACATTTTAGAAGTAGGAAGACTGACAGGGGATTATTAAGGAAGTCAGAAGTTGTGAAGAGTTTCACATTCTTCACAATGAATATCGTGGTATGTGTCATTCGTTTTTAGGAATATCTAGACCTCCACGGGATTACAGTTATGAGGAATAAAAAAGGATTGAAGATAAAATATTCTAGGTTATTTAACTATAATATGGTAAAGAACGTGATGGAGGTAAATGAAATTAGTTAATTCGTAATTTGAATTTCAGCTTCAAAAGCCAGCTACTGAAGCAATAACAAAATAAGGAAGACTGCCACGCTAAACTATAGACAGAGGGAATAAAATAATGAATTAAAATGTCGAAGAAATCAACTTATTACTGATACTCAAGTTGTTTCACCACTGGGATATAACACTGGAAACTAGGTAATCATATAAACTACCTGCCTGTCATATCAAAAGCTAATTTGATAACTGCAAAGTTCAGTATTCACAAAGCTCTATGTAAAGAACAAAAATAAAACAGGAACGCAGTAAAAAGTAACAAGCGTTTATTAGGCAAAAGTAGCAATACAGAACGTTTTTCTGTTGCAAATTCTTCTACTCACTATATTGTATCTCTATTACTCAATTGAAAAATGCACGTTTACCAAGTGATATGAACTTTGAGACGTTCGGTGGTAACATAGTTTCCTAGTTTGGTGGGAGATGCTATTTAAATAGGCCATAAAGTAAAATTTGGAAAAAGGTAAATTTTTGTCACTTAACGTCAATGATATGAAATATCACCACTTAACAGTCTTGTTGGTAGTGTTAGTGTAAAATGTCTTAGCAAGTAACAGATATGGATATTTCAAATAAAACAAATCACAGATCACTGTCTCCACTCATCAAGTCTCCACTATGATTGAAGTAATTTTGATGCCCTAGTCAATCTTCACTGGATGCCCCAGAATTTAACTATAATGTATGTACTAGTCTCTTTTATACATAAGTACGTGCATTTATTTCATTGATAAAAGGAGTTGTTAAGTTCAAAGAAAATCTGTAAACCTGTAGCCAAAGTCATCCAAAGCTTTAATGTAGTTCTGAATTTCATATCTGGATACTAAGGTACATAGGCTGCTTTTTTAATCTTTAAATCACAAATTAAAAATTATAATTACAAATTAGAACGGCAGAAAGAGCAGAAGGATCTGAAGGAAAGAAAGACGAATTTTTAACACGGCCCTCTGCGTCAGTAGTAGCCCCGAAGAAACAGGGAAAGTACTTCCTGATGGTCCCGCAATTTGTCTCGTTAACCAAGTTAAAACTTTCAAAGGTCTGCCTTCTTTACTTTGTTAAGATCCCCATGAAAAATTAAATCTCTCTAACATGCGCACTCTAGTCTGAACAAAATAACGAAAAATCGTGGCCGTAGAAGTAGAAAGTTCTTCATACGGTCCTCGTGCTCTAAAGCAGCCTGCGGTTTTATAGAGGATAGCTCCTGTTTATAGTATTTTCATTATTGTATTTGTTATGAGGGGTTCTTGAGTTGCATGTTCCAAAGAGAGTATACATGAATAAATGTGAAATATTCAGCTTATTCTTACCTTCCCTCTTTTGAGAACACTGAGCTTTGTAATAGGCATTACAGATTTATTTCGTTGAAACAAGCCATCTTTGAAGTCTTTATAAAGGTGCACGAATACAAAGCACGTTTGCCTAAGCAGTTAGTCTCTCCAAAAACATTGGGATGTTATTTTAAAGTGGTATGCCACGTGTACAGAGACTCTGAAGTTAATTCGGTTTGTCATTGGAACAATTTCATATAAAGATGCATGCCATTCTTTGCTTGTAGTGGTGTAAGCGAGATGAAACGTTTCTGTTTCACATCTTCATCATCCGAAACTCCACTGAAGAAAGGCTAGATTCCAAACCCAACGTGACACGCTTGTACACGTATACCAACTGCTCTGTCGCGCAATATACTTCAAGTTGTAAGTATAGAGAATATGCTTCGCGCTAGATGAGAAGTGGACGTACGGATGAGAAAGCTCTGTAATCAAATGTTTTCGCAGTGTTAATGTATAAATGGGTTAAATAATGATTACATTAGGTCATTAAACGGAAGGCGACAAATTGTATCTGTGATGTACATATGTATATCCATTACTGCTACACCCACAAAGAGGAGACTACATGCCACTGTAGACAGACTTAAGAGAGGCTCGGAATTCCTTAAAAATGTGTGGGCCCGAAGACACGTTTTATTTCTGAAGCAGCCTAGACCTAGACAACGTTTTGTCCAAGGGGTGTGTCCTATCCTCTGAGCAACTGTCTGTGTCACCTGTAAGGCACCCACATAAGCCACTAAACCTGAGATTAGTAGGAGACACACTGAAAGGAAAATAATGGAAAGGTAATTGTGGTGAATGAGAAACTATCACACCTACCGACCAAGTCAAAGTACGAAATCAAAAAGACAGACGCTACAAACGTGTGGTAACGGTAGTTACCGTGGAATCGTTTCCCTGGGTTAGGTTAAATTAAAACGGCAAGGTTACTTCTTTAAAATGTTATGGTAGAAAGCGAATCGATATAACGAAATTTATGTCATTCCGATTTCTCTATTAATATCATCATTCATGAAGAATAATATAGATGACAAATGTACGTCAAGACATGCAAATTACATTTAAAAGTAAGATATTTGTGAGTATTGGTCAGAAACAAAATTATTTAAATTAAGTTTTACTGTAATTAAGTGCCCATTTCAAATTTTCAAGCAAACTTCCACATTGCGACTAGGTAACATTTGCTCCTTCTCGAAACATAGATTTCTGTTTAAAGTCTTGGGGCATTAAATTAGGTTTCTAACCTGCCTGATGTTGCGCAGAATTTCAATTCTCGGGTTTCCCATCAGTTTCTGTTTGTTCCACTTATACCCCGCCTTTATCGTCAATGGTGATATCGTCTATTGGCGTTGGTGTTCACTCGTATGCGTTGGGTTTCTGTTACTTTTATGATTAGATCACGCACACATACACACTCTCATGACTGGGAGAAATGGGGAATCATCTTGGTTGGAGCGAAATCCCCCGGAAATCGAACCCCAAACCCGTCGCACGGCAGGCAGGTGCTCTACCACTGAGCTACGAGGCCAGCCTTTCCAGCACTGTAGTCAGTGTATACACATAGAACATTTCAAATTAATTTTGAAATCTTAAAGGAATCTTAGAAATATTTCCATATTTCTGCTACATCCATTTTCTTATAATCACAGACATGTAAATTCACTAGTAAAACTACGGATATCACTGTCTATTTAATTTTGTGTACCCTTATCTTGCATGAGATATTTTCCAACTCCTTCTGTACATACCTATTGTATGCGTACAGCCAGAAAACTGGAGAAATAAGTACAGTAACTGCATACCACTGCTAGAATAGTCTCAGTCTCTCAAACTGTGCGTTTGGCATGATCACAGCCGCCAGACGTTTTGTTTCAACTTTGCCTATTCAGCATACTTCATTTTCAATTGTTCTACTATGTACTTACAGTAGGAAAGGAAGCAATGTAATCCACCAATACTTTATTAACCGACATTTTAACAGATTGATTTACATGATTTGAGACTCCGAGAATTTAAACAAAAAATCAGCTTTATAAATGCGACTGTATACGTATCTCTTCCCGTGAACAACGTAACTCAAAAATGAAAAATAGATTAAAAATCAAATTTGGTATTCAAATTTAGAATATACCAAGAATTTAACACGTAGATTTTTGAAAACAATTCCGTCATTACACTTTAGATATCTATTTTTCTAACGGTTTCATTCAAACAAAATAAGAACCATCGATTTTGATTAAGTTGCTGGCAATGTGTCTACTAAATTTTCTAGGAATGGCCTCAAGAGTTTTCTTCTTTTTGATTTACTTGTACATAATAATCAAACCGTGACAGTTACAAAAAATCTTACTATCGAGGAAGTGCAGATCTCATTAACGTACACAAGATATGTAAAATACATTGGAAAACGGAAGAAAGTCATCTGTCGTTTAAGCTAAAGTATTACTTTATATGTAGTGCAATTTAAAGCAGGCGTTCAATAAACGCATTTCCTTGTATGTCTATCACGATTAATATGAATACACAATTTTGAATAGAGAAAAGCGTATAAGTTTACATTATAGATTTTAAATACCTATGAAATAAATAAGCCGATCTTCCTCCAGAGGCGTGATATGTATTTAAACCACTTTTTGTTAGTGATAACAGTGCAAAGTACATCACAGACAGGACAGCGAATTTCTACATTATAGCCATAAAGAGCCCATTTATTGGCTAGATGTGCCACCAATTGGCGGGGCAAAAAGGTGTCTATGTGTTATATTAACATGACTTTCTATATGCTCTATTATTTATTCTAATATAGCCTCTAACTCTATTCTTAGGCAGCGTTTATTTCTATGTGTTTAATAGTCCTCGAGATAAATATTTGGAGATGCAATTTTTGTTGGTCAAGAGCGGTAAGAAACCGAATCCATAATCAGGTTTTAGGCGCATTTTGTGTAATATGGATTTGTCTGGTTGGCATGGCGGTAGCGTTGTTGCTTACCAAGAGCAAGACTGGGTTCAATTCTCGGTAACAGCATGGGGATTTTCTCACCCTGGGAGACCTGGTCCGCGATACACTCGTGGGGTCCTGAGGAGGCAGTTGAGGAGCTACTTGACTGATAAATAGCGACACTTGGTTTCGCTAACAATGGTTAGGAGGGACCACGTCGCACCCACCAAAGCTGTATCCCACATATGAAGTCTGGGGTGTGCAGAGTTTGAGGACGTAGCGGCCGGGCGGTAGGCCCTAGCCAGGAAATGACAATTGCACCGTCATAGTGAAGATCTTTTATTTCTTTGTGAAAGTCCACCTAACGATTTTAATAAAAATATCATATATATTTGCCTCAATAATAAAACACATATCCTGAACGCTCTACAAATTCTCTGGGAAAACCGCACCATTCAATTTGAATTTTGCATAACTTGTAAACCGTAAGAGAATGTACAAAAACGCAGTACATAAATATCCAAATCTCCTTAAAATACACCATAGTGCCAAATTATTTTAACTGTCTAAATTTACATAAAACTAAATAAATATTTTTGTGTCTATTTTCTCGTGCTTAAAATCACAATTCAGATTTTTTGTTCCATTCATACCCGGCCTTTAACTGCAATGGTCATGGCGGCAATTCAGAATTTGTTTTTAAATTTTACTGCTGTTTAGGGCATCCAACCCCGTTTTACTGATAAAAAAATGTGCATCGAAGCCATTTTTGCAAACATTTAGCTTGATTAACGATAAGCAGAGAGACAAATATGGTTTTATAAACTATCTAATACATGATGAGTATAGAAATGTATCGTAATGTAACAGAGCATATATTATGAACTATGATGTTTTCATATAGATGTGTGGACGTTTCTTGAAATGGTGTTCAGTGGCTTGTGGCTTAATAGTGTCCATCAGTGGTGCACAAAAGCAGTTGCACCCAGACCAACAACCGTTGACGAGCAATCTTTATATCTCGCCACCTATACCAGCTTGAATTTCACCCGCTACCTGACAAGCTCTATAACCTGTTAATGAGTGGTTAAACCCAAACAGGGGCAGGTACACGTAAAAGACATCTCGGTCTGACCTCAGGTTGCACTCAGCATTGTTTAGCACAAAGTTAGCCAGGTCATGGCTAGGTAAGTTATCACTTATCAGATAGAATTCACAATATACCTATCCACCAACGCAGAGTAAGTCTCTGAAAGGAATGTGCCACCCTTACTCAGTGAGACAAGAACAGCGAATGTTTGAGATACAGAACGCATTATACACAAGGAGCAGAACAGTTAAAAACCCCTATTCCTTCTGTGTACTAAAACAGAGAAGATTCATTCACAAAAGTAGAAGCCGACAGAATGTTTTGAATGGTCTGGAACTGTACTGATCTGGGGTGTCATAAACCTATCCAGGGAGGATTGGGAACCTTCTGCAATCCCCCTGCATCTCAGGACCCGGAGACTTACTCTCCTGTGGTATACTGTACCGTAGGTCTACTGTCTACGAGTCGCTTCCACACAGTCGCTTACCAACATCACTCTATCTCCGCAAGAAGCAAATAATTGTTAGTTCTTTTTAGCGGAGAGTGCTTGTCGAAATGGGGATCTTTTAACACGGTACAAGGAGTAAACCCCATCAAGATTAGTGTGAAGTATGCTCCATGGTAACGTCTACTTTTCATTCTTTGTTTGGCCCGACAGAGTCTTAGAGAACTGATTATCTTATATGAGAGTGGTTTCATTAAACCACTTTTTAAAACCTATTTATTGATCAATCAGGCGTTGCTTCACAGGTAATTCATGATAATTAACAATATAACATTAACACAATTACAGATTGAGTTTGACTATTGTTTCCTCTAGCATAGTGAATTGTAGGTATATAATATATACTGATAATCGGATTACTTATAAACTATGTTGCAGAGAACATTTAAGTATACATGTAATACAATATTTACAACAATGTATGATAACAGATGGTGAAAGAAATTGCTATTGTCAGCTGATGAATGGAGGCTGTACAATGCGGTGCCACTTTGTAAAGCCGATGACAGAGAGGTTAGAATTCTGATAGATATGAGGTTAGGAATGAGAAGACGAACGGAATAAACGTTTGCACAAGATTAGTGAGCAGAGAATATGCTGTGGGATCTGAAGTAGGTTGATTCAGGCGTTGTTGTTGTTCTTGATGAATACTTTGTCAATAGCTGTATTAATGTGAACTTGAGTTTCCAGCAGATGCTGCTTGTAACCGTGTAGATGCTGACTTTGATATGGATTTGCAGGAGGTGCTGGTTGCTTCAAATTAGGAAAGGAGGTAAGGCTTGTACGTAGCTCCAAGGCAGCGTACACATAGAGGTGCAAATTGATAATTCTTAGTATACCCTTATTTCTGACAGTGAGTACACTGTGGTATATTCGTGGACATTCTGCGTCGTTCAAATTTATTTTTCACCAGTAGTGCTACTTTCTGCATATGATAGTGCACATCCTGCGGTGCATTAATATTTCCGCTCCTCTAATGCAATAAGGAAGATTTCAATAGTTACAAAATTACGATTTTGATTTTGTGCGATTGCCTATGCTGGGAATAAGGGGCTCATTATTTTCAATATTAGAAAGAAATTGGTGGCACTTTCGGTTTAGGATCATCGGGATCATCAGAAGTTTCATCCATATTCGTTAACGTTGAGAGCAATTGTGGGGATGAATGAACTCGATGCTGAGCTATTTTTGCATTAAAAGGTATTATTGGGCGTACTGTTTGAATTAAAACAGGCAGCAACCATTATAATTGTTTCAGTTCTGTTCTCTGATACTTAGATATACAATAATTATTCAGTTTAGGTAATGATAATTATCTTTGTTTAGCTGTTTAGTCCAGTGATGCTGTAAAGATTTTATTTTTTCAACAAGAAAAAATTATGTACCCAACGTTAAATAGTCCTGCGCCGTTGCGCAGTGAGCTAGGGTATTGTGCTTTGGTTCCTTGCCACGGAATGCGACCGGGTTTGATCTTACCTTTGCGGTTGCGGATGTTAAGCTCCGAGTACAGGCCTGGTGCCCACTCAGCATCATCAGGAGGTTCAGTAGTTAGGATAGGTAGTGAACCTTTGTCTAGAAAGCCTACTTTCCGGCTGGCGTGTTTGTGATGCTGACCACATCTCCAACCCGTATCGGTTAGCAGATCGCCCGCCTCTGCCTTGCGTATGTGGGCGTGAGGTCGACAGTTGGGTTAGCGAACTCTGGCTCGCTAACCATGGTTCTTTTTTAACGTTAAATCACATCGGATAATGAATGAAATATATGAAATGATGCTCAAATGACTCCAGGTTCCACGAATCTTAAAATTCCACGACATTCAATCTTCAGGATAAGGGCAACCCCGCAAAAAGCTCATCCAGATAACTCAACGTCACCGAGATTCGAACTTGGGAACTCTTGAACACGAGACGGACACGCTGCCGCCTACAGAGGCGCGCACCCGTAAACTTTATTTTCTGTTTGACCCTCTTCAGATGTTTATTATTTTTCTTGGTACCACTGGCAGAAATGACTAAAGCCGAATTATCATTTAAGGTTAGATCCGTAATAAGTTTCTATGTACGAAAAACCATCTTATACATATTGAAATCTAGGGACGTTTCTAGTGAATTCTAGGGACTATTCTAGTGAATTCTATAACTTTTCTAGTTAATTCTGGGGAAGTGCTTTTATTGTTAATTAGTATTTATATCATTTTCTAACGCTAAATGTGATATGTATATGTCCATGCATGGAAAGGCAATTTTCACAGTATAAAACAAAAGTAGGTTTTAATGGTTTTAATGGTATCAACACTATCATAAAACACAAAACAGCAATTGTCTAAACTATGAGATTAATCTTCAAACTGCTGAAAGTAATACTGTTCGTTAATGCGAAGTCATGGCCATCTACATCTCCATTTTAATGTCTGAGGTTAATGTGTAACGAAAATCAGTTTTAATTAATTCGTTAGTGCATTTGAGCACAAACATTTTTTTTCTGCTTTCGGCATTTTAAACTTGTTTATCCTTCAATATCTTGGAATGAAAGATAATGTTTCTTACACTTAGGTACTTCTGCCTCTCCTCCTTGACCTACATACTTCCTAAAATGACTTTTCAATGACATTGGAAAATAAATTTAATACATATATACATACATATATATATATATATATATATATATATATATATATATATATATATATATATATATATATATATATAACCGTCATGAAAACGGTGACGCATTAGCTATTTTTCTCACAATAATGAAACTTAATTTTTTGAAGCTAAGGAACACAGAGCTTGGATATTTGTGGAAGATTTCATTGTTATAGTAAATATAATGGTTTAAAGCACCCTTTATGCCTCAGCAAAGCTAAGAACCGCGATAAATAAGATATTTAAATTTTATGTGAAGTTTTTAGCGCAAAAGGATGTAGGGACTTCAAATATATCGATTTGGCATGCCCTCACCGTCTTTCTACTACAGGCAATTTCCATTAGTGGACCGGAAACAATCTCTAGCTTAATTAAAAGCCTAGGGTCGCTCCGTCTCTAAACATTTAGTTATCATCGGAACCAGAGCAATAATAAGACATTCATGCTATTGTTCTTCATCCGGTCGATATTAAGAGGGAGTTATCTATTAAGCTAACTTAGCTCATGTCTTATATTTACTCTCTCCTAGATAAGGATATTGCACCTAAAATCTTTACATCGATATTTTATCTAAGTACATGTTTGAGACTACTTGAATGACAAGAACGGTTTTTGAAAAAAAAGAGAAAGAAAAAAAGAAAAAAAGCCTTTGTGTGACTGGGTAGGTGATGGGTGTTTGTCTGGGAACAACTTCATTCAGGAACGAAATTCGACTAAATACCTAACATGGTATTTAAGTCAGTATCCTCCAAAGGTGCGAAACGACGATTTTATACCCATTACATGGAATGCTTCTGGAACATTTTTATCTTCTCAGAAATGGATATGAGGATTTTGCCTGAAATACCGTATGGTTAATTTATTTTCATATAAATGAAATTTAAATCCTGAATTTTCTGGCAATAGCCTATAATGTACTCTTCATTCTGGATTTCTCTTGTATAACTAATAAACCGTAAGGGATGGAAAAAATCTTACTTCAAAATAAATGTATGTATCTCGATAACGCATACAGTTTGTTTCAAATATATTTCTTGCGGCGGTAACTATCCCAAGACACTCCCTGTCATTCGTTTTAATTTTAAAATACTTATAGCTTTCTCAGATAAGAAGATCTTATTGGTCCGTTCTCTTTCTAGTGATCTAAAGAAAACCAAATTTCAAAGCTATTTCCTCGTAGAAATTATGCCTTCTGTGTCCTTCTATTCCCATCGTACCATCAAGGAAGCGTATGTACCTATTACTAGCAAAATAATTTCTACAAATATTTATCTAGATTAAAGTGAAAAATGTCACCTTTAAAATTAGCACGTTCAAGAATTGGTGGAGAAAGTCAAGTGAATATAAGGAATCCTTTTTTTTTTTTTTTTTTTGAATACGCAAGGGTTTGAAAATTATGCACAACAAACATGTGTGTGCCCGCCTCAGTAGCATAGATGGTAGCATATCGGCCTCACGTTCAAGAGGTCCCGAGTTCGAAACTCGGTCAGGGTTAGTTGCCTGGATAAGTTTTTCCCGGGGTTTTCCCTTATTCTTCAAGACGAATGTCGGGTAACTCTAAGCTCCTTGGACCCTGGAATCATTTGAGCATCATTTCACCCAATTCATTCATCGTCCGATATGACTTAACGTTAGAGGACGATACAAAAAATGTGTAATTTGCAGTTATGCATTCCAACAAAAATTTTCTGCCAGAAAGAAAGGTATAATGTGATTTGAATATTTAAAATGGGCGTCGTTATAAATGCAGAATCATTTAGTAATTTTAAAGATATTTAGAAAAGACAAATGGATTTAAGGAATTAACTGTAGGGAAAGAAAATTATATTAATGCACCCATACCGATCATTTGCTGCTAACCAGTAACATAGGTTCTATAAAACATAATAGATATTACGTAATTAACTGAACACTTCATTTAGCACATTTTATATAAAGTAGGCTGTGTAAATGATTTTAAACATATGTATATGTGTGTAATTTATTATTAAAATTTATTTCGAAACAGGAGTAATACTAAGGTCAGTAATATGGTATATTAAGCGCAATGCGAAATTAATTGATACAACTTTTTCACATACACCTACATTATTTACACGTAGTTAAACGTTGATATAAGGCGCGTGATCGGACTTGGTGGATTTCAGTATCGTTTGATGCTCATATTGGGGAAGTCAGTGGTTGAAATCTCCTTAAAAGTATCCTCTTTGACTAGTTTATTTCCAAGTGGCCCTCCTTCCTCGTAACTGGTAAATGAGCGGGAGGTACCCTAAACTTAGGCCTTTAAGGTTTATTTTTCAAAATTATTTTGCAAAATGGAATTTTATTGCACCATTTGTGGTGTCGTGTGTAGCAAGAAAGGATTTCAAACACTATTAAAACAACTTATTTGCAATAAATTATTAATTCTGAAAGCTTTAAAAACTGTTGGAGTATTTTGTTTGTGTAAAGTTTACTGCATAACACCTCTAATAAATAAGAATGAACATATATAAATATACGTTTCTTATATTTTATACCTCTATTGAGCTTATCATAGTACAATGAACCTTTATAAGCATATTAGCTACTTTTGGGTAGAAGTTTCCATTAATCATAGCGAAAAATGGTACATTTTCCGTTAAAATTAACCTTTCGACTATCCATCTATAATTGCTTCAGAAGAAAATAGTATTGCATTCCGAGCAGAAGGTCTCAAAATCAGTTAACATCAATCCTACATGAAAACTTGTCTGTCCCGTACTTTTGCTAAAGTGCTTGGTAAACAAATCGCACTTCACGCAACTTCTATTTGGAAAGGGAACATATATACAAATGGTTGGTTTTCTCTGATCATACCTATTTTAGTAAATAATAATAAAGGCCATCAATCACCCAGAATGCGAATCTGCTCAAGAAATACGTTTCCGAAAATGATAGGGATTTTAAAGTTTGTACTCCATTAGACTGTCATGCTCATTTTATTTTATTGCAACCTTAACCGTCTTTATGTTCGTCAAATATAACAACCAAAGTAGTTCTTTTTTGACGTTGTATTTCAATTTCATGTTCCATATTTTATGTATTTAGTCATCAACAAAGGAATTAGCATCTTAATCATAATAATTTTTTGTTGTAATTTACGTCCTCCAACGTTAAGACACATCGGACGATGAATTAATTGGGTAAAATGGTGCTCAAATGAGTCCAGGGTTCTTAGAGTTACCCGACATTCATTCGTCTTGTAGGATAAGGCAAAACCCCGGAAATACCTTATTCAGGTAACTCACCCTGGCCAAGATTCGAACTCGGGACCTCTGGAACGATGAATTTTTTTTCATGGACATTCTGTGTACATAATGATTGCAGATATATGATAGCAACATTTCTCATTGAGTGTACTTCAGTTTTACCTTCTCATTTACAAACCAAAATTAAGTAGAGCAGGTTTTATGTTATACCCAAAAATTTAGTACATCAGAAATACATGCTTTGAGATTTCATGAAAGAAAGAAAGAAAGAAAAATGGTGTGTATGTGTGTGTATTTGTATGTGTGGTCTCTGACTGTGAACAGCGTAACTCAAAAAGGAAAGGTCGGTGGAATAGCAAAGATGGAATTTAAGTTTAGCAACTTCAAAGATTGCGATACGACGATTTTCAAGAAAATCCCTTCACCTTAAGGTATCCTTTATATCCTTTGCATGACTTAAAAACTTTAAGAGAGAGAAGAAGGAGCTAGATGATGTCAAAAGATACTGTACATGCTGTTCTTTCTGCAGCGAATGGGGCTTAAAAGCCATGAGAAAGAAGACACTTTTTAAAAGATTTCACTTACACTTAAAATTCACTTTATTCAATTATTGCTGCTTTACTTACAAGAAATACGTTTTAAGACAATTTCTGCTGTTTATTAATATGAGATAGATGGGTTAGGGCTTGTGAGAACTGTTTGTACAAAGTCAAGTGAATGTTACATATAAGATTTTTAACTAGAATTTATAGCTTGCTACATATTTGAAGAATGTCATTTCGATGTCTTCTTATTCGTTATTCCTATTTGTTATTCCAAACATTAAACAGGGAAAGATCATAGTTCTGTGGAATTTTTATTGTGTATCCTGTTCGTTTACTTTCTCCACTACATATATAACAGGTAGAACAGATATCACGCTCTAACCACAAATTTGATTCGGAAATCTTACTTTAAATATGCTTTTGGGGTCTCCTGACTTAAAAAAGAGGTCTGTGTGTGATAGAATAAATAATAATGAAAATGGTGCACAGACGATTTTAAGCGCGCATTTTCCAAGGATGCTTTAAAAAGATTTCCAAGAAAATTCCCAAAACCAAGACTGCCATTTACGCAGAGAACTTTTCCACAAATTTCATTATCTAAAGCAGTACTACAACTACTTTTATTAAAATTTCATATTATATACACAGGTTGTTAGGGGTATGATATTTCGTGGTTTAGTATGCAGATTTCGCGAGCTGGGAGATCTAAATATGACGAATAATAAAGCCCCAATACAGTTTTATCTGTCTGGGAAGATAAAGCAGATAACTGAACATTACTGAATACATTATCCACATAGTCTGGCAGCAGATAGGATTTCAGAGCTGAATGTTTTCGTTTTGGTTTGGGCCTGCGTTCACACTACAGCGGTCGAAAGTCTAAACTAGGCCAGTGGTAGTAAGCCGGTCCGACACGTGCCTGTGTGTTTACCAGCTACTGCCAATAGTCAGGGGTGGAGTGCTTTTCTTTTAAGCTAGTCTGTCCTATATCAAGAGATATAAACTAAAACCTGTGTAAAAACTTCGCAAAAGATACAGTCCGAAGACCTAAGATAAAAAATTTACTGTTAATTATGCAAATACTTAATTTGGAAGTATCGTGTAAAACTAAATCAAAGTCATATATTTGCAAAATAGGATATATATTAATGTTCAATAACTGCAAAATCAACATGATGTCTATTTACAGTGCATCCTCAAAATGTGCTTCTTTACACTCTATGCTATGACTAGGGCCCGGATTTTGATGAAAAGTTATCTTTTTTTCTGAGTAGTCACAGACGAAATAAGTGCATTCTGGAACAAATACGTTAGATATATATGGTTTTTATAGGTCATCAAAATGCATTCTTTCCACATTTTTATAATAAAGACATTTTTCAACATTTAGATGCATTTCCGTCCATTTTCTTTCTTTTTCACGAATTTATAGGGCAGTTTCATCTGTAGCCCGCAAACGGTAGGACAGGGTTCGATTACCGTGGCGGACCTGACCTTGACCCATGGGCTCTTTTGTGGATTTTAAAATAATCTGCTATTGAACGTTCATTTACATCATCATTTTTATGAAACAGTAACTTTGTAAGTGTGGTAAACATGTGTCCTAACAGTGCTGGTGAATTTATGAAACATCAATTCGAGGAATCGCCGATTACATCATGCAATACATGTGGATTGCATCAGTCATGACTTCAGGAGCTAGAAGTGTTGCAGTAAGGAGAGTAGTTTGTGAAGTGTGTAAAATTTGTTTTGTTGTGGTATTGAAATGCCGAAACAAAAACAGTAAATTGCGTCCCGTTTGAAACAGTATGTTTCAGGGTTTGGCGGAAACATATTCTCTACGGATGGAACTGTATTGTTCTGTAAAGTGTGCGAAATTATAGTCGCTGCAGACAAATGGTTCACCGTTCAACATGTTGTGCGCCAAAAACATTTGCAAGCACTTTAAAATGTGAAAAAAAGACAAGCGTCTCAGTTACTGTTAAGAGAAACGGCTTCGACGTCAAGTAACAACTCATCTTACTTTTATGAAGTGTTTGTTAGTGCAAATATTCCGCTAGGAAATTAAGTAATTCCAAATTACGAGGAGTTCTTGAACGTCACACTGGTCATTCAATTCCCGATGAATCAACTTTGCATAAAAGTTACTGCAAAAATGTTATGAAGACACATTAAACCGAATACGTGAATATGTGAATGGGAACACAATTTATGTATCAATTGATGAGGCCAGCGATTTAGAGGGGCGTTATGTAGCCAATGTAGTTATAGGTAGGCTAGAAACTAATAGTGCCGGACAAATGTTTCTTCTGACCTCAGAGGTTATTGAAGCTGTTAACCACTGTCAGATAAGCAAACCCTTGAGTTTATTGTGGCCTAGTGGAATACAGCATAACGTGCTCCTCTTCCTAGCAGACGCCGCGCCGTATGGTGGCAAATTCGATCCAATCATTTTACAATAAGATGGTGCATGTTACGTGTTTGACCCATACTTTTCATAGAATTGCGGATAAGTCAGATCAACCTAATTTCCACAATAAAGAAAGTATTTCTAAAAGCGCCAACCCGAAATATGTATTTCAAAGTAAAATCCCCTAATATATATTTGCCCCCGCCACCAATTTTAACACATTGGGGTACATGGTTAACTGCATGTATATGAGCGAAGTGGTGAATAGTTTTGATGGGGTAGATTCTAGGGCCATTGAGAGCGCACAGGATGTTTTCTGATACTCAAATCCAAGGTAAATTAGCTTTCATTACATAAAATTTTGCATTTTTGACGGATACCATAACCCACCTTGAAGAACGTGGCATGACATTGGATAAGTCGATTGAGGTAGCAAGGATTGCGGAAGAGAGGATACAAAATGTAAAAGGTGAGATTGGGAACAAATTTAGACAGACACTGAAAATCTGTGTTGGCCAGAAATAAAGAATACCAGTTTGTCGGATTGCCGATATCTTGTCAGGAGTAAACTTCAGAACTGATATCTTTAACAGAATTTAACGGGCAGTGACATATTATTTTTTCAAATATGCACCTATAACATGTGTGTAAGTGGAGGGATGTTTCTCAAAGTATAAGACGGTTTTAACTGACAACCGCCGCTTCCTTTACTTTGAGTATCTTAAAGATGACGCTAAGTTTTGGGTAATGGTTACAGTAACTTATTTTTTCATTTTCTATAAAATTGAAAATGACCTGAGAAATTTTGAATTTATTTGTTATTTATTGGCAATAATTGCATTATTTACTTAGAAAGTTAATTTTAAAATGTGGTTATTCGTACTATATATTCATTATTTGTCTGTGACAGTTATTTATTTATTATTATGAAAGAAATTGTCAAATTTGGTTCGGTCATTTTTTTTAAATTTTATGTGCATTTTTTTATATTTTAAAAGCATTTTATAGCTCACTTTTAGAGAATATTTAGGTCAACTTCCGGGCCCTAGCTATGACTCTTGGGTTTAGAATTCCCCTACACGGGGACTTATCTCAAGCTTTGCTCTTAAGGAGTGTTGCAGTCAGCTTTGCCATATGGAAATAATAATAAATAATTTGTAAATATTGCCATAGTTCTGAGTGCATGAAATGCATCTGAAACAGTGCTGTTGTGCAAAGTGTCGCCTGACGTTCCATTTTACACACACGCCAATGTTGCGCGGTTGCAAAGCGTATGCCTACGACATTATTCAGATAGACGCGCTGGAATCGAGTCCTTTAGTATCATTTGGTGGCCATACTAATTATTGTAGCAATATATAGTAAGACACAAATAACGAATCTTTCATAGCTCTAACTCGGTATTCTAATTGCAAAGGTAAACGATACCTAAAGGCGTGTTGACATATTCGAAACTTTGATCAATGTTATTTTCTAATTACGCAACCGTGCACTGCAGAGGAAAATGGTCCAAGAACTTCTTAACCTCAGGAAGTTGCCGTTTATGTATGCGCAATGATATACCTAACACCTTTGTGTTTGTGTGTGTGTGTTTGTATGTTTGTGTTTTTGCGTGTGTTTGTGGGTTTGTGTATGTTTGTGTGTGTTTGTGTATGTTTGTGTGTGTTTGTGCATGTGTTTGTGTATGTTTGTGTGTGTTTGTGCATGTGTTTGTGTATGTTTGTGTGTGTTTGTGTGTGTTTGTGTGTGTTTGTGCGTGTGTTTGTGTGTGTTTGTGTATATTTGTGTGTTTGTTTGTGTATATGTGTGTGTATGTTTGTGTATGTGTGTATGTGTGTGTGAGTGTGTGTGTGTGCAAACTAAATATATGTCTTGATTTTCCTGGAAACGCCTTTGAGCTTTGTTTGAAGATGGGTTGCTCTTTGCAATCTACTTTTAGTATCTGGTAAATAAGCTAATCATCCTCAAGCAGAATTGTATTTAAAATATTTGGTCATTGTTATCCTTATCACGTAAGGTGTACTGAAGCAGGGGCAAAATTCCTAACCAAAACAAGCTGATGGGGCAGCGCTATCTGAATGGCTGGTATGTAGGTAAGCATCCTTATGATAATACTTACGATACGTAACAAACGAATGAGGCAACTTAACGTTTTCAAAACGTATTCAATCTCAAAATCATCAAGGTAGTAGCACATTAATCTTGTTCTTTAAACAGTACTGGCTACCGAAATTAAGATTTAAAGGAAAAGCTATTGAATGCGCTAGGAAACTTTTTGAAGAAAAAGTGGCCAAATCCAATTATTAATTTGTAGATACACTTACATTAATCAGTTTTAAGGTGTTCGGTAACAATGGCCTCAGGAACTTTGGTCATTTTTTGTTGCTGGAAATGCCACAATTACCTATTTTAAAAACTTATTTGTGCCACAAAATAACATTATTTATCTACAATGATGTTATTAATTTATATAAGAAAAGATTTATTATATTCACTTGATGTTATTTGCGTGTTCTTAAACAAAATATTCTTAAAACATCTTATGTTCCATCTACTACACAAAAATCAAGAAAAAGGTTTATGGGAGAGATTTTATTACCCATTTCCTTGGAGGTTCAATGGGCATGGGGGAGTATATTGTGCTTATCCAAGTTGGTCGCTGTGTAATGGCCTAGAAAGTAAAAAGAAAACAAGACTACTTAAG
This sequence comes from Mantis religiosa, assembly GCA_030765055.1. Lineage (NCBI taxonomy): Eukaryota > Metazoa > Arthropoda > Insecta > Mantodea > Mantidae > Mantis > Mantis religiosa. The sequence continues at coordinate 262,155,025 of CM060950.1, read as the reverse complement.
GACTTCCACTAAGAGAAAGTTCGTATTTCAAAATTTAAAGGATTAACATTACAGTTGCGATAAATCGGGCCCCAGTATTACGAGGTTCAGTGTATTCGAGGAGTGGTTTCCTAGTTTTACATAAAACTGGAGAAAAATATCATTTTTATATGTTGTCCGCATCTAAGCTTTATGCACTCCTGAATGTGTTACATATTGCAATTTCTGTCAATTATCCATACAAAAATGGGTAAATCTGACCAACTTTGAGTTTATTTTTATTATTTTTCGTTGTTGCTGTAATTTACGTCCTCCAACGTTAAGTCATATCGGACGATGAATGGAATGGGTGAAATGATGCTCAAATGAGCCCGGGGTCCATAGAGCTTAGAGTAACCCGACAGTCGTCTTTCAGGATAAGGGAAAACCCCGGAAAAACCTTATCCAGATAACTCACCCTGGCCGCCCTGGCCCTGGTAGCAGACATGCTACCCACACACTTCCGAGGCGGGATTTTGAGTTTACGTTCATAATACACAGTAATAGCCCCGGCTTCCGATTAATAATGCATTTCTATTACAGATGGACACGTACCATTAGGTTTCGAGAAGTGCACATGCTTTTCGTTGATGCTTCACATTAGGGACTGCCTGACAATCACTCTACAGTGATTATCGTTGTTTTTACTTAGCGACAGTGAGCATTAAAATAGGCTTAAGTAAAAATACACGTTTTATAACTTAGGTTGACCGTTGTTGTCAGTACTCGTAAATGGTTATGTGATAACTGTACTGTTTTGAGCTCACCTGTGTCACGTTAAATTCAGTGCTATACGTATGTACCTATGGAACTGCGTGTTTCTTAACGGTTTAATACATACGTTATAACGAGTGGTAAAACTATGAGAAATTCTATACCGTTGAATATGAAACTGGGGGCTCTAAAATGCTACAGAAATATGAAACATAAAAAGAAAGAAAAAATATAGGAGAGAAAGAAAAAGAATAAAACTTTTGCTGATTAAGAAGTTATAAGGTAGACAACAGTTGGAGACATGCGTATAAACAGAAAAATCGAGACGTTTTCATCTAAAGGTGTTCTTTCATCATTTGAACGGAAGTCACTGAAGAAATCTGAGCATGAGAAAACGATGGAAGCTTTGCTCGTTTGCTTTACGTAACAAAGACAAAAGGAAAACCAAACTTAAGGGCCTATTGTGCCAGAAAAAGTGCATATTTTAGGATTGAGTTAAATTAAGGTGATAACGATTGTATTGCAAGTTCAGGATATTTGGATAAGTCCAAGAAGCAATTTAGATTGAAATTTCCGATGAAAAACTTTTTGCGGATTCTCAATGTGTTACACAGTTTTGTGAGATATCACGAAAAATTATTCCGGATGAAAATGTTACTCTTGATCAACTGTATAATTATTGTGATGAAACAAGACTAAATTCTATGAAATCTTTAGTAGCAAACTTTAGTCTCAAAAGAAGGAGAGGCTCTTCTGTGATATAAACAACTGAAGAGAGATTAATAGTTCTTTCTGTATCGAATGATTGTAGATACCGTAAACTGAGGTTATCGGTAAAGCCGAAGAATTCTAAGCTTGCACCTTTAAAAGAATATTACTTTTTCTGTTCTACCTGCTACATATGCCCCTCAAAAATATTTTCTGGATGCACAAAAGCATTTTTAACAAGTGATTTTCCGAAGATTTTCTTTCAGAGTACAAAGGATATTTAAAAAAAATGTTTCACAACGCTGGTGCACATCCTGACGAGAAAGAATTACAATGTGATGGTATTTGTTTGCCTATTGTTCTTACCCTCTAGTATGAGGAGTTTGACATGGAACAAGGTATTTTACAAAGCTTGAAAAAAAAGTATAGTTACCGTTTATTTCAGACACTTCAACAAAAAAGAGAAGCTGAAGGGACCATCAAAGAATTTCTTTGGAACCAGATTTCACGAAATAAAACTGCAGAAACACAGACGAACATGATGTATTGTTTGCAGAACTGATGAAATTATGCTGAATGTGAAGGTACTAATGAGGCTTCAGAATGGATGAACAGTTATAAGTGACTGATCTTGCAATTATTTAAATGGTTAGTGAACCCTCTGAAAGTAGCGGTGACGAGGAGTTGAAGCAGTGATCACTCACACCGAAAGTTTGGCAGTGAGCAAGTTCACTGGTACCGTACTTCTTAGAAGATGCTAAACAGTGAGCCTCTATTTTAAAACAAAGTATTTAACACATTTTGTTTACAATGCAACTTACGTTTTTGCAAGTTGAACATGTGTACCCATATATGTACGTATTACATCGTTATTTATTATGTTGTTGGTTATTTAATTTTAGTAATTATTCTCATTACACATTAGTTCATGATTTACGCATTGGTTCATTGATATATCGAGTAATAAGAGCAATTTGAGATTCGAAGTAGCCTGAGCCCCAAATACCTCGAACTTCCGGGGCTGTATTTTTCCTCGCAAATTGTTAATTTCATGAAAATATGTTTATATGCAGTTCTATACATACGTATTAGCGATAAGTTACAAAATATCTACATTTTTGCCGTTCAAAGATGTCATCTATATATTTATGGTTTTCCAGCTATGCAAAGGGTAATCCTGAATTAATTGGACTAAAGACACTACTTCGAGAAAATTCAAGATATACCTTTCATTTGTTATGATATTGTCTTAGGTATATGCATTTTAATCATAATAGTTATAGCAATTTTTGAAAATATCAAAATTATGGAAATGTTTACCATGAAAGGAGTAGTCTGTGGTGGAAACATTTTCATGTTAATCTTCATCTGCTATCTCTGAAAGACGCTGAACTGAAATACCAAATTTTGCATTTAACCAACTTCTCATTCGTAAGTAATGCTGTCCCTCCATTCTCTCTCCTACACAAACACAAGCGCGAGGATCTTTAATATGGAATATTTTCCAGTAAAATTTCCGTATTAAACTTATAGATAGAATACGAGACCTTTTCTGCCCGCTATGTAAATGGTAAGAAAATTTTACAGTCATAATGTGAACCATCAAATCATAATTATATATTGCTTACTTTCAGTCATAATATAGGATAGTCAAATTATAGTCGAACCCACTCATGACCTCTCTCTACTGCGTGAGAGGACCGGCAGTAGCCGGGGACTTGTTGCGGCAGAAGTGGACTAGAATTCTTTCCGTATAACAGATGGTGGAAATGTTGACCCTTTGCTCTCAAATAGGCGGCATATCTCGTTTAAATATTCTGACTCACTCTCCGAAGCTTTGCAGCAGGTATTCATGTGATTTCTTGCAAAATGTTTTCCCTAAGTTCCTGTAGTGTATGAGGATTGGAACGATACACGTCTGTTTAAATTGGAGCCCTATCGCTACATACATATACAAGCGTTAAAGCCAAATAATCCCGCTAAACGTGTGAATTGTTTTAGCCGTTTTTCCAAACCACAGAAAGGGGTTTCACTGACCCCCAGCTCTTGTTTTTCACAGATAAACTTGATTTTATTTAACTGGACATTTATATACTCACAACAGTCGTTACTGGGCTTCGGAGAAAGCCTGTGCCACTGGATTAAACGCCTTATTACATTAGTCATCAGTGGTTTTGGTACAAAACCATAATTATATATTGTAATGTGGCATAAAATGTGAAATCAGAATGTGTTCAACGCGTCAGGATTAAAAGTTATGACTTAAAGGTTATATAACATAGTTGAATTTACTGTCTAATTTTAAGTGCTTCGTGTTTGAAAGGAGTGTGATAAAAGTTAGTGCAGTGACCTTTTTTGTTCAATTAACGTGAGGTTTAATGTGAAATGCCTTTTAAATGTAATATGTAAGAGGGGATCTTTATTGAGCCACAAATTAGGAAGTTAATGAATGATGAGAACTTAGAAGAAAAAATAACTGAGAACTCTTAGCCTGGCGTTCTTTTAAGGATGTTGAATGTTTCCTATGGAATAGGAGAGCAGAAAAAAGTGACATAATATGGGAAAATCTTTTGGAGAACTACAGAAGTTTCTGATGCAGAATGTCAATAAAATGCACTTTTTTCATTCTCATATAGATTTCTTCCCTACCAATTTGGTAGTGGTTAGTGACGAACACGGAGAAAGGTTCCATCAGAACATTTTGGAATGGAAAGCCGCTATAAAGGTAAATGAAACCCTTCATTATTAAGTGACTGCTAGTGGTTTTTGGAACGTGAAGGATACATAACCAGCAGAAGGAAGTTGTCATCAGAAAGACCCACCCTCCACCATCAACATCATCATCGAGCTAATGAATGTTGTAATATTTCTTGTAAAATGTACATTAAGCTCAAGGACACTAGAATGAGATAGTTTTATGGCATTAAGTATGTTATATATTGTCTGAATAGAGTGTAGACAAACCTAGTTTCTCATTTTAGATATAGGAATTTATAAAAATCCATAGCAAACATTTGGAGTGTGATGGCGAAAATCTAACTGCATTTTCAGAATCAGCAAGTCCAAATTAGTTTTTTCCACCATGTTTTATCTCTGTGCCTGAAAAAATTTGCTGTTGATCAATGTTATAGTCAGAAAATTAGAGCGTGGTGTACGGTAAGTGATAAAAGGATAATAGGGCCCATAGTCCTTGATAAAGCAATGCATGCAGAGCGATATCAGAAGTTAATTCAGAGGACGTTTTTCAATCGCTTGACAGAAGAAGAGAAACCGTATGGATTGGTTTCATTAAGATTATGCAACAGCACATATGGCTGCTAAAACATTAAATGCAGTAGGTGAGGTATCTGATAACAGAATAATTAGTGTTGATTTGTGGCTCCCTCGTTCTTCTGACTTAACAAGTATTGACTTTTATTTGTGGGGTTCATTAAAAGACAAAATATATCGTTCCAATTCTCATACACAACAGGAATTTAAGGAAAACAACGGGCAAGAAATCACAAGAATGCCTGCTGCTAAGCTTTCGAGAGAGAGCGAGAAACCTTTTAGCGAAATATACTGCCTGTTCCAGAGAAGAAGGTCAACATTTCCAGCATGTATTATTAGGTAAGGATTCCAGACCGCCTCTGCCAACCTGAGTTCCCCGGTGACTGCTTGTCGTCTCACGAAGGAAATAGAGGTCGTGAGTGGGTTTGATTATAATCTAACTACCCGATATTTCAGTAGCAGTGTCTTGATCTGTAACTTGAGAATGAATGGATTTACCATTTATATTACATTAGATTACAAAAGCACGACGTTACATGAAATATACATATTGTCACCCGGGCTTTGGAACACCCTATGGAAGCAGCTGAGAGCGGAAGACAGGGGAGGTCCGTGTTAGCCACGCCTCCCCCTCGTCCGTCTTATAGTGGTGACAGGGATGGCTGGAAAAAAAAACATGATTGTGCGGTCTGTTTCTCTTCCAACTGTTCTGGAAATTACGGGATCTTTCAAACTTCTGGAATCTTCGCCTGGGAACAAGAAAAGCCGAGAAGACGGCGAGATGCCTATAAAAAGGGCTGCAGCTACTCAGAAGTTTAGTGTGTGAGTGAGTGACAGTTCTTGGTGTAAGAAGGCAGTGTTAGTCAGTGACGTGTTGATGAACGAAAAGATTGTGCAACGGAAGACTGTACGTAACTGTGTATGAGTATCGGAGTTGATGTAATCGCGAGTACAAGTGAAATTGTAACGGACGAACTGGTGAATTGTAATTGTTTGCAGTACGTAATTCTGTGTAATTGGCAAGTGTTAAACTGTAAGTCGGTGGAAATAAAGAACATTTTTGAGTGGTGAAATTGGACTTTTCATTTCACGAACCCACAAAGTCACAATATGTAAACTTCAGTCTACATGCATGTTTTGATGGATGAGCTTACTTTTGGGATAGAAGCGAATTTAACACATTTAAAGTATGTTTTAAATCGACATAACACGTGATACTTGTAAGGATTCCTAAAATATGAATAAGAGAAGGAAAGGTAAAAAAGGCTGCTAGCTCTCTTAGAGGGAGATTATTGTTCCGTATTAATATAAGTTATGATATAACCAAACAGAAATATAATATATAACATTAGCTAAATGTCCCAAACATCTAAATATGTAACTTTTGAAACATACAAGTGATTAACACGAAACTCGGAGCACAAAGATAGTCATATATAGGGAATTGACTCAAATGGCTGTATAAAACCAGTTACGGCATATATCACAAATACTAAGGAAGTAGTAATCGGAGAAGTTTAGAATGTAAAGACCTCAGCGACATAGATGTCCCAGCGACAAGGTTTCACTATGCTTTTCTATAGTCTCAGCCATAAAGCGGATATATATAGCTCTCGTACTCCAATCGCTACTGAAACACGCACAGCAGCACCCGTTTGTTCCATTTTCCAATCAGCCAGTCCAGTCCACATTCCCTCTTTACTATGAACGATGGGATGGATTTGAAAACTGTGCATTGGTTTCAAACACCCCGCTACTCAAAAGCCATCCTCTTTCTCTTTCCAGCGGCAATTGTACACACTTTCCCTGCTCTTGTGTAATCACAGCAGAATGTGATTAAAGCTAGCAAATATTGTTGAAATCCTGCCGCGTCCCATGTTGACAGAGATAGCCATTAACTTTTATCAAAGTGCACAGAAAAGACCTACTCCAAATCCGAATGTGCGAGGTGCATAGGGTGGACTCATCTTGAATATGTATTAAAGCCCCATTGCGATCAAATTATGTTAGGTTTACCCCCGCATATGGGCACTCTGCTGCAAATGAAATCGGATTCAATGGAAAGTATTGGAAATGCGACATAGAACTTGAATTACGATAGTGAAAAGATGAATCAGTACACCGTTACTTGATTTGATTGCTCTATATGTAGATCAGGAGAAAATGATGCTTTGTCATTAACATTGTGCTACACATGCTACCCAGTGAACGAATCGAAGTGTTCTACATATCCAGTGTCGCTACAAGCCCTTCTGGCCTACCGCCTGGCTGCTATGTCCCTCGTTTCTGGTAATTACAAGTGTCATGCTGGAGGATGGGACGTGGTCAGTGCGCCGGTTCCTCCAGCAGCAATATGAGGTCTTTACATATATTTGCTTTAGAATTAATTTTATCATTAATGATGGTATAAGAGTAGGGTCAATCGTGGCCGTGAGAGACAATACTCCGCAGCGAACTCTCCATCGCGTCCAGTGCATAGCCACACGTTAGAAAACTTATCAATGCAGCTTTTCGCATGACTCACACATAGTAATGATTGTGTCGGAGACTGCAGGAATGAATTGCCTGGACTCGGGTAACCCACATAGATATGCTAAGTTCAAATGGCAAAAACAATTGTCATGTAAACTTGTCGGCAGTAGCAATGAGTGCCTAGTAATTAATCAGTATGCTGTGATTAAATGTACGACATACAAAGACTTTATCAATGAAACAGCAGGATCATACGGTTAACTTAAACATGGAGGAAATTGCCGAATCCTATTATTATGTATTATGTTATTTTACTTATTTGAAAATATCCAAGTAAATATTCTCTTGTTTATGTTTACTTTGAAAAGTCTAAGAACCTCTGCTTCTTAATCATACCAGGATTTGAAGGCCACCGTATTTTGCTTTCCACCAATATAGGTGCACATATATGCTGTATGTTTGTATCTGAAGCACTGCTATTAATGTGTAACTATATTCTACTCACTTGTCTTAATATCTGATTTTCACATTTTAAGTCTCGATGCAGAAGAGATAAAGCACTTCTCTCTTTAAGATGTCGGTATGTATGTAAATATGTACGAAAATGGTTTTACATCACAGCGTGAGAACCATTAACAAGAGTAGGTTTGTGAATCTGTATAAGGAGAGCCAAACCACCATAAAGTTGTAACAATATATAATTTTATTCAATTCGAATAACTGCATAAAGTGTCTTCTATTTATGGCTGACGCACTGTTCTTCTCATACCTAAAAACTGTATGGACCTTTCCTCCATATACAAAGCAATTCTGGAGGAAAACCTTACATGAGGTATTTGTACTAAAAGCAAACATTTTAGCTATTGACGCAGCTAAGCTGTGGCTAACCTGACACCTGACAGTTGATCATGTCTGTAGCATTGATACATATGTGTTATTTCATTCTGTGTGCAGGTCACTGTAGTCCTGTTTTACAATGAAATGCATGTACCCTTGACATAATTGCTATTATTCTCTGTAAAGGTCACCATCAAAATGCGAAGATGTATAAAATACCTTCTAAGGCTTTATAATTTATTCTTGTAGGACGATCATGAATTATCACTGCAGCTTCTAAAAGGCAAGAAATCTGAAATGGAAGAAACCGTTAAGAAGAACATATTTAAAATGAACATTTTAAAACTGATACACTCAATGAATTTTTTATTTGAAATTCAGGCTATGCACTTATGGGAACACCTAGGAGCTAGGAACTTTAAGATATAAACGTATTTCTCTCACAGTGTGATTGAAATATGTGACGCAACGAATATACTATTATTTCATGAGCTACGTCATAGCTTTCTGACCCATATATGCACTACCTGTATAGCACGATTTCTCAACGAGATAAATAAATATGTTTATTTTCGTGTCTTTCGACACTGATATGTCATAAGTAGGCAGTGAAATGCCTTAGCTATAAGGCCAGGATGGAAGGGAATAACAACTGCACTATGGGTAGGGAAGGCACAGATAACAAATCATTCCCCCTTCCCTCGTACAGTCTTAAGCAGACAGCACTGGGGCCACGTTTTACCTGCTTGACAGTAACTCTTTCCTGTTTCTTGCCTTCTTTGCAGCGACAAATGGTTTCAGTATACCTATAAATAATTTGAAGCCAAACGTTTAAGGACATCTGTACCTGATCATTAGTAACAGGCCTTTGGAAACTGCTTTACCGGAAGAAAGAGAGAGGGGGGGGGGTGGAGAGAGAGAGAGCACGTACCTGAAAGCAAAAACTGGGCGAATAATAAAGTTCCTGTTTCGCGAGATCTCCAAGCTCTAAAGGCAATAAGTTAATGGCTTTTGTGATAAGAGATGCCTCCCAAATCTATATTTCAAAAACACCATTTGTTAATACTTTAAATCAAAGTGTGTCATTTTATATATAGTTTAGTAGATTTTCTCGGTAGCACTTCCATAATAATAAAATAGGTACTGTCATATATTCACATAATTCTATGAACTAAAAAAGTTCAATGCCGACTGTAAAGGCAGACCTATTGCCGTACTCAAAGAGGTATTATTACTATTATCAGTTGGTGACTTCACGTTAGTGACATCTTAGGGGACAATAGTGAAAATGCCTGCCTAACTCGCTGTCAGTGGGATTCTAAAGATACGCCATCTCTTCTTAGTACCACAGGTATGTGGCCGACAGGGATATTTTCCTTACATCCTTAAATAAATTACTTTATTTCCTTTAACGGCTAATTTGTATCCATAATTTCACATTTTTTTATTAAAATCATAAAAATATATCTATGTATATAGACATGTTTTTTTTTTCTTATTTAACCGATTTTTCATTATTTCTGTTTATTTTCTTATCTATTTTCCTAATTTCACAAGTATTCACTATACACATAAACACCCATGTCCAAGGCGGGACTCGAACCCGCGACCCTCTACGCTGCGGAACACTAGAGACATACGCAATAATTATTAGTGCAACCCTCTCTCGAACGTGCATCGGCGACCTATTCTAGTTATCTTCTCCCTTTATAAACCTGCCCTAAATATTGGGATCACATGGTTAGGAGATTTTCAAAATCTCTCATCATCCACGGTATGATATGACACTATAATGTTCAAACCATTTGTCCACTGGATTGGTGTTCCCGTGTACAGCATATCCTCACCACAGTAAAATTCGAGAGGCATTCCCTTTAGTTAGCGCAGGTTGTTTGCTGACCGGTATTCTTAACTAATCAGTAGGGGTAGTGGTATTTAGAATTTTGAAATCAGAAATTTATCATTTTCACTTTTACATTTAGCATTTTGTAGCATTTATACATTTGCAATTTAGCATTTTATAGCATTTTGAAGAAAGTTTGAGTTAATTTTGTTAAATGAAGAATATTAATATTATTTATGTGGAATTTAAGACACATTTATGGAGGGTTACTAGTGACAGTGAGGTAAAAGTGCATTAAGTTCAATTTATTTCACTTTAATATATGTTAAAGGAATAAATACACAGAAATATAGGTCAATTTGATACAGACTAAAGCATACTGCATAATACAAAAAAGATAAATCCATGTAAAACTAACATAATAATAAAATGCACTAAGTTAGCCTAGTTTATGATTCAGTAGCGCTGTTGAATGAAAGCAGTGAACATATTTCAACATTCTGTTCTGTCATTTGAGTCCTCCCTGCCACTTACAATGAAATTATATTTACTGAAATACCTTTCAGCATCTACGCTGTTGGTAGAACCCCAGAGCTGCTCGGACAAACTCTTAGTATTTGAGCTGAACATCCAATAGCATTTCCAGGCTGTCTACATCTGTAGTATTCTGCATTGTTTGTATAAGTTGTGAATGAAAATATTCATATCCCTCAACAAAACTATGCATTTTAACATCACGAAAAAATGGGATTTTACTTTTAGTTTCACTTAAAATCGTATAATTGAAGTTACTCTGTCAGCAGTGACAGGATTAAAAAGCTTACCAATCTCTTGGAGAAAGACATTTGTCACATGTTCGCCTCTGCCCGCTGCTTGATATTTTCGCTCTCACAATCTTCTCACTTACTGACGTGACCTACACATAGAGTGAATGAAAGCTGTGCGTAAATCCGAACTGAACAATGAAAATCGCATCTTTGGCAACTAAGAACCCCAACTGGAATTAACATGTGTTTATCACTTCCTTAAAATTATTATTGCTATTGGTTTTCAGAGACGAGGATTGAAATTTTCCGTTAACTGGGTTGTGAATATAGATTAATGACAGTCGTTAGGCGTGATAAGAGGGAAGAGGGGTTCTTTTTTATTTTTGTAAAACAACTGAACTCGCTTCAGGTACCAAACATATCTCACATGGGCAATGGTGGAGCAATAAGCTAATTTAGCGGGAAGGTTTGCTTTCCAGATCCCATAAGGGTGGTTATTTACCTTCTCTTTCTAAAAATGCAAATATTCTACAGATTCTTCAGTTTAAGCTTCCAGAAGAAAGAGCATTGGGGAAAAATAAGTACTTGGGAAAATCTTCGATTTCGCATTTATATAGCATTTTGAGTCAATTTCGCACTTCATCGCGCTATATAGCATTTGCGAAAAATCACCACCCCTAGTAATCAGTCATATAGCTAACCGCATGAGTAGCAATAATCACCGTGTATGATCCCCAGTATCGGCCAATGGTGGCTACAGGAATTCCGCGATGGAGACCCTCCTTCAGAACTCTCCCCCCACCCACTCTCTCTCTCTCTCTCTCTCTCTCTCTCTCTCTCTCGCTCTCTCTGATGGCTTACCTCCGCGTTTCTCTCAGTCTGGAAAATGCCCTGAAACAAATTACTTTCCAGAATTCCTTTGCCAATTGTACTTTCCGTTCATGTATCACTAGTGTCCACTGCCTTTGGTGTCGATTATCTCAAACGGGGTAAGGAACGCAAATAAAAATATTTTTATCTGTTGGGTGCACATGGCTATCTCTACTCACTCTTGTATAAACCTTTTCTATAAACGCTAATTCTACAGTCTACTTCAGATTAATTAAGCTAGAAATTTACAGAAACTTTTATTAGATAGTATTTCCTTGTAAGTACCATGGGAACAGCGGAATACAGTAGGCTTGACTAGTCAAGTATCTTAATAGCATGTGCATATGTGATGGGTTTAAAATCATACTCAGAGGAGGCAAAAGAAAGTGTAAAGACGTGAATAACGACTTATTCCAGAAAAGGATACTATTCCATAACGCAAACAGATAAATAGAAGTTTGTCGGAAAACTTTAACGCAACACTATACATTTTTGTGAAGGAGATTTTGTCTGACTCTTATGGTTTATTAGTATTGCCAAAAGTCATTCAGAAATAAGAAAGTCTCCGAGCTTGTTCCAGAATATTCAAAATATACATTTTCTTTAGTATGATATCGCAAAACTATATTGCATCAGCAAAAATTGTTACTCATTTTTACAAAAATAAAAGCTTTCTAAATACGTAAACAATAGCTTGTGCTTGCATATTTTCTTGAATATCTTCCTCCATCATACTTGGAAGACCCTATACTTAAATGTCAAGTTTAGTTAATAACCAGGTATTCAGTTGTTGGTATTCACTACTGTGATATACATCAAATAAAGTAACTGGTTCAAACTAAAACTATTTATTGATAGCAGCACTTAAGATATACATATACGTTATATAAATTTGTAACCGTATCTGTGTGTATCTGTTGCTATGGCGGCGATTGTCTATATTAATTAGGTGCAGTGCTGCCATCACGTTTTGGTGGTATCAGTGCGTTGTACGGGCTCCCGCCACACAGCTTTGTGTTCATTTCCCCTCCCTCCTCTCTCACTCAGGCCATTTTTATTTGGAAGAAAACCAAAGGGTTCTTTAAGTCGGTATTCAGGATGTTTCAAAACGAATATTTACTCTGGAATTTAGAAATCAAATGAATCGTGTATTTCAGAAGCCACCTAAGAGACAAAATATCAGAAAAAATGTGTTTTTGGTGGTACTGTACAATTTAAAGGTAAATACATATTTTAGTGCAGAAATAACCTATGTTTCGTATCAGCAATGCTATTTTCAGCCTTTAAAATAATCCATTTACTTCAGAAAGAACCCAAGCGCCTTTGCTTAAGTTCTTTCTGGGGTAAATTTCACTCGTGACGGTTGGCGGCCTTGATGACATCACGTGTTTTATGACTCGCTGTGACAATAACTCACAACTACCCTGTACGTGGCCACTGATTTTCCCCATGTGGCCGAGATTTTGGAAGCATAAAGCGTCTCTTGAGAAAGATGGACAGGATTCATGCTCCTGATGAATATGCAGAGCTCATGCTAAATGCTAGTAGGTCAGACCGATTTACTGTATATCACCTTACATCAGACGATGTTCTCACTTTCAAAATGTGTTGGCCCAAATGATATAATAAAATGCCAAATTCGGACGAAACATCACGCAGGAAAGTGCCCAAAGAAAATAAGCAGTCATTCAAAGTGTCCAAGTACAAGCAGTTCCTCTACAACAAGGATACTCCGGGGAAAGTGGTAACAAGCGAATTCATTGGAAGAATAACATCTGCCTTCATATTGCTAAAAACTGCTAGCAATCCGGAACTACCAACAGAGAAAACTTATCCTTTGAGGAAGTATGTTTACTTTTATTTTACCAAGGTTATTTTAAAGGTTTATTTTTTACTTTGAGCCAAACATTTATATATCCTATAACAAATTTTAAAATATACAGGTTTTGCACAGTCAGATGTTTGGTTTTAGGTACCAATGAATAAAAACAAAAGATAGACGATATAAAAAGTTGATGGAATACGGTGTTTGGATATGAAGCCTTCTATGACACTATCATCCAATGACAAACAACTGACAAGGAGTTGCCAGAAAACTTGCCAGAAACTGAATAAGTGAATATGGCCAGATCTTTGTATATAGACATACTGTAGCGTGTAGTCTACTTGTATTTTTATTTAGGCTTAATAAAACACACTTTCTTATGCTTAAGTGTGTCTGTTACTTACCTTTTATACCAAAACAGGTAAAAAATAATGGTTTGACTTAATTTCAATAATGATTTTTTAAAAAAAACTTTGGATACACTCATTTATTGCAGAAACCACCAAAGTGCAATTTTTTAAAAAATTTATGACTCAAAAACTTAAAGGAAAAAGAAACTTTTAAAAATATATTATTTCTATAGCGTGTTTTTCATTTGGTAAAAAATATTTGAAGGAGACTAGACCTATACTTAAGCTGCAAACAAGGTTTTCTTTATTTTTTTATTCTTTTTTTAAATTTTCGAAAGTTTAAAAAATGCGCACTTAGGTGGTTTCTGAAATAAACGATTCAAATGCGTTCGTACCACTAACATCAACCAAGGTAACTTTGATTTAAGGGGAATCAAGAACAATGAAATATAAATATCAGCTACACCTATTCCACCGAAGAAAGCAACGAAAGTTCAAGAGTTACTGGACAAGATTGCCTAAATGTTTTTCCTTATACGTAACCTCATATGCAAGTTTTCTTAAAAGCGTTTTGAACTAAGGGAAAAAACAACTAAGTGTAATAATTATACAGGAAGAACATCTTAATCGCAAGAAGGACCCCCATATTCTTTACTGTCATAATCATTTATATTATGAGATTTTGTTATATTTATAAAATAAACTGCACATAATTTTGAAATTGGATCATCATCAACATTTAGGTATACATTCATACCTAAAACCATCAACAAAATATAAGGAAATCCTAATCCGCAATTGTTTTGATAAGTAAAATAGAACATACCATTTCTATGTTTCAGGTGCGTTATAAGAAACCTTATGACATCGTCTTATAAGGGACTCCTATTCGGCACCAGTAAAATCAAAAGTATAAAGGGAGCGCTATTCTAAAGAGTATAAATTTTGGTGTATAGGTTAGAACGCAACACAAGAACGATCAAACTAAAATCATAAAACTGGACAGAAGATTAAAGGGAATCAAAGGGTATCAATTAATATACCCAAAATATTAATTTTAACTTTAATTTACAAATAAAATCAGAGGAACTGTAGCTAAGTTAAAATAAAGGTGAATAGTCTTTCACTAACTTCACTGAAACTGACTCAAATTTAGCAAAGCAACTAAAGTACTTAGGTGTGGCATATTTCCCTGAGACACTGGCACTTATAGCTCCTATTTATACCAAGGTAGCTAATTAATATCTTATGCAAGATCGTTTCTTTAAACATGTACCTTGTAAAATAAAATAATAAATGAATAATTAAGTAATAAGCTCTTATTCATAAACTCATACAAGCTTTACTTCTAACTTAAAATAGGTGTAACATTTACCTTCGCTGAAGTGAAACAGCCACAATCATTTTGAATCACCGATGTGGATTCTCACTCTCCTTACCTGCAAAGCAAAGATAAGTATAATTACTACTACTTGTAATCAAATTATGTGCTTTGTTTCCTATATGATGTACTAAAGTCGAGCAATATTAAAGTTTTCCTGAGTTCTTTTTTCCTTGGTGCGTTGGAAGTATGGTAACAATTTAAAGCTCTTCTGTGTTCTCTATCAAAAATGATTAATTTTAATCTTCTTACAAGAATTGCTTCTTGTGCAAAATTTAGAGCGGATTTTCCAAGATATATTATATTTTACATGCCTAGAAATAACTGTACATCTAGTTGTATGTACTGTAATGTTGATATATCTGGTCATTCTCCCTTAATGTAAAGAAGTATTCCTACAACTGCATTTAGTTGCTCCAAACTAAGTCAAAACTGTCTTTTTCGAAACACAAATATGACTTATGTTCTATTAACTGCTCCCGGAGTTAAAATTTAACGCCAAAATTATATTAAATTGGAATAATTTAGAATATAACACATCTGTTATTTTTAAGCTGCTGCTTTTCAAGTTATTTTAATTACTTCTTAGCATAAAAATTGTTTTTATTGGTACTTGTAACGTAATATTAATTCATAGCATTCTATGAAACATTCTATAGCATTCATAGCACTTCTTAGCATAACATTGTTTTATTGGTATTTGTAACGTAATGGTAATTCATGCTGAAACACTTTCTGAGATGAAAAGTTAAATCTGTTTTGGAAAGTCAGGTCTAAACTACAATAAGATATGTCGTAATGTGGAACAAATTATTTAGCCACTGATTTGGAGAGGATCTCTTTTTTCCTAACACAATACCAACGTCTTCATCGTATGAAAAGGCTTCCTTTGTGTAAACTAGAATTATGGGCTTTTATACTAAAATACCTATTTGTATTTTAAGGCATAGGATAGGTGTAACAAACGTGATACAGTTTATAAAATGTAATGACTGCGGAAAACTTCTAGCTAGGGAACGTCAGTCAAGTGTTCATATTACATAGTAGTTAACATACATCCGTTGTAGTTGGAATGGACTTATGGAATACAGTATGCCAGGTATTCATGCACTAGGTGATAAAAAATAACGGACATTGTTACTTTACTTCTTTATCGGAAAGTGAAAGGTTAAAAGTCGATGTGATAAAGTGTTCGATGCATTTCAGAGGATATAGCAGCACCTAAACTTTGAAACCCATGCTAATTGCTCTTAATTTTGGTATTTAAAACCTTTTGCCATACTTTGGATGCACAACATACACAGAAAGATGAACATAAAATGTGAAAAGGTAATTTAATTTAGCCCAAATGAAATTAAAGCTAAAGATTTCTGTCTGACAACACATTGAGGCAAAGAAACAGAATTTCACTCTAAAATGACATGCTATCAGTGCCTGTGTACTGCATTATATGGCTTTAGGAAAGTACTTTCGACGTCAGTAAATAACTCAGACATTTATAAACCCCATTTTCATGTTGGGAATTATCATTAATGACATGCCGTTTGTCATGTGTAATAGTACTGTGCTCTGATAATTGTCCCTTGGATTACTGGGTCATTTCCATGAAACTTTTTTGTGGGTAAAAAAGCTGTGGCTCATGAATTTATTTTTCCTTGGCGTTTAATCGCCACCCATTCAACCGAAAAGATGGAACTAAATTACATAGAAGAGCTTACTCTGTTCTCAGTGTGATAAATCTTTGTTTGTTTTCTTCATTTTCCTTTTCGGCTTTTGTGGCGGCACAGACAATACCTGTTTGTGAAACCTTGTGTCTACTCAACACAAATAGAAGTACTCTATAATGCAGTTATTATGATTCACACGGATAAATAACTGATGGTTTTTTTCACTTTTTCTACTCCTGTAATTAAAATATTTCAATACTAACACATTTTATCATAGGAATGAAAATAAAGTAATAGTAATAATAGAAATTCATGTGCCTGCCAGCTAGACTGCATGCCTCATGCCCACATACGCAAATCACAGGTGGACGATCACTTAACCCTTACGAGGACGAGAGTAGTTAGCATCTCGGCAACCCTAGCCTGGAAATTTGGCATTCTTTGACCAACATTCACCACCAAATGCAGCTCCTGAAATTCTGTACGATGATGAGTGAACACCTTTCCATACACGGGACTTAAAATCCCCACCCCAAGAGCTAGGATCGAACCCGGGTGCGCCCCATCGCTACGACGCAGGATTCCTCCAGGTACCTATTTTATGTTAATCGAGATTGGAATTTGCAGAAATGCTTTTATTCCGCATTTGTTTGTAGGGGGAATATGATAATATATTAGGTATAAAGCGATAGTGAGGGCGTCCTTATTCGTCCTGTTTGCATTGGCAAGACATAAGCAAATCAATAACGACGTCCATTTCTAAAATTATAACAAATGGAAAATTAAAATAAAAGAATAAGCGATAGATGATAACTCCACCCTAACCCCGCCTTTGCATTGGGTGTGTGTTTTAACGAGATCTTCAGTTTCACCTTAGTACGCACTCACAGGAACTAGGGAAAGTACTGCGTATATCCCAAAAATTCAATACCTATATTTTAGTGGAAGCAAAGGCCTTGAGTTCCCCCAGATCAAAAAAAGAAAAAGTATTTCTGAAAATGTTCCTTTTATGTGTCTGAATAGTAAAACCTAAAAAAAGACAAGTGCTCCAAAACAAAACCAGACACTTGAGTTCAGAACCGTTCAAGGATGCAACACGAATACTTTCAAGGAACGCCACCACCCCAAACCAGAACTTACATAGATATCCTGAGAAGTCTCTTCACTGTGGGTGGAATACAACGTTTCTCCTAGTCTTAAGCAGTGCATAAATTAAAAGTGAGTTTCAAAACGTGCGCATTCGTGTGTTTTATGGAACATGCAACGAGATGGGATACAAATAAAGCATATAATTAAAGTAGCAACCCAGAAAACCGAACCCAACATATACGAAGTTTTGGAAAATTAAAGTAAAATTCCCAATAGAGGCAAACCTTTTAAGCTTCTTGAAAACTAAATAATAATAATAATAATAATAATAATATTAATAATAATAATAATAATGATAATAATAATAATAATAATAATAATAATAATAATAATAATAATAATAATAATAATAATAATAATAATAATAATAATAATAATAATAATAATAATAATAATAATAATAATAATAATAATAATAATAATAATAATAATAATAATAATAATAATAATAATAATAATAATAATAATAATAATAATAATAATAATAATAATAATAATAATAATAATAATAATAATAATAATAATAATAATAATAATAATAATAATAATAATAATAATAATAATAATAATAATAATAATAATAATAATAATAATAATAATAATAATAATAATAATAATAATAATAATAATAATAATAATAATAATAATAATAATAATAATAATAATAATAATAATAATAATAATAATAATAATAATAATAATAATAATAATAATAATAATAATGATAATGATGATAATGATAATGATGATAATGATAATGATGATAATGATAATGATGATAATGATAATGATAATGATAATGATAATGATAATGATAATGATAATGATAATGATGATAGTGATAATGATGATAGTGATAATGATGATAATGATAATGATGATAATGATAATGATGATAATGATAATGATGATAATGATAATGATGATAATGATAATGATGATAATGATAATGATGATAATGATAATGATGATAATGATAATGATGATAATGATAATGATGATAATGATAATGATGATAATGATAATGATGATAATGATAATGATAATGATAATGATAATGATAATGATAATGATGATAATGATAATGATGATAATGATAATGATGATAATGATAATGATGATAATGATAATGATGATAATGATAATGATGATAATGATAATGATGATAATGATAATGATGATAATGATAATGATGATAATGATAATCATGATAATGATAATCATAGTAATAATAATAATAATAATAATAATAATAATAATAATAATAATAATAATAATAATAATAATAATAATAATAATAATAATAATAATAATAATAATAATAATAATAATAATAATAATAATAATAATAATAATAATAATAATAATAATAATAATAATAATAATAATAATAATAATAATAATAATAATAATAATAATAATAATAATAATAATAATAATAATGATAATAATGATAATAATGATAATGATAATAATGATAATAATAATAATGATAATAATAATAATAATAATAATAATAATAATAATAATAATAATAATAATAATAATAATAATAATAATAATAATAATAATAATAATAATAATAATAATAATAATAATAATAATAATAATAATAATAATAATAATAATAATAATAATAATAATAATAATAATAATAATAATAATAATAATAATAATAATAATAATAATAATAATAATAATAATAATAATAATAATAATAATCATAATAATAATAATCATAATAATAATAATAATAATCATAATCATAATAATCATAATCATAATAATCATAATCATAATCATAATCATAATAATAATAATAATAATAATAATAATAATAATAATAATAATAATAATAATAATAATAATAATAATAATAATAATAATAATAATAATAATAATAATAATAATAATAATAATAATAATAATAATAATAATAATAATAATAATAATAATAATAATAATAATAATAATAATAATAATAATAATAATAATAATAATAATAATAATAATAATAATAATAATAATAATAATAATAATAATAATAATAATAATAATAATAATAATAATAATAATAATAATAATAATAATAATAATAATAATAATAATAATAATAATAATAATAATAATAATAATAATAATAATAATAATAATAATAATAATAATAATAATAATAATAATAATAATAATAATAATAATAATAATAATAATAATAATAATAATAATAATAATAATAATAATAATAATAATAATAATAATAATAATAATAATAATAATAATAATAATAATAATAATAATAATAATAATAATAATAATAATAATAATAATAATAATAATAATAATAATAATAATAATAATAATAATAATAATAATAATAATAATAATAATAATAATAATAATAATAATAATAATAATAATAATAATAATAATAATAATAATAATAATAATAATAATAATAATAATAATAATAATAATAATAATAATAATAATAATAATAATAATAATAATAATAATAATAATAATAATAATAATAATGATAATGATGATAATGATAATGATGATAATGATAATGATGATAATGATAATGATAATGATAATGATAATGATAATGATAATGATAATGATAATGATGATAATGATAATGATGATAATGATAATGATGATAATGATAATGATGATAATGATAATGATGATAATGATAATGATGATAATGATAATGATGATAATGATAATGATGATAATGATAATGATGATAATGATAATGATGATAATGATAATGATGATAATGATAATGATGATAATGATAATGATGATAATGATAATGATGATAATGATAATGGTGATAATGATAATGATGATAATGATAATGATGATAATGATAATGATGATAATGATAATGATAATGATAATGATAATGATAATGATAATGATGATAATGATAATGATGATAATGATAATGATGATAATGATAATGATGATAATGATAATGATGATAATGATAATGATGATAATGATAATGATGATAATGATAATGATGATAATGATAATGATGATAATGATAATGATGATAATGATAATGATGATAATGATAATGATGATAATGATAATGATGATAATGATAATGATGATAATGATAATGATGATAATGATAATGATGATAATGATAATGATGATAATGATAATGATCATAGTAATAATAATAATAATAATAATAATAATAATAATAATAATAATAATAATAATAATAATAATAATAATAATAATAATAATAATAATAATAATAATAATAATAATAATAATAATAATAATAATAATAATAATAATAATAATAATAATAATAATAATAATAATAATAATAATAATAATAATAATAATAATAATAATAATAATAATAATAATAATAATAATAATAATAATAATAATAATAATAATAATAATAATAATAATAATAATAATAATAATAATAATAATAATAATTAAGAACTATTTTGCAGACTAGTAACCGTAATAGGTTCTAAATTGAATTTAGCAGGAATACATTCTTAATTCACATGTTAACCAGTATACGGTACCCGGAATCGGAGTGATGCTATCAGATGGAATTGGCAGAGAGCGTAATTGTAACGGGATGCTTTCACAGTAACCATATGCTGGCATGTAAATGATTCTCAGTATTTTAAAAGTATTTGGAGATGTAAAAGTGCACTATCAGAGTATTACTCTGAAGGTTGTTGAATATTCCGCTGTACTTAAGATGTTCCTGGCGTGGCGATTTTAAAAAATTGAAATTTTACATTTCTAGCTTAGTTACACACTTTTAAGTGCCTTGTGACTTTGCACTGCTTTGTTAAGTCATGAAGAACGGAAAATCTTCTCTTCCCTTGTTACTTAAGAATGCAAGTGACTGGCGAGCAAACAGCCCAGAAAATTTATGTATTTCGGGAAAGTTCCACGAAAGTGACCACACTATTTACCACGTGATGGATAAAATTAAACTATCGAAATTCGGCTCCATAAAGAAATCCACGAAAGTACGTGGAAGTCGTAGCAGTGAAAGAAATATGCAGTGGATATGCTGGAAGCAGGAGCAACGTGTACATAAGCTCCAAAATGTTGTATGGAAATACAGCCTACTGACTGTAACTGACGGAAAATCCGCGAAACCATTAGCCAGAGAATCTAGCGCAAACTTTGCAGTGAACAAAAGTGATTAACAAATTCCATTTTTGCTTAAAAGAAATAAAAAGTACGCGTAACTCGCGTATAGTTCACTCGTTACCACGTAAGGTAATTTCGAATATTTTAGTGTAGTATGTAGGTTCTCCACTTCAGCGGAAGGAAAAGCTTCTCAAAATACACGAGGTTACATCCAATGAATAGACAAGAGCTTATAGTAAGGAAATGTTACGTTGTCGAACACTGCAGAGAAGCGAACAGATTACCAATAGCGTTCGCGCCATAACATTTTCGCACTAAATGCATATTAGCGTAGCTCGATGCAAATCTGAAAATCCCGAATAATTATCGGTTCACGATTTGCCAGGAGCAGCTTGTCTGCGTGAGAGATAAGTAAATCGATTCAAACGTTTACTACTTCGCTGATTAAATGCCTGTTAAGACAGAAGGGTCAAGATCACCGACCTCTGTTGTGATATAACTCCTATCTCCTATGTCTTAGCTAAACCTAGCTAAACATAGCCGGGAAAACAAAGACATATCCTCATTTAACCTCACACACAAGCAGGATTCCAAACACCCAATCTGACAGAGCGATGTGCCGAAATTGAAGCCACTGCAGGGGACCTCAAAGCAAGCGTCTACAGCCCCTACTCTTTTAGAGAAGAAGCTCGGCTGTCTCATGTTGGTGCCCAACTTGGCGAATGAGATGAGATTCCAAGATCCTGCACTTCAAGGAGAGGTTTCAGCCGATAATGGAACCGCGATCGAAAAACCGGTAACACGTACGACAGACAACAGTTTTGGAGGAAAGGGACGCAAGGGCTACAACACTTCCAACGCGTTAAACATCTTGCCCCCAATACATCAAATCTTACTTTGTACCTCTGCACAAAGTAAGACCAGGGAACTATGCTTAATAAACTGTAGTTGTCTACAATTTTTGAGATAGCCTAGATTAATATTACTGTTATAAACTAACTGCTTATAAAAGTTACAGGCTAATTGACGTAGAAATTAAGTCAAAATGGAAAAATGCATAGTCATTAAGAAAAATAAACTTGGCGGAAGTCAGATAGCAGACAAGAAGTTAGATATGAGTATGCCAGCTGTTAGCCAAGATTCTGGGAAAATACTGGGCAGGTCAACGACAAATGCAATGGATCACTGACCTTTTGTCTGCCATTGTGGTAAGATGATGCCTCATATAGGGAATGAGGTTACATAACTGACAGTAAAAGTAAACGTAGAAAATCAGATCTTGAGTGAAGAAATTAATCAAAGAAATAGTACTAAACAGAAGGAGATTAGAGAGCAGATTATACGTAGTGACTTTAGCATACAGGAACAGATTAGCTAATAAAACTAAACAAATTAGTCTTGGTATTAATATTAGGAAAGAAAAAAAATTACCTAGAAAGCCAAAAAATAAGGGCGCACGTTACAAACGTTAATTTTAAACAACGCTGGTAAGGAAACTTCAACACATGATTTTGAACAAATCACAAAGAGAAGGTAGACGAAATTCACCCGAGACAAATTGATTTAAAAGCCAGTTTGGGGCAATTTCATGGAGGTAGAATCTTAATGTTTCAGTATTAAATATTAGCTCATTAGTAAATGAGGGGAATGTGAGCAGCTTAATATTGAAATTGACAAACGACTAACAGATGAAGTGAGAGGCAGGAACAATTTTATTCTTGATGAGGAAGAAAACTGAGCTCATTGTACAAAATTAATTAAAAAGTGTACCTCCAAGGCTGAAATAAATGTATGGGTGGAAGAGATGAAAAGATTAAATAGGTGCTATGACGTTCAAGTAATGTTTTAAATGACAGCCTTTAAGGGCAACCACAAGTTTACCTATCTGTGGAGAAGTTAAATATTTCCATAATGTAATACACATTCATTAAATTTGAAAATGGGATCATTAGGGGCAAAAAGTAGCAGATTTGCAATAGCAGAGCAAGCTCAAATGTACATTGGCAAAACGGTACTAACTAATGAATTGAAACAGAGGGTATGCTATTCAAAATGGAGCAAGAACTTCGAGTGCTCCAAAAATACTTTTGAACAGATATTGGAATATTAACACTCCACAGCATGTACGATCGGCCCTTGATAATAGAAGGTATCAAGAATATTTGTGAATATCAATTTCGATTACCTCCTGGAGCGAGCATAAGATAACCGTCATTTAGTATCTGCAACTGAAGAGTTGTAACAATAGAGTGCTTTCCAGAGCCTATACCCAATCCATGTACTCAGAAACTCGGAACATGTAGGAAAAACTGTCAAAGAGGAACTTCCACGAGTAGAAGGCAAGACTCGCATTAAAACCGTGGGAACTGTTTCCTGGAAAGGAATAGGAATATGGATATTCGCAGAAGATATGAGTCCAGATGCCAAGTTTCGATGAAAGACACCAGGAAACCTAACGCGGACAGAATCATTAAACTCAAACTAAAATCTTTTCGGCGCATCAGGACAATATAAATCAAGGATTTCCGAGAGGAAGCCTGCGTGCTTAGTAAAATTATAGAACTCATCGACTTGGTCGTTGTAATAATGATTAGGATGAGTACTTCAGCAGGAAGGGAAGACAAGCGTCTGAAATCAGAATTTTAAAAATTGTCCACGCGGTCAAGTTCACAAATATGACCAAAACACACGACCCAGAAATTCTCTGGATAAAAAAGGAAGCAGAGACTCAGATGAAACTGAACCACCTCATTGAATCACGAAAAATAAGAAGTGGATGAAGTATATATTCAAGTTCCATTCCAAATGGTGCTACCCATATTAATAGATATACACAGACACAATGAAATAAAATTACTTAGAAAGCGGTAAAGCTCAACTTTATAGCAAACTTCTGAAGTGAAATAACGGAAGTAACAAACGTATCGGCACTTTTATGAAAAACTAAAACTGATGTAATTACCCACGACAATCATAGTCTGTGGCGTAGCAGTAAACAGAGATATATAAAGGATCATATTCCAAGTATGTCAAATTCCTGAAGCAGAATTGAAATGTATATTTTAATTATAAATAATTTCTTACGTGACTTCTTCATAGGATGTGACCTACTCTATGAGCTAAAGACGAGTATAAAATTTGAACTCACTCAGTCGGTAGAGCACCTGCCTGCCGTGCTAGGGGTTCCGGGTTCGATTCCCGGCGGTGGGGGTGGGGATTTTTCTCCGACCAAGATAATTCCCCATCTTCTCCAGAGTCTGGAAGTATGAATGAGAGTGTGAATGTGTGCGTGATATAATGATTAAAAAAACTATTGATAACGAGTTAACACCTTCAGTATGTTCCAAAGGAGAACGGCCGCCGATATGACAATTAGCAGTTAAAGGCGGGGTATAAATGGAACAAGCAAAAAAAAAAAAAAAAAAAAAAAAAAAAAAAAAAAAAAATTTGAACTCCGAAATGTGACCTTCCATATATTGAACGTCAGGCATGAAGATGCATTTTTAGAGTCTAAAGCAGAAAATGAAACTGTATATACCTCCGGGGAGTTTATATCATCAGAAGAATCATCTGTCGCAGAAGTTAAAGAAGCACAGCAATTCTCTGATGTGGGTATATGTATATATATATATATATATATATATATTCCGTAACAGGGAAATTAAAAGAGAAAAGTACGCATTCCCCCGTTATGAATTGTCGTACTGCAGAATATGACAAATGTGGTATAATTGTAAGATAAGATTGTCCGAAGAACGTTCTCACAATGGATTTTAAAATGGATGCAAATGTTGGAGAGAAAGTTATATTGCATGACGGGTAATATTAAACATAGCTAACTATTCCTCTGCATTATTGCAGGGTGTTCATATTTTAGCTACTAATTACAAAAACGATATACCTTAAAGATTCTCTTTTAATCTCCATTTTTTGCCCACCTAACAAATCACTTATCAATAATGAAAGCTGGCACAGAACCATAGGTAATATATACCAATAAAGTACATAATATAAGCTTAAAAAGAAAAAGAGCATATTTGTGTGAACAAGAAGGTTTTTCCTTGTCCAGAAAATTTGTATTTTGACTTTGGTCAAAGAACCTTTCAATTACTTCAGGATTTGTGGCATAAATATAATTTACGTATGACGTTTAAGAAGTATATGTTAGTGCTTACAATGTATTCAAATACATATAAATGACCAATAACTTTACAGCATTTTATTGGTACTAATTTGAAAACAGCCAGGCATTACTATAAATGAAGTACACTTTCTGAAAGTTTCAGAAAAGAAGTACAAATTTGTCTTACACATATAATGCATGAAGTTAAGCATTTTATTTGTGATTGGAAATGGAAAGTAAGTGTGTGAGTGAGTGAGTGTGCGTGTGTGTGCGTCGAGAAAGACGTGCCCTTCTCCCTCTTCTCATTGGCAATAGTTCCTTATTCTCTTTGTACGTGGGAACAAAGAGAAGATTTAACATTTAATGGGATGTGCATCTCCCGGCCTACAAAATAACTTTCCAGATTTCCTTCGCCAGCATATTCCCATTACGCATCTTTAATATGCAATTCTATGAACGAGGCATTTAGGGTGGAAGTGACATTTTGAAGTAGCATTTTGAAGTAGCGCAGTGGCTCTGTGCCAGGTCACATAATATGAATAAATTTCCCGCTCTGCAGTCCTGGTAACAGATATGTTGCTCATTGCTGCCTTGAATACAGAAAAGTACAGACTTAAGTTTCACCACGCAAATTCAGTTTAAAACCCCGAAGTAACGTTAAAATAATTTTGAATCACAACACTTCCCTTTACTCGCAGCTACGAAATGTTGATAATACGTTTATGTACAACAATAAAATGTGTGGTATTAATACATATTAAATTTATTTAGAAAATGAAATTCCATTAAGAGGTACGAAATCATTTAGCTTAATATTTATTTCAAACTGGTAAGCGGTATTAAAAGTAGAGCTTTGATGTCATTAACACTGAGAAAAATATCGAATATTTTCTACTAGATCTTTTTGAAAAATTTTAATGTCGCATTTTTATATACCAATTTGGGTGTTTAATGTAAGCACATACCGTTTTTTCTTATAAACGCGCGCGCGTGTGTGTTAGTGTGTGTAAAAGCTGAAGCGATTGAGAATGAAACAAACCAAGTATCATGAATAACCTGCAACAATTTTAGCAACACAATTCACAAACACATCTGTTTACAAACTGATAAGTAAGTATTGAAGTGTGTTACTAAAAGTGTTGCAGTTTGCTTACAGTATTCGGTGGTATACACTATACTCTCTTGTGCATGTCGATGATGAGCAGTTTTTTCTTGTCAGGTGAGACAAACAAAGCATTTTCTATCCCTCCGCTTTAGCCTCGTGTTTATATCAGCTTCGGTTATAAGTCCGGGTCGACTGGAGGTAATGATTACTACTCTTATTTTAGTCCAGGATGGGTGTAGCCTTTTCTTGTACATAATAAATTTCCATCGCTGTTCTTGCATGCGCAAAAGAGATGGTCAGAAACTTAAGTATCTGCTGAGTACCACGTGGAGAGTCTCTTGGTAACACAGAGCGAGTGGAATTCTACTGTGGAATTATATTGCGTGCAACTTCCTATCACTTAAAAACCGCTACAGAACGTATAGTTCCACGAATTTTTCGGCATATACCATATAGTTCTTTATCAACCTAGAACCTTAGGGAAGCCTGCGATATTGAGACTTCGTTGGGTTCGTAGTATTACAAATCCTGCCTGCAGAAGCTTAAATTATTCCTTATAGCAGTAAAAAGTAACTTTGTACAACCATTGCAGCAGTAAAAAGACAAGACATACAGAAACAGCAGTCTTCAAGGTCGTCTCGTGCCCCGTCTTACATAAACAAACAAAAGAATACTGCGGTACAACTCACAACTACAACACCGCTGCAACTGCACAACTGACAACTGACTCCTCTCACACTTTGCTCTTATTTATACCTCCCAGTCATTGTTCTAGAATGCAGGAGACCTGCCGAGAAAGATCATGGCGGCAAGAGAAAGTGGGAAATACCCATAAATCTGTCTGCCTATTTCTCTCTCTGTTTCTCTCTCTCTCGTCAAGCGTCCAGCTTTGCGCGCTACTATCTGTCTCTTTCTTTCCTGCCCACGCGTGCCGACACTGGCATGTCGCAGCTCCAATCCAACAATGTGATCGGCGACACTGCTCCCTCCTCAAGACAGGTCGTCCCGAACAACACCAACGTAATGGGCCAGACGATCCAGGTGTATCAACAATATCTTTCCTCGGAACACCTTCTGGATGCAATACACCACGTCGTTAATTCTCTTCGCCACCCTGTACGGTCCTTGCTACGGTTGTTGAAATTTTTGGCAGCGTCTTTTGGTCCAGGTAGGGCGGTACAACCAGAACAAGTCAGCTTGCTGGAATCCTTGGCTGTTGGCTTGCCTGTCTTACGGAAACTTCATGCGGTTGCTCGCCATCTGACGAGCCATCTCATGCATGTCGTGGAAACGGTAACCGAGGTTCTCCACATACTCGGTTGCTGGAAGCTTTGTTTCCGGATGGCTCCCTAAAGCCAGGCGAAAAGGAAGGCGTAGCTCTCAACGGGTGACACAGTAGTTCTTCTCTGCGTCGGAGAGCGTCTTGATCTAGTAGACTATCACCCGCTCATGGCCGACATGGACTTGTGACAGAACGTCTCAAATGAATGTTCACTTGCGCATGTGTCCACAACGAAGGCGCCACCAGGTTTTGGGAATCGCAAAATAGGAGCACAACAAAGTGTCTGTTTCAGCTGCTTGAAAGCGTCTTTGGCGTCCTCCGTCCACACATAAGGTCAGTGTTCTTCTCTCAGGTGGGGAAGGGGTTTAGCGATGTTGGAGAAGCCCTTTATAAAGCGGCGATAATAAACTGCACAGCCCCAGAGAACTGCGCAGTTCTCGATTATCCTTCGGGCGAAGCCAATTTCTCACGGCCCGTGTCTTCACCGGGTGTGTGGCCACTCCGGTTGGTGAGACTATGTGGCCCAAGTGGTTGACTTCCTTGTGGAAGAGCTGGCACTTGTTCGCGTTCAGCTTCAGGTTAGTCAACTGCAGCCTCTATAGCACCTTGCTCAGGTTGTCGAGATGGTCTTCGAATGTCTTGCCGACGATGATGTTGATGATGTCGCCTAGGCATAGCTGCCAGGTGCAATAAGTCAATCCTCTCATTACTGTCTCCATGAGGAGTTGAAAGGTATCTGGCGCCTTGCAGAGAGCAAAGGGCATAACTATGAACTGCTAAATTCCTTGTCCTGTTAAGAATGCCGTCTTCTCCTTGTATGTCGGATCTAGAGCCACCTGGCAGTAACCCGACTACAGGTCTCGGGGCCGAGAACCACTGCGCACCAGCAACCATGTCTAGAGTTTCGCCAATCCGCGGTAAGGGGCAGCAGTCCTTCCTGGTTACAGCGTTCAGCTTTCTGTAGTCCAGGCAGAAGTGTAGCTCACCGTTCGTCGTCATCACCCAGACTAAAGTGAAACTCCAAAAGCTGTCAGACTCTTCAATCATTCCCCTGGATTTCATGTCCTTCAGCATGTCCCGTACCGACGCTTGCTTTGCCGGCGGAACGCGTCTAGGTGGTTGCCCAATAGGCATGACGTCTTCGGTGTCGATATGTTGGACTACTCGGTCCGTGCGGCCGTAAAGGTCTTAGACGCGCTCGCCCAAGTCCGTGACGTCCTCGTTCACGCCGGCAAACTGCTCTTGAAAGTTAGCGGCCAGGACTTCGTTCGCAGATTTCATTTCTGTTAATTCGACCTTCAGTTCTGTGGACAGGCTATCGTTCGCCACTTTCATTTCCGTGGTTAATTTGGCCTTCACTGCAGTCATCGTCTCGGCCAGGTTCTTATTTGCTGCTTCCGTCTTCGCAGCGAGGGTGTCATTCGCTGTTCACATTTCTTTGAGCTCCTCTATTATCGTGGACAATGCAGCTGCCATTGTCGTATCCCACTCCTGTCACCGTATGTTGCTTCGTTGGGTTCATAAAATTAAAAGTCCTGTTCGCAGAAATTTAAAAGACTCTTTGTTGCAATAAACAGTAAGTTTGTACAACCCTTGCTGCATTAAAAAGACGTGACATACACAAATGGCAGCCTTCAAGGTCATCTCTTTCCCCGTCTCACTTAAAACAAATAAAGAATACGACGGTACAACTCACAATTACAACAACACTGCAACTGTACAGCTCAACAGCTGATTCTTCTCACACTTTGCCGCTTATTTATAACTCCCAGTCATTGTTCTAGAATGCAGTAGACCTGTGGAGAAATATCGCGGTGGCAAGAGAAAGACGGAGATATCCAGACATCTCTCTCTTTCTGTCTGTATCTTTCTCTCTTTTAGCAAGCCTCCAGGTTTGCGCGCCACTATCTGTCCCTTTCCTATTCACGCGTGCCGGCGTGCCTGTCGCAGCTCCAATCAGTGCAATCGGCGAGAGTATATTGCACATGCTGAAAGTATTCTAACTCGGATTATCTTCTTTAAAACATCTCAGAGATAAATGAAGTAACATTACTTTAATC
This sequence comes from Mantis religiosa, assembly GCA_030765055.1. NCBI lineage: Eukaryota > Metazoa > Arthropoda > Insecta > Mantodea > Mantidae > Mantis > Mantis religiosa. The sequence goes on along the minus strand of CM060950.1, from coordinate 262,124,426 downwards.
TATTGTATACTCAAAATAAGTGTGAGCTTTTAGTTTCCTAGAAAATAAAGTTGTTTAATTGATTCCTGTATGCAGGAAGCTTCCATTTACTAGCCAAACTACCTATATTAATAGTTAAAGTGCGGTTTCATATAATGAATAAACATAAATAGGTTAGAGAGCCTCAGACAAAGACCTCTATGTGCAGATACTGCTCATGATAGCCGATTGCGATTGTAACAGCAGTGGATCAGGGAGCACTGGGCGGATGAATGCCCATAAATCATTGCCATTGATGAGTCCCGTGTTGCAGATAATCACGTCCATGTTTAGGGACGATCGTTCCGCCATTCAACATCAACATATTGCACTAGCACTGTTACTGCCTGTGTATTACTGCAAGGTGTGATACAGGCGCTTAACAATGGAATACCGCCTTGGTGAATCTTGATGAAAATCTATTTTAATATCAGGAACACAATATGTTGCATGTTACGGCCAGCAATGATGTACGCAAATTGTTTCATTTCCTGTCACTGTAAGATAAATTGTATCGCATCTTCATAATTTGCTTTCTAAAACAGATGCAGGTGAGAAAGGCAGAACGCTCTAAATGTTATAGCTGCTGAAATTATATTTCCACTTGCTGGTTTATCCAACGTTTTACGGTCACCTCTTTAAACTTAAATGACTAATTATTAAATGTATTTATCTCCCATCATTATTTAAGCAATTATTACACTACCGCAACTGCATCCCTTGTAACTGTAATTTCATACAGCCGTGGGCGAATTCTAGACGAAGACACCTTCGATGTTCGCGCAAAATCAATTATACATCTTATTCTTTACCCCCCATACGCAAAGGTAGTCTTCCAGGAATTGACCTAAGAACCTTCGACCGAAATGCTTGAGCAATGTTCTGATAATAATAAGATATTAAATTTTGAAACTCTGTATCTTCCTTTTGGTTTTATATTATTTGATAACATAAAATTTAAAGATTCGTCTTACGTATACAACGGAATATAGGTGAAATTGGTGGAAAAAAAAATCCTCTACTGTCAGGTCATCAAATTAATAGTTTTAGAAAAGAGACATTGCAGGTGACCATCGGCAAAAAGTTCTGCCTTTTTATGTAAATTATGATTTAATCATTCTAATTTTAGCAGTTTTCTCTCCTTATTAAATATCAAACATTCCCAATTTAGAAGCCAAAGTACAACAAAGACAAAGGAAATGAAGCAAGACTTTCGTACAAGACTTTGGTATATAGAAGCGTCAGTATATCTATGTAATTAGAATAAAGGATCATTCTTCCTTTAAGTTGTTTTCTTTTCTTCTGCTTAAACAGCATTTACCTACACCCAAGGACCAGCAGTTCAAAATAAACCAATCAATGAATCAATAAATAAAAAGGTCAGTCATGTCAATCAGGTCAGTCTGGTCATTCCGGTCAGTCTGGTCCGTCTGTCCGTCTGTCAGTCAGACATTCAGTCAGTTATTCAGTCAGTCAGTCAGTCAGTCAGTCGGTCAATCAGGCAGTCAGTCGGTCAGTCAGTCAGTCAGTCGGTCAGTCAGTCAGTCAGTCAACAAATGAACGAATGAATGAATGAATGAATGAATGAATGAATGAATGAATGAATGAATGAATGAATGAATGAATGAATGAATAAATAAATAAATAAATAAATAAATAATAAGTAAAGCAAACCCTTGAAGCGCATAATTGTTGAAGTCCAATTTACTACTGTGGTCAGTTCACCTTTTGCATAGCTCCAAATACTTTTTTTTATGTTTATTATTATTTTTACGTCCTCCAACGTTGTCATATCGGACGGTGAATGAAATGGATGAAATGATGCTCAAATGTGTCCGGGGTCCATGGAGCTGAGAGCTACCTGACATTCGTCTTTAAAGATAAGGGAAAACCCGGGAAAAAACCTTATCCAGGTAACTCACCCTAACCGAGATTCGAACTAGGGGGATCTTGAACGTGAGGCAAACACGCTACCATCTACGCTACCGAGGCGGGCATCCAAATACTGAATACTCGCTGAGAACCGGATGGCTATAAGCGGTAATTTGTCCTCAATTTGTGTTATTGTGATCCTGCTATATTTAGCTAGAGGAGTCGTTCACGGCTACCTCAATTATTATGTGTACTGTTACTAAGTGCTTCAATAACAAACATCTGTGAAGCATACTTGCTGATCGATAGATAATAGTAAAAAAAATAAAAAGATCATTAAGCCTAGCTGGCTTCGTATGCAGGGCATACATTTTTGTTTTCTTCGGAAAAACGAAATGTTTGTTACCCGAATTACAATTGATAAGGGTTAATTGATTTCAAGGTATTTATGCGCACCCTTAAAAACACAAGCACTGTCCTTTTCATTTTTAAGGTACATATAAAATAAGTAAATAACTTTCTGAATAGATCAGCAAATAAAGTGAACATAATATCGGGTACGTAAACCCTCCGCTTCTAATACTAGCTTCAGTGTAGAGGGCATAAATGCTCCCTAGGAAGGTATTCAATTCAGTATTTTATCCTAGAATGCTCTTGCAGGTCACATAAAATCCAAAACTTTCTTCGCAACGCTCCATTCAAATTCGGGTTAGCAAGAAGGCCAATCAATAACTGGATATCTTGCCTTTTCGAGAACCACTTTTAAACCTGATGATTGTGTAAACAGAGTGGTTATCTTGTTGAAATTCAATCACTTCATAGGGATATATACTCATTAGAAAGAAACCATGTTTTAAGGATGTCTTTATGCTGCCAAGTATTTAACGTGTCGTCAGACTGGCCCCAAGTACATTAATACCATCTGGTGACATTCAACTCCAACACGACACAAATACATGATTTTGGCGATCAATTATTTTGCCACGTATTTTGCGTTGTATGTTTTACATCTGGGGCAGTAGACAAATTATTGCCTCCGCCAAATTTATAGCAGAAAATGTCCTCTTTTATATGATCGTATGTATGACACTTATACTTGCGGATCGAACATTTATACTAGAAATTTGTAATTTCTGTAACTGAAAAATCATTGATAATGCCTTAGTTCTAGCTTTGTAGTTTTTGAAAGGTAGCCCTCAGATGTTTTCCATAAACGAGATTTTCTAAACCTGTTTCTAAAATTGAAGGCACTTCTATGAAGTATGTCCTCAGACAACGTGTGACTATTCAAGCAGTTGGCATTGCTTTGAAATCACTTAAATGACTATTTGTTATATAAAATTAGCCAAATTTCCTCTAACATTAAAGCTCAGCAAGATTTACTTAGCCCTGGTCGCATTGTCATCCGAATGTATTGTAAATAAATAAAGTAGTTAATATTTTGTTAACGACGCAGCCAAATACCAGAACTATATCAGCATCACCAGTGTGCCGAAATTTAGTTCTGCAGAAGTTATTCTACGTGCCAAAAAATCTACTCATGTGGATCTAGACCTTTTAAGTACACTCATCCATAAAGGCGGAGTTTGAACCTGCCATCAGTGTGCCAGCGCCTAAAAAAACGAAATACCCAGGCCGACATGAGGCAGAACGCTTTTGCTGACTGTCACTTACAATGTCTCTTTTCTAAAAATCTTAATTTGGTGACAACCAGAAGAAATATATAACAAATTGGATTAGACGATGGAAGGGTGACTATGCTACTCTGCAATGCTGAAGGTTTGGGAGACAAGCAGACTGAGCTAGCAGGGTTAAGAAGGAAAACGGCACCACAGCGTACTCAACTAGACTCAGAAATATGTATGTAATATAGCTAAATTATTGTAAACAGTACGTTGTATATATAAATACAATTCAATTCATCCACATTCTTCTACCAACACCTTCATGCTAAACGCGCATATACGGTTGACTAGCATCCTCAATGTATTCACAAAATTGTAATAGGGCAGCTGCCCTTTGTAAAACACGAATGCGTGTGTAACAGCAGGTGCAAACCAAAGTTCATCCATGGACACCACAGGGAAGTGAGAACCAGCCTCTCTGATCTTAAGTATAGCTTATACCCTGATATGCCTTTCCTGCGCAGCTTTTTTACTGGATCTCTCTTTGGTGTAAACACTGCAGTTGAGCCTGTTACCTGCTTACAAGGGCACTAAAAGCATAGGTTGGGAAACTCTGCCTTACATTTTTCTTAAATAATATCAGTAGGTGGATATTTCTTGTTAAAGGCACAGAAAATCTGTCGATATTGAAATCTGGACTAAGGTAACTTTAGCAGAGTTCACTTCGCCATTTTAACTTTAACCAGCTTGGAAATGATGCAGTGCAAGAACATACACTTTCCGGGCTTTCTCCAGGGTATTTACTAGGCCCGTGCTATTTTTTGTGGGTTCGACTAGTTTCTTTTACGTACAAGGTTTTGGATTTTCTTGAGAGAAAACAAAAAAAAATGTCAACGAATATTTGCATGCACCTTAATCTCATTGTCATTTTTAATGTGATATTACACTGAGCACTGACGTTTTACGAAGGATTATCGTAGTGTTTATTTACTGGTCTCTGTATTGTATCAATGCTGGTCAAACCCATTAAATAAGTTTTCAATTCCCAATCATAAATTTTGCAAGATCAAGGATCCACCTAAGTTTACTTGCAGCTGTCAGATTGTTACAAATATATTTGCATTTACATATAACGTTTAAGAGATGAGTGAAATGAAATAACATTTCAGTGTTTCAAACCTCCTAACAATTTTGCTCGAGTGTGTAAAATACACAGTAAAAAATAAAGATCACGTATTTTGATTTTGCAACCAGCGTATATCGAACTTAAGAAGGTACTCACGTGATTTTGCGGTGGTCTTCTAGCTACAATGTATTTTCCCCATTTCCGTTATACAATATTTTCCCAATGCCCAAGTTAACCATGCTCAGCTCGCCTCAATCTTTCAACAGGCTTTCTTTTCTCTTAACTCCGATCATCATACAGAAATATGACATTTGTTTAAGCACATTGCAGAATGAATATGTAGGTACAATGCAGCAGGCAATATATAAATGTTTTGGCTTCGAGTAAATGACTGCTGGGCCTTTTCTCACAACAGAACTCCTGGACTTATTTCAAATGCTAACTGTGATTCAGTATCGCAAAAGTTTGATTTGGACTATGATCCATTGACAGTGAACTGGCGATTGTTCTTGGAACCCATTCATGAAATAAAACTGAAGAAAGGAATTTTTAGTTTTAAGACCCCTTGCCATTGACCCTCTGTTTTCATTTTTGTAAATAAAAATAGAAAAATTGCTCCTCTGTCAAACAAACGGTATAAGAGTTTGTTTTTAGATAAAGGAACCCACAACAAAAAAAATTGAAAAACAAAATTTTAAGATTCCTATTCAAAATGTTATGGAAAACATGATTTCCTCGCATAAATCACGAAGCTAGCAGTCGGAGAAAATTTCCACTGGCCGAGACCCAGCTACAGGAAATAAAAGTTTTCTGAAACTTCAAATTGTGACATCTCAGTAAATTAGAGCAATTGCAAAAGTATATCTTTATATTCTTACATATATTGATTTTACATAAAGCATGCTATTCACTTAATTTCAAGTCAACTTGAATGACGTAACATGATATTCAGTAGGAATGCATCTTACATGCGGTCGTCTGAGTCACGAAGCACTTCAGACATGCGACAATCCTCATTATTTATCCGCTTAATGTAAGCACCTCGTTACACGCAAAGCATTTCAGAGATATGAGCTACTAAACGGAATGGAAAATCCGAATAATTGGAAACAAGCAGAGTGACCAGTCGTGCATTTCTCATGCAAATTACAAAGCCGCTTCGAGATCAAAAATTCAAGGAAATTCTATTTGTATTTAGTTCAGAACGTTAACATATATCAGCAATTGTTTCACTTAGCAATGAAAAAATACCTGAATATATTCTCCAATGTAGGTAAAAGATGCCAAAAGAATTACAAAATACAGATAGTTTTTGTTAATATCCAAAAAGGGTTTATTCTGCATTTTGCTATACCGTTTTCGTGAAAATGTTGACACAAATGCAAATTTTCTATAGTTTTACAAACTATTACCTCATTATTTACTATTAAGAATTAACAACTGTTTTTTCCATGCAAACATGCAAATAACATGACAACAAGCTCTATGATTTTAAGTAACCTCAGTCCAAATGCGTTGATACGAAGTTTTATTGTGTAAACTTTTGTAAAACATTTGGCTTAAATCTCCATTCCTGAATATAATCATTTAAAAAATGCAGCTGCTCTCAGCTCTAACTCCATCTCTCCCATATTTACATTGTACGGATGGACGACTGTCAAAGGGAAGAGATGGATTGGTTGGTTCCTAGAAAGGGAACGTTATTTGGTTTACACTTCCATATACGTACTTGGGATGAGCACACAAAGGAGGGAGATAAAGTAATACAAAGATAGCTAATAACTATTACTACTTCCATCATCGCTGGAGTTAGTCTTACTCTGTGTGTCCCTCCTGTCCTCTCTTTCCTATCTAACATTTGTTAGACACATTGCTCCCAAAAGGAACAATAATGCCTTTCACAGAGCGGAAATGGCTCAGCGGTAAAGTATGTGGCCACTATTTTGGTGGTCATGGGCCCAAATCCTTTGGTACGACCAACCTGACTGTTTAATTTTTCCTTTGTTACCGGGTTAAGTATGTAATACCTCAAACGAAAGTTCCAGCTGAAGTCTAAAGTAACAGTAAAATGAAGAGGTGGAAGTGAAGTTCATCCACAGACTGGACGGTGCCCAAATGTTATCAGCCGGACATATGTATATGCAGAGACATAGTTGTCTAGCACTAAAAATGGGGTAGTTGAGAGAAGTCTGAGCCACCGCTTAACTGGTCCCTTTTAGCGAATCATGTGCTATATTTTGCGGGTTTTTCTGCATTTAGCAGTATTTCCCTCGAATTGTTCATTTGTGATGGTTTTACGGATATCTGGGTTTCGTTGTGGTTACAGTTTATTTATACTTCCATTCAAACTATGTTCTCATTAACATTCGTTCTATCCTGAAATCACATACATAAGCCAACCTATTCTAATATTTTAGTTACCCTCTTAACGCTTAACCTATATTAATTATTTCTTCATTCTCCAATTAAGTAAACCTAATTAAACTATATCCTCCCGTACTCGGTATTTTATTGCATTATAGCCCTACACAAATCTGTACCCTCCTCTTCTGTTCGGCTGCTCAAAGCTATCATATTCATAACCTAACCCAGAAGTCGTCATTCTCGCAGAAATTTGTACAGCATTTTGCGGTTATTTGTAAAAAGTGTCCAAAGAAAGGTTTTAACCACTTTTAAGTATTCAGGATGTTTTTATATCTATTTTATACGCTCTCTACCTGTTTTAGGTGCAGTGTCAGATGGTACTGCACTGAAGGTATATAAGTCCGAACACTCATCCAATTTACTGTTTCACTTAAGTGGTGATTCCGCTCTTCTCTGTTGAACATTTACTACATACTTCATATTTTCCTGTTCTAAGAAACATGTTAACAATGCTGCAGATTTTGAGCAGTGTCACAAATAAGTCAAGTTTTTCCCACAGTCGAGGGTGCTGAAGTGTAAAAATAATCGCATTCTAAATTATATATGGTCCAAAACATTGGGTTGCCAGTGGCTTGCTGGGTTGCCCGAAGGTTACGAAGAGGCTGAAAAGGAAACTTAAAGCAGCGAACCTACAACTTCTTCCCCACTTCGCATGAGATAAATTTCTCATTAAGGCAATGATCTGATTGGTCCTTCATTCTTGGAGACGTTAAGGACCCCGTGTACCTATCTATGATCCGTTTGCAGCCTGCTGCTTCATACCGCGCAGTGGTAAATGACATTGGAAATGAGGAACTACATCGGAGTACCCCGCCTAAGTAGCGTAGATGGTAGCGTGTCTGCCTCACGTTCAAGAGGTCCCGAGTTCCAATGTTGGTCAGGGTGACTTACCTGGATAAGGTTTTCTCCGGGGATCCTTATCCTGAAAGACGAATGTGCAGTAACTCTAGGCTCCATGGGCCCCGGACTCATTTGAGCATAATTTCACCCATTTCACTCATCGTCCGATATGACTTAACGTTGGAGGACGCCAAACAAACAAGCACATAACTAAATAAATTACTAAATAACAAAATGGATGGATGGATGGATGAATGGATGAATGGATGAATGAATGGACGGATGGACGGGTGGACGGATGGATGGATGGATGGACGGACGGACGACGGACGGACGGATGGATGGATGGATGGACGGACGGACGACGGACGGACGGATGGATGGATGGATGGACGGACGGACGACGGACGGACGGACGGATGGATGGATGGATGGATGGACGGACGGACGACGGACGGACGGATGGATGGATGGATGGATGGATGGATGGACGGACGGACGACGGACGGACGGACGGACGGATGGATGGATGGATGGATGGACGGACGGACGACGGACGGACGGACGGACGGACGGATGGATGGATGGATGGACGGACGGACGACGGACGGACGGATGGATGGATGGATGGATGGACGGACGGACGACGGACGGACGGACGGACGGACGGATGGATGGATGGATGGATGGATGGATGGATGAATGAATGAATGAATGAATGAATGAATGAATGAATGAATGAATGAATGAATGAATGAATGAATGAATGAATGAATGAATGAATGAATGAATGAATGAATGGACGAACGAACGAGCGAATGAAGGAATCGGAGCACTAGAAAGGACAGAAGCTGTAAATTATAATAAGGGCCTCGGCTTAATAAAAGGAACCACACGCATCATTGAAATTTTGCACGTAAATAGCACTGTTTGCTATTTTCGTGCACTTTATGAAAAGTAATTTTAATGGCGTATAAGTTATTGCAGAATGTAATGTCAACAATTGTTGTTAAGTAAGAACTTACAGTATAGAAAGTGCTACATTACACATAAAGTTTTATTTTCGTCACTATTAACATTATTGAACTGTATTGATAATATCAACAGTAGCTAGTGAGTCACTGTATCCTGTATCAAGAGCTATTACTAATGACAACTGCTGCACGTTGGGTACGAGAGTAAGGCAAATATTTAAACATTGTACATTCTTTTAAATATTAATACGAAGGGGAGTTAAAGTGTGATGAAGTGAAAGGGAGATGTGGATACTTTTCGAAAATGCAACGCTAAAATGTATAGTATAGGAAGTAAAGGTAACGCGGTTAGAAGCGATTTGTTTATTAACCTTATTAAAGATGTTCAAGTTTCAACCCTAAGTAATCAGTACTGTTGCAAGATAAAAGGCGGGATATATCCGAACACCCAAGCAAATCAGTTGGATTTATTATTAAATTTCTGCCTATTTAAAATTAGTTGAACAGGCAGTAATAATGCAATTTGAATAAAGAGAAATGTATATAATTGGCGGTTTATTGAAATGAACGTCATCTCCAAAGTTCGACTCCAGGTGTTAAGACAAAACTGGGATAAACAATTTGTAAAGCATGTTAACAAAGACAACGGAACTGCTATATACACCTATCACAGAATTTAGAGAGATGTCCTTTACTTAGTGAGATCATGCAGCCGTAGCGCGTGTTTGGGAAGTCATGGGTTTACATCTCGCGGCCGACTTTCATGATCTGTTGGTTTTTGGTAATTTATTCATATCGCTAGATGATACTCCTGTCCCTCCACTTCTTACTTCAGCCAAGATGCTGATCTCCACGTCTTATCGGTTGGATGATGAGGCGGTCCTTGCTCGTTAGGAACCTTGTTGAGTCCTCCCAGCACTCAACGCCACATAATGTAGGGAAGGTGATGGGTGTGGGTTACGGATGCAGGAGGTTTACTGGACTGGTTGGGGTTTTCCTCGGGGTTCGCTCTGCATGGACTCCCTTCTGTTCCAGGGTCTGGGATACGTCTTCACTGGATATGGTGTGATTAGTGAAGAAAACACCTCGACTGTTCCATGATCGATTTATTCGCAATTGTAATTAGGTACCTCACTCGCCACCTGAAAAGTCACTGTTTGCAGACTTGTGTGATGTGGTAGAAATTTTCCCACAGCGTCCACTTACTTAATTTCGAAGCACGCACGGTGCGAAAGTTTAGGAATTCAACTAATCTGCAAAGCCATCGTATCGATCATGCACGTATTGGCATGAAAGAGAGTACAGAGCGACAGACTGACCCTCCACATGGTTCGCAGGCATTGTTTCTAGGGGTGAGCTTTGTTAAGAAGGAAGCCGACCGAACTGTGCTCTCAACCTTCACTTTGCTGAGGGCCCCATATTTCTGTTTCTCCGTTCATCTACATTCCTGGTCCATGAAACACTTCTTATTTTATATATCTACGATAATGTGTTTTTCTGTAATAGTTGTGTATTTCCTTTCGATGCAAAATAATCAGTATAAAATATCTATGCTAACCTAATATTATTTTGATATAACACATATTAAGCGACTTTATCTTCTTGACCAGGAGTGACTGCTCATCTCTATGTTGCGTATGTGGGCGTGAAGCCGGCAATCGGTTTGCAGGGCTTTGGCCCACTAGGGTTGTTAAGTCACTGGTTGACTTCTTTAACCATCTTTAAGAAATAATGGTCACATCTTTGAAACATGCTAAACTTCAATAAAAAGTTTCGTATTCAGCGGGTTTTCCTTGTTTTGCTATGCTGCTAACAGTGTCTACCCAAAAGAACGGAGGAATTGACATACACTGACATATCGAACTTTTTGTTACTGACATTTCATACAAACGTATCTTCAAGTTATATCATCATAAGAACTATGGAAGACGGCGGTTCAGTAAGATTGAATAGCAACCAGATATGTAGTCCCCAATTTCTTCATACGCGAAAGATGTATTTCTCGACATGTTCTTTTAGGGATTTGCAGTTCTCCCAACATTCTTACCATTTTAACGCACAAAGATAGGAATAGTGATGTCCAGCAATATAAGCCTTCGAAAATCCTTTAACATCGCGGGAAGTGAGGGCCACAGTACTTTAAACGTGACGTAAGCTTTCACAGATATTTCTCTACTCAGTGGTTTGTAAACTATCATTACAAATGCTCATCCTATCTAACTTATGGTAGCAGACATAAATGTTTATCACAGTACTATGTATTCTTTCGTAGATAACAGGGATAATACAGTATGCTAAAATGCAGTAGGAGGTTTGGCGGGAACCCATACTACGCACTGACACCACAATAACGTGGAGGCAGCACTGCCTGCAACTAATATAGACGATTACAACCATAGCAACAGATACAGAAATACAGTTACAAACTGATGTAATATGTATATCTTAAGTGCTGCTATCAACAAATAGTTATACTTTGAACCAGTTATTTAAATTACTGTATATCACATTAGTGAATACCCACATTTTTATCATCATCATAAACATCATCATTATTACATAAATATTTTAATGGCCTATAGATCAAAATTTGAGGGCCATTATGGAGAGAATAAAGAATAATGAAGCTTGTTTCCTATAATAGTATACGGTGGGCAGGGTTTTCTTTTAAAAGGTATTGTCATATCCCTGAAAAATGCTGAACTTAAATAACAATCTGGTGCTTAAAGAAGTTTTTGTTTTTGAGTCACGATGGTCTCTCTGTCTCTCTCTTTCTCTTTCACACACAATACGCGGAGCTTTTTCTAAAATTGACCTTTGGATATAGAGTGTCTCAACATGTGTGTGTCGGGTGAAATCTAAATTTATTTTAAGCGTTGTCTCACTTAAAGCAAAATTCTCAGAATTCTTTAGAGAAAGCGACATATTTTATGCCCGAGATTTTGAATGCGCAAACTCAACACATTGGTGAGGTAATCGAAAACGGGTGTAAGTAAGAAATGAAAAACATAAGCTCACATTACCGAGAAAGAGGACGCAAAGAGAAAGGCACCGAATGTCTTTTGTTTAACAATAGTTTAACAATTTAATTGAAGAGTTAAGATGGAAAATACGAGTTATACTTAAGGTTAAATCTATTGAAACTTCAACTAGTCAACAAAGCATATTTTGGCGTGTTATAGACGTTTAATATCGATATACCTGTTATGAGGTATCATAATATAAATAACTCCCTTAAGAGCTGCACTTGAGTCAAGAACACTTTGGGAGTTCGCAGTCTTATACGAACAACTAGAAAAAGAAGGACTTAGGTTTCAGAGATCCCTCTTAATATTTAGAAAAGGGAAAATAATGATGTGGCTGTCAAGGGTATTTTCCTTTATAAAGAATTCAAGAGCACGAAGAGTAGAGGTGGTTGGACAAGAACACGAAAGGAAGAAAAAAATCGATGTGGCACTGAACTGTATGCTTTTGAGGACTTCCACCCTCGAGATGCGTTTCTTCAATCTCATTCATTTTAGTGGAAAAGAGTGAAAAACTGTTGCCGTTCAGGGATCGCTGAATCACACATGATCACACTGATAAATAATGGGTGTGTTTCATAATGCAAAGCTGTAGAATAGAAAACACGACTATATACCTGTAAAAGTGACCCCTAGGTTTCTTAAGCGTAACTTTGTTATATAACACACACATCGCTAAACTCCTTAAAAACAAATGTGAATCAGTAGTTGTTTCGACCTTCACAGTGAATTGGTTTAATCTTTTCTTTGCTTCTATGTTATATATCCTTGCCATCCACGTGTCTATGAATTGTAGTACTCTATTACAATATAATGTCATTTACTTTTACGTTTCAGTACCTATGTTCATATACAGGTACTTAAGCTTCCGGATAGCCAATTCAGTTTTTTTATTTATGTCCTTCAAAGTTAAGTCATATCGGAAGGTGAATGAAATGGGTGAAATGATGCTCAAATGACCCCGGGGTCCATAATTCAGGGTATGCTCAACTCTGTTGGTAGAGGGTAGCCTCCGTCAATCCATTCTGGCGTTTTATTGTGATTATGTAAGCCTACTTTACGTTGAACATGATGGATAATATTTATCGAGTTTCATGGTACTTTGAATCTACTACGATGTTTTTAATACAACTCAGAGAGGTATCCAGCCCTTTGTGACATTTCTGTTAGGGACTTTTCTGCCATACCTTCTTTTTAACAAGTTTATCGATGCTTGGACTTAACCAACAGATCCTATCTCAATCTTTAATTTTCTGTAATTAAGCTTAATCTCCTAGTTAAACAAGGTATACTTATAAAACTGTAAAAATGGATAAACAGTTATGTTTTCAGTGCTACTTCACCAATGTCAAATGTTATAGCGGAAAGAAGGTGGGGCACATTGTTGTCTCGAAATGTTTAATATTGCATTGCATTTCAATTATTTTGCACAAATTACGCATTTTATTTGATCGGTTTCTCTACACAAAAATACTTATGTCATTGAAATATTAGTGGAAAAATTCAAATTAACAAGAATTAAAACATTTTAGAGCATTCAAATTATTGCAGTGCTTAGATGTCATCTCCTCCAACATGAATAACTTGCCTCCACACATTGTAGAGCCAACTGATGCCATCCACAGCATCTTGTCCTAATATTAGAACAGACTACTCCACTGCTGCTACAAATATCTGTCTGGTTCTAAAGCGAAATCCTCTTCTTTCACAAATAGTCGAAACATGGGCTCATATGTGGGGAGTATGGAGGATGCTCCAAAATTTTCCAGTTCCATCTGCGAGTAAATTAACAATAGGGGAAGCCGTGTGAGAGCGAGCATCATCATGTAACACAATGGGATGAGAATTCAAGAAATTTGGGCGTCTACGACGTACGGCCGGTCGTAAATGGTGTTCCATAAAGTGACTGTAATGTGCACCATTCGCACGATTTCCTTGAGGAACTGAATGACTGATAAGAACACCGTCAAAACCACAAGCAACGATATGGTTAAGGCTGTCTACCACAAGCTTTCAGTAATTGACATTGTTGAGCATGTATACCTCCTGCAACCTGAATTTTGATGAAGCATCTCTGTTCCTATTCACTAAACATATTTATTAGAACATTAAATGTAACAGCCTACAATTAAAATTAATAAAATGTCTTATTAAATAAAATTATTGTTTTAAAACTCACGGCTAAAAAATATTAGATACCTTTGTTTTTCATTGCTATCATCTTACATGATGTTGGAGAGTAAATCACCAACATCTGTCGTCCTACTATATATATAATATATATTGTGGAATAAAGTTAGTTACCAGACACGTTCACAAGTTCCTTTCCTAACATTTAATGGTGCCGAGGAGTCTTTAAACAAGAAACAACACAGAAGTGTAACTGTATTTCAATTATGAGAAGACAAATTGCAGTACGGGCGTATTCAATAATTTTAAAAAACGCAGGTGAATATTTAGCATACTTATCTCAAATGCTTTGATATAAATACGGAAGTTAGGCGTTCAATGAATTTTAATTACTAGCACGACATGAGTGAAAGTAAACAACTTAAAAGACTGAAGAGAACCCCTGTTACGAAACGCAGCAATATTACTCATTTTACAAGCATAATTGATGAATTAAAAGACAGTGCGGATAAGGACGATATTACATATATAAGAAATCCACTTCATGAGGCACTCCAAACTCTTCTAACATTACACGAACAAATACATAGCATCTTAAATGATGAAGAATATGAGACCGATGTAACTATTTGCGAGGAATACGAATGAAAGGCCAAGTGTGCAATCCAAACGGCGGAAAATATTTTCAGTTGCGAAAACACCGGTCATAATCATGCTGTTTCCTCGCAGAATTCACAAGGTCAGCCTTATATTTTTCAAGATATAAAATTACTGTAGATGGAAATCGAACCCCTCTGAGATAATGCAGCAACGTGCTCCAGATTATAGGAACAAATGCAGTCTTCCATCGATAGAAACCCCGCAATATCAGAAACAAACAAACACGTCTTTCTACGCGTATATGTAGAAGGAGAGCCAAAACAACTCGTAGACAGAATAGCAATTACTGGAGAGAACTACGAGCTGACGGTGAAGATACTTTGAGGACTATATGGAGACACAAATAGAATATTACAGGCTCACTTAACTTTTCCGGAAAACCTTAAACGCAACTTAACAGAAAATCCTAAGGTGTTAAATTCCTCATTCGTTGAGTTTTAACGTAGAGTGCAAGCCCTTAAATCTCTGCGAGAAGACATTGACATTTACGGCCGTGTAATAGTGCCAAAGGTTTTACGTGCGTTTCCACAAGAAATATGTAAACGGGGGCTTATCCATGCCAAAAGAAGTAATATAACTGAAGGTGGTATTTCTTCCTTAATAGAATTTCTAAATGAAGAACTGGAGTGAGCGCTAAACGCTCAAAAGATAAGAGGCACTGATTCACCTTCTTTATACACGCCGAAAACAACTGCTCTTAAACTAAATACAGGGACGATAAACCTAAAGGAGAGGAAGAGGCCAGCAGAAAACCCCTTCTGTGCTCTCTGTGAAAGTAGAGGTCACTGGGCACAGGACTGTTGGAATATTACGAGTCTTAAAGAGATCTGCTGTCGAGACGACTCGAATCACACTTCAGTCAGCAAGATCGAAGTGGTTACACCTAACTTTTCCTAACAGCCCATATTTTGATTAAAGGACCTACAGGAATTTCAAATGTCCCTCGACGTTTGCTAGACGCAGGAAGCCAAACCAGTTTCATTGAAATGTCTTTGGTGGACAGTTTACAACTTCACGTTACAGGCAGTCGCGATTTGACAATTACAGCCTTTGAAACAAATTATTCCGCATTCAAGCAACGCCTACGTGTTCAGAGAGGTCTAGTTGGAATCTCTACGAAGGCTTCGATTTCTATTTTCTCCTTTGAAAGTCAGGAGAGATACTTTACTCATCCAAGCGTTGTGAACGTCTTCGGCCACCTGCCTCTTGCCGATCCAAAGCCTGACGAAGACAAAATTCCCATTGAGACACTTACTGGAGCACATCACTATTGGAAATTTATAAAGCTTGAACAGCCAATAAGAATCACACCCTCTCTCACACTCCTTCCCACAATATTTGGTTGGGTGCTTATAGGGAACTGATCCGCAACAACAGTTAATTAGGTCATGAGCAACCACATCTCTTTCATAGAAAATAAGACCTTCGATGAGTTTATGAGGCGACTCTTGGATTTGGAAGCCATTGGAATTAGAGAAACACAGAGACGAGAACTAACCGCTGGTATCATAAAAGATTTCCACAAGTCGTACTAAATTTTAGATGGAAGAAGTGTCGTATCCCTCGCACGGAAATCCAATTTCATCCTGACCAGCAATTTTTCAACAGTCGAGAAATGATTTCGCACGCCCCAACGACGCATGGATAATTATTTGGAATTCAAAACTATTTATCACGCTCATCTGTTGGACTACATAACAAAGAGACAAGTAGAAATAGCTCTAGATGACGGCACTATTGGAAATGTCTTTTATCTACCTCATCACTTGGTGAAGTATACAAAAAGAAATGTTAACGAAATGGAGGATCGTTTTCGATGGCTCATCTCACGAACAAGGTTAGTGGTCATTAAACGAAGCCTTAGAAATGGGACCAAATTTATTGCCAGGAATTGTTCCCATTCTCTTACGTTTCCGCCTGTATCGAAAAGCAGATGTGTGATGGAACTCAGGCTTTTCTGCAATTGAGCCTCAACGAAAGGTACAGAGATTTGACACGATTTTTTTGGTATCTTACCGAAACCGACAGCGAGGGAAACTACCAGACTACAGAGGTAGTCGTAGCGTACCGCTTTACTCGCCTCGCATTCGGAGTCACAAACAATCTATTTCCTCTTTCTACCACGCTTCGAGAATTGGCAACATTACATCGTCTGGAATATTCTATTGCAGCAGCATTTTTGGACAAATGTATATTCATGGATGACTTTGCAGCAAGCATAGACGGCGATAACTCAGCCATCACTGTGTACTACGAACTTACAGCCTTACTTCAAAGCATAAAATCCCACTATCAAAATGGGTCACAACTTCAGAAGATCTGAATAACATATGGGAAATAAAGGACGAGAAGTCAAAACAGAAATGCGTGTACTTGGCGTAGATTGGAATGCCAATTCAGTCCATCCTTTCATAACTCCTAATGATTTCACACATGATTTGCCTGAGACACTAGGAACGAAACGTCAATTACTGAAAATTGCTGCAAGATTTTAAGATTCATTTGGTTAGTTTGCTCCCGTACTGATTGTTGGCAAGATCCTTTTTCAGGATACTTTGTGTAAAGGCTTACACTGGGAAGAGATACTGCAACCACTACCTGCCCAAAGATGGCAGACATGGACTTCTAATCTTCAGCACTTGTCTACCATTCGTATACCCCGATGGTTTGGCACATCAAACCTAAAGGGGGATCAAACAATCCACGTTCTTTGTGACGCTTCGGAAAGAGCTTAGGGTGCAGCTTGGTATGTACGATCGACAACGCTTATACTACAGCTGATCGTCTTGTTTACAGTAAGAACCGACTAACGCCTGTAAAAAGAATGACTCTACCTAGGTTAGAGTTGCTTGCAGCTTTGATTGGTTCACGTCTTCTCACATACCTCCGTGAAGACACAGGACTTGACTCCAAACGAGCCACATTATGGAGCGATTCTACAGTAATTTGGAATGGATAAGAAGTAATCCCAACCACTGGAAGACATTTGTTTGCAACCGGGTGACTGAGATTCTGACCAACATCATATCCAATGAATGGAGACATTGTCGAGGAATCGACAACCTGCCGATCACCTTTCAGTAGGACTTCAAGCACAACGAATGATGACCCTGGATTCATGAAGACAAGGGCCTCCATGGTTATCTAAACATTCTAATACTTGGCCCGAAGATTTTACTTCCAATATAGATTTACCAGAAGAAAACAAGACTATTCAGGTTCTTGTAACAACCACTCCAGAACCACTGATTGCCGCTTCACGATTCAGCTCATATTGGCACTTTTGCGAGTTACAGCGTGGATTCTACGGTTTGTGAAATGCCTGAAGTAGAAAACGAAGCACTGTCGCAACTTCACAGCTGCAGAAATGGAAAGAACAAGAACATACGACAAGTGCAACAACGGTATTTTGCTTCTGAAACTCAAGAATTAAAGAAAACCCGTCCAGAAGCACGAACTTCAAAGATCTTTCGCTATAACCCTTTCCTACAACATGGTGTATTACGTCTTGGCTGTATACTACAATACGCATATATTAAGAGCATCCCAAAGTTCTAGACAGCTCTCACATTTTCTGTATGCTCTTGATAAGACAAACTCATATACAACTTCACCACTTGGGTGTCTCCGCTGTCCTGATTGAACTACGCATGTAATTCTGGATTTTGCGGGCACGCCAAGCAATAAAAAAGGTCTTATACACCTGCCTTCCGTCTAAAATTGCTCACCAAAGGATATGCCAGGAGCTGGAAGCACCACTGCCGCTCGACAGACTACGCCCTTGTAAACCATTTGCGGTAACAGGAATAGACTTTGGAGGACCGCTATATGTCCGTATGGAAATATCTTGAAGAAAGCCTACATTGCATTATTCACCTGTGCAACAACGCGTGCCTTGCACTTAGAACTGTGTAGTAATATGTCAGTAGATACGTTTTTATATATGCTTTGCAGAGGTTCATTGATCGGCGTGGCATACCACATATAATTTACAGCGACAACGCTCAGACATTTCATTCTGCAAATAGAGAATTGACAGAATTACGGGCAGCGCTGTCAGCGATTGAAACACATCAGTATTTAGCCGAGAAAAGTATTACATGGGATTTCATTGCCCCACGTGCGGCTTGGTGGGGAGGATGGTGGGAAAGACTGATTGGCTCCCCCAATCGGTGCCTAAGAAGAGTACTTGGACGTTCCACTATTGAAGCTGAACGACTAGGGACTATTTTAGTTAGCATAGAAGCCACGTTAAACACTACACCCCTGACGCAAGACAACAGTAATGACGACGTATTTACTGTAGCACACTTCGGAATTTCCACGAAATTCATCAGCCTCGAGAACATGGTACAAAAATTAGAGTTTGTGACGTAGTTCTGCTACAAGAGGAGACATGCCCAAGACACACGTGGAAGAGAGCACGTGTGGAAGAGTTAAGAGAATGGCGTGATAAATGGATTAGAACCGTTATTCTTCGCACGTCGGACGGCAACCACTTTATATGTCCTGTTCAGCTGGTCAACACTTCTCGAGGTAGCCCAGGCTGGGAAGGATGTTGGACAGTAAATAACTGCGACATCTGTCGTCCTACTATATATATACTCTATGTGTAACCAATATTACGTCTTTTTTGTAATATTGTGTGGAATAAGGTTAGTTACCAAACACGATCACGAGTTCCCATGCCAACACATGATTCACCACTGATAGTGCCAAACGCAAGCATTGTTGCCACTAAATTTTTAATGACCAGTGTATTTAACTTTTCATGATGTGAGACAAACATATGGACATCTCTAAATATTTTAGAGCAGAACATGAACTCAAAAGGCCACCACCGTTGCGACTAAACTTTGGGAACGGTATCATAAATACGATGATATTAAGCTGGACAGCATGTTATTTGGACATTTCCCCACTCAAGGAGGTGGTGGTTTTCATAGTTCACTGCCTCTCACGGGGTACAGTTGGGACTGCCTGGTGTAATATACGGTAGAAAGAAAGAGAGAAATACGTAGAGAAGGAAGGAGTGAACGGAGGGTGTAAATGAGGGTAGAAGGAAGAGAGAGTGAGAGAGAGAAAGAAAGAAAGAAAGAAATAAA